>CP099847.1:29864778-30464778 GCA_030062745.1 Capitulum mitella
GGCAACGTAAGGTTGAAGGTCCTTTCGCTGGATGCGTCGCCAGGGAAAATACGATGCCTTGAAATTTGGGGGTTCGTTCTTCACTTCTGGAAAACTGCGGGGGACATGTCTTCCGCAACCCCCGCAGAGATTACACCCATAGACAAAGGCAGCAGGATACGCAGAATGCCATTATGGCGCCTTCGTAGAACTAGAACATCTGGCTTAGTAAGCATTCTTTACGATCACTACAGCATGTCTCTTGAAGTACATTGTTTCTTAACGCAATGTATCAGAAAACATGAGGAAGATAAAAAATGTTTGGCAGGTAGAAAAATAATACATCACAAAATGGGCTGCTTAGCACATGCTGGCCATTGTTCCATAGTTTCGAGCTTGAGTCCCACTCTTGTAAAATTTGTCTCAACCCTCCCGAACAAAGACGGAAAAGTGGCTCTCCAGACGGACCTTGTAACTGCCAGTTACATGGACAATCTAACAAGGCACGCTTCTCCTGAAATGGTTTTGTACGCAGACAGAACAATGTCTTGATCGTACACCGGATGGGGGCTAAATATCCTGCAATACCCAACCGGATCACAGATATATCCGGTCGGATACCGGATACCGGATAATCTCTAGTATCCAGCCGGATATCCGATGCATCCCTAGTTAGGGTACACGGCCTCTTTGGCTCAGGTGCTCTGCGTCTTGTGTCAAGTCTTCTGTCTAGTCAGGCTTCAGCTGTCTGTGTTTTTTGTTTGTTTATGAGTAAGGACACACAGCCTCTTGAGCTCAAGTGTCCATAGTCTTGTGTCAAGTCGTGTATCGCGTCAAGCGGTCGTCTGGCTGAAGTTTGTAATTTACCTGCTTTCGTGATTTTATTGTCAGCGTCGCGCATCAATTGGCGAAATGAATTCCGGCAAGACCGGCAGTAAGGAAATACTAGGCAACTGTCGAATGGCGCGCGACAGCACCGCCTTGGATAGCACCGTGGTGCAGGGCAACGGGTAGCCACGTGAGTTCCTCAGAATCCGGTTTTTGCCACCTACTTCAGGATACTGAAGTAGGGTCAACAGTAAGATTCAACCCGAACGCTTACTTCCAGGGAAAATAATCGTAGTAGTGGTTGCATGGCGTTTCAAATGCAATATTGATAACTATTACTTACGATTTCAGCCGTAAAAACCTGAAACACACATTATTTCCCCCGAAACAGATTGCTTCGTCACTGGTATACTAACCGCCAGACGCTCGCGTAGGGATTTTTGACGTTTCTGCGTTAAATAGTTTGTTTACGTGAGATCTCGACGCTGATTGGTCGTCGGTCGCATTCAAGGTCCAATCAAGAGTAATAAAAAAGTTTTTGGGGAATAACTAATGCGATATAAATTATCTTTAAAATAAAAAGTTAACCGTTGTAAAAATAATAATAGTAATAATAATAGTAATAAGAATAGTAATAATAATAATAATAATAAACAATAATAATAAAAAAGTAAAAATATTACAAAGATGGCAAAGCGTAGTTCCAATTTGAAAAATACAAAAAAAAAACAAAAAGCAGTGAAATAAAATATCTGAAAAAAAATCACGGAAGAAAACTGGAAAATATTAGGAAGTGAAATAAAACAAAAAATAAAAAATTACCCTAGCCTAACATAGTAACCAAACCTAATCTAACCTAACCTAACCTAAGCTAACCTAGCTTAGCCTGGCCTAACCTAACCTAACCTAACCTAACCTAACCTAACGTAGCCCAGCACAAAAAATCAGGGAACAAAACTGGAAAATATTAGGAAGTGAAATAAAACAATAAATAAAAATTTACCCTAGCCTAACATAGTAACCTAACCTAACCTAACCTAACCTAGCCTAAACTAACCTAACCTGATCTAACCTAGCCCAGCACAACCCAACCTAGCAACCTAATCTAACGAGTATTAAATGTCATAATGTAATAATACTGATATCAGACATCCCAACAATTATCTTATACAATAATATAACGACGTAATAATTCAGCAGTTCCTCCAAGTTCAGTTTGTGGCAACAGAATAGAATTGTCCTATATATGACGTCATTAATCGCTTGAAGATGCATGCAGGGTCTACACGTCCTTGATGTCAATAACCTTAACCTTGGCGGCACTACATTTTCCGCCGCGGAATAATGTTGTTCTCCGCCAGTCGACTGCAGCACGGTATTACTGTGTGGTACGTTATCGTTACGATTTTGTTGTTATTGTTAAGAAAATCAAGTAGTGGAAAGTACGGTTAGAAACAGGATGATACATTCTTTACATTGGTGGCAATTATAGAAAGGGTTGTTTGCGATTTCGTCGGGCAGAAACTTACCTTTAGCTCGAAGTAGTCCTAAGGTTTTTTTTACCCAGGCCAAGCTCAACAAAAGCCACCGAAGGTCCCGAGAATCCCAGACATTGCTTCGCCGCATTTTTCGCGCTGTCCAGAGCTTTGTAATTGCAAGTTTTCTATTCAAACTTAATTCTGTTGGCTATGTTGTATAGTTTCCTGGCCCTAGAACTCAACAACACTAGGCAAGTAATATGATGTGCTCGTTTGAAATGAATCATGCACAGAGAATGAGTCTGAATCTGTGTGAAAAAACCTGTCATATATATATATATATATATATATATATATATATATATATATGTGTATGTATGTATCCACATGTATATATATGTGTATAAAGGTGTGCCAAAAATTCTGTGCAAGGCAGGGTTTGAAATTTGTCTTGTTCTTGTTGTCTTGAGTATAATTGTTGTTTTGGAGTACTAGGTTTTGCAAATAGTAATATTGGTTTCAGATGAAATTTTTGGTGTGAGTTAGTTATAACACCATACATGCCTCTTAATGAATGGTCAACAGTAAGGTTCCGATGGAGCCCTTACTTTGATGGAGAATAATCGTAATAGTGGTTGTGTAGTACTTCAAATTCAATATTGATACTATATATCAACGATATCAATATCGTACTACTTACGATTTCAGCCGAAAAAACCTGAAACACACATTACTCCCCCTGCAACAGACTGCGCTGTCCCTGTGTATCAGCTGGAGACACTGGCATAGGGATTTTTGATGTTTCTGCCTTAAATGGTTGTTAACATGAGATCTGGATGCTGATAGGTCTCGGGTTGGACCCAAAGTCCAATCAAAAGTACTAAAAAAGGTTTGGAAATAAGTAAAATGCAATATAAATTATCTTCAAAATAAAGAAGTTAGTAATAATAATGATAATAATATTAATAACAAGAATAATAATAACAAGAGTAAAAGTAAAAATATGGCAAATATGGAAAAGTTAAGTTGAATTTAAAAAACACATAAAGAAAATAATAAAAAAGCTGTGAAAGAAAATATCCAAAAAAGAAATCACAGAACAAAACTGGAAAATATTAGCAAGTGAAATAAAACAATAAACAAAATTTACCCAACCAATAATTGTAACCTAACCTATCCTAACCTATGTTAGCCTAGCCTAGCCTAGCCTAGCCTAACCTAACCTAACCTAGCCCAGCATAACCCAGCCTAACAATCTAATGTAATCTAATAAGTATTAAATGTCATAATGCAGTAGTACTGCTATCAGATATCCCAACAATTATCTAATACAATAATATAATGATGCAGTAATCCAGCAGTTCCTCCTAATGTGTGTTCTGAAAACAAATTAGGCTCTAAAAGTTTGATTTGTTGCCCCTATCAAAAAGCTACATTGTAATCATGTTGACAAATTTCTAACTCTGCAAGGAAATGACTGCCTCCATTCAGTAAGAAGCAGGTATGTTGTCATGACATACAACAAGAATGCCATCTTAAACCAGCATTACTGTTTACAATATTTTATACTCTAAAATAAAAACTTATACCTTGATGCCAAGAAAAAAAATCCAACCCTCCTCAGGTGAAGGATCAATTTGACCACCTGAGGTTGTTCCAGAATAGGGCATGAACTGCAGAGCACAGCCACACCAAATTTGGCATAGCTGTACAAAATGGAGTAGCAAATCTGCTACAGGATGACTGAGCTTCAGTAGGTCAATGTTCCTGGTTGTCAGAAATGGCTATTTCTAGGGTAAACCTCAAATTGCTGTCTCAAATGGAGTTTTAAAGGCAGACTTTAAAACTTGTTGCAGGTTCACAGATGATAAACTAGAAAAGGTACAAATACAGAAAAGGTACAAAAATGGATCAGCTGATCAGAGGTCTAGGTGAAAAAATATAGCAATAGATCAGTTTAGTTGAGTTCAGGTCAGAAGGTCACATCAGTGTCTGAAGGCAAGCATTATTTCCAAAAAGGGAAGTTGTGTCATAATCATCTCAGCCAAAAAACCAGCCATGTATAATGGGACACATCATGTGCTACTGGCGTACCATGTTTCAAGTCGATATCAGGTCATGTTACAGACAGATGACCAAAGATGTGCTCATATGCACCCCTTTTCTGTAAAGACTGGACAAGGAAATGCTGCCAGGTTGTTGTTCAGTGCCTAATTCATGGATGAAATTGCACAAACCATTTTGGGGATGACCACATGCACCTTCCTATGGCTTTGGTCTCTTCTAGATCCTCTGAGGTCACTGATGTAAGATGAATGTTATTGACCTTGATACACCTTTTTCTGCAAAAACTTCCTTTCTAGCAGCACCCAAGATTACTTAGGTATGATACATGTCTGGGAAAAAAGGTGTCAATTGTGTGTGATCATAGTAACTGGCTCTGTGGAGCACATCTTCATAATTTTTGCTTTTTGAGGTCACTGTATGCCATTGGCCTACATTGACTTTGCATGGCTGTGTGCATCATTTATGGCTGAAATGTGACATACAAGGTAATTTTTGGGTGTCATCATCTAATTCAGCACCAAAATTGACCCAGAGAAACCACAGAACAAGGTATATGGCACTGTGGACTTATAGCCATATGGCTTAAGTTGAGCTGAAGTGCTAATCTTAGCATAACTACTGAGCAAGGCATCTCAACTTATATATGCTCTGTTACAGTATTGTGTGCCCTGCAAGAATAGGTGTAAATATCTTAGTGCTGTGATCAGCATTTTTCACTATACAAGCAAAAGACTGGCAATGCACACCAAATTTGACCCTTTTTGACCTCATTTGACCTTGAGTCACACTCTGGAAACACCAAACTGTTCATGTAAGAGAGTTCCTCTAGTTCATCTACCCCGTGTATTTTGTGGCTCAAGCCCATGGTTGGAAAAAAATTGTGCTTTTTCTGTTTTGAAGAACACCAGAAAATATGTGTTCCAAAAACATTTCATACCCAAAAGTTTGATCTTGTGCCTCTATCAGGAAGCTATGTTATAATCATGTTGACAAAGTCCTAATGCTGCAAGGAAATGACTGCTGCAGCGTAGCAAGAATCAGGTATGTGGTGTCATAATTGACGTACATCAAGATCGCTTACTTAAATCAGCATTACTGTGTGCAAAACGTTTTGTACTCCAAAACGAAAATTGTACTCCAGAACCAAGAACAGAAACCAAATTTCCAACTCTGTCAAGCTGTGTTCTGATTTGTCACAACAGCTGTTTGTGGTTAGCCTGCATTGCAGGTAGTAATTGTGCATTGTTTTTGTTTCAGCCATCGTCCGTCACTGTCGACAGCCATGCCTGTGGAGGTGCTGCTGCTGCTGATGATGTCGGTGGCCGTGCTGTACGAGTGGAGCCCGCGCTTCCGCTACGGCCTGCGGTTCCTGGTGCTGTACGGCTGGGCGCTGCTGGTGGGCGTCTCGGTGACGCCGCTGGGCCTGTTCCGGCCGTGCGACGCGCGCAACTCGCTGCTCTTCACGCGGCCGCTGCGGCCCGTCGGCCAGCTGCTGGGCATCCGCTGGGAGGTGCGCGGCGCCGAGCGCCTGCCGGCCGACCGCGCCTGCGTGGTGGTGGCCAACCACCAGAGCGCCGTCGACGTGCTCGGCATGGTGGAGCTGTGGCCGCACCTGGGCCGCGTCGTGGCCGTGATGAAGCGCGAGATCTGGGCGGGCCTGCCGTTCGCGATCGGATGCTGGCTCTGCGGCCAGCTGTTCATCGACCGCTCGAACGCGGGCCGCGCGCGCGCCTCGCTCGAGCGCGCCACGCGCCGCATGTGCGCCGAACGGCTGGCCGTCTGGTTCTTCCCGGAGGGCACGCGCAACCTGGGCGGCGCCGGCCTGCTACCGTTCAAGAAGGGCGCCTTCCACATGGCCGTGGCCGGCCAGGTGCCCGTGGTGCCGGTGGTGTTCGGCCCGTACCGGCCGTTCCTGGAGCCGGCCCGCTGGCGGTTCGAGCCCGGCCTGGCCGTGGCGCAGGTGCTGGAGCCGGTGCCGACGGCCGGCCTCGGCGCCGGCGACGTCGCGCGCCTGACGGAGACGGTGCGGGACCGCATGTCGGACGCCTTCCGTCGACTCTCCGACGAACTGGAGGCCGGCAAGGTGGCCTAGGCGCGCGCCCGCCGTCGCGCCGCGGGTGCTGGGCGGCGCTGTCCACGCTCGGGGACTTCTCGGGGGTAGTTCTGCGTTCCTGTTGGGTGTTGCCTCCGGGAGGTTTTTCGTTAGTTGCTCACTGTGGTGGCGAGGGACTGTCGCGGTGTGCGAGGAAGGTATGTTGGCGTGTTTCAAGATTTGACTGAGATCTTCGGATCGTTGAACGGGCTTTGTGGCGTAATGTATACGGGATCCTGTTTCTTTAGTTCATGTGCCTCCTCGACCCCACATTCTTGGTCCCTAAAATGTAACGCACACTGTTCTGTAATGTGGAGTGGGCAGTGCATTTATGGTCAGTTGCATTCAGTGCCCGTGTGTTATGTAGCATACAGTCGTTTTCATGATGTTTCCATATTAATTTTACGGCAGTTTTGCGTCTTTCCGAGGGGAATTACTTCCTTACGAGCATGTGGAGCATATCATGAGGAACAAATGCGCTTTAGGGATGTCAGTGTAGGTATGTATGTGCCTATGTAGGCTAATGCTGGATATTGTGGAACGCTTCGGGATGGAAGGGGTTGGGCTGTTTTACATGTCATATCGTTAATGCATTAGCCGACTGGGGCATGTGATATTAGCTGTATCCTGTTGGGCACAACTTTTTAGTTTTGCTGTGGACTAGAGATTATCTCCCATGAATTTTGTTATTTGCATTTATGTTTTGGTTCGCCCACCCACAGATATCTCAAGGCTTCATGTTCAAAGTGTGACATATTTTTGAATGGCACATTTAACTGCCCAGGAGGGATATAACAACCTAGTCACGCCTACTAACAATTTATGAAATTGATGTGCTTGTCATTCACTCGTATTGTCGTATTGAACTACGTAATTCATAGCAGTGACTGTACTGATGTCATAAAGTTGGTGTTGCCATGATATTTCTGTGTTGAGACCGGTCCGATGCGTTCCTGCGAACATAACCTAGTCGAACCAGTATACCGTGTCGGATAGTGCGAATGCGCATATCTCCAACGGTTTAAAAAGAATGATGCACCTCAAGTGACTTAAAGGAAAAGATACGTAGTGGATACGATGAATGTCTCCGATCATACTTTCATCGCGCGTTTTCCCGTGAAATATCTGGAAGCACACATACTTCATCATATGCTCCATTCTGCCGTCACATACAGATAATGATGCATGGTCACGCAACGGCTGGCAATAGAATTAGGAAATATGCAGCAAACTGCTGTAGGGTTTTGACGCTGAGTTTCGAGATGTAATGTATTATAATGTATGTATAAAATCGACCTCTAAGACAGCAAGTTACAACATGGTTATCTCAGTCCAAAACACATGCCAAAGATCCAGATGGTACGTCGGGTTCACGGAGCACTGTTTCATAATTTTGCCCGCCAGGGCATCGGATCTTTTCATTCCCTTTTCCTTCCACGTAAAACAGCTCCGAAGCTTGCTGGCCGGGATGCGTTCATCTGCATACTATGCGCCGAACCTGGACGGCCAGCCCATCTGGAATACGAGGTGATGCCACCACGTGCTGAGAATAGGGCTCTGTCCAAATACATCTTCCACTGAGACAGCGCCTTACCGACGAGCGAAGCCGTTTCTCTCGAGAGTAGCCTATGTAATTCAGCAGAGGTCTTGAAGTCCAAGACTGTTCGGTAATTGACGGCGGGTAAAGCATTGCCTTCTCCCACCGGCCGGATGCGTCATCAGTACACCAATGCCACGTAAAATCTGTTGCCGACAACCACCAATGACACAAAGGGCCTGTGTTAACTTGGCCGGTAGGATAATTAGGAAGGTTAACCCGACCCCGACTGGGGGGGCAGTTGATCAGCCCCTGAGGTTTTTCCAAGACTGGGAGAGGACGAACGGGCGGAGCGCCACGAGACTATCTGTACCTTTTGTTTGATCATTTTTATACCTTGCATCCAATTCTTGACCTCAGGTCAAGCAAAATGTCTCACCTAGGTCAGGTCAAATGGACCTACGTCCAAAAAGTTAAGCGCCCTGTAACTTTTTCGTAAAACGTGATATCACAAGAAACTTACAAGGGTTAGAGATTTTGATAAATGCAACAAATCTGCAATCTCGGACTTTCCGGAAATGTTCAGATCATTGACCTAAGGTCAAACCCGTTTTCAAAATAAGTCGTTGTTTCTTCAAAAATTGAGGATATTTTCTGTACCAATTTGAGTGTGGGGAGATCCAGACATCCAGTTGTCGTCAATGATCAAAGTTTCAATGGCATCCGACGATTGGCCTGAGGTCAGATCACGAATCGCTGTTGAGCCAAAATGCACTGCCATCAAAATCGGCGATGAATGAGTCACATCGGGTAGAAAATGGCAGAACCGGCTCGCACAACTGCGAATAACACCAAAATGTTTAAAAAGTTAAGAACTGCATATTTTGGAAGTAAACAGGCTCTCGTGAATAAGGCTCCATCAATTGTGTAGACTGACAGCTACTGACTGATAACTACTGAATTTTTCAACATTTAAGAATGAGAAACCATCACAAGAAGCACTAGGATTAAGAAACAACACCTGGAATGGCATATTTTGGAAAAATAAAAGAACGCTAAAATTAATTCCCGTCGATTTCATACCGCGCTCGCCTATGGCACCCACCCAGCAGCGGTGCGAAAAACGCCGTGTCTTTAACGCAGTGTTTCAACGTACATATTAAACCGCGCACGACCGTCGGTCGGTTTCGAACATGCGCGTCTGGGGGGGGGGGGGCAGTTGGCCGCCCCCTCTAACTCACGAACGGTTGGTCGCACGATAAAAAATATGCATACCGTTGGAAAGCTTGTGACGAGTAGAGCTCGAAACTGGTCTTATTTTTAGCTTTAGATAGTATGTAAGCAATTTACGCCCTATGTATGTTTTTCATAGCCGACTGCATGAGACCGAGAAATGGCCTGAATCTCAAGGGCTGCGACGAAAAACGCATAGGTAAAAGCACCGGAGCACAAGTAAAGGTCCGCGGATGCCGATTCACGTTTAATTTCCTCAGATTTGTTGAATATATACTCCGAAACGTTGAGTTAAAAACACGGCAATTCTCGCGCCAGCTGTAGGCGTGCGCTGCTGCAGTATGCGGTCACAAATTGACGGGAACTAATTTTAGCATTCCTTTATTTTCGCCAAAAAAGACGATCTATGTCAATTTTATTGATCTTAGTGGTTCTTGTGATGGTTTTTCATGCTTAAATTTCGCAAAATTCATTAGTTACCAATCTACGCAATTGGCGGACCTTTATTCGCGAGAACCTGTTTATTTCCAAAATATGCAACTTTTTCAAACTGTTTGGGGTTCCTGATATTACTTACGTCTGTGCAAGCTAGTTCTGCCATTTTCCACCCATTCTGAGTAATTCATCGACGATTTTGACGGTGGTACATTTTGGCTCACTACAGTTATTCGTGACCTGACCTCAGGTCAATGGCTGGAAATCATTGATACTTTGCCCAATGACGGTAACTAGATGTCTGCTTCACTCCACACTAAAAATGTTATGAAATATTCCGTCAGTTTCCAAAAAAACGACGACATGTCTTAAAAATGGGCTTGACCTTAGGTCAATGACCCGGAAAATTCCGAAAAATCTGAGATGTCAGATTTGTTGCATCTATCACGATCACTGATTCCTGAAAGTATTATTGAGATATCTTGTTTTGCGAAAAACTTACAGGGCGCTAAACTTTTTTTGACATAGGTCTGTTTGACCTGACCTGACCTGAGGTCAAAATTTTGACACGAGATGTAAAATTAATGAAGCAAAAGGTACACAAAGTTTCGTGACTCTGCGTTTGTTTGTTCTCTCGCAATCCCAGAAAAACCTCAGGGGGGCAGTCAACTGCCCCCCCCCCCAGTCGGAGAGGGGTTAAACAAATCAGAGAAATTAAACGTGTATCGGCATCTGCGGTCTTTTACGTGTCCGCTGCTGCATTTATCTAGAATTCATTAGTCACAGCCCTTGAGATCCAGGCCGTTTCTCGGTCTCATACAGGCAGCTATGAGAAAACATATATAGGTCGTAAATAGCTTACATATTGTCCAAAACTGAAAATGAGACCAATCTCGAGTTCTCCTCGTCACGAGCTTCTCAATAGTGTGCTTATTTTTATCCTACAACCAATTGTTCGTGAGTAAGATGGGATGGTCAACTCCCCTCCCCAGTCGTCGGCGCAGGTTAATGCGGGTCGCAGCAAGGATATAATTGTATTTTATTTTTGGAAGGATCATGTCGGGTGAATATGATAAAATAAGGGTTGCAGAGCAAAATAAAACAACGGTTGACGGGAGCGCCAAGAAACAGTCTGAACGTCGTCCCAAGAAGACCAGTCCGGAGCGGCGGCGCTTCTCAGTGGCTCGGCAGCCGGGGCGTCTCCAGAAGGACGTCTCCCAGAAACTAAGGTCCCTGATGGACGACCGAACTCCTGAGGCCATCAACCGCTCGACTGGACACAAGGCAACACATGGATAGAAACGAGTGTACTGGTTTCTGTCCAAATGTGTTGCCGGATTGACAGACCCAGAATGCATTTATTTAGGAAAAAGGCAAATGGATAGATTTCAATGACTGTTGCCCGTGCGCGAGGCTTCTTTGTGAGCTTGAAAGCGCGGCTTCCTGGGTTCAGGCTTTTACCAGTTTTGAATCACTAGTCTTGGGTTGTATCAGGCGTCAGGTCAGTCCTATGTCCGAAACGAAGCGGATACCACGCGCAAAGCGCAAGGTACTAATTTGTCTGTCTTGACAAACGCGCCACGAAACAGCTGCGCGAGAAACACACATCCATGCAGCGAAGCAGCTGCACGCGAGGCGCAGACCCAGTCTCCGTCCGCGCGATGCTATGCCATACATTATTCATCAGATGATTTTTGGGATTTCATATTTAGCTTTGTTTTTTTGTACGTTTTTACCAAAGTTGCAATGCAACCAAGGGTGGATCGAGACCATATGCTAAGAGAGGGCCGACTTTACACCCGTGGAACTTAACGTACCCCCAAATGTTGAATTCTCCCTCGACTTCGATCGTTATTTCGCCGTTTTGGAAAATCAATATGCGTTAAAAAAAAACAATCCAAAAATGCGCCCATCAGTCCAAAAACCGGGGCCATAAGGCACGTCGGTCCCGTTTTCCAACTAAAGATAGAGGGTAGGCGTGACCCCAATGCTCCTTTTCCTCGATCCCTCCGTGGCTGGGCACAGGGACGTAGCCAAGGGGGGCCATGGGGGCTATGCCCCCCCTGAGCCAAGTGGTCCTCACTAGACATATGGCGACTTCGCATGAATATGGAATAGTGGTCATATATATGTTGGAAAAACAAGCATTATATGTTTTCCTGTGCGTTAAATATGAGGTGAATTGCACAACATTGCAGGTTTTTCCTATAAGTTTCGTCATACACCGGTGGTACATGACAGAATCTGACATTTTGCCCACCTGAAAAAAATCCTGGCTACGTGCCTGGCTGGGCACGACACAGTTATCTCCCTGTATCCGTCAGTGGCTGCAGCGCTACCATTCGCAAGGGTGCTTTCTGAAAGAGAAATACAAGGCAACTTGATTTGCGACATTTGCGAGGGATTGAGGACGATTGTGGATGGTTGATCTGTGTACTATGATCCTTGCGTTAACAAGAGAACTGGCAAGGGATTGTTCATGAAGTACATCTGTCTGCATTAAGTGGCACACCTCTGTCTTTAGGATCGCATTTTCAGACAAGTGTACGTCACGTACGGTAAGTGTCTGGATGGATGTGCGTTAAAGTGAATGCAGTCAATCATGACTATGATTTGACAGGGGACTGGATAAATATATTTTAGAGTTGAATGGGTTTACAGTAGGGAATATTTCACTGTAATTATAAATGTTACTACATTCTGTAAAAGAAAAATATTACACAATGTAAAAACTCAATGTTGTGCATCACATTTCCACTTAGCACTTATTTTCTGGCAAGAAATGGCAAAGGTGATATAATAATCATGTAGAAGGCAATGTTAAGGGAAACAGTTATGATATTCTCAGGAATAATGTCATTCAGATGATACTCTGAGGAGACATATTATTCAGATGCATAGAATGTGCAAAAATTACTGAATAATATTGTCACTGTGTCTGACAATGACTGCCAGCATGCTACCAGTCTCTTTGGTTTCTGCTGTTCCACAAATCACCTGAACTGCTGAAGGAATAGTTTGCATCCATGCAGTCATATTATCAGATTGCAGTCATTTCCAAATGATTTGTTCACACCATCTGATATAATCCATACACAGACATAATACCATCATAAAATAAACCCATCTGAGGCACAGCTCACAATGATGAAAACTTCACGTAAACCGACAGCATTCCTGGGATGTGCATTGCAATGGAAAATAACAATGTTTAATCCCTGAAATAGATAAATTTGCGGTGTGCTGATTGATAAGAACCTTGAGTGGGATTTTCACACTGGAAGAATATTTGAGCATAGAGTTGGTTCTTGTAACACCATGAATAAATCAAGCATATTTTTCTAAATGTAGGCTCAAATTGCTGATTAAACCCCTGCACTTCCTGCATATTCTGTGCTACCTATCAGCATGAGAACCAGCAATCAAAATCCAAGGAAATGATGTGTATGTTCTGAGTGTTTTCAAATGTAATAGTTGTTCCAGCCCTTGCATGGTTTGTTGATGTCATCACTTCAGGCAATCTTTGGCCATTGCCTGTATCACTATGATTTTAACTGATGTGCACATGACATATATACTTCATAATGTTACAAAAGACTGGCATGTTTGCCATCACTACATACCATAATAGATATGTAGAATGATAAATGGATTCTGTCAGTGTGTATGCATGCCACATAACTTAATCTGGTGCAGTATTTTGAAGATAAAAAGGGCAGATTTATTTGCATATGGTTTGTGTTTACATTAGCCATAAACTTCAGCAGTTGATGTAAGTCTTCTTACTTCTCTTTTTTGTACATCCTGTCCTGAATTCTCTGTTGACATCTGGCAGCAAAATTACTGCCATTGAGGTTTTGCCTGCATGATTTCACCTGCCAAAATATTCTACTCTGACCACTGTATGCCAGGAAATAGCATTGTAGGCAACACACGCCACATTGAACACGTCTTGTGTTTTTGCACAAGGTTGTTCTCTTCACAAACTGAGAGGTCCCTGTCATGTCCTCAGGACCACCATGTCCAATAAAGGGAAGCCCAGTGTACGAGAGGCTGAGATAGAAAAATGTCGGGAAGAAGCCAACTGGAAGAGGGTCATTGACTTAGCTGAACAATTGAAGCAGAGGACTCCTGCCTCAGGTAAAACCTTTGCAGGTCAAACCAAGTTGCAGGTACATAAAACCTGCTCATTCACAGGGTATATCATGGCAATGAGGTCACAATAAGCTATCTTTCATTGTTTTTTGTTGCTACATTTAAGTGCAGTGTTTCATTTGTCTTGGTGCATTCATTTGACAAATGCTGCTCCCCAATGTTATTTGGAATGCTCCGATGGTCGTTGCTTTGTTGGGGTCCTCTGGAATGTTGACATGACAATGCAAGTGTTGCTTGTGAAGACAAATTTCAGCTCTTGGTGGGCCGTGTCCAGGCGCCACGTAACCGGGCTGTCAGCACGTCTGGAAACAACAAGAAGCTCGCGACTCGTGTCGGATGCCATTTTTGTTCTCGGCCCGGATCACTGTTTGATGGTGCTGGCAGTCCGTGGCCTCCTGCTATGCTGCAGTTGCTGATTGTTCTGAGAGTGTGGTCCCTCGTGCTCCACTGTGGTTGCGGATTGATCCTTACAGCATGGCCCCTTCTGCTTTGCTGCGGTTGCTGACCAGTACTGAGAACATAATGCACCCCCGCAGAGCCGCTGGCCAACTTCCTGATCGCCGAGGCGCGGCTGGAGCAGTACCTGGAGGAGCACCCGCCAACTGAGGCCAACCACGAGCTGGCCCGCAAGGAGCTGCGCGACGTGCAGCGTCTGCTGGCGGCGGCCGCCTCTGCCGACTGTTCGCAGAAGGTAGCGCCGGTCGGGCCGCGCCGGCCCGTCCGCCCAGGCGGCGCTGGAGTCCGATTCCGCGCTGTCTGGCGCGGAAGACGGGGAGGTTTCCACGTTTGCGAAGGCCAACGTTAGGTTGTGCCGACTGAAGCGTGACTCGATTGCAGGCATGGTGGAACTGTGCCGTTTTAAACTCGATGCCGTACTCCGCAGATTAAGATCGACTGCTTCGATGTTACGATTTTCGCAAAAATGAACTGTTCAGGACGTCCGAGCGAGCATGTCTGATAGTAGTCTCACCTGACCTGACCTGACCTGAATTGAACTGAACCGAACAGAACCGAACCGAACCGAACCGAACCGAACCGAACCGAACCGAACCGAACCGAACCGAACTGAACTGAACTGAACTGGACTGCACTGAACTCAGCTACCGAACATAACTGAAGTTAACTACATTGAACTGAACTGACCTGACATGACCTGAATTAAACTAAACTGACCGGTCGCGAGCTAACCTGGCCTGACTCGATGTGACGTGGCCTGAATGGAACTAAACTGACTTGATCTAACCTGACGTGATTTGACCTGATGTGACCTGGCACAAATTAAACTAAACTGACCTGAGTTGACCTGACCTGACCTGACCTTGGCCGTGCTCAGCAGGTAGACATGACGATCGACGCCCACCTGCTGCTGGGTAAGCTTCACTACGCCATGGGCCTGTACGAGGACGCGGTGCTGAACCTCACGCGAGCGGGGCTGGACACGCTCTCCAAACGGCAGCTGCCCACCCGCAGTCTGCGCGTGGTCGCCGAGTCGTACGCCATTAAAGGTGCGCCACTACCCCGCTCTGTCATTCCCTCCCCTCTCCCTCCGCAGCCGCCAGAAGTGGCATGCTGTTTGGTTTGGTGATTTGTGAAACGTTTGAAGTGAATTTTGGTCGGTGCTGGCCTTGCCCATCTATGGATTTGTTTCGTAAATATAGTATAGAAAAGGGTAAAAAGGAACTTGGCATCCTGTCCTATATCATTTGTTATGCACAGGATACACGAATATCGAGGGATTAGAAATTTAGGCAAAATGCTTGCAAAACAATAAAACCATCAGCAATGCGTTTGATTTTTGCTAACGTTAAAATACAGCTTTCCATTCAATTCTCAATAGGCACGCTCATGTCAAGTAACTAACGTGCTCCTTAACGTCAAGAATTTTTTTTTTTGGCGCCTAGGTTTTCGGCATGATCGTGGAAACAAACATTTTTTATGCGAGAAGGAACCGAATTTTGCGCATGTGTGTTAATATTTGATGCAACGTTCCGGTACCTGAAAATGGTCTAGAACGAAAACATTTGAACCAGGCGTTAAACCATATCTCTTGCTTGTGGAACTCAGGTTCTCCTTGGCCAAATAACTTGAAAGGTAAATTTCCCGAAGATGGCTTGGAACCCAAACATTGAGTCTCATATCAAAACATAGCTTTTACGTGTGAAACTGAGCTCCTCCTGGCACAAAGACTGCCGTTGGTTTCCGTGCAGTCGGCGCTGTGCTGGCCGGATAGGTCGCGGGCCGGGCCGCGGGTCGCCGCGGCTGGCCAATTTACGGCGCCGACTGCCGGCGTCACGTGACGGGCACTGTCGGCCGCCCCCTTCCGGCAGGTCTCTGTTTGGAAAAGGTGCCGCTGGCCAGCAGCAGCAAGTTCAAGGCGGCCGAGCGCGAGGAGAGCGTGATCTCCTCGTTCGAGCTGGCCAGCGACCTGGCGCTGCTCTACCTGCAGGAGATCGACAAGAGCTCCAACGCGCAGAGCACGTGGAGCGTGCACACGGCCGGTCAGTTCGCCTGCCGCGCTCCTGTTACAGGGCAAGGGCATGGTCCGCTCTGTCGGCTGTTGCGGCTGGAGTGGGGAACTCAGCTCTTGACTGCGCGGGCTGTGAGATGTGTACGGGTCCGCCGGAAGAGGTACGGAACAGAGCAGGGCTGGATAACAGGGCTGGAGACAGAACAGGGCTGGAGAAGGCCACATTGTACGCAGAAGGCTCCCGTTACGGCTGCCGTTGTTCAGTCCACGGCACGCGTGCTGCGTGCTCCAGTGTGAAGAGGCGCGACGTGATTAGCCAGCTGGTATCGTGGTTTCCGGCGGCAGTGCTTGTGCCGTGACGGTGTCGGACCGTGATGGGCCGTTGCAGGGTCGTCCAGCTCGCCCCTGCCGCCCCATCCGGAGAACCGCCTCGGTCTGATTCTGGAGACGGCGCTGCAGAAGGCGCCGATACTCATCCTCAAGGCCAACCAGATGCCACGTGCCATACAGCGATACAGGTATGGCTGGCGAAGACAGGACCGTAGGGGCGATGGAGACGTCACCGACGTTTTGCGTTTTATGCTTGTCCGGTTTCGGTTACTCCATCATCGTCCGTGGACGTCAGGGCAACGATGTGGCGATTGACGACACTACGACAAAAGGCGACATTTCGTGGCATTGTGACTGCCCTGACGGCTGTAGAAACGACACTGACACCCCGTGTCGGAATGCCAGTGGCGCGATCACGCGCCACTGACCACGATCACAGACCACGCCCGCCCGAGTCGGGTGGGCGTGCTGACGTCATGCGGCGTGCTGTGACGTCAGGATGATCCTGGGCGCGGTGGAGACGTCGGCCACGCAGGCCGTGCGGCTGGCGATGGCGCGCAGGCTGGCCGAGATCCTGTTGCGAGGCGTCAGCGACAAGGCCTACGAGAAGCTGGACGCCATTCTGGTCAGCGGTGAGTGCCTGCCATCGGATGCGGCGGGGCCTGGTTTGTCACGTGGCGGAGTGCTCGGCGATTTGGGACTCCGTTAGAGCGCCTTTGCGGTCCGTTTTCGCCGTAGTTCGTGGTGAAGGCATGAACGCTCCACTTGGGATTTTCTCTTCACGGGTATTTGTGCGCCTGCGAAGTCCGTGCTCTCGTCTCATTTTCGATGTGAAAGGTGTTATTGTTGTCTCTGCCAGCTGTGTTAGGTGTCTGCGCCAGTTGTCGAGTTTTTAACTCTGAACCGAGCACCAACATAACCTGTACCGTCACATCAGATCCCCGTGTGGGGTGTGTTGGTCTTGAGCAAAAAACACAGCACGACGCTTTGAGCATGGACGGCGCGACGCAATGCACTTTGGTTTTTCATGCTGTAGCAAAGCACTTCCTTTAGTGTCTCACCTTTTCTTTCTTGTCTCTCCTTTTGCACCTGCATCTCTGCCCTGTTGAAAGGTATGTTCCACCTTGATCAGCTTGTCAGATAATTATGTCGTTGGTTGGAAACATGTGTCTGATCTTTGCTTTGGCATTTATTTTCCGAGAAATGCATGGAAACATAAAAACGGAATAATGCAAAAAAAATACGTTCTTGCATCTGCCGTTGATGCTACGAAGTGCGGGTTTTCGGCTAACGTTCCTTGGTGTGCGCCCGCCCGTGTCGTTACTTAGCAACCAACAATAATATGTGAATGTATAGGACACCGGAAATTGGTGGAAAATTTTCCACCAATAGGAAATTGGTGGAAAATCGTTTTTCGTCTAGAGTTTTGAGAAAAGATATGTTGTGCATTAGGGATCTGTCCATGAAGCTACGAAGTACTGCTTCGCTGTTCAGTGTAAAACGCCTGCTGAAGGTGGAAAGACCTAGATGCGTGTCTTGTTTTTTCGGGCTTCGTTTGCATTGTACCAGGTCGCGTAGACATTCATTTATTTATGCACGGTGTGCAGCTGTTATTGATAGAAAAGCACCAGGCCTTTACTTCATGCAAGGTCCTCTCGGGAGAGTAAATGACCATACATTACCTTTTTTAACTATGGGGAAAATATCGCAGATTGTAAAGCTTGCTCGAAAAGCTGGGTCGTACAACGGAGCGTAAACGTGGATGAAGATGTTTGTGCCTTAGATAAATGAATAAGTGGAGGTGGGTTGGGTGGGACCATAGGAAAGCTGCAGAAGTCCGCCGCCTACCGCTGGCAAGGTGCGTGCCGGGTGCTCACCCGGCAGCAGAGCGGCTCGTGCTGGCCGGGCCCCTCCTGCTGGAGGTCAGAGCCACTGACGGCGTGGTGTAGGGCATTGCCTGTGCCTTGCTGTTCGTCCCGTCCGAGGTTCTGGCAGGCCTCGTCGCCGACCGTGGTGTCTCCGTTTGGCGGCAGGCCCGTCCCCCAGCTACCGGTGGTCTCCAGAAGGCCGAGCTCCATATGGCACCACCCCTTGCACCGGCTGTCGACGTGGCCGTCACAGCCGCTGTCCAAGTAGCCGTAGAGGTTAAAGAGCTCCACGAAGTTGCCGTGGCACAGGTCGCTGTGCGTGCCGAAGGCGCACTCGCATTTGTCGGGAGTACCGCCACCGACTTCATGCAGCTGATAGGCGGGGTCCTGCGTCGTGCGTAGTGTTCAGCTGCTTTCGCCACCTGTTATGTACCCACAGCGTCCCACTCTGTGGGCACAGGTGTCGCGGATCCGGCACTTACAAGCGAAGCCACCTGGCAGGCCACGGAAAAATTCGGGAGCATAGGCATCTTCCCGAACTTCACCACGTGACGTTCTGGAGGCTTTCTTTTTTTGTACAAGGACGCGCTCCGACAAGGGCGCGTCCTTGTACAAAGGGAAGGAGGTTTGTGGCGTTTGTGAAACTGCACGATCAGCCAAAAATGATGTTGGCAGACTTCCGTCCCGCACCTTATTCAGCTCAGCGGCCGGGAAGCTCCCGGTCAAAGAACCGTTGTTTCAGGCTGTGCAAATACGTTGGCCGTGTGCGACGTCCCACACAACGCTTACAGGCTTGTACAAGTGGCGCACGTGACTACAGATACAGCTAGTAGACACAGGTGACGCACAGGGCATGTTTCTCCTTTGAGTCAGGTCCGGTCCAAGGGCAAGTCTCCTACGGCGACGAGAGATTTGCACCGAGCTCAGACGATTTCCCCACAACGAAATTTGTACGACGCTAGCCCAGAGTGCAGCACAATATGTCGCCGGAGTTCCTGTTAACTGTCATTTCTTTTGTCGGATTCTGTCCGGAATATAAAAAAGCAATATAGTCGACGGTTTGGGTATCTGCTGTGACCTGTGAATGTATTTATTTGGAGGGAAATGGCTCCAGGGGACTGGAAGGCATAAATGCCGTGTCAGTATCTTTATGGCTGCGCAAAAAAGATTATGATTCAAGGGCTTTTTCCATTCTAATGATGAGTTAGCTCCACTGGCATCAGCGGGGTTCCAGTTTGGGATGGGAGGAAGGCAGACTTGGAAAGCATTGTCATGATGCCTTTTCCGTTCGTCCTTTTTATCGCAGTTCCGTGTGAAATTAGGGCCGCTCTATTCATGACATGTTCTCGTCATCAGTATTTCCCGTCTGCGGCGTCTGCGCTATCGTGTCATATGTCGTGTTAAAGGGCCGTCTGAAGCGGCCAGGAATGGGGTTTTCAGTTCTGAACCGAACTAGCTTGGCCATGAACTGTACCGTAACACCAGATGTCCTCTCGAATCGCTTTAGCCGGCGTCAGAATTGGAAAGGCAGGCCGCATCGACAAACATCAAGCGCAGCGTCGACCGCAAACACAAATTTCGACGGCACGGCGCGATGCACAGAGGTTTTGTGATTCTGTCGCATACAACTTCCTGCAGTATTTCAGTTGGCCCGAAGTTTCTGTCCTGTTAATCTTAGTTGTGTTATCCTTCCTTTCGTACTCCGTTTGTATAGGAGTGTGCCGTGGTATGCTGGATGGGCATTTAATTGTCCTTGGACTGCATATTCCGACCAAATGTGAGTATATTCATGTTTCATGCCCTTTATACTTCCATTGCGATCTCGGTGGCGCCTTTCTTGTTGTTTTTTTTTTCCTTGCCTCGCCGCACGACGCTGTCGGCCGCCGCAGACACGTGGAATCCAGCACATGTTGGATTTCGGGTTTCGCGTGAACCTGCGCGAACGATTATTTTTCCATTTTCATGTCAATTTTCCTTTTTACATTGCGTCCTCGTGCTCCGAAAATCGATTGGGATGTGCGTGATCGTTGTGACGGTTGTGTGGCAGCACTTAAATGTTCATTTACATTTTCGTTGTCTGTGTCCTGCAACTGTTTCCACTTGTACGGCTTGCCGGTGCGATGCTCTCAGCTGTACCCATAGATCGCCAGCGTGGGGTCAGGCAGCCAGCGTTTGTCCCGAAAAACGAGGCCATACGCAGCCTGTCCCTTGTGCATTAGTTCGCTCAGTGGGGTGTCTTGCAGGGCGAACATGTTTGCACAGCCTGAAACAGTGACCCTCTGCTCAGGGAAACTTCAGCACAGCTGAGGTCAATGGGGTGCAGGGTAAAAGTCAGTGAAGTGCAGATCATATTTGGATGATCTTGCTGTTTCACGAACGTCCTTCGTCAGAACGCGTCTTCACACCAGGAAAGTAGGCGTGCAAAACGTCACGTGGTGGATTTTGGGAGAACTTTTAAGGTCCCGGCTTTTACCATGCCCTGCTAGGTGACGTCGCTAACACGTGGCGGGTCCCTTACACCTGTGCCCACCGAGCGGGTCGCTGTGGATGTATAAGCGGGGGGCAGCAGCAGCTGAACACTAGATGCGGCGCCGTGCTTCGCACATCAGCAGCATGAAGTTGGTGGTGGCCCTCCTCGCTCTCACGGCGCTGGCCGTCGGCCAGGACCACAGCTCGCAGCGGCAGTCGACTACCCGACAAATGCGAGTGCGCCCTCGGCACGCACAGCGACCCGCGCCACAGCGACGCCGTGGAGCTCTTTCGTTTCTACGGTTCCTGGGACGGCGGCTGTGACGGCGACGCCGACAGACTGTGCAAGGAGAGGTGTCGCTCGCAGCTAGGCGTGCTGGAAACACACGGCGGCTGTGACGGCGACGCCGACCGACTGTGCAGGGAGAGGTGTCGCTCGCAGCTAGGCGTGCTGGAAACACACGGCGGCTGGGGAGTGGGCCTGCCGCCAGACGGAGACACCACCGTCGGCGACGAGGCCTGCCAGAACGTCGGACGGGACGAACAGCAGGGTATCGACAGCGCCCTGTGCCACGCCGTCTGCGGCGCTGGCCTCCAGCAGGCGGGGTCCCGGCCTGCGCGAGCCGCTCTGCTGCCGGGAGAGCGTGCACGTGTCCTGCCAGTAGTGGGCGGCGGACGGCTGCCGGCTGGGCCGACCGGCCTGCCACCTGGTGGTCAGGCCGGACGTCCTGACGTCTCCGCTGCGGTCCGTGCCGGTTCGTCCGGCTGTGGTGGCTCGTGCGACTGCGATGCTTCTTGTTGTCGCGAAATAAACAGAAATAAAAAAGTAGATGAAAATAAGGCAGGCTACATGCGTTGCTTGTCCAGTAGGCGATTTCGAAAGCGTCTCGCTGCCACGCGCTGGGCCGCAGGTTAGGGGGACATGGGTGTTTTGCAGATCTCTCCAAAGGTTTCCGGGATTTCTGAGCAACAAAAGGAGGTAGGTATTCAGTATTCTAGCGCAGGACATTTTTTTTTTTGGTCAGGCGAAACAGAGGGGAGTATGAATTCTGCCAGCTATGCGTAATACATAGCTACATACACTAAAGTGGTACAAGGATGCTACAGGAACTAAGTTTTGCGTTCATTGTAAAAGACAGGTGTTGGAGTTTTGTGCTGTGAACGTGCCATGAAACACGAATGGCAAACGATTCGGGAAAACAGCTACTGCTGTAGCTGACTTGGACATATGAGACAAAAAGAGCGATGAATCTGCTGATTCGTTTTCTGGAAATGTCGCTTGTTGAAATAACGTGTCCCGGCTTCGCTGCGTAACAGAGTCTCAAAATAGTTTGGCCAGCCATGGTCTTTTTCTTATGGTCTGCCATTGGTCAGTCCATGTCAACAGCGGACCAGCACTTTAGGACGTATGTAATGTCGCATTTTTGGCGACAATTGGTCTTCCGATGGAAGCGAATAGTATCTTTGTAAATTACTCGCAAAATACCTGCAGATTAGGATGGGCCGAAATTTTTTGGGCATTTCAGAACATAAGATATCTTTTTGTTGATCTGGCGCCTTGCTTACTGGTACAGAAATGATTCGGAACATCGGTCTTGGGGAACGAACGCAGCTGTTGCGTTTTTAAAACTTGCGAATGCGTTTTCGGGCTGTGGAGTCGTCGTTGAAAATACACGGCGATGTACCAGTCAGATCAGTTCTGCCACATGACGGACTGTGGGCTACCTAAGCCTGAAATAGCGTGACCTGCATTCAGAGGTCTGACGTATGAAACATTGCCCGGTGGTGTTTTATGAATTAACCCCACCACATAAACAACACTTCGAGCGGCGATGTGTGGTCTGATGTTCCGCTAAATTTCACTAGGAAGTCAGCGCCCTGCGACCAGTTGACGGTGGCTCTTGCCGCCTTGAGCAGTGCTTAAGCAATGGGACCGGGTGTAGCCGGTGTCATCACCTTCAGGTGACTTTAACCCCGGCTGTAATGTATCTGTAACGTCTCCCAAAGCCGCCGGCGGTGGTCGATGCCCGAGGCGTACCACGGTTGTGACTGTGACATTTTCCACCGTCAGCCACGTACCTCTCCTTTCGAACAGCTTTGGTCTGGCTGATTGGCATGGTGGTGGTGCGTGCCTGTTCGAGGAGCCCTGCTGTGAATTAAGCTGTGACTTCAGTGTGACTGGTGTCGGGCGGGAAATCAGAGTACGCTAGCTCGTTCGATTGGGTTGTTCCCATGTACAATTTGTATACAAAACACAACTGTGCAATGTTCCATCTGTCCGAAAAAAATTGGCGTGTTATAATGAACATGCCGTTTATCACCAGACATCAAAATGGCATGTACATGTAAACGAAAAGATGAGGACTCAGTGTTTTGTTGATATGAACCATACATGACATGGCGTCATTTGCGTACCATTCATTTGTATCTCTGTAATGTTTGCTGACTTAGTAACATGGGCTATGTAATTTCTTTTAATCGCAGTGACATACACTAGCATCATGTATGCTTATCATCGGTTGCAACTGTACAGTAAATAGTTTTTGGTTATGCTAGTAACGATTTATGTATGATTATGTGGGAAATAGGATTGCGAAGTGGACGGAATAGGATCTAGATCAATAGCAGAGGCTCATGGTTACATTAGGCCTGCGTCTCCTCATCTCATCCGTTAAAATGATCCAAGTCAGGTCATGCGGTGAGCGTACAGAAGAGCTGAGACATTCGTCCGCGTGACGTGAGGTCGATGTTTTTCAAGAGCAAAAGAAAAGCTCCATCGGCGGACGCTCGGTGGTGTCGCCATGGAAACCGCGTCGTCAGGTCGGCAGCAACCTGTTCGTCCCCAAGGACATAAACGAAGAGATTATTCTGTTGTTGCTCATCAGGTAAGCTCGACGCCAGACCAGCTTTCCCCCAAACTACGCCACTGGCATCGCAGTGACCATCGCCATCGTGTCTGGCAGAAACAGCTGACCGACTTGACACGTGGTCGGCACATCATACTCTGAGGTTTACATGTTTGACGCGGCCAGTTTGCCGTCAATGTGATGCCTACATTGTAGGCAGACGACTGAGTTCTGCTGAGACTTAGCTCGAACTCTTCACTTGCCGTTGTTGCTTGGGACTACATTTGTTACGACGGTGTTCCGTTTTATTTTCCGCCAGACGAACCGTTCACTGTGTTCAGCTCGTAGGCGTGCGGGTCGCATTAGCAAACGAACTCCTGCTTACAGTTGTCCGGTGGCTGAGACTGTGTCTGATTTGTGCCGTTGTGTTGTCAGTGAGGCGCCGGCTGTGAGGGAGGCGATGATTTGCGCCGCTGTGTTGTCAGTGAGGAGCCGGCCGTGAGGGAGGCGATGATTTGCGCCTGTGTGTGTCGTCAGTGAGGCGCCGGCCGTGAGGGAGGCGATGATTTGCGCCTGTGTGTGTCGTCAGTGAGGCGCTGGCCGTGAGGGAGGCGATGATTTGCGCCTGTGTGTGTCGTCAGTGAGGCGCTGGCCGTGAGGGAGGCGATGATTTGCGCCTGTGTGTGTCGTCAGTGAGGCGCTGGCCGTGAGGGAAGCGGTGATTTTCTGTGTGTGTCGTCAGTGAGGCGCTGGCCGTGAGGGGGGCGGTGATTTGCGTCTGTGTGTGTCGTCAGTGAGGCGCTGGCCGTGAGGGAGGCGGTGATTTGCGCCTGTGTGTGTCGTCAGTGAGGCGCTGGCCGTGAGGGAGGCGGTGATTTGCGCCGCTGTGTCGTCAGTGAGGCGCTGGCCGTGAGGGAGGCTGTGTTGACCCAGTCGCCGGAGACGGCCGAAGCGCGCCAGAAGTCGTACGAGGTGGCCACGTCCGTGTACGACCTGATGACCATGGCGCTGGTCAGGAAGGGACAGGCCGTCATGCTCTGTGAGGTGAGCAGAGGACGCGCCACCCTGCTCGCGGGCGGGGTTTAACGACTCGCCTTACGCCTCTCTGCCCCGAATCGCGTAGATGGAGGCTGAAGACTGCTGTTGCTGTCTCAGGAATAAGCGACTGACGGGATGTAGATGAACCATAAATGATTGCTTCGCTCAAATGTGATTACGATGTAAAACAAATGTCAGCGTTGATGAAGTGGATTGTTGACAGGCTGTCAACTGCAGCGCTCTCCTGTTAAGAAGGGGGAGGTCATGCTGCCCCGGAATGTGACGTCTGATGTTCGCTGATGTACATGTCCTCGTGTCTCGGGACTTCGTCGTCATCGTACCTCTGCCGCTTCGTCAGTGATGGATTAGGCGACGGTCTCCCGCTCCCCTCCCCCGTCCCCCTCACTGCTGTCACGGGCCAGGGCGTGACCGTCACAGTCGTCCTTGACGATGCTACACCCCACGTGACGGTCTCCTGCGCCGTAGTGGCGGTGCCGCCCCGCCGTGACGCCGCCGCTCGAGCTCAGCCTTCCTCCGCCGCCAGTCGCTGGAGCGGGCGCTGCGGTTCAGTTTCGAGCAGGCGCACGTGTGGCAGCAGTACGCGCTGTCGCTGGCGGCCGCCGGCCGGCCACAGCGGGCCCGGCTCGTGCTCGAAGAGGCGTTTCGACTGAACCCCGGCCAGACAGTGTTGCCGCTGCTGGCGGCCCGCCTCTGTTACCACGATCTGCACCAGGTCAGGTGTCGGCCAGAGCGCGCTCCGCAGGGACGGTACCCGGGACGGAGATTGGGGTGTGGGCTCGTCATGGTCTTGGTCTTGTTTGCGGGCTATGCATAGTGGGTGGTGCGTTGTGGTGGTAAGATGGAGTATGCGATTGGTAAGCCATAGTTTGAATCAAGTTCGGAATTTGATGATTAACCTTAGTTTGAATCTAAGTCTGAAAAAATGGGATATCCATTTTCTAGCTGGAATAAGCCCGGCATAGGTTTATTTCAGCATGTCAGAGCCTGAATGTGACCAGTCTCTTTCGGACGGGCACCGGTAACTTAAGACACTTCTTACCGTACGTGACTTGCGCCCGATGTAAGCAGTCCATTGAAGGTGCCCTGTCTCGCGCTGACGGGTCCCCGGCCGATAACCGGCCGACGGGTGGCTGTAAGAGCCGCCCGCCGGCGTAGGAGCCCCCTGACCCCCCCCGCCTGCCGGCAGTACGAGGAGGGCGTGCGGTGGAGCGAGCGGGCGCTGCAGCTGGAGACGACCGAGCCGCACGGCCTGACCAGCCGCTGCCACCTGTACCTGGGCATCGGCCAGATGCTGCTGTCGGGCGTCTGCCGCCAGCAGCAGGCCAAGCAGCGGCTGGCCGAGAGCGCGCTCGACAACTTCAGAAGGTCGGCCGGCCTCCGGTCGCGACAGCGGCGCCGGCGGCAGTCCGTGGACGGCACCGGCGTGCTGTTTCGCAGTGTGGCCCGTGTGTTTTGGTCGCGGCGCTGGGGCGGACGTGGACGGCCCGCCGGCGTCTTCCGTCCCATTTTTCGGATGGCTCCGTGCCGCACGTGTCACGAGCTGGATGTTGGGCGCTCCAAGGCGTCACCAGCCCGACGTTCGGCGCTCTCTGTCGCAGGTGTCACGAGCTGGACCCTGGCGACCACCTGGCCGTGTTCTACATGGGCTTCCAGATGGCGCGCGCCCGCCAGGTCCCGGCGGCCGTGGCACACGTGCGCACGGCCCTGGAGCGGCGGCCCGACCACCTGGGCTCGCTGCACCTGCTGGCGCTGCTGCTCACCGCGCAGAACGAACACACAGGGGCGCTGGAGGTGGGCCTCTGCTGGGTTCCACCGCGGGATCAGGGGACTGTGTGGAGGAGGCGCTCGAGCGTACGGGGGCCATCAGCAGATGAATTGTGTCTGTCGTACCTCGCTACGTCCGTGAGTACGGAAACTTGGTAAATCTCGGGTAACTGAAGAAACTGCTGTGTTTTGGTAGAGAGCAGAGGGCGAGGAGCGTCGTGGAAAGGCGAGGCAGGGGTTCGTCTCGTATTTTTCTGCGCCCTGTCCACGTCGGCGGGCCAGCGCAGCGCTCTAAACCAGTGCGGCGGAGGCAGCTCGCGTCTGACGTCCCGCGCCGTCACCTCAGCCCGGCGCCTGTTTCAGCTGCTGCGGGCCGCCCAGGAAGAGTACCCAGAGGACCTGCAGCTCATGCACACACGTATTCACGTGGAGGAGTACTGCAACGGCGGCGAGGTCAGCTGGAAGTCGTGCCGTGTTGTGGTGACGGCCGTGTGCTGTTGTGCTGCATTTTTTTTTGGAGGGGGGTATTTTAGAGCGGGTAAAAACAGTGTGGTCTGCTGATTTTGGGTGTTGGGTGTGCAGTGGATTTGAACGGTTTTTGTGTGTTAGAGTGGCATCGTACATCCCTTTGGCCATAACACTCAAATGAGGCTGTCGTTTGGTAACACCCAGCAAGACGCAGGTAAGTAAAGAAAAATGATCCTGTAGCATGCCATCTCATCCAATACTGCCCTCTGTCGAGAGACTTGGAACCCTTGTTTCGTCTTTTGTCGGCAGGCGGCACTGCAGGTGGCACGGGATATGCTGGCGCAGTGGAAGGAGATTTACGACACGCGCCTGGCCAACAGCCCCGACAGCGACCGGCAGTACTCGGTCGTCTCTGACGCCGAGTCGGGTAAGCCGAGGGCCGCAGCCTGCGGGGGGGGGGGGGGGGGAGAGCCGAAGGGGGGGGGGCACCAACTGGCCGAGGACTTTGGTCACCAGTTTTGGCCAAGAGTAGCTGGACTGCAACTCCGAGCACTTAGTGTAGACTGCTGATGTAGAACTGCTGTGTACTTACTATGCACGTAGTATAGGATGACTTGTTTGAAAGCAGATGTAGCTAGTGGGAATGTCTGAAATGCAGGTGATGGGCATTGCGCGTCATTGCGAAAGTTCCCAGGTTAAGATAACCATCTGTTTCTGTCGTTCATGACCTGCCGCATGAACTGTGTGCAGTGATGTCTGATGATAACCAGTTCATCAACAATTTGATTGCTTCAAACGGCACCACACCTATCTGCGCTTGAAATGATCGGCTTTTCACGTGCCTGGTGCTCGAAGTGCTGCCTTGACGTGCACCGGGAAGCCCATAAGCGTGATCAGGTGCACTTTGATTCCATCGTGACCTGGTGGTAAGCTTAAACATAGGCCCGTTCTTTTCTGCTTTGAGACTGAGCCATACGGCTCGTCATTTGGGTCCTTGATTCATCAAAAGTGGCGTGTTTTCACACCCGTGTCACTGGCTCCGCGGCGTCGTATTTTGCCAAGACTGCGACAGGCATCGTTTGCCTAATAGTTATTATCGAGTTATATAGCGAACCGGTTTACTGTAAAGGTCGTTTGGCGTGGCAGCTTCTCACGCCGGTGTCGCGGGGGACGGCCAAATCTGCACTCCTCTGCACTCATGCGGCAATGCTCACGTAACTAGACACCAAGTTTATGCACATACAGATCACCGCACACCGACCCGGACGCCCTGTTCAGTCGGCTGTGGATACTCCCGCGGCTGTGACGGTCAGGGACGCTGTATTTAAGCGCGGACCCAGCGCACCTTCCCAGTGGGGGAGGGAGCTGAGGCCGCCGTTGCGCCTGCTGACGTCACGGGCGCCGGCTGACGTGACGCCGCTGGCCGCAGCGGATAAGGTAGCGCGGCGCATGGTGCTGGCGCCGCTGGAGACGCTGGCGCTGCCGGTGCTGGGTCCGGCCCACCTGCTCGCCACGCCGGCCGGCTCCGAGTGTGAAGGTAGCTCCGACTGCCGCCGCCCGCTGTACATAGGCTCGCGCGCCGCCGCCGCCGCCGCTGCTGCCGTGGGAGCCTGGTCCGCGCCGGCCGCCGCCGCGCGGGCTCTGGCCGGCCCCTGCCTGACCGGACGGCCGCCGGGGTGCCGGGGTCGCGCTCTGTGTGCGGTCTGCGTGGAACGGCAACGCGCTTGTCGGTCTGGCGACGGCAGCGGCTCGGTTTTCGGCCGCTGCGGGTGACGGTCCGCGGCCGGTCGCCCGGCCGCCGTCTGGCGGTGTCGGCATGCGGCCGGCTGTGCATTTTGGAGGCTGCGCCGGCACGGGCCCGCGGTCTGACCTCGGTGGAGTCGGTGGCATGCGGGTTTTAACCTCCTGGGTGTACTAACGCGTGGTTTTGGTCCTGCCGTGGTGTCGTAACTCAGGTGTTTATACTGTGTGGGACGGGACGATTTTTATCGTAGTAAATTGGATTTTGCATGCTTTTTATTGCAGAAGGGACTCCGCCAGTAGATTACTGAATAACGTGTATGACCTGTTTAAAGTGACATTGGCCTCGTATAAGGTTCGAATGTTGTCTTTTCCCCCCGCGATGTGATATATGTATATATATATATATATATGTGTATATATATATATATATATATGCCGATTTGTACTCTTGTATTTTTGGTTGGCATTTGTTATTTGACTTGCACTTTTTTAAACGTTGTTGACTGGCCTGTGGAGGGCTGTAAACGTGGGATTTGTTGCGTTACTTGCCACCTTTCAGTTGTCGGGAAGGGGGGGGGGTCAGACCACCTCGCTGAATAACTCTGCAACCAGTGGACGTATTCGGTGGATGGAAATGATTTTTGATTTCCCTTTGTGATGCGGCCTTCAGTATGTTGCATTTTTGGATCTGAAGACCATATCTCAGGTCACAGCTCACGTCAAAGGCCCGTATTTTGCTGATTTTGGGAGTGCCGTTTTTTTACATGAATTACGAATTATATACATCTTAAGGTTAAAAGTTTCTGCGTTGACGAGCTTTATAGATATGTTTGAGAAAAATGTAGACACTGGTCCTCGTGGGTCATGCGGCACTGAATATCAGTTACATGTCCGTCGACGTATATTTAATATAGCTCATAAAACGTTATAAATGCAATGAGATTCGTCATATGCCTCGAAATTCTGGTTTTTACAGCAGAAAGTCGTAAAATATCACTCACGAATGATTGTACGACGTACACTGTCACTATATTGGAAAAATTGCAATTATATCGCTTTTTGACCCCTGCTGACCTTGTGTGGGACCACTTACTGTCTCCATTGGCCTCGTGTGATATTAAAACGCAAACTGCACTCATTCGGCTGTTTGGCAGCGGCGTCATACCAATAAAAATCAAGAAAATTAAAAAAATGGCAAGATCATAAAACGTTGTCGCCTTTATGACGCCAACTTCACATGGCCGTAGAGGACGGTAACCTTGTGTGACCAAAATTTGCACAATTGTATTGTACTGTACAATTGTACACAGTACATACTGAAAATGTGGTGGCGCTGCCCCCGTTTGGTAACGGAGTTGTGCGGCAGAAAAAAAGAGGTGGGGGCGCTGACACCCCCTCCCCCAGCAAGTCGAAGTTAACGGGAGTTTTATATTGTTTAATCTATTGATTGTAGCATCGAAAGTTTCTAAGAGATTGTTCTTGTGTCGCTCATTTTATTGTGATGTTCGGCTCATGTACTGCTTTATTTTCACCGGCGGCTTTGCGTATGTTTTTTTTCTGAAATGGGGTTAGTGCGCGATTGTACATTGACGCCTTTAAATACCACCCATAAGGTAGTTTGTTGTGAGCTTCACTTCTGTTATTTCCATCTCCGTAAGCATCTACGTGTTCATCATTGTTTTGTAGACCGTCGTATGACATTGTCGGCTTCCACCCACACTATGGGGCTATGGTTTTTTACATTGGTTGTCGTCTGTAGTTTAGATTGCGATTTTTAAGGCTGAAACCCCTTTCACGGTGAAAGCACTCTTAAACCGCATCGCACGTAAAGCCTGCCGTTGAATTGGTCATGTTATCACCGGCCTCCGACTGCGCCGCGCTGTTTTGTGTTTTACTGTTGTGCTCACTCTTGACGGTAAGAGACGTCGCCGTGCGACGCGGTGCTGCACGTTTTATTTCATTTCAGTTTTATTTAACCCTCTCTTAACTGGGGTGTGGGTCTTTTCGACGGCCCCTCCCCAGGACTTTCAGTGATATCATAGAAAAAGAAAAAAAACAGCGCGCAGCGCGCTGAAATTTCCAGCGCCTTTGCTACAACTTTTGGACATGTCCTGTAGAGTTTTAAACTTCCGGCCATGTCAGGTCAGTGACCTAAGACCTAAGCTGTGAAGTGACTTTAGGCCACTTGATGACTACTCCTGGATGTCTGAGGTCATGCGAGGTCACTGTGATAGAAGTTCAATTCAAATCTAGATGTCCGGCTTTGTCCCTCTAGTTGATTTCTTGAGACAGTGACAGGTCTAGGCATGAAAAGATGAAACCCAAGCGCGCTGATATCCGGTCAGGATCCTGCGTTAGATCAAGTCATATGAACGACCATAATATGTAGTACCCTCTTCATTGAGTGTTTTGTTGTGCTCCAAAACCATACTTTGTGGGTTTCTTAGGCAATGTTTTACGGTAAATTTGACAGAAGTGCCCAAAAGTACCTCAGAGGGCATCCAAGGTTCATGAGTTGCCCAAGGCAATTTATGGCTTCATTTGGGTCCTGAGGCTCTGAGGTTTGCTCGCGTCGTCGGAGGTCAGCCAGCCGCACTGAGGGCTGGGTGACCTCCGACACCCAGCCGTCGGAGGTCACCTAGTCGGAGGTCACTGTGATTGCTTGGGATTTTTTGACGCAGCTCACCAGACGTTTCCTCATTGTCGCTGGAAATGATGGGATCATGTATGCAGTATAAGCAGCACGAACATATCAGAAAAGAATCGGATGAGCTTAGGACAGAAAAGACTATGCCAGGCTGACATGAGCTCACAGGTCACGGTGGTGGAACCGATGGAGTTTCAGTCCGAAGGTACTCCTTGCCTTTTTGCTTGCATAAATTGGCTGTCGTCAGAACACGAAATAAAGCAAAGAAAACGCCTAAATGTTCGGTCAGGTCGCAGAGTCAAGTCAGGTCATGTCGAGTTTTAAGCATTTTGTCAGTTAGTATTAAAAGGATGTTCGTACATATCATTTCCACGTTTTTGTAGCATACATGGACAGTAACTCTCCAGCGACGTTCAAAAACCTTGTTAATATAACGAAATAAAAAATGGCGTTGTAACAGGCCGCCGGATGTGATATTGGATTATATGCATGTTATGAATCATACGTCACCGTGATGTAGATTCTTTCCATTGGCATGCTCAGAATTGCTGTAGCTTTGTTAAGGACGAATATAAAGCTCTTCTCAGAAAGTAATATTTTACATGTATAGGCCAATAAATTGCGTGCTTGCAAGATTTTCGGATAGTATTGAACGTTTGGGCGATATAGCTTTGATTGTCTCCGACATTTCGTTCACGGAATCGAAGGGCGTCGACCCCCCCCCGGACTCCGGACCCCCACGTCATGGTGCCGGTGGGGCCAGGGCTAAATACAGCCCCAGGAAGTCCTTCGGTGCCGTACTCTGTAAGTTTCGATGTACGACACAATGCCGTTCGATGTATGACCAGTGACAGCTTTGTCACGAACCCGCGACTTATCTGTGGTGTCAGCCGCCACGAACCCGGTTCTGACAGCTGTGGTGTCAGCTGTCACGAGCACGGGACTACCCCTGGATGTCAGCCACGTGTGACGGAGCCGGCGCCAGCTGACAGTTGGCGCCGCGTGCTGCCTGCAGGCTCTGTGCGCGCGCCGTCCACGATCGCGCCGTCGCGCGTGGAGCAGGCGCTCTCGGAGGTGGCCTCGTCGCTGACGTCGAGCCAGCCGCGGCCCGGACCGCAGCACGTGTGGGGCCTGCAGATCCAGATCTGGCTGCTCATCGCCGAGCTCTACCTGAAGTGAGCGCCGCCGGGCGGGCGGCTGGCCCGCCGCTGCCGAGCACGGCCTCCCCTCTCAGGAGAGAATGTCGCGTCATTGTGTGTGACAAGAGGAGTCATTGCGCGATCCGGTGCTGCCGTGGTGATGTCCATGGTGTATGTTTTTTTTTCGGGCAAAATCATGGTCATCGGCAACTGTTTTGTTGCGCTCCTGGAGCGTTTTTCGAATGTCATCTGTTGACTCGCTTTTGGTCCCCGCGAATTCCCGGGTCCCTCGAGGCAACTAGAACCTGTCATCGCGAGCATGAAATGTGGAGTGTTTGTTCACCGTTGGAGTGAAGCAGTTGGAGTCCCAGCGCCTCCCGTCCCCGGGGCCGTTGTCGTTCACGCCGTGACGGATCCGCGTTCTGGGCCCGACTGACCCGCCTCCACACCGTCACAGGCTGGATCAGGTCAACCAGGCCATCTCGTGCGTGCAGGAGGCCGCCAACATCGCCCCGGCCTCTCACCACGTCCTCTACCTGGTGGGTACAGGCCGCCGATCCCCCTCACACCGCCATCTGGCGGCGTCTGCGGCCACCACTGGCCGGGCGTAGTGTCGTGTTAGCTCTTCCTTTGATAGGCATGCTCGGCACACCGGCACCGTGGATTGCTGTAGTTCCTGGCCTGTCGCGAACTGTAATCAAATGCGTCGGATCGGAGGTGGCCTTGAGAGGCACCATGTTCACTCTGTGGGTTCTCATTCGATCCCTTCCTTCATTGATCCCCTGTTCTTTGTCGGTCAGTCGCTGATTGCCGCATGACCGCCTGTGACCCGTGCGGCCTTTTCTCCCGCAGAAAGGACTTGTGCACGAATACAAGAACGAGTTTGAGGAGGCCAAAAACCACTTCAGCGACGCCCTGGCGCTGAACCCTCATCACATCAAGAGCCTGCAGCATGTTGTGAGTGGCCCATCTCGTCACCCGCCGCCTCCTTAAGGACGATATCCTGCCCCCAACTATCTCTTCTTGCAACTGTGTTTGGATTAATACGCGCGGCATTTGTGCATTGGGGGGCGCAGTTAAAGGTACAGCACATCGGCTAAGGAGTTGCGAATATCAATGGTAGTCGGCGCTTGCGTGTACAAGTAGCCCTGCGCTCAACCGTCTTCGACGTTCTCGCCGCAACTGCCGGTAACCGACACCGATGAAGGGGCTCTGTAGAAGGTCGTCCACTGACTCATCGGTGCCACCGTCTCGGTCCAGGGCCTGGTTCACCACTATTTGGGCAGCCATCGGCTGGCCGAGAAGATGCTCCGAGACGCCATCCAGCTGGAGCCGCTCGTCCACCAGACGTGGTAAGCCATCGAGACGGACACAGGGCCACTCTAGTCCGCTGTTCAGGTGTTTCTCGAACCCTCCTGAAGCGTCTTTGGTCACGGCCAAACGCCTTGAATTCAGACAATCGAGTGGACTCTGTTGCCAGACGAAGGTGGCGTCTGTTATCGTCATCTATACAACAGTGGCGACACGCTTCGTTCCAATATTTGCCGCTTGGTGGCCTGGTGCGCCTCATCCATACAAAGTCTGAATGGAACTGCCACCGAAACATTGGACGGGACCGGGCGGTCTGGTGTCGGAGGGACCGGATCTCGCGGTGTCGGGGACCGATCGTTCGGCGCGTGGTGTGGGATTCCTGCACCCGTCGCGTGTCCGGCGCCTCGAAGTCTGCCGGGCACTGCCGCGTGCGCTATTCGTGACCTGGCTGGTGATTCGCACCGACGCCGCCGGCCGCGCAGCCCCTGACGCAGCCAGCATGACGTCAGTGACTCAGCCGGCCGTGGCACTCAGCCGGCCGCGCAAACCTTGACGCAGCCAGCATGACGTCATCGAAGCCGTGTGGCTAGCACGCGCAGAGCCGGCAGTCTTGTTCCGAGTCCGACTCGCGGACGACCGCTGCTGTTACGTGCCGAGCTTGGGCGCGTGCCCGGCCGGCCGTGCAGAGCAGCTGCTGTCCTGGGCGCCGCCCGGCCCGGCGCTGACCCGTGCCGCCGCCGGCAGGTACAACCTGGGCAAGGTGCTCGAGTACCTGGGCGAGAACGAGGCCGCCTCAGACTGCTTCATGACGGCCGTCGACATCGAGGCGTCAGCACCCGTGCTGCCGTTCACGGCCGTGCCGCTCTGTTTCGAGTGACGGCCGCCAGGGGCGCTGCAGGCGGCGCCGCTTTCGGGCCTAGCTATGGTTCGTCCTGGGGTGGGCTTGCGTCGAGCTCTGGTGTTCCCGTGGGCGTTATTTCGTGCGCCGTCTGCGACCCTGTGTCGGCAGCGCCGCGCCAAAGCCAGTTTCTAGTCTGTTTACCCGTGCGCTGTGTACCCGCGTGGCGTTTGTAGCCTGTTTGGACTTCAGCCGTGCTGTAGCGATATTTATCACGTTATGGAGCCTCGGTGGCAGCTGCTGCTGACAGCGGTCTGCTGGGCTCGGGAGGGCCCTCCGATGGTGGACTATGCTGTCACTGTGTCCGGCACGCATTGTGTCGCTGGTCTGGTGGCGTGAGGTTACTCCTGTCGGTGGCGCGTCGGTTCCATTTCTCGTAGAGCGCCGTGTGAAGGGGCGAAAAATGGCGCGACATTCCCGCTCTCCTGGCTGCCTCGATCCAAGTTGTGCGCGTTCTCGAGTTGAAGGACTGCAGGAGCTGGACCCAGTTCGGTTCCCTGCTCGGCCGTAGCGGTGGGTGACGTGTTCGAGAGAGGCGTGTACGTTCCGGTCCTCTGCGTGTGGAGGAGGCAGATCGCCAGCGTGTTGTAGTGCCGGTCCGTTTCAGGTGCGACTGGCTGTGCACGCAATACATGGATGCCACTCGCTCCGTTTGTTTCTGAGCTGGCAATAACCGAGGCGTGCCGCATATGATGGACACTGCTGTAAGAAGTGAACATCACCTCGACAGCTTATATCCTCGTCCCTGTAAAGTAATTATTCCTCTTCTGCCCGTAATCGCGGAGACGCCGCGTAGGGTGGGCTTCGTGCGTGCCGCTGTGGGTACAGACATTGTCAAACAACTTAAAATAATTTAGACTAATTCTTTCCATACAATAACATGCCCCCGACTGGGAACCGGTTGACCGCCCCTTGAGGTTTTTTTCCCAGATTGCGAGAGAACGAACTAACGCAGCGCCGTGAAATTTTGTGTACCTTTTGCTTCATCATTTTTAAACATTGTGTGAAAGTTTTAGCCTCAGGTTAAGTCAGGTGTATGACCTAGGGCAGGTCAAGTGGACCTATGTCCAGAAAAAGTTTAGTGCCCTCTAGTTTTTTTGGAGAACATGACATTACAATAGAACTTTCAGAAATGAGAGATCTCGATGGATGCAACAAACCCGCTATCTTGGATGTTTTTGGAATTTTCCGAGCCATTGACTTTAGGCCAACCCCAATGTCAATTCAAGTCATTTTTGTCGGAATTTTGGCGGATTTTTTTCTAATTTTTTACGATGGGGTGATGCAAGACAGCCATTTACCGTCAACGCACAAAGCATCAATGACTTTCAACCATTGAACAGACGTAATGTCGCGAATAACTGTTATGAGTCAAAATTCGCCGCCGTCAAAACTGGCAATGAATTGCTCAGAACGGATAGAAAGATACAAAATGGCAGATTTGGCTCGCACATTTGAGAGTAATGTCATGAAGTTCAAAAAGTTAAAAAAACCCATATTTTGGAAGTAAACAGACGTTAACGAAGAAAGCTCCCACATTGTGTAGACTGATAACTAGTGAATTTCTCCGAAATTTAACCATGACAAACCATCATAAGAACTACTAGGATAAAGACATATCACATGAAAAGGTCTATGTCGCGAAAATAAAGGGAACGCTAAAATAAGCCCCGTTAATTTCATACCGCGTTCGGTTACGGTGCCCGCTGACAGTCGGCGCAAAAATCACCATGTCCTTATGTCAGCGTTTCGTGGTAGATATCACACAAATCGGAGAAACTAAACGTATGTCGACAGGTGCGAGCCTTTACCTGTTCGTTTGCTTGCCCAGACTTGATTAATCACAGCCCTTGAGATCCAGGCCGCTTTTCGATTTCATGCAGTGGTCCGAGAGAAAACATATGTAGGAAGTAAACGGCGTACATATTAAACAAAACTAGAAATGAGACTTATCTCATGCAACACTGTGTGATAATTATTTTTTCAAGTTTTGGTCCACGTGATCTTCATAGATTGCAAGTCACTAACCATGCTGCTGCGAACTGAAAACCCTGAACGGGTAGAACGTTGTAGGTATTTGTTCGAAACGCAGCAGTCTTACCTGAAATATTTTTCGCAGTAGAACGCAAGCCATATGACACATTCTCTAAAAATTGTGCTGCAATGCTGCAATTACAATGCTTATCTTGTATCGTCCAGTGACAAAGCTGTGGCCATTTTCCGACATATTTGCTTTATAACAAGCGTCCATGTGCCGAAGGCAATGAGGTAAGTTAAAACTACGGATCAAGCACGGCTAGCCAGGCTGCGTATCGCTTTGTTTCATGTGTTGCACTGTCCTACAGCAGCTCTCTGTTTCTGTTCCCTGTTTCAGTTCTCTGTTTTCAGCGATAGATGTCTCTGCTAGTAAAGCTCTGACAGTGTCACGTTCGTAAACAATACATAACGCCGTTTTCCCCGCGTGCTGTTCAGACATCAGATCGTCGTTTGGTTTGGGGCGCCGTGGCCCGTTCTCGCCGGGGGCGGTACCCAGGCCGACGGACGACAACCAAGAGGAGCTGTTTTTGTACCCGCGACTGCCTGGGGGTGTCAAAAAGGGCACACGCTGCTTTCTCAGGATCTAACCGTCAGATCTGAGCCGGTCTACCATCAGTCGATAGACCTGAGTCTTGCGATTCAGCAGATACCATGTCAGCCCTGGTCACTTGACTGATGACGTCAGAGGTCACGTAAAACACATAACATGACGTCGGAAAAACTGGCATAGGTTTGTACCTCATATCACCGGTAACAGTGGTCTCAGAGCCTTCAGTAGTAGGTGAAACGAAAGGTCACAATCTTTTGCATCCAGTGCATTCCAGAATGTTAGAAAATGCCGGTTCAAGGTCAACCTAGGTGAGGCGAATTATTGGTCTTACTTTACATCCCAAAGATCAATACTTACTCGCAGTCGTTTTGATCTGTGTGACAAAAAGAATGAAAGTAAAACCTACTTCTGTTCAGTTTTGCATTATCTGCATTTCATCCAGTCAAGGTCAGTCTAGGTCAGGCCAGATTAGGTTGCATTACTCTTCCTGACAAAGAGCAAACACTGCTCGCTGCGATTCTTAGCTGCGTCAAGTGCAGAACTGAAATGACATATCGTGATAATTAAATATCCTCTGTCTGCTCTTTAGCGAGCCCAAGTCAAGCCAGGTCAGAAGAGATATTCACTTTTTCTTTTTCTGATTGGGGACAATAATTGTTCTCTTCTGCTACTGAACGGTTTTCAACAGACGATGTTGCATTTTATTTCGTTTTAACATTTAGCTATGACGTCACCTGGCCTGACATCATCCCACATTGCATTTGGTGAACTTTGCTAAGAAGCGCATGTTGATTTGCTTGTCTGACTCGAACGATGGGGAAAGTCAGCGGCAACAGCTTCTATCAATCACAATCCGAATCAGTCCAATTGTTGTCATTCATGTGACCTAGCACGACCTGACCTTGACATGTCACGATGATATATCCTTTTGGCGACGGTTTCCAATGCAAATCCAAATAATCTACTCATTATACTCGCAAATAGACACCTGAACGGGCAAAAACAAGCATGCCAGGGTTCACTTATGGCGTCATATTTCCATAGCCTCACCGAGCATGAAAATGGTTTTGATGTCATAATACGTAGAATTGATTGCTGAACAGGTATTGAAAATTCAGTTGGGCTGACATTAACGGTTTAAAAGTTATTCAAGAAAAAGCGAGGGAGTGCCCTATTTGACACCCCCAGGCTGTATCGCGTTAACTGATGTCACGCCTTGCAGTGGTTACTAGGCAACGCAGTGCAATATCTTGTATATTTATTATTCACTTCTGTTTTCTGCGCAAAAGAATAGAAACCAAATAACCATTTAATAACCGTAAACTAATTTAGTTCCGCGAGGCCCTTATCGAAGCGGTATTTCTTTTCGACAGTTATTACATAAGTACTCGAAATATAATTATTTTATGTGATCTATCAGTTCCAAACCTGCGCTTCACCACACCTGCAGTCAGACAATCAGCTGTATTTTATTTCGTCACGTTCATCTGTGATCAGTGTTCTTAGCCAATTCCGAAAATAAACATGCTCACTGCACACAGCACAACTTAGGCATATTGTGCGACAGTTAATCTCACACACCATGCGCACTCTGCTGCGGAACGTTTACCACCTTTACTTTTCAGTGCGTTATGTTTTATCATTGTCCGAACCGTCACCGCCATTTTTATGTGCTACGAAATGCGACAAGGCGAGTCTCGCATTTTCTTCGACTATCTTGGAAAGTCCCGGGATGAAGCATTTCGTCACGAACATGTGGACTGGGGGCGGTGACCCCTGTGAAGTCGCTGGCTCCCAGTCAGCCCCAAATCGTCATTTGAAGATGGCGAAATGCTCCAGTCAGTGCCAGAATATTGGAGGGACAACCTACGCAGAGGAGAACTTGCAATAATGCAATATTTGTTTACAGTCTGATCTTTGACAGTTCGTTGTGCGTCATGAGCCAAACTGGCTTGTTGGATCTTCCAAAGAGTCCCGATCAAGGCTACTAACATGCTCGTTTTACTCTTTGAGTTTCAAAGTGCAAAATGTTGCAATGTTCCATTTGCGCGGCAGTCGGAGCCATTTCAAGCCTTCACTTGAGTTAAAAGCTCTTTGAAAGTGGCCATTTTAGAACTTCAGTGTCAAATTAATCGGGAAATATATATGACATGACCCGATATCACAGATGTTACATTTGACCTAGCACGTGACATTGGCGTTTGATGACCGTGGCTCAGGAAGCACTCAGAATAACATACGAAGCCTTTTCAGATACATTGCCATCCAAACGCCAGTCTCAGTCCGTTTTTCAATGTGATCAAGTGAGTCCGGAGAAAAGGTCACCACCTTTAGGTGTATGACCTGACCCGTGACGTCATCAGTGACCGTAATATAAAAACGTATATGTCATAATGTTGCACGGCCCGCCGCTACCGATTCCCGTTTAAATCATCGAAGTCGGGCCACTGGTTCTCGAAACATACAGGTAGGGCGTTAAACGTCCATACCGGTTAATGGAAGGAGGCGAAATACCTCAGTCAGTGCCGGGTTGATGGTACATTGACATTTGTACAGATGGCCTGTCAAATATAACGCGCTCGGGTGGGAGAAGGTCAATTTGAACCCCCCCCCCAAGATCTCGAAAACTGACGGGACTAGATCCACCAAATTTGCAGCGTAGACGTGACCCTAATGAATTTCTGCTGTGTAGAAGTTTGAAATGTCCCGGAATGTGACGTTCAAGGTCAAATGAGGTGAAAGAGGGCCAAATTTGGTGCTGCTTGCCAGACTTTCGCTTGTACCGCAAGGACCGTTCGTCACAGCGTCAGAATGCATACAGTCATTTTGTGTACGCCACACGAAACTGCAGTAGATGGTACATAATTCGAAACACTTGGGGTCTGTGCTTATGCTTAAGTGAGTGCTTCAGCACAGCTTCAGCCATCACGAAGTATCATGAAGTGCCATATGTCAATGTTTGTGATATCTCGGGGCAAATCCTGGCGTTGAATTCCAATTTGTCATGCAAAAGTACCTAGCCGATCAAATTTCTGCCACCAGAACCACCCATGGTCATCTGGGGCCAACGGAGGTCATTGACCCAATAACTTCGAAAAAGCAGAAATTACGAAAATGAGCTCGACTGAGTTCTATCGTCACCCGGTACAATTTACCACTTATTTAGCACTGGCAAGTAAAAACTCCATCGCGTCCTCCATTTTTGTGGCGAGTAGTAGGAGGGCGCGGAATGCTAGACCGAAAGCAAAACGCATCTGATCCATATCTTTTTGACACCTATTTACGCCAGCGTGTACCATGCCTGGGTAATTTTTAGCGCTGAATTCGAAATCAGCGTCAGAAACACCTTAGAAGTTATGTTGTTGCAAAAACGTCAATAAATGAACAAGACCAATAAAGTTCATCCTAGGTCGGTGGCCTGAGATGACTTAGAAGAGGTAGAAACCGTCAGAATGTATACCCATTTGTACCTGACATTGTTTTGCACCAGTTTAGCCTCGAATTAGGCATTGAACAAGAAAATGGATGTGTTTCATTGTTTAGCTTCTACAGAAAACGGGTCGGGCGAACACATTCTTGGTTTTCTTTCCGTTGCTTGGCCTACTATTGACCTGAAACTTGGTACACCAGCAGAAAATAAAGTGACGTTTTACAAATGTTCTGTTTTGTTTGTTTCACATAAGATTTGGGCATATATTACTTAGGTTTTCTGTTTTATATATATCCCGGTTTCTGCCTGAGACAATTAGAACAGATTTTCTGTGTTCGGAGATAATTTTTTACTTTTGACCTCGGTCTAAACTCGTGACCTGACTTCAGATTAGCCAGACTATTTCTCTATTTTTTGGAGTTTGTTATCGTTGCACCCCTAAAGAGTTTGAGATTCCATCTTTAAGACTATGTTTGTGGTAGCAGCTTGAAACTTACCCTAGAAATGGCCATTTTTGAAAACCATGACCTGACTCTGACCTGTTCTAAATTGGGGACCCTGAAAGATCTTGATATTTTTCACACCAAAAGACCCGCTATTTCAGTTTTATACACCTGCGCCAAACCTGGTGTGGCTGCAAAGTACCGTTTGGGATCTATTCCGGAAAAAATTCGGGGGAAGGTCAAACTGACTCACCCCCATCCGGGCGCGTGAAAAACTCTGAAAGTATTGTTTTTAGAATTTTCGTATCAACTGATCCAGGAAGCATGAGTTGCATGACCCGCTGTCACGGACGTCACATTCGACCTAACCTGTGATCTTGACCTTTAATGGCCTCGGGTCAGGTGGCACTCGGAATATGAGGCTAAGCTACCAGAGACACATTGCAAGAAAAACTTTAGTCTCGGTCTGCTTTCCATTGCAGATTAGGTACCTCTGGAGAAAAGGGTCACTTTGGGTGTTTTGGCCTGACCTGTGACGTCATCAATGACCCAAATTAAGAAAAAATGTATGCCACAAGACTGCACTCCTGGGTGCTACCGATTGCCGTTTGAATCGGCTAAATCGGGCAATTGATTCTCGAGATAGGTTTGCGTTAAACGCCCCCCCCCCCCTCACCGTCAATGGGACGTGGCGAAATACTCCATTCAATGTCGTGTTACACATCGTTGGGCTGGCCTCCGGATCCACCTTTACCGGGAGTCCATGAGAACCTCCCAAGAACTCGAGAACTATGAGCTCCAAAGAAATAGCAGAAACACCATTGGAAAGTTCTTGGCAAACCTGGAAGAAATCACCTAGATTTATCAGATAAGGTCAACGTCAAGATGACCAGGGTCACCTTCGGCCAAATTACCCCGTTGGCTTTTTTGCCAGAAAACTTTGATAACCAAGACTTCTATGTGGGTCAAAAACGGGTTTAATAGTAAAAAAGGAGGATTCGGTATAAAAAAGAACGGCAAAAAAACTGGTTTACACATGTGGACCGAGAAAGGACACTCCTTGTCAAAGCTGACCATTTCAAGGAAGGCGGAAACGAAGACAAAAAATCGTCGTTTTTGCAACGGTGTGAGTGTGGTTTTTCAGAATGTTTCAGAGAATGTCTTGGCTGGAATACACCGCAGATATGTCTGACACGCATCTGAAGCCCACAACTATCATATGTACGACAAATGAGGTCAAACTAGGTCAAGGCATATGCGTTGGGCGTCTATGGTATCATGTGCCACATTATCATTGATCAGGTTTGGTGCAACATAGAATTCTGTGACATCGGATATGTAATGTTCATTCTACATCATAAAACCCATGCCACAACGCATTTTTCACGTGATACACTCAGATACCGGGCGGCCGGCACGACCGCAATCCAAAAACCTAATATTTGGCGAGAAGTTATTTTTCGTGACGTCCAGGATTACTATTTTGCGGCCAAATATAACAGAATTGGGGCATTACATATTGCATAAACGGAAGGCATGATCATAGGTCTTATCATTTGTGGCCATATAAAGTGTATTCACGCATTGAAAACAGGCATAACGTTTCAAAAAGTCAAATCAGGCCAGCCCAGGTCAAATGGGACTGGGCAGTGCTTCCAAGACTATAAGTGGAATAGCTGTACATGGTTGTGGGTAAGAAAATTCGATATAAAAGATGATTGACCTCAGGTCACGGATCAAGGGCCACAATTACTTGTGCAAAGGACTTGAGATGTACCAGGGTGTATATGCAAGCTTCAAAGCCGTCGAACCGGCCCACGATCTCAACATAAAACGTAAAAAAGGCCGAAAGTTCATCTGACCTAAGGTCACTGGCTTGGAAATTCCAAAAAATGAAATGGCAGAATTGTTCCGTTTGTCATCAGTTTGCCATGCTCTTGCAAAATATCATTTTTTGGGGAACATGGTCTTACTTGACCTGTTCTACGTCCATGATCTGAGGTGACCCTGAGTTTAAAACTGACACAATGGGGGGAAAATGTCAATATGATGCATGGAAAGGTGCGCCCAAGTTTGGTATCTCTGCGCCTTTTCGCCTTTTTTATATCTTTAGAAAACCAAAAGAAGGGGTCTCATAGCTCCCTCCCCACGCGGCCCGGAGAAGGTGAAGATAGACATCAAAATAGCTCGGTATGTTAAGCATATCTTCTGCTCGAAGTTCAAGTGGATCTCAAGGGGGAAATCTTAATCGCGTCCCTGCTTCTACCATTGAGCAGGGTCTAAACAATCGTTATAATCCCTTTAAGAATCACGAGAGGAACATCTATGAGCCTTCTCCCGATGAGGTACATCCGTGTGCAGCCATTCATATCTCTGACCCGTTTTAATGGAGCTATTGAGATGGGAACTTCCTGAAGAAATAATTCATTTTTAGTATTTATTCATTCAAGTAAAAAATGGTCTTTACAGGCTCCCGGGCTTTGGGCATGGTTATGAAAATGGACGGCCTTCTTTATAGCAGGTAAACCTGCCTATATATATGTATAGATGTATTCCATTGTATTCCATTGCACTCCACAGCATACAAACGGTTGATTGACTTTTTTTGGAGGGGTTCAGTTCTCACCAGCTTTCTTTTTTCCGGTCCATATCCGTATAAAATGAACCCAAAATTCTGCTGCAAGGTTTCGCTTGTCCGATAACATCTTCAGGTAGAGGTATAAAAAATTGAAACAGGTTCGAGTCGTTCCAGTCTTCCGAATTATATTGTAAATAGTTCACATGGAGAAGTGGGTGCATTTTTCAAGCAATCCCAAATGGGGATAAAACAAGATACTGCCATTTAGGAAACACGTTTTAAATGCAAAAATCCACATGCATACACACTAAAAAAAAAAAACATCAGTTACAAGTCAAGGTCCACTCCTCACTGTCTCTACACCTCACAGTCTCAGTCCTAGTGGCGAGTTGTCATATACCGACAGAGACGAACACGGGTTCATTTGTCGGCTGATGGACGGGTCAATGTACCGGATATAAACCACCACGAGCACGTGAAGCTTTCTTTCGTCCTCGCTGCGTGTTAAGATAGTGGCGTTCTCCACTAGCATCTTGCGTGTGAGTTCCGTGTTGTGGGAGAGGTGTAGGTGCTTCTCAGGGGTGCCGTCCTGCAGGCGTATGACCATTTTTTTTGAGAGCGTCGTTGTGTGACCAACGTAGCAGCAGTCAGAACGCTGAGCGGTAATGCAACTGAACTTGTATTCCACTGTTGGTAGTTCATGATAAGTATGTTGTTGGGAAATAGCGGCAATACAGCAACACTTACAAAGATGTATTATATAATGCATCTCTGTAGGTGTTACTGTATTGCATTATTGTAACACATATCTGTAGGTGTTACTGAATTGCCGCTATTTCCCAAGAACATCTTTGTGTACTACGTTGGTAGATTTCAGCTTCTATGGGTCTTGCGAGAAGTTGTTCTTCATGGTCAGGCTGGACACTTTTGGGCCCTTGTAGTAGACGACTAGATGGATGGTGTCTTCAGGCTGACGTGCTCTGCAGCCCCTGGTGATGATGCCCCGCAACACCTTCTCATCCTTCAAGTAGGACGTCGACATAGCGTTCTTGTAGAACAACTTTTGCGTGTCGCGTTACCAGCAGATGTGTTGCCACTGGGAGCGAAACTGTGAAGAGACAGCGAGGAGTTGACCTGAACTTGTAACGTGTGTTTTAATTGAGTGCGTACTCATGTCAATGTTTTGAACTTAAAACTTATTTCCTGTACAATGCCCTTCTTTATCACCATGTGCCACTTTTTATGTACCCATATCTTCATGTCAATTATTCACGATGTAATTTAAAGGGTTGAAACGACTCGAATCCGATATAGTTTTAATTGTGTACTTATGCCTGAGCATGTTACTGGAAACAACGAAACGTTGCAACAGAGTTTTGATTTCATTTTACTTGGCTTTGGGCCGGAACAAAAAAAACTGGTGAGACCTACTGAAGCCTTGGATAAGAAGACAATTAACCACTTATATGTTGCGAAGTCCAATGCAGCATGCATTCGTGAAAACCTGTTCCCCAAGTACGCTAATATATACATATATATATACATGTATATTGAGTTAATATATATATATATATATATATATATATTGACTTAATATTTCGGACATAGGCCATTTTTAGGAGTGGTAAAAAATCAAACTACGAAATCCAAAACTCTAAAATTTGCGTCAGTAAAAAAGACAATCTCGAAACTGCAGACACCAACAAAAAGAAATCAATTACACCAATGCAGATCGACACAACCTAACGTCCTTTGTTTATTTTGGCCTTCCTTAGTCAAGTAGATGAACTGTAAAGGTCAGTAACACATTCGAACGAGGACATAACAGCACAAATGTATGTTAGTGCCAGTTTACGCAACATAGGATCTGCTATGCATTTTGGCCCTTCACAAAAAAACGTTTAGTTGTTGCACGTAGGTGAGATTAAAAGAGATAAATAATCACAATACCATAAATTCTTTCCCCGCAAATCCATATGATATACCAAGACGTATTTTCTCGGTAGAAGGAGTTTACGATAATGAAGTGACACGAGGACTTTAATTGAGGTCCGCATTGGCCCTTCGTAGGGGCTATAATTTCGATCTTGAATTTTGTGTGGGCTTAGACATGTTGCATGCTGAGAAGGTTTTGACTTAATGGCTTATTGGTGATAATCGTTATTTATTGATTCTAATCTCAGCCCAGTAGCGAAATTTATGGGAAATGCCTATATGACATATTGTGCATGTGCACCAGTGCATGCACTGGAAGAGGTGGACTCAGGACGAGTAAAAGACAGAAACAAATGGTGTTATGAATACACCATTACCACTTTCATTGGGTTACAGTTGCCCATTATCTTGTTTTAGCAGACCCGTCATTTAGGTTTCTAATAAATTGCTGCCATCATATGCGATGGCCGGGAATGAAGCCGGACAGTTCGCTCTGGGTGAAACGCTGGAGCTCAGTGAAAAACCTCTAGTCGCCGTCGGAAACTTGCGCGGGAACCAGACGTGATTGAGAGAGGAAATATGCTCCTGTACGTCACTTGTGCCCATTCCTGCACCACTTGAGCAAGCCCGTCAGCGCCGAGTGAGACGTACAGCCTGAAACAACGGCCCTCTGGCGAAGAAAATTTCAGCACCGCTGAGCCCAATGATAGCGGAGGTGGACATCCATGCAGTGGCCATGGTTGTTTGGTCGTGCATTTTCACAAACGTCCTTCGTGAGAACGTGACCTCACGGCAGAAAACTTAGCAGTGTAACAGGTCGCGTGGTGAAGTTCGGGGGGATTTCCGTTATGGCAACTTTTGCTTTGCTTTGCCAGGTGGCTTCGCTTATAAGTGTCGGATCGTTCACACCTGTGCCCACAGAGCGGGCCGCTATGTGTACATAAATGGCAGGTAGCAGCAGCTGAACACTACACACGGTGCAGGACTCCGCCTATCAGCAGCATGAAGTCAATGGTGGCTCTCCTCGCTCTCACGGCGCTGGCCGTCGGCCAGGACCACAGCTCGTAGCGGCAGTCGACTCCCGACTACTGCGATTGCGCCATCGGCACGCACAGCGACCCGCGCCACCAGCAATGCCGTGGTGCTCACTCGCTTCAGCAGCTTGTGGGACGGCGGCTGTGATGGTGACGCCGACAGCCTGTGCAAGGAGAGGTGCCGCTCTCACCGGGACACCCTGGAGACGAACGGTGGCTGGGGGACGGACAAGGAGCGCGATGAAGACACCACCGTCGGCGACGAGGCCTGCCGGAACCTCGAACGGGACGAACAGCAGGGTATCGACAGCGCCCTGTACCATGCCGTCTGCGGCGCTGACCTCCAGGAGGCGGGGCCCGGCCTGCACGAGCCGCTCTGCTGCCGGGAGGGCGTGCACGTGACCTGCCAGCAGCGGGCGGCGGACGGCTGTTGGCTGGCCGACCGGCCTGCCACCTGGTGGTCAGGACGGATGTCCTGAAGTCTCCGCTGTGGTCCGTGCCGGTGAGTCAGGTTGCGCTGACCCGTGCGACTGCGGCGTTTGTTGTGGTCACGAAATATGCAGGTTAAATGTGTTGTTTGCCCTGGAATCTATTTCAAAAGCGCTTCGCTGCCACGAGCCGGAACGCAGGGTAGGGAGACAGGGGACTTTTGGTGAGTTTCCAAAAGGTTTCCGGGATTGCAGAAAAAAGGCTGGAGGTATTTTGCAATCTAGTGCAAGACGTTTTTTTTTCTTGGTCAGACACTACAGAGAAGGGATCGAAAGAAATCCGTTAACTATTTGTGGTGTAAGCTAAAGTGGTACAAGGATTTTGCAGGTGTGTACTGAGATCCTACCAGGAAACATGAACGAGATAAGCGATCCGGGAACATTTCTGCTGCTATAGCTGACTCTGACACATGGGATAACAAAGCATCAAATCCGCTGATTCGTTTCCTGGAAATGCCGCTTGTCAAAATAACGCGGACCGGCTTCCCTGAGCGACAATCTCAAAACGTTATACCTATCCAGTTTCGCCAGACGTGGTCTTTTTCTAATAACCTGCCATTGGACGGTCCATCTCGACTTACGATTTCTGTAGCAACCTACTAGGGCTCGCCGTTTGCTTCATTAACCCTATTCCCGGAGGGCTAGCGGTACGGCCGATTCCCGGCAGGGGAGGGGGCGGATCCGCCCCCCCCCCGATCTCGAAAATTACTTGTCTGATTTCATCGCAACAAACGGCAATGGATTTGCCATTGACGTAAACTACACTTGTGTAAAAGGAAGTTTTCAAAATTTTGAAAAGGATGGATAAAGGGAAAAAAGTCAAAATTGGGGATATTTTTGGACTTCTTATAGCTCCCTTGTTCATGAACCGATTTTGATGAAATTGGCATGAATCGAGAGATTATAGATGGGACTTTTACGACTGGTACACACGTTTGAAATTCTGGGAAAATTCATAGACGTTCACAGTATTTCAAAAATAGGAAGATTAGTTTTTCAACAACTAAATGAACAAAAAAGGCAAAAGCACTATTTTTGGCTTTTGCTAGTCATGTTGTGGTAAAGAAGTACAAATCGTAACGCAATGTTCGTATAATGTTAGCATAGGCGGTGTCAGGGACATGAAAAGGGGAACTGTCAAGGTCAAAGGTTCTTGAGATCAACTCTTGATCTTTGACTTTAAATGATCTCCAGTGACCTTGGAGTCACTTGGAACGATCTTGTGTGCATTTAATATTATCTATAAACATTTCCAATCATTTGAATTCATTATTTCAAAGATGTCATTCAACGACTATTGTGATAAAGGTAAGCGCACCGACATTTTAGGTAAATAACTCCATGGTCCGAACTGATATCAAGTTGAAACTTGATACACAAGTAGAGGGCACCTTTCCACGTCATATATATTCCGACTTTGGCGTTTAAAAAATAACGCCGAATTTATTACTGAAAAACCAAATTCCGAATTTTGACCTTGACCAGACGTTGGAAAGTGGCCTCAGATAAACAAAATTGTATTTGCACGCTGTCCCAAGAACTTAGCTATATATTCATATAAAGTTTTAAGTTTTATCGTAAAAACGCTAGTTTTGGCAGTCATTTTCCTTTCACCGTCAACAGTGCCAAAAATGGTCTGAGGTGCCTCCCAAAAACGTTGCTTGGCTCAGCCCCTGAGCAAAATAGAATTTCGAAAGTTTGGTTGCAGTACGTAGAAAGAATAGCTAGGAGACGTCACCAAATCTGGTGAAGCTGCATCAAAAAGTCTGGAATCGGCAAGCAAAAAACCCGAGGGGGCGGATTCGACGCCCCTGCCGGGAATACGGTTAAGCAAGGATGGTTAAGCTCCTCTGCGCTCGAGAGTTTGCACTAATACCAGCTTCGAGTCACTGATACTTCCAACTTATCGTAACTTTTGGGAAACAAAAGCAACATGTCTTCCGTTATATACTATTGCGCTAGACAGGTATCACGTGTGATTCACATAACCGCAAGGAAATGCCGTTACGATTTTCATGTCGATGCCATGGTAATCTAGCCATCTAGCTCTGATGCTAAAAATAAGAAACGTTACAAAAGTTCCTTTCGGTCGGAATTCCTACGAACGAGACAAGCACTGCCTGTTGTTGCACGTACATGATGCCGTACGGCTGAGCGTTCAGTTCCTTTCGAGACGATATTCATCCTCGATGCAGCTTGTTGGAACGGTGATCGATTTGATAACAAAATGGCCAGTTTTTACGCTGCGAACCCAAGGTATTGGGTCGTGCTTGCGCCAGAAAACTTGTTGGATTCTAAATTTAGTCAAGTACTGCGGACTGTAGACAATTCTTTTTTGCGGAAAACCCAAATTTAGACGTACAGGACTTTATGGAAAGATAGATCATAAACCAACCGCACTAAAATGCGGTAATATTTCAGGTAGATATAGAACACAAACGAACGGGCTACCCATTGGTGTATTTTCCGCAAAAGATCGAAGACATTCGCGATATTGGAGTGGAATCGATAAGACGTTCGAGAATCAGTGCGTGGTCCCCCTCCAGGCGGCGTGGCACTCATATCGTGGGCCCGAAGCTTTTGGCTGTAGGCACGAACGAAAAACGCTGCATGGAGCCACACCGTGGTGTTTTTTTCCAAATCGCTGCGATCTCCGGACCACCAGCGCCACATTCAGCCCTGAATAGGGGTGGCAAGCACTGCAACGTGGTGTACACGATGCAACTGATGCTCAGTTCTCGTTCTTAGGTGACGGGTCTCGAGCCGATCCGACCAGTGGTTGCAGAGAAAACTCTCAAAACCGAGTTATGTTTGACGCTTTTGGTGGTTCTCGTTTTACGTGTTATCCCTATGGCCTGAAAATATGAGCTAAAAATCCCCATTGAAGCACACATCACGCGTGGACGACGGGCCACAGCGCGACGAAAACTAGCTCATACCTTGGAAGAGTGCGAGGTCTTTCGAACGGTACTAGGCCCGTGCCGATCCGTCAGCACGTCTGGGCCCTTGACCGGAGCACATATTTGTCAACAGAAAAACGGAAGGGAAGACAAACAGACACACTACGCAAATAGTATATAGACTAGGGCTTGCCGTTTGCTTCGTTAAGCAAGGATGCTACGCCCCTCTGCACTCTAAACTTTTGCACTGATACCAATTTCAAGTCACTCAGATTTTCGGATCTGATAGTGAGTCCTCAGGAAAAAAAGCAACATGTATTCCGTTCTACATTCCAGCACGAAGTGGCTATGACGTGCAACGCACAGTCGATACCGCAAGGCAATGCCATTACAGTTTCCCTCTCGACTACAGGCGAAATTGGCCTCTAGGTTTTATGCTACAAATAAAAAAGGTTAGAAAATTCGCTTTTGGTCTGCAATGCTATGAACGTGACACGTGCTGTCTACCAAAGAGGCCAATTTCGAGCTCTTCTCGTCACGAGCGTTATAATGATATGCTTACTGTTATCGTGCAACCAACTGTTTGCTAATTTGTGGCAGGGGGGCGGTCAACCCCCACCCACAAATTCGGGCGTGCCTGGCGCCGACTGCCAGTCGGGCGCGAGCTAATATTCATAGTTTACAGAGTTCGTGCGACCTCCTTGCCTTTTTGCCCGACGAAGAAAAAGCGTTCTGAGCCGGAACCCAAAATACCTGTACCTCCATTTATCTGTCTGAAGTTCCCGGAGACCAATAGGGAGTTGTACAAAACTCCCCGTGTCTCCCTACCCTGTGGCCCGGCTCGTGGCAGCGAAGCGCTTTTGAAATCGACTGCCAGGGCAAACAACACATTATAACCTGCATATTTCGCGACCACAACAAACGCCGCAGCCGCACGGGTCAGCGCAACCTGACGCACCGGCACGGACCGCAGCGGAGACGTCAGGACGTCCGGGCTGACCACCAGGTGGCAGGCCGGTCGGCCCAGGCAGCGGCCGTCCGCCCGCCCACTACTGGCAGCGTACGTGCACGCCCTCCCGGCAGCAGAGCGGCTCGTGCAGGCCGGGCCCCGCTATGCTGGAGGCCGGAGCCGCAGACAGCATGGTACAGGGCGCTGTCGATACCCTGCTGTTCGTCCCGTCCGAGGTTCTGGCAGGCCACGTCGCCGGTGGGAACTCCGTTTAGGGCCGACTCCCAGCCGCCGTACTCGTTCAGCAAGTCTGGCAGCTGGCTGCACCACCCCCTGCACCGGCTGTCGGAGTCGGCGTCACAGCTTTTGTCCCAGGAGACGTACAAGCGACAGAGCTTCACGAAGTCGCTGTGCTGCGGGTCGCTGTGCGTGCCGAAGACTCACTGGCATACTTCATGAGTCGACCGTCGCTGCGAGCTGTGGTCCTGGCCGACGGCCAGCGCCGTGAGAGCGAGGAGGGCCACCACCGACTTCATGCTGCTGATGTGCGAAGCACGGTGCCGCGTGTATTGTTCAGCTGATGCTGCCCCCCGCTTATATACTCACAGCGGTCCGCTTTGTGGGCAAAGATGTCAGCGATGAGCCACTACAACTGGCTGGCGGCACTGGCGGGTCACGACGTAAGTCGGGATCGCGAAAGTCTCCCAGAACTCCACCACGTCACCTTTCGCACGTCTACTTTTTTTGGCGTGAGGACGCGTTTTGGCGTACAACACTGCACCACCAATTAAAAATGATCTCCACTCCATGGACTTACCCTGCATCATACTGAGCTCTGCGGTGTTGAGGTTATCCTGAGCAGAAGATCAATGTTTAGGGCTGTGCAAATACGTCCGCCTTACACGACGTCCCACTGAGCGCGCTCTGCCCCGGAGGCAGGCTGTGCATGACCTCGCTCTTTGGAAAAACGCTTACCGTCTGGCCCCACGCCGGGGATCTGCTGAAATGTGGGGGATCTGCTGGAAGGGCAGAGAGCATCAAACCGGAATATGATAGCGTTGAAAACAGTCTCAGCGTAGATGTGTACGTATGCATGATAGACATGATGTGTAAATGAACATTAAAATGCTGCCACACAACAGGTATAACGATCAGACATATCAAAATCGATTTTCGAAGCACAAGCACGCAACAATCCTCCACGCAGGTTGATGCGGACCCGAAGTCCGAAATCTGCATCCCACTTGTTGGGGCGGTCGGCAGCATCGTGCGGTGAGGCATGGAAAAAATAACAAAAAATGCGCCACCCAGATCGTGATATACGAACAAAGAGCATGAAAAAAGAATTTCGTTATACTTGTGTGGAATATGCAGTCCATGGACAACTAAATGCATCCGCCACCCAAAGAACAGAGACATGCATCCAGTCTGCCAGCGCACACTCCCATGCGAACAAAATAAGAAAGGAGAGATAACGCATCTAAGATTAACAGGGCAGAAACTTCGGGCCAGCTGAAACACTACAGCAGCTTCTTTGCGACAGAATCACAAAACCCACGTGCGCGGCGCCGTGCCGTCGATGGCTATGTTTTTGTCGGCGACGTTGTGTTTGGCGTTTGTCGATGCGTCCTGCTCCTCGTTTTTTGGGAGCCGGCTTACGCATTTCGAGAGATCTGGTGTTCCGGTAGAGCCCACGGCCAGGCTGGCTCGGTTCAGAACGGAAAGCCTTATATCTTCAAGCCCGTTCAGACAAGCGTTTCACACCAAACATGACACGACAGCGCAGTCCAGCGACGGCGGAAAAGGGGGGGGGGGGGCAGGAGGGGCGGCCGCCCCCCCAGCCTGACGGCTGGGGGGGCAAAACTATGTTTTTGCCCCCTAGAAATTGCGGTCACTGCATCAAGCAAAATCGTGGAAAATCAGCCTTGTGCTATTTGAAAAAGAAAAAATCGATGTACGAACCGAAAGAAAACGTACTCCGAATGTACAAGAAGGCTTTGTGCTATGAAGAGAGACCCATGGTCTGAATGAGCGTTTAGAGGCCCCTGCTAGCTTGTAGGGGAATTCACAGCTTGTTTCAGGAGGGCCCCTTGTAGACCCATAAAGCACCCCTGCCAGCCTCTGAAGGGACCTCCTTTCGGTCTGGAAATAGGGCCCTGCCCCTGCCTCCAGAGGTCGACATGAGCCCTTAACAGACAGAAAGAATGCCCTCTACAGATAGGCAGTGGCCCCCTGGCCAACAGGTGCCCCTAAACGATCGTTCAGGAGCCCCTACTTTCCTGTACAGATGCCCCTGCGGACCTGTAACAGGCACCCGCCAGATCGCCAGGAACGTCGTTACAGGTGAGCATGGGCCCGTTTACACTTCAGTGAGGTACCTTTACAAACCGACAGTAATTTTAACCACATGGGATCCCACTCACTACGAGGGCCAGGCGCAGATCCAAAGGGGGAGCAACTGGGGTGGCCCCCCTCCCCCCTGAGGACTGAGAAGGGGCCTCTGTCAGATTTAAAAGGAGGCCCGAAGGGGCCCCGTATGAGCTTCACGGAGTCTCTATAAAAACCTGACATGCTCTTGATGCAGTCAGAGAGGCCTCCTGGAGGGTTAGATGATCTCTGAGACGCATAGAGGGTCCCTGAAGCTCCCAAAGGGCCCCTGAGATCACAGCAGGATCCCATTACGGCAGACTGTTCCCGAGACCGCCAGATGGCTCATAAGGCCCCTGAGACGGCCAAGATGATGAATTAGTCCCTAGGGGAGCCCTGTGAGTGAAAAACTGAAGGTTCTTGATGCAGTCAGAGGGCCTCCGGGAGGGTTAATGAGACCCGGACAAGGTAAGATGGCCCTAAGATAGAAAAAAGCGTCCTTGAAACTCTTCGAGGGCACCTGGGACTGCAAAGGGTCCCAACACGGCAAAGGGTGCATGAGACCGCTAACATTGCCAGAGAGGCACTTGAGACGGAAAGAACTTTAGATGGTGCCTGGCACGGCATAAGGAGACCCTGGCCAGCCAGAGGGGCCCACTGAACGGGGATTCGTCGATAACCTACTCAGTCTCGAGAGGAGCCACAATTGGGCTACATTGGCCTTTTTGAAACCTTTGGGGTTCTTGATGCTGTCAGGGGCTCCCGGGAAGGCCAAGTGGTTTCTGGGACGGCAAGATGGGCCTGTACACCGCAGATGACCCCTGAGAACGCCAAAAAGGTCGCAGGACCCCTGCGAGACAATGACGATAAGAGTACCTTTGAGACGGTATTTGGGCTTTATGGGGGCGCTGGGCGGACAGAGGGTCCCCGAATGTAATAAGTGGGCTCCTGGCATGGACAAGATCCCCCTGAGATTGCCAGCCAGGCCCATGAAGCGTCAACAAAACGGCTAGGGTTGTTACGGCTAGAGGGGTCCTAAAAGACTGCCAGATATACCTCATGTAACAGAGGAAGACGCCTGATACAGCCATAGGGACCACCGAACACGTTCAGAGGGTCTGTGACACTGCACAGGGGTCCTGAAATTGCCAAAAGGTCTTTTGTAACTGCCAGACGGCCCCTGAGATGGAAAAATGTTTCCCAGAGACGATAAGAGGGGTACCCAGGACCGCAGGGGGTCCACTGAGACTGCTAGAGAGGGACCTTTGAGACTGTTAATTAAAAGTCTCTAGCAATAGGGGCCACTGAGACGACCAGAGGGGCCCCTGAAAATACTAGACCTTGAGACGTCCAGACTGCTCGTGAAACGGCCAAAGGGCTTAGACGATTGCACGAGGCGCCCCTGTCACAGCAGAGAGAGGCTTACACAGGGTCCTTTTTAGTACCTGAGGGGCTCCTTAGACGGCAAAAACGTCTCAGGGACAACAGGTACGAATCCGAGATAGTTTAAGCGTCCCTGAAACTACTAGATGGGAAGCTTCCAAAGGAGCACCTGAGACGTCTCGCGGGATACGTGAATTGGTAAAAGGAACCTGAGACCACTAGAGGATCCTGGCACGGCAGACGCCCCGAGACCACCAAAAGTGCCCCTGTAACTGCAAGAGGGAACCTAAACTAAGCTGACCTAAACTGAACTAAACTAAACTAAACTAACTTAAACTTTAAAAATCCAGAAGCTACGGGATTGGGGGAGGGGGGCACAGACGGCCTCCTGAATCAGATACGGACACGACATTTGAAATGAAGGGAGGGACGGAGCCGCCTAAAATCTCGCCGTTTTCGTCATATTTCGGGCACTGTGTTCGGAAATAAAACGCAGGATTTTCTCAAATAAGATGACGCGTTCGAATTTTTTGATCACCTTATATCGTAAAAAGCAGAATTACATCATTTTCCATATCTGGAGGGCAAAAAATGGGGGCCCCGCGCTGACCATTTGCCTCCACCCCGCCTTAGCGAAATCTTGGATCCGCCCTTGGCGAGGGCTCCCATTGGTTTCGAGGGTCCCCTTGATCCGATTTGCCCTCCCCCCTGGGCGGAATCCTGGCTACGTCCCTGATCCATTACGTGAGAGATTTGGCTCTGGCATTGTCACGTTATGTGCGTGTGGGGGACAGGCAAAGCTGCTTTGGCAAGTGCTTGAGATAATGATTTCGTTCTCGTATAATAGTCTGTAAGAGCTTTGTTACTAAGCGTCGAGTTATAATTTAATGTTGTGGGAGGAAACTGCCTTTCAAACATTTACAAATGCATTTCATAACAATGTTGAATTCGTGATGTAAACGCAAACATAATAACAAGCAGAAGTTTGCATCATTCGCCATTTTGAAGATGGATGCCCAAAATCAAAGACTTGAAAAATGGCAATGGGTACAAACCTGAACAGAAAAATCAACGCATGTTGAAGAACTTAAGTACGCACTAGCGCCAAAACCTGGAAAAGAGGTTTGCTCATTTAAAGAAAAATTGGGCGATAGCAACAAGAACGAAGTTCAGTTGTTTTTTTCGGGATGGGGAAGAAGGTAGCCCAAATGAGGTCGGCTGTTGATCCAACAGAGCTTGCCCCCCCCCAGCCGAAAATGTAATCCGCCGTCCCTGGCGCAGGCGACGCAGACGCAAAAATGCTGATGACGTGGAAATCTCGTGAGTATAAGCCGTAATAGAGTAATAACATCAGGAAAATTTTATTTTTCTTCGCGTCACGTAGCTAATTCCGACCCCACTGACTGAAAATTCGTCTCCAGAACCGTAGAAACATCAATGTAGATTGCTCTATTCAATCCTCAAAGCGGCGCCCGCCTGAAACGGCCTGTGATTGGTTGTGACGTCACGAAATCCCTAGTTGCCGGCCGGTCCGTACGGGCCATGACGTTTAACACGATGGAAAAAGTCGCCTGGGTTTTTTGCTTGCAGTTTGCGAGCCGTTCAAGTTAACACGCGCATGGAAGGGGGTTTCGCGCTTACGCACACTGGAAGGGGACCACAAAAGTGGTTCCCTTACGGAAAGAGCTAGAGACGGAAAGCTAGAAATCAGTTCTGCCATCCGGCAGAGATAAACCAAGTCCCGCTGCCAGCAATAGCAGCACCCGACAGAGATAAACCAAGCCCCGCTACCAATAACATCCGACAGAGATAACCCAAGTCCCGCTGCCAGCAATAGCAGCACCCGACAGAGATAAACTAAGCCTACTACAAGCAACAGCAGCGCCCGACAGAGATAAACCAAGCCACACGTCCAGCTACAGCAGCGTCCGAAAGAGTTAACCAATCTCACCACCACATAAAGAACTGTCCAACAGAGGTAGGCTGAGTCCCAGTGCCAACTGCTACGAACGTCTTATACAGATGGAATGCAAACACCACCAGTAGGCAGGAGTGTCGGATAGACATGTATTACAGCAGATGAGCTAGATGCGAAGGTGTAGTTAAATTCGGGATTATAGTGCCAGTGAACAACAGACGGAGGCAGCTTTAGGACCAGCGTGTTTTCAACAGAATCACGCAAAACCCCGAAATGCGCTCTAAACCTATATTATATATATATTATATATATATATATATATATATATATATATATATATATATATATCTATATATGTACTACCAACTACCATCAAAACATGACCGAGGCCACAGGGGCTATTCTCGATCCCTACTCATCACACGCCAAGGGTGCAAGAGGTAAGACACACGCACGCACATTACATTCGCACCACATGTCAAGCTACTCAACTCTGTAAAAAAGTCAAAATGTAGGCTGCGACGCACGTTTCTAAGATGTCGCAATAACGTGCTGCTTCAGCTTGCGTCTCAACAGTTAAAAAGACATGTCAGCAATGTTTGGTGGCAATGTGTTGAACAAAGAGGCGACGCGGTATATGAATTGCCTCTTTCTGGCAATCAAACCACGGATGCGAGGTAGGCTGAGCAGGCAGTCCTGTCTAATATGTCTCGTGTGATCCGCCCGTTCGCTGTTTAGACAGAACGATGCCGCAAGGTGCTATGGTTCGTCTGTACACCGGATCTTATGAAGTAATGTCTGTCTGATGCTCAAACATGCTAAGGCAAGGGAGCCAGCTCAGGTTTTCCCGCACGGCCGAAATGTGCGCATATTTTCTTTTCCCGGACATATATATATATATATATATATATATATATATATATATATATATATATAACACACATGTATCGTGTGCCAAACGTGTCTCTGTTGGGTCTTTGAATGCATATGTAATATACACACACACACACACACACACACACACACACATATATATATATATATATATATATATATATATATATATATAACACCATATATATAACATATATATAACACATATATATATATATATATATATATATATATATATATAACACATGTATCGTGTGCCAAACGTGTTGTTGGGTCTTTAAACGCATATGTCATACAAACCGAAATGTAACAAAGTAAATCTGGACCAGGTCACGAGATGGTTGGTCTTTACCTATGATGCCCATGACCTTCACTGACCCTGGTATATGTAGGCGAATCAATGTGCACATACGTGTTTTTATTACGTCATTTGAATGCAATTTCATACAAACCGACATGTTGCAAAGCGAATCTGGATCAGGTCACAAGCTGGTTAGCCCTGACCCTTGATGACCTTGACCCTTACTGACCCTGGCTTTGGTCTTGGTACATCCATCACTAATGCTTGAATGATGTCGGCTGATTGTGTTCAAGCCGTAATCTTAGGTAGAATGCTATTCCTTTCGTAAAGTTTCCATTTGTTAGCGTCAACCGTTATTTTCGTTATGTTTGACTTGAAATGATTCAAACTTCAAAAATTTCCGGCCGATTTTTGATTTCTTTGCGTCAACAGACGAGCTATTCGACTGCCATAAATGTCACAAAGTAACAGAGATTAGCTCCGATTCGTTCTCGTGATTTTCAAGCAAAACAGGTGGGGGTGCATAAATGACCCCCTTCCGCTGCACGTGTGAAAGCCGTGGAACTTAGTAACTGTTCTTAATGGCGTCCGAACAAAATGGCGGAACGTAAAAATGGCGAATGCCTTTTCTGGTGAATGCCGGTTGGCAAATGCTGAAGGGCGACATGTAAAAATGGTGGCACGTGAAAATGGCGACTGGCCAAGTAACGAATGGCAAAATGGCGACATGTTAAAAAGGCGACACGCCAAAATAACGAACGGCTAAACTGCAAACGGCAAAATTGCGATTTGTAAAAAAAGGCGACATGTCAAAGTGGTGAACAGATGAGCGCAAATAACATATTGGCGACTTTTTTTAGAATACATTTTATTCAATAGCTTGCGTCGGTGAGTTAGGGCTCAGATTAATGTACCTTAATCCCCAATGTACTTTAACCCTATTCCCGGAGGGCTAGACGGTATGGTCGATTCCCGGCAGGGGGAGGCGGATTCGGCCCTCCCCCTGAGATCTCGAGAACTACTCTTCCAATTTCATCGCAACAAACGGCAATCGATTTGCCGTGACGTGAACTACATTTTTATAAACAGAAATTTTCAAAATTTTGAAATGTGTGGATACAGGAGGGCAAAAATGTCAAAATGGGGGGTACTTTTGGACTTTTTATAGCTCCGTTGTTTTTCTACCGATTTCAATGAAACTGGCATAAATCGAGAGATTATAGATAGGGCTTTTACCACGGGTCCACAAATCTGAAATTTAAAAAAAAATCATGGGCGTTCACAGGGTTTCAAAAATAGGAGGATTAGTTTTCTAACAAATGAATGAACAAAAAATGCAAAAACGCTTTTTTGGCTTCTGCTAGTCATGCTATGCTAATGAAATAAAAATCGCATAATGATATTTGTATAATGTTAGCATAGGCGGTGCCAGGGACATGAAAAAGGGAGAACTGTCATGGTCACACGTTCTTCAGATCAATTTGTGACCCTTGACCTTAAATGACCTCCAGTGACCTTGGGGTCACCTGGAATGATCTCGTGTGCATTTAATATTATTTTTGAACGTTTTCAATTATTTGAATTCACTCTATTTCAAAAATTTCATTTCATGGCTATTGCGACATAGGATACGCGCACTGACATTTTAGGTCATAGCTCCGTGACCTGACCTGATACCACGCTGAAACTTGGTAAACAAGTAGAGGGCACCCGTCTACGTCATATGTATTCCGGGTTTGGCATTTGGAAAAAACGGTGCCGAAATAATTGCAAAAAGAAACAAATTTTGACTTTTCACCTTGACCTGACCTTGTAAAGTGACCTCAGATGAACGAAATTACATCTGCATATTGCCCAACTATTTAGCTATACATCCATATAAAATTTTAAGTTCTATCTTAAAAACTCTGTTTTGACAGACAATATCCTTTTACCCTCAACAAGGCCAAATATGACCTGAGGTGCCTCCTAAAAACGTTGCCTGGCTCCGCTCCTGAGCAAAGTAGAATTTTGAAATTTTGTCACGGCGCGTGAAAGGAATAGCTAGGAAAAGTAACCAAGTTTCGTAAACCGGAATTGGCAAGCAAAAAACCCGAGGGGGGCGGATTCCCCCTTTGCCGGGAATAGGGTTAACCCGTCTCCGACTGGGGGGGGGGGGCAGTTGCCTGCCCCCCATGAGGGTTTTCTGGGATTGCCAGAGAACGAACAAACACAGAGTCACGAAACTTTGTGTATTTTTTGCTTCGTCAATTTTACATCTCATGTCAAAATTTTCACCTCAGGTCAGGTTAGGTGCCTAACCTAGGTCAGGCCAAACAGACCTATGTCCAAAAACGTTAAGTCCCTGAAACTTTTTCGCAAAACAAGACATCTCAATAATACTTTCAGGATTAGTGATCGTGATAGAAGCAACAAATCTTCTACCTCAGATTTTTCGGAATTTTCCGTGTCATTGACCTAAGCTCAAGCCCATTTTTAACACATGTCGTCGTTTTTTCGGAAATTGATGGAATATTTCATAACATTTTTAGTGTGGAGTGAAGCAGACATCTAGTGACCATCATTGGGGAAAGTATCAATGACTTCCAGCCGTTGACCTGAGGTCAGGTAACGAATAACTGTAGCGAGCCAAAATGTACCATCGTCAAAATCGACGATAAATTACTCAGAATGGGTAGAAAATGGCAGAACTAGTTGCACAGACGTAAGTAATACCAGGAACCTCAAAAAATTTGAAAAAGTAGCATATTTTGGAAATAAACAAGCTCTCGCGAATAAAGCTCCGCCAATTTTGTAGATTGGTAACTAATGAATTTTTCCAAAATTTAAGCATGAAAAACCGTCAAAAGAACCACTAAGATCAATAAAATATGCATAGATAGTCTTTTTCGCAAAAATAAAGGAACGCTAAAATTAGTTCCCGTCAGTTTGTTACCGTATACGGCAGCAGCGCACGCCTAAAGCTGCCGTGAGAAATGCCGTGTCTTTAACTCAACGTTTCGGCGTATATATTGAACAAATCTGGGGAATTAGACGTGTATCGGCATCTGCGGACCTTAACTTGTGCGCTGGTGCCTTTACCTATGCGTTTTTAGTCACAGCCCTTGAGATTCAGGCCATTTCTCGGTCTCATGCAGTCGGCTATGAGGAAACATACATAGGGGGTAAATTGCCTACATATTATCTAAAACTAAAAATGAGGCCAGTTTCGAGCTCTACTCGTCATAAGCTTTCCAACGGTATGCTTATTTTTATCGTGCGATCAACCGTTTGTGAGTTAGAGGGGGGCGGCAACTGCCCCCCCCCAGTCGCCCATGTTCGAAACGGACCGACCGTCGTGCGCGGGTTAAAGGCTGTACCTTAAACCCATCGTTCAGTGGTGTAAGTCACTGGCGGACGGTCTTCATTGCGGAAAGTCTGAAAAAGCAGTTTGTAGGTACTGACAATGCGGAAGGATGTAATGAAGCAGTCTCGGCTGTCCGGACTGGATGGAGTGACAGTCGGACGCTCCGAATAAAAGTCTGCTCGGTTCTGACGGCCCGAATGGACGGAGGAACGAAAAAATAGGCGATCCATTCGTCGTCCGTCTTCCTTTCTGACAGACGGACAAATGGGCAGACGAAAAGGCAAGAAGATGAACGGACCATGGACGGCGGCAAAGGAGAAAGGCGGGAGAAGGAGGGGGTAGTTGTTCCCATCCGCAGAGCTGGGTACAAATATGCCGTTTTGCTCCTAAAAAAACATCCTGATGGACCCAAGCTTGCAGAGGGGCCACCGAAAAATCGGATAAAAATAAATGCGTTAGCGTACGTCTTGCAAAAATCAGGGACGCAGTCAGGGAAAATCGTGAGGTACACGCCCCGAGGTGGACATTCTCATTTCATGTGGGACTCTTGGACAGCAGTGGCCCTCAGAAGCCTGGCAGGGGCTCCACAGGCCGGCAGGGTGTCCAGCAGATCGGCAGGAGGTCCCCTTAGGCCGGTGAGACCCCCTGCTAAGTGTCCGGAAAAAAGGAGAAAAGCAAAAATGGCGACTGGCCTTTAGGCAGATACTAGAAGGCGAATGCTGAATGACGACATGTAAAAAGGTAACACGTAAAATGGCGACTGGCCAGATGACAAACGGCCAAATGGCCACATGCAAATAAAGGCGACACGTTAAAACTGCGACTGGCCAAATGGCGAACGGCAAAATGGTAACCTGGAAAATGGTGACACTAGCCAATGGCGAATGTTAAAATGGCGACAAATAAAAAACGGCGACGGTCTAAAATGGCGAATGACCAAATGGCGAACGGCAAAATGGCGATATGTGAAAAGGCGACGTACCAAATGGAGAACGGCCAAATGGGCAACGACAGAATGGCGACCTTCAAAAAGGCGGCATGCCAAAATGGCGAACGGACAATGCGAATGACAAAATCGTGAAGTTCTTGGAAAAAATGCCCAAATGCTTTGCATGGATGGTTTTGGGCTCAGATTAATTTGCCATAAACCCCAATTAACGTTAATCCTATTTCCGGAATGGGGGCTGAATCCACCGCCAATCAGGTGTTTTGCTTGCCAATTCCAGGATTTTAACGCAGCTTCACGAAACTCGGTCACTTTACCTACCACTTGTTTCTACGTATTGTAAACAAATTTTGCATTCTATTTTGCTTAGGGTCGGAGCCTTGCAACTTCTTTGGGACGCACCTCAGGCCATTTTGGCCTTATTAAGGGTAAAAGGAAAATGGCTACCAAAAATAACGTCTTTAAGATCGAACTTAAACATTTATATCAGTGTATAGATAAGTAATTGAGTAAACATAGAAACACAATTTTATTAATCTGAGGTCACTTCAGAAGGTGAGGTCAAGGCCAAAAGTCAACATAGGATTTCATATTAATAATTTTGGCGTCATTTTTCCAAATGCCAAACTCGGAATATATATGACGTAAAAGAGTTCACTTTACTAGTGCATCAAGTTTCAGGTTGATATCAGGTCGGGTCACGGAGCTATGACCTAAAACATCAGTGCGCCTACCCTATATCACAACAGCTGCACAATGAATTCAGGTGACTGGAAAAGTTTTCAAACAACATGAAATGCACTCAAGACCATTCTAAGTGACTCTAAAGTCACTGGGGGTCATTTAACGTCGAAAGTCGTAAGTTGACCTGATGAGCATCTGAAAAACATCTGAAAAAGGGAGACTGTCATAGTCTCCCTTTTTCATGTCCTTGGCATTGCCTATGCTAACATTACATAAACAGAATAATATGATTTGTACTTCTTTAGCATAACATGACTGGCAGAGGGTAAAGATGTTTTTAATATTTTTTGTCAATTCAGTTAAAAAAACTAATCTTCCCATTTGCGAAATCCTGTGAACGCCTATAAGCTTTCTAAAAACTTCAAATGTATGGACTGATGATAAACGCCCCATTCATGATTTCTCCATTTATGCTAATTCCATCAAAATCGATCCATAAACAAAAAAATTATCACAAGTCCAAATAATCCCCTATTTTGTTTTTTTTTTGCCGCTTCCTGTATCCACCCCTTTCTGAAGAAAACTGTCGTTTGCGCCATTGTAAACTGATTTTTTGTAAGGGGGAGAGGGAGGGGGTGGATAATGACAAGGGATCCCAACTGCCGATCAATTTGTTTCCAGCCGCATTGCTGACCCCTAAGAGTGGAGGATTTCCGTAGCAGCTTCAAACTAACTATCCGATTACCTGGGGATGAGATTTGGGTTGTGGCACTTGGGTCCAGTGGCACTGGACTCGGATCCCGAAGGAAATTACCTATTATAAAGTGGCCAGCTGGCAGCTGACTAGAGAGAACTAACCTGGCACGGGGCGGCCGTGTCAATTTATGAAACGTTCCGCCATTTGTTCGGTCGACATTTTGACTCGATTCCTTTTTAACACGTCGCCATTTAGACGTCCGCAATTTGGGCATACTGCCTTTTTCACACGTCGCCATTTAGCTATTCGCCATGCAGCCTGTCGCCATTTTGGCATGTCGCCTTTTTCACACGTCGCCATTTGACCATTCGTCAGTTAGCAGTTCGCCATTTGGACATGTCGCCTTTTTTACAAGTCGCCATTTGGCCATTTGCCATTTAGCAGTTCGCTCCTTTGGCATGTCACCTTTTCACGTGTGCTTATTTGGCCATTCGCCATTTGGCCGTTCGTCATTTTAGCATGTCGCCATTTTTGCATGTCACCATTTAGCGTTCGCCATCTAGCATTCGCCAAAAAGGCATTTGCCATTTCTGCATTTCGCCATTTTACCCTAGTGCCGTTCTTAATGCCCTTCTGCCACATACTGGCATACATACACGATCCCACTGCATCTAATGGCGGATCTAGAAGGGCACATTGTAAAAATTAAACGTAGTTTCACAGTCCGGGAATTCAAATAAAATATGTCAAGTACTGGGTAAGCTGGAACCTTTTTGGGAAGGCCCATTATCCCGTAGACCCTCCCACTGCCTTAGAACCAACACAAAACCATCCCCAGGTAGCCTGGAGCGAAAACGCGCTCTATTAGCCCTCGCCAGTCCCTGGTGAGGGGTTGGAGCAACCCCTCACTGTTTTTCTTCCGGAATAGATGCTGAACTGATCGGCCGAACAAGCTGGAACTTTGGCTACGTGAGTTTTGAGCCTTTCTACACATGCCCGGAAACCTTCAAGTTGATGTCATGTCAGGTCACTGAGGTGTGACGTCGTTCTCAAAAGCCTGCAAGTCACAAATGTCGAAAATCTGAACCGCGCCGTTTTAAATATTTAATATTTATATGAGATATAAAATAAATATATAAAGTAACATAAAATAAGTATTGAAATAATTACATAGTGCTTCCGATGTGGTTGCAAATGAGATTATTGTTTGCTTATGGTTCTAGAGTTACCACCCGGCTATGAGGTGACTGCAAGACCACGGCAAGGTCGAGATCATTTAGGGTAAAGGTTACGTGGGGCCATATTCCGCGAAAATTGGTCAGTTCTTACTGTCCTTTCAAAGCGTGTTTGGAGGCACCATACGGCTATGAAAACACCATATGGTTTATGTCTGTAGCGGGTAAGAGTTCATTCAAGGTCAAGGTCATGTCAGGCCAAGTTTCGAAATTCGTCTGAAGAGATGAAACTTGAGCTTTTATCACGCAACGGAACTGCTGTGGCACAGTGCAAGGCCAGTTCCAGGTTATTCGAGTTCAAGGTCGAGGTGACCTTGAATGATCTCATACGATCTGCTCCGACCGTTTGGACACCACTGTGGTCTACGTGGGCCTTTTAATCGTTGCACTGTGAATGCTTGAAAGAACCGTTCAAATCATATAAAACTAGCTATGACTTCGTTTGACCAAAGCTGGCAGGTCAACCACAAGAGATATCTTAAAATGACCTGATTAAAAGTTGAAGGGAACAGTCAAGGCTATTTACCTCTTTTGCTTGGTAAGTCAGGTGAAGAAAACCCTGGGGGTCGCACCAACCCTGCCCCCGGGGTGGTGAAGGTGGTGAAAATAAAAAACCTGGAGAGGGCTAAATCCTCACATGATTAAGCAGTCACGATACTCACTTCACCTATACTGAGCGTCCTACCTCCGAGCCAGGGCTCTTGCACCGTTTTGGCTCCCCGTGCTGAGAATACTGACTGAGAGCCTCGCAATACTTTCTGAGGATCCTGGTCATAGCCACGTACGCGGAGTTTTGTAAACGGAGGGTAAATTCGGTGAAGTGGCCTTATAAAAACGACCTTGAAGGTCAAATACCATCTAACTGCAAGGTTCGTGAAAAATATGGGTTTAAGAAAAGATTTCGACTTCCGATTCCAATCATTTCCAAACATTGAGCAAAACAGTATTACAAAAGGCTTGAATAAGCCTACTAAGTACTGTACGGATAAAACGGCTTGCGATTGTTCGTCTCAGCCTTCCTACGCCAATGCAGACTGAGCATAGCCGACGCTATCGCGTAACAACATTTTACTATAAGTGTTATGGAAACTAGTTTATTCTCAAGACTTTATCGGGGGCGCTGTGTCCCAGTGCTTATCATGTTCCGTTCCCATGTTTAGCCGGCCGGAGACGCGGAGATGACTTCGGAGGACGACTGCAGTCTGGATGGGCACATGTGAAATGCCTGAGATCGCTGTAGTGGTAGGGCCTTGGTGGTGCCCAAAACCGCCGAAAACGGCACAACTCCGCCTGACAGTCGTTGGACCGGGACTGCGGAAAACTTCGCAGGAAGCACACGGCGACAAAGCACCGAAATGCGACGAGAAACAGCCGGCCGCCACAAAGTTCGCCAGCGCCTGGGGGGTTTCGTGACGTCGGTTCTCGGGCAATAGTCCGTCGGGTAATAGTTCGTAAGGGCAAAAGTTCGTCGGCCGAAAGCTCATCTAGGGCAAAAGTCCGTCTCGCGAAAGTTCGTGTGGGCAAAGTTAGTCCAAGACAAAAGTTCGTATCGGACAAAAGTTCGCCTCCCAAACGGTCGTATAGGACGAAAGCTGGTCTAAGACAAAAGTTGGTCTGGGACAAAAATTCGTCCAGCAAAAGTTCGCATAGGGCATAAGTACGTCTAGGGCAAGAGTTCGGCCAGGACAAAAGTTCGTCTCGCGGAAATTTGTTTCGGAAAAAGTTCGTCTGGGACAAATGTTGGTAAAGTACAAAAGGTTAAGTTAGGCAAGGTTAGGTTACTGTTTTAGGTCTGTTCCTTTTCCGATGTGAACCTTAAATATTGGGCCCTTGGTTACAATTTCTTTTCCTCACAGACTTTTTCCCTTACGAACCTTTTTCTTACGAACCTTTTCCAGAGGAACCTTTCGCAGTACGAACCTTTTCCAACTCTTGTTCTACGCAAACTTCTGTATGATGGACTTTTGCCCTAGACATCTTTTGCCCCATACAAGCTTTTGCCTCTTACGAAATTTTGTCCTGGGCAAACTTCTGCGACAAGAACTTTTGTCCCAGACGAATTTTTGCCCTAGACGAACTCCTGCAACATGAATTTTTGTCCTAGACGAGTCTTTTCACCTTGACTAACTTTTACACGACGAACTTCAGTACGACGAAATTTTGTCCGACAAACTTTATTCCGCCGAACTTTTATCAACGAACGTCTGCGATACGGACTTTTGTCCCAAAATCGTGACGTCACAAGGCCTCAGGCGCGTTTCAAGGCCACAGAAACTTTTGGTGCGATTTTCATGAACTAGATGTCGTACAGCAATTCGAATGAGATATTTGTAATCAGAGCCTGCGCTTCTATCAGATGGGGGAAAAACGGAAAATCGGTCACAACTCCTTTTCACAAGACAGTACGATCAAAACTGGCAGAAGAGACATCATGATCGCGCTTTCGATGTCTTCCTTTATCCCACCAAAAACTAGAACCCCGTCGCAGCCGATGTTACGCACTGATGACTCACTAGAATGATAAAAAATTTTTTGTGTTTAAAATTTTTTTTTTTTTCCCTCTGTAATTCTTAATAATTTTTTTTTCGCGGCTTTTTTTTTTTTTTTTTTTTTTTTTTTTTTTTGTTTATTTATAGGGTCTTTGGAAAAGATTTTTTTCCCTTTTATTGAAAATAATACCATGATTTAACTGCCGCGTAGCCGTCGAATTATAATCTTTTTCGCGCAGGCATGCCAGGTTTTGAAAAGCTTTTCGTCCAAGGACCTGACTCCCAAAGCGCAGGTACAGCAAATATGCCACTGGACGTCACCTGTGTTCATTCCCGCACCACTTGTACAAGCTCGTAAGCATCGTGTGGGGTGTCGCGCACGGCGGACGTATTTGCGCAGCCTGAAATAACGACCCTCTGCAAGGGAAACCTTCACCACCGCGAAGTTCCATATGATGCATGATTGAGGCATGGAAGTCGGTAACGTCTAGCGCTGAGGGCTTGCATGCATTCTGGGTTTCGAATCCCAAGGTGGGTGGATTCGGAATCGGATTTGGGTTCGAGATTCGAATAGATTCGAAAAGATTCAAGTTCTGAATCTTTGCAATGAAAAGTCAAAATATTAACGTCGCGTAGTTCCTACTTTGAAACCGACTTCAATAGTTTCTGGCTGACTATCCTCAATGCTTTTGCTCGTGGAGCATTTCTAACTCGGCTAAAAAAAATGGAGGGGGAGTTGGTACCAGTATGTGTAGGTGTGGAAGTTTTGGTTTACAATGAGGCATGGGTGAATTATACGACAAGGTGCGTATGGTACCTCGACCTTCCCCCTAAACATTGTTTCTTCTTACAATAGATGTCTGACTCATCAATAAGCTAATAATCGTGCCGAGTGTGAAATCCTTGCAAGGGAAAGTTTGGACACATGGGTACAGGTTTAATCCGGCAGTGGCTGGCCCCATTGGCCACCTTCCACTTGCTGGGACTGGGCTTCAGTATATTCAGCAGAGGCCCAATGTTTTACCGGTATATACATCTTATATTTAGTTTATCCGAAGCAGGCATGTAGCGAGGATTTTCTTCGGGGGGGCTGAATGTCAAATTTTGTCGTATTTCACTGACATATGACAAAATTTGTAGCAAAAGCTGCCATTTCATGTAATTTACCGCATGTTTCATGCACAGGAAAACATAGTGTTTGTTTTTACAGCGTATATATGATCACTTTTCCGTATTCGTGCAAAATCGCCATATATCTAGAATAGGCCGCTTTGCTCAGGGGCAGGAGCATGGCCCCATGGCCCCCTGGCTACGTCCCTGAGCTGACGAAAATCTGGGCCTGGAGCATATTCCAATACAGTCATACTCAAATGATGCCCTTCAGGATTTGGCTGTGGCTGTAAGGATTCGAATCCTGATTTTCAGCTCTAGAATCCTCGTTTTCAGGATTCGAAGGTCTGCAAGACTCGAATCTCGTCGAACTCTGCGTATCCGAATCCTCAGCTCCAGTGGTGGCTCTCCTCGCTCTCACGGCGCTGGCCGTCGGCCAGGACCACAGCTCGCAGCGGCAGTCGACTCTCCGACAAATTCGAGTGCGCCCTCGGCACGCAGCGACCCGCAGCACAGCGACTTCGTGGAACTCTTTCGCTTCAGCAGCGTTGTTATAAACACATTGGTAAGGACGCAAATCCTCATCCCTCTTCGTTAGCTGGTAATATTGTTTTAGATTGTCCTTTAGTAGTTCACCATCCCGGCCACAGTTGGCGCTAGTGTGCCTTTTCGGCAGGCCGGCATGGCAGCGGCGCTCGTGAGTACGAGGTTTTGACGAGAGCTAAAGTGAATAAATTCGCCAGACGACGTATTGGCAGTCTCCAGTGGGTACCAATAGGCCAGAAAAACCTTCTGATTATCCATAGGGATGGCTGATTATACGTGGATGCCGCCGGAGACGTGAGGATATTTCCCTACTCGTAAGAGAGAGTGACAGTGACAACGACTCGATTGACGAAGACGGTGATCAGCTGTTTGTGCAGTAGTCTCTGTCGTCTGTCGTGCTGCAGCGACGTCAGGACGTCCTGCACTATGTTGGATGACTATTTACTGCGTGCGATACGAGGCGAGGAGCTTAATATTGAGCTTGGGCTCTCCTTGTCTTGTAAACGCAATGTACGTTGTCTCCGTCAGCGGATATTGTACATGGCGTAGAGTAATACATTAGCCGCGGTTGCCAGTATGGAAAGAAAGATTGGGGCTGACACTATAAAAGAAGTACGTAAATGGAGGATAATAGAAACACTTTATGTCGTAGGCTTGTACCGAACGCCGAAATAGGTGATCAGCATTCGCGTGTGACTCGCTTGTGTTGCCATTTTTCAGACTGATGTCAAATAAGTATTCTGGGTTGTAAATTGCTTGCAAGCATGTAAAAAATCTATGCCCTTTCGTATAAACTAATAATCGGGGCTCTGTCATCATTGGTTCCAGACAAATTTAAAGCTCCATTATGGCCCTGTGCGATTCCATGACAGAGCTTCATATTGCATTTCTTCATATCGCATTTATTCGTACAGCAAAACTTCGCACGCAAATGTTCGTATCGCGTACCTTCGTATCGCATTTCTTCGTATGCAAGTCTTCATAATGCAAAACTTCGTAAGCGCAAAACTTCGTATACGCGATTCTTCGCATCGCAAGACTTCGTGCACGCAAATCTTCGTATACGCATTTCTTCGTATCCGCAAAACTTCGTATACGCATTTCTTTGTAACGCATTTCTTCGTATACGCAAATCTTCGTGTCGCGTTTCTTCATGTACGCAGATCTTCGTATCAGTTTTACTGTACTTGTGTACTTTGCAACGGCAGCATTTTTACTTTTGCGCACAACGACGCGTGCATGTCTTGCTCCCTTTAAGCAAGGTAAATCATATTCACTGGCTTGGTCATGCAAATATCGCGAATGAGGAAACACATTCGATCGGTGGACACAGGTAAGGCGCAGGGGCGCAGGAATGTCCCGGAATGTTTAGAGATGATTTAAATCCTTTTTAGACTATTCTTTCCAAGCATCGTACTAGTGTCATGGTTTGGTAAGTTGAAAAGGTGTAAAATGGAGCAAATCCTAATATTTGTATGCCTGCACAGAGATCTCGTTTCAGATCAGCAAAAGCCCGCTTTGCAGGTCAGCAAGGCACCTTTTTTGTGTACGCAGACTGGATTTCGTGACAGTGATGCGCCAGACCATGGGCGTAGGAACAGGGAGGGGAAGCCATGCCTTCTCCCCCTTTCGGGAAATTTAACATAAAACTTATGGCAAAAACGCCTCTGCCCCCCACCCCCGCTATGCGGATACGAATATATCCGTATGCGATGTTTTGTGTTGGCAAAAATAAGTTTTTTTGCTGCGTTGTTTTACAGAAAAATTAAGATGGGCTTCTTCTTTCTCTTTTTTTTTAGAAATTCTACCCGTACGGCTTGCATGGACGGCTTTTGTCTCAGAGCACCTACATGCTTAGCAGAGCTTGTTGCCTGTACTTTCAATCCACCATCCAGTAATGCAATTCCAGTTCAACGGATTATCTTGCGACCGGCCTTTTTAGCCAGAGAGGACCACGGCGGGATCTTTTTCGTGTCGCACAATGTTGCGACACGGCTTCCCCGCGCCGGGTTTACTCTCTCTGGTTCAGTTATCACTACACAATGAATGGTGGGGCCGAGTAATTCGAGTCCCGTTCCGTTGTTTCCGGGATTCGAACCCGGCGCCAGCGGGACCTGAGTCAACGCCCTTACACCCTCGGCCACGAGGACGGCGAATAAATTCTTGGCGGCTAAGGTATCTTGTCATGAAAAGTGCAATAATTATTCCGACTAATACGCAACAAAATGACGTTCTTGTTCAGATAACTTTTCGGCTGCCGGATCCTCTGGCTGCCATCAGGTGTCATTGCGTCATCATAACAGTCATCTCATGTTTGGAGCCGCGATGGGAAATTCAATGTGAAGGTTTTCGGACGATCATTAACACGACGGCAAATTTTGAGAGTTCCCTCGCCCGAAAAAAATGCCAGGCACGAAGTTTCCCGTATACGAGGAAATGCGATACGAAGAAATGCGTGTGCGAAAAAATGCGTATACGGAGTTTTGCAGACACGAAGAAACGTGCGTACCAATTTCTGCGTATGTGGAGTTTTGCGCATAAGAAGATTTGCGTACGAGGTTTCAGATTTCATTACGAGGTTTTGCGTAGGAAGAAATGCGATACGAAGATCTGCGTACGAAGTTTTGCGCACGTAGAAATGCGATACGAAGTTCTGTCCGGACACGGCTCTGTGCGCCGTCGTCCGGGCCAGGTGAACCGTAGTTTCAAAGCTCTGGAGAAAAACTTCCAAGCGGAGAAGTACACCGGACCGGTCAACGTTAGACGTACCGCTGACCAAAACAGGGCAGCATTAAGCCTATTCCCGGCAGGGGGGCTGAATCCGTCCCCTCGGGTTTTTTCCTTGCCAATTGCAGGCTTTTTCACGCAGCTTCACGAAACTTGGTGACTTTTCCTAGCTATTTGTTCTACGTGCCGTCACAAAATTTCAAAACTCTGTTTTGCTTAGGGGCGGAGCCAGGTAACGTTTTTGGGAGGCACCTCATGCCATTTTTGGCCATGTTGAGGGTAAAAGGAAAATGTCTGCCAAAAACAGAATTTAAAGATAGAACTTAAAACCTTATATGGATGTATAGCTAAATAGTTGGGCAATGTGGAGATGTAATTTTATTTATCTGAGGCCATTTTACAAGGTCAGGTCAAGGTCAAAAGTCAAAATTTGTTTTTTCGCAATAGTTTCGGCGTCGTCTTTTCAAATATCAAACCCGGAATATATATGACGTAAAAGGGTACCTTCTACTTGTGTACCAAGTTTCAGCTTGATGTCAGGCGGGTCACGGAGCTATGACCTAAAATGTCCGTGCGTTTACCCCATATCGCAAAAGCCATAAAATGAATTCTTTGCAATAGAGTGAATTCAAGTGATTGAAAACGTTTACAGGTAATATTAAATGCACACGAGATCATTCCAGGTGGTCCCAAAGTCACTGGAGGTCATTTAAGGTCAAAGGTCACAAGTTGATCTGAGAAACGTGTAACCATGACAGTTCCCCTTTTTCATGTTCCTGGCACCGCCTATGCTAACATTATACAAACATTGTAATGCGATTAACTAGAAAACTAATCCCCCTATTTTTGAAACCCTGTGAACGCCCATGAATTTTCTGAAAATTTCAGATTTGCGGACCCATGTTAAAAGCCCTATCCATAATCTGTCGATTCATGCCAGTTTCATCGAAATCGGTCGATAAACAACGGAGTTATAAGAAGTCCAAAAGTACCCCCAGTTTGACATTTTTGCCCCCTGTATCTACAGATTTCAAAATTTTGAAACTTTCTTTTTATAAAAATGTAGTTCACGTCATGGCAAATCGATTGCCGTTTGTTGCGATGAAATCGGACGAGTAGTTCTCGAGATCTCAGGGGGGGGCCAATCCGCCCCCTTGCCGGGAATCGACCATACCGTCTAGCTTTCCGGGAATAGGGTTAAGACACCCTGCGTAACGCTGATGGCCGAGTCTGAGCTCGGTAGGTGCCTGGAAATGACGCAGAAGACCGGTCTGCCCTGCCACATGCAGTCGACGAAGGGCGTGGGAAAGTTGACGACCAAGGCGGCCGCCACCGTGACTGGTCCTGACCGCCAAGATGGTCAGCTCCAAAGAAGAGAGCTTTTCGAGGGCGCTGGTCCAGCCAGGCCACAAAACCAGCTTCCGAAGCCAGCCTGAGTGAAGCTGTCATCCTCACAGCCGTTGCTGTCACTGCCGTGCTTATCGACACTGCGGCTGCATTCTCTGCGGCCGCCTCCGCCGCTGTCATCGTCACCTTCACCGCAGCCGCCCTGGCCACCACAGCCGCCGCCACCACTGCAGCCACGACCACCACGACCACCACCACCACCACCACCATACCCACCGCAAACGTTATTAGCCCCATGGTCTGAACAAGCTGACTCGAAACGAATGCTAGATTGTAGAACATCCTGTAGCAATCTGTTCAGCGATATCATTGTTGTATAGTATTCCATATCATTGTATTAGATACCATTATGTAGTATCACCCCTCTAGTTACCTGTTGTAAATGCAAAGCATTTCCACAAATGTTAACATCCCCGTGCTTATGCACAACTTTACAGACACGCCATGATGCTATAGAATCACCTGTTGTGTCGCATTTGTGAGAAGGAGGTATATTTCTGACAAATGAGACCAGGAGCGGATCCAGCGGATCCAGCGGCTCCGTTCGGGGGGAGGCAAACCAGGGTTTCCTGGATACAGATGATAAATGAGCGAGTCGTCGACCGGAGGTAGGGGATGAGAAAAGAGGTGGGAGTGCAAGACGCTGGCTGTGGGTTGGGTTTGTAGTGTCCAGCAACTTCAAGCTCGGGTTGTGTTTTTTAGCCATGTTTTTCGGGAGGAGGGAAAATGGCTATCTGCCCCCCCCCCCTGCCTGGTCGCGGCTGGAGGGCCATGGCCGAGATGTCTCCCCCTGGATCCGCCAGTGAGTGAGGCACTGCGAGTTCAATATTTCGCATCCACAGCACCTCCCAACAGAGCTAGTGCATCTGTTGGGAACAATGAGACATTGCATTCAGTCCTGATCAACTCTGCCAGTTTAGGTTTCCATTTCTGTCTAGAAATCGGCACCACTTATGACTGCGTCGATCTAAAACGTTGTTTTGTGACGACCGTTTCTCCGATGCATAGTGGCTGTGTAGACCGCCAAAAAGTCATGAAAACTGGTATCAGCATTGCCTTTTAATTTAACTTGCTAGATTGTTTACAAAGTAAAACGGCTAAGCTGAATACGCGGAGCTTCCAACTTTACCGAACATAATGTCTTGCATGGACAGCTGCCAGTAATGATAGGCTACCGCTCTTGCCAGACCCTGTCTCAGCCTATTCCACAAGGTACTGGATACCTTCGCATTTCACAAAGAATTGCATCAGTGGGTCATTTCGACCACAATATCGTGAGATTATGTGAACCAAGAAAGCATTTCCATATGGATCATGGAATGACTTATTCATGGATGACTTATTATGTACACATTGCAAGCATCCATAGGCAGATCCTGATACCAGAAAAAGAGGGATCACTAACTACATTGCGATAACTATGTTTTATTCCGTAAATCGAGTCATAATTTCTCAGGTATAAGAACAAACAAGATACGACCTTCGACATTACTCTGGCGCTGCATCTAATTAAATGTGGAGCTAATAAAACCAGTCAAACAGATCCAGATCTCTGTTAGGCCAGTGGCCTCTAAACAAAATACTGCACGAAATATGCACCTGAAGACCGATGCCTGGAGAAACTCTTGGCGGCAGACATAGCCGAATTATAGGCGTAAATTAGGATGAAGATGTTCAGGTTACACGTTAGCTTTGTCTTATTTTTACAATAAGTCACAACCCTCAGGAATAAAAAAAATATACGCAATTGACCATTTTTTCTTAACCCGCGCACGACCGTCGGTCCGTCCCGAACACCGGCGACTGGGGGGGGGGCAGTTGACTGCCCCCCTCTAACTCACGAACCGTTGGTCGCACGATAAAAATAAGCATACCGTTGGAAAGCCTGTCACGAGTAGAGCTCGAAACTGGTCTCATTTTTAGTTTTAGATAATATGTAAGCCAATTCATGCCCTATATATGTTTTCTCATAGCCGACTGCATGACACCGAGAAATGGCCTGAATCTCAAGGGCTGTGACTAATAACGCATAGGTAAAGGCACAAGCGCACAAGCAAATGTCCGCGGATGCCGATACACCTCTAATTTCCCCAGATTTGTTCAATATATACGCCGAGACGTTGAGTTAAAGACACCGTAATTCTCCCGGTCGGCCGTCATTGTGCGCCGCTGCCGTATGCGGTACCAAATTGACGGGAACTAATTTTAGCGTTCCTTCATTTTCGCGAAAAAAGACGATCTATGTAAATTTTATTGGTCTTAGTGGTTCTTGTGATGGTTTCTCATGCTTAAATTTTGGAAAAATTGATTAGTTGCCAATCTACAAAGTTGGCGGAGCTTTATTCTCGAGAGCCTGTTTATTTGCAAAATATGCTACTTTTTCAAACTTTTTGAGGTTCCTGGTATTAATTATGTCTGTGTAAGCTAGTTCTGCCATTTTCTACCCATTCTGAGTAATTCATCGTCGATTTTGAAGGTGGTACATTTTGGCCCACCACAGTTATTCGTGACCTGACCTCAGGTCAATGGCTGGAAGTCACTGATACTTTTCCCAATGACGGTAACTAGATGTCTGTTTCACTCCACACTAAAAATGTTATGGAATATTCCGTCAATTTCAGAAAAAAACGGCAATATGTCTTAAAAATAGGCCTGACCTTAGGTCAGTGACCCGGAAAATTCCGAAAAATCCGAGATAGCAGATTTGTTGCATCTATCATGATCACTAGTCCCTGAAAGTATTATTGAGATATCTTGTTTTGTAAAAAAGTTAGAAGGCGCTAAACTTTTTTTGACATAAGTCTGTTTGACCTGGCCTAGGCCAGGCACCTGACCTGACCTGAGATCAAAATTCTGACACGAGACGTAAAATTGATGGAGCAAAAGGTACACAAAGTTTCGTGACTCTGTGTTTGTTGGTCCCCTCCCAATCCCAGAAAAACCTCAGGGGGGCAGTCAACTGCCCCCCTACTCGGGGACGGGTTAAAAACACTTCAAGGTGTGCTGGTTAAAAATATTTCAGCCATCTGAATCGTCCGTTATGTCATAAAGGACGTCAAAATAGTACATGACCACGCCGGAATGCGTGATCTCCAGAAAGCGTGACAGTCCTTAATGATGCCTCCTAAAAACGTGTCTGGCACCACCTCTGGAGGAGGCGGTTTCAGGACACGTGTTTGGGATTCTGTCACAGCATGTGAAAAAGATATTTAAAAAAGTCGCTAAGTTTCCTGAACCAGATCCCAAATCCCGGGAATGGTGAGCGAAAAACTGGAGAGGGGGACAGAATCTGTCTCCCTGATACCGTAGCCTGAAAATATCAGACCTCTTTGAACATTTCGGAAAGAAATCTACTTTGCTTAAACCCTTTCCCCAGCGGGGGGGGGGGCTGGAACCGTCCCTTGGGTTTTTCACTTGCCAATTCCAGGTTTTTGACGCAGCTTCACGAAACTTGTTGGCTTTCCCCAGCTGTTCTCTGTACGTACTGTGACAAAATTTCGTAATTCTATTTTGTTCAGGGGCGGAGCAGGCAACGTTTTTGGAAGGCACCTCAGGCCATTTTTGGCCTTGTTGGAAGGACAATGATTGTGAAAAGTAGCGTTTTTTTACGATAGCACTTAAAACTTTACATGGATGTATAGTTGAATAGGTTGGCAACATACTGATACAATTTCGTTGCTCTGAGGTGACTTGATAAGGCCAGGTCAAGGTCAAAAGTCAAAATTTAGCCTTATAGCAATAATTTTGGCGCTATTTCTTCAAATGCCAAACCCAGAATATATACGACATAGAAGGGTGCTCTCTACTTGCATAATAAGTTTCAGCTCTGTCAGGTCATTAGGTCAGGTCACGGAGCTATGACCTAAAACGTCAGTGCGCGTACCCTATATCACGACAGCCGTAGAATGGAATTTCAGAAATAGAGTGAATTTAAGTGATTGGAAACGTTTCCAGATAATATTACATACACACAAGATCATTCCAAGTGGCTCTAAAGTCACTGAAGGTCATTTAAGGTCAAAGGTCGTCAGCTGATCTGAGGAACATGTGACCATAACAGTTCCCCATTTTCATGTCCCTAGCACCGCCTCTGCTAACAATATACAAACAATATGATACGATTTGCACTTTTTCAGGATACCATGACTAGTAAAGCCTAAAGAAGTGCTTTTAACCTTTTTGTTAAATCAGTTTTTTTGAAAAAAACTAGTCCTCCTATTTTCAGTACATTGTGAACGCCTATGAATTTTCTCAAAATTTCAAATATATACACCAACGATAAAAGTCCCATCCATATTCTCTCGATTCATTCCAGCTTTCCATTCTATCAAAATCGGCCCATAAACAACGGCATTATAAGAAGTCAAAAAATATCCCCCATTTTGACGTTTTTGCCCCTGTATTCACCCCTTCCAGGATTTTGCAAACTCCTTTTCATAAAGATGTAGTTTACGTCATGAGAATTCGATTGCCGTTTGCTGCGATGAAATCGTACAAGTAGTTCTCGAAATCTCAGGGGGCCGAATCTGCCCCCCACCCCGCCGAGAATCGGCCATACCGTCTATTCCTCAGGGAATAGGGTTAAGTTAGCTACGTCATTTTTTTATTTGTTTTCTTATTTTATTTATTTATTCATTTTATTTATTTTATTTATTCATTTTTATTTTATTTTCTTGTAGCAAATGAAATGTGACACGACATCATTCGTAACATATTATCACATGGCTGGATTAGGTTGGTACAAAGGGGTAAATTGATACAGTGCCTATTACATAAAAATAGATGCTGTTAAAAAAACGAAACTGGCGAGTTTGTAGAGCTTAAGACCTAAAAAATATAACCACATTAGAGTTAAGGTAGCACTTATGTAAGCGTGATATGATTTTCGCAAGAGCGATATTTATTCATGCACAATACTGGACCATTTTTCAAAGAGCCAATGTTTAGCGAAAACGGCTTTTAGTCATCTTTATACTGATCCAGAAGTCAGACAAAGTTTTTAGTTTTTAACAAGGTGTCGTGGTTTTAAAGCTATAGCGAGTCAAAGGCAAATAACAAACTTTGCTCAGCGTGCGACGTTTCGGTTGATGACAGCATTCGCATTTAATCTGTGGTAGACATTTACATGGCCTTCGCATTAGAACATTGTAAATATTTGCATCATATGTGTTTATATAAACTTAATTCTTACAACATATATGAGTTTGCAGAGCTTGGTGCAAACAGTGAATCATTAGGTATTATCTTAAAATAATTGTACCATGGATACGTGTTATGAATAATTATGTGATGAGTTCCGATTTGGAAGGTGTTTGCACGCGGCATCTGTGGCTCTCTGAGCTCGACTCTTTCAAGCTGTGGATGGTGGCGGCGACGCAGCCAGGAGGGCTAGGGCCCCAGAGTTCGAGTTCTGGGGCCCACAGCCATAAAGTAATTGGAATTTAAGGACCTGTATCCGAGGTTGGTACAGTCTGTATCAACATGCCCGAAACGCTTTCCGCTGTCTTTCTGAACGTATTACGCGACATGACTATCACCTTATAGCACGTTATAGTGTCACGTTGCAGTACCTGGCGCTTCGCGGCTAGGGGTTCCGATTGTTTAAATTGATTTCAGGGAGCGGGGCAAGCTGAGGTCCCGACAACGTTTTTCAGCGGACTTAGCCCACTTTATTTTGGTCGATGGCAATTTATTTAGCTAATCATAGAGCTCAATAGTGAGAGGGGAGGGGGCGAGCGCCCTCCCAAGAGCATACAGTCGACACCAATGCTCGCAGCCATCAGACAAGAGCGCCACCGTGCGGTGCGCCGGTGGCGCCACCGCGCGGCCATCCTGCCGCAGCGCCGAACAAACTGTGTATTTAGTTCGGCGGTACAGACAATACAACACGAAGACGACAAAAAACAACCGAATAACCCAGTAAGGGTTATAAGTATCCAAACACCATTCGTGCCAACAACCTTCAGCTCGCCTACAGAAAACAGCCAAAAAATCTTCTAGAGAGCGGCGACATTGACGGAGCTCAGAGCCAAGAGGTGGCTAGACAGTATCAGAATTAAGTAATTGGTACAGCCGGTTGCGAATAAATTATCGCATTCAGATTCGGTTTCGATCCCTTGATGATGTGGAAAATCAGGGCAGGCTGTGGCGACTCGACGGCGAGCGGCTCTGTGAGCGACTGACCAGCTGGATGGTGGGTGGCTCTGTGCGCGACTGACCAGCTGGACGGTGGGTGGCTCTGTGCGCGACTGACCAGCTGGACGGTGGGTGGCTCTGGGCGCGACTGACCAGCTGGACGGTGGGTGGCTCTGTGCGCGACTGACCAGCTGGGCGGTGGGTGGCTCTGGGCGCGACTGACCAGCTGGACGGTGGGTGGCTCTGGGCGCGACTGACCAGCTGGATGGTGGGTGGCTCTGGGCGCGACTGATCAGCTGGGCGGTGGGTGGCTCTGTGCGCGACTGATCAGCTGGGCGGTGGGTGGCTCTGGGCGCGACTGACCAGCTGGGCGGTGGGTGGCTCTGGGCGCGACTGACCAGCTGGGCGGTGGGTGGCTCTGTGCGCGACTGACCAGCTGGATGGTGGGTGGCTCTGTGCGCGACTGACCAGCTGGGCCGTTGGTGGGGTGCCGTCCGTGCCCCGACTTATGGCTAGGGTCATGTCACATAACCAAAGTCATGGATTATGTGTAAGGAAGAGGGGGAGGAGCCCCGTTATAAGCGCATATTGCCATTGCGTTTGTTCAGTCCGTTTTTTGTTTGCTGTGTATGGCTGTGATGACAAATGAAATGTCGATCAGTCATTTCCGAACTATGCGCCGACTGTTCGTCAAACGACCTTGACGGGACGTAGAGGGTACCAGAGGCAATACACGTCATTTTGTGAAGACGCAGTTCTTAGTTTGGCGAAAAAGGCTGTCGCATCAACTTACCTTTGTATCATGCACCTCCACAGCATGAGTCATCTCCCTTGTTTCCCCCAACTGGTCAATGAGGTCATCTTAATTTTCATCCGTCCGGTGCAAATCGATGGCAGTCATTTGTCATTCGATCGGACAGCCAGTTACCGCGCCATCCCGCGATGTTTTCGTGGTGAGCCACGCGCCCGACAGTGACCACCTGTCCCGCGCGACACGCTGCAGCCCATTGGAAACAGAGCCGACCGTAATTGGCGCGTGACGCGCGGGGAGCCGCGAGATGAACAGGGCGCAGTGCGCGGCCAGTGCGTTCACCGACGTCCCCTCTAATACCGCTGATTGATCGACATCGTATTACAGAGCGGCCTTCAGCCACCCCCCGCGGCACCACAGTGTTCTTTGTCATGTTGAGCGTGGCACGGGGTGGCACGGCCGGAGCACAACTGACTCGGTAAAGAGCTAATGAAGGACCTCCGCTTTTTTGTAGGACTGGAGCAAAGTCCTGCGACGGAAGTTTACATGGTTGATCACGAGATGTGAGTAATCTAAAATGCCCTGAGAAGGGTTTTAAGCAATTTCTTGAAAACACTAATGGGAAAGAATACATTGTGGCAATGTTACGACAAGGGCAGTTAAACGTTTTATGTCTTCGAGACGATTCGAGACTGCCAGTTATTGAGCGGCAATCGGGGTTATGCTTTAGGCCTAGAACCTGAACCGAAAAAGAAGGGCTGGACTGTCCCGTGCTTCGCGTTTGACTGAACTGCAAATGCAAAATACGCCCACTTAATTCCAATTCCTTTTTTTCATCGAAAAATTGCCACCAGCCTTGAACGCATTTGACATTTTTCGCCCAAAAGTGCGAAGTTCCAGTACCAAAGCTGATAAGAACCCCTCCGAGCACTCTTATATAGTAACCGTTTTCACGATGGTTAATTTCGGAAAGTATCGCCCGCAAAGTCCTCAGGGGCCTAATTGAAAACGCATGGAAGATCCGCTAAACTGGAGATAAATCAGTGTTACGTTCTCGGAATCATCAAATTATTCGACATATTTAACACTAGAAGACTGGTGTTTGCTGCGATATCCATATTCTACGTTCGAAGTTCGCGGGTATTAAGTGTTTTGTCCCACTCCTCGAGTTGGACCAAATCTGATCCGGCAGCTTGCTTTCAATGAAATGCGGCTGGGACCAACCGCAAGGACTTTTTAAAATCCTGTGCCAGCCAATCAGCGTCCCGGTTATGAAGCCACTGAGCGTTCGATGGGTTCACCTTAGAGCCTGTTAACCCGCGCACGACCGTCGGTCCGTCCCGAACATCGGCGACTGGGGGGGGGGGCAGTTGACTGCCCCCCCTCTAACTCGCGAACGGTTGGTCTCACGATAAAAATAAGCATACCGTTGGAAAGCCTGTCACGAGTAGAGCTCGAAACTGGTCTCATTTTTAGTTTTAGATAATATTTAAGCCAATTTACGCCCTATATATGTTTTCTCACAGCCGACTGCATGAGACCGAGAAATGGCCTGAATCTCAAGGGCTGTGACTAATAACGCATAGGTAAAGGCACCAGCGCACAAGTAAATGTCCACGGATGCCGATACACGTCTAATTTCCCCAGATTTGTTAAATATATACACCGAAACGTTGAGTTAAAGACACCGTAATTCTCCCGTCAGCCGTCAGTGTGCGCCGCGGCCGTATGCGGTACCAAATTGACGGGAACTAATTTTGGCGTTCCTTTATTTTCCCGAAAAAATACGATCTATGTCAATTTTATTGATCTTTGCGGTTCTTGTGATGGTTTCTCATGCTTAAATTTTGAAAAAATTCATTAGTTGCCAATCTACGAAGTTGGCGGAGCTTTATTCGCGAGAGCCTGTTTATTTGCAAAATATGCTACTTTTTCAAACTTTTTGAGATTCCTGGTATTAATTACGTCTGTGCATGCTAGTTCTGCCATTTTCTACCCATTCTGAGTAATTCATCGTCGATTTTGACGGTGGTACATTTTGGCCCACTACAGTTATTCGTGACCTGACCTCAGGTCAGTGGCTGGAAGTCACTGATACTTGACGCAATGACGGTAACCAGATGTCTGCTTGACTCCACACTAAAAATGTTATGGAATATCCCGTCAATTTCCGAAAAAACGGCGATATGTCTTAAAAATGGGCTTGACCTTAGATCAATGACCCGAAAAATTCCGAAAATCTGAGATAGCAGGTTTGTTGCATTTATCACGATCACTAATCCCTGAAAGTATTATTGAGATATCTTGTTTTGGGAAAACGTTAGAGGGCGCTAAACTTTTTTGGACATAGGTCTGTTTGACCTGACCTAGGTCAGGCACCTGTCGTGACCTGAGGTCAAAATTTTGACATGAGACGTAAAATTGATGGAGCAAAAGGTGCACAAACTTTCGTGGCTCTGTGTTTGTTGGTTCTCTCGCAATCCCAGAAAAACCTCAGGGAGGGCAGTCAACTGCCCCCCCCCCCAGTCGGGGACGGGTTAACATTCTTCTCGCCGTCGAATTTCGACCAATCAAAGCTTAAATTTAAAAGGACTTCGGAAGCCTGATTGCTGAAGAGCTATGGGCTTTGGGCTTCCTGGCTTTGAGTTAGAGTCAGCTCCAGTTTTTGCATTCTGGCTTGGTGGCGAAGCTCATAGAAGACAGTGGGAGATATGGCTGTTAAGTATTGGTGTGGAATGTTGTGTTTTGTGCGAGTAGCTTGATTTTATCCGCCGCTGACACTGGTTAGTACCAAATTGATATAGAGGATCACAACTGCTTTTGTTCTAGTCGTGTATGTTCAATTAATTTACGGCCTTTGACACTGCTTGTGTTCTAGTCGTATATATTTAATTAATTTACGGCCTTTAATATACGAGAAGACGTATTGTTATTGTTATATAAATCAGTTGCAGATAAAAAGTACATGGAACTCATGTTTATCTCATATACACCAATATCCAGGGGCATTGGGACCCAGGCGGGGTGAGGGCAGCTGCCCTCTAGCTGTGGACAAGGTTAAGCAAAAGCCCTTTGGTAGAACATGGAAAGAAATGAGGTAAAAGGCATGTTTGCCCCTCCTCCCCACATGTCCTCAGAGGTTTCACTGCTACTGCCAATATCATTATGTATATTGTTCAATACAAAACATATTTTTTCATATATACCAAAACACCACATATACGATGTCCAAAAACCAAAAGTATTTCAAAACCATTCTTAAAGATGCTGTATGTTTACTCATCCTTTGGTCTTACGCATTAGCACACTGACGTACAGAAAGGGGTCAGGAGTACGGACAGGTCTAATATCTTGAAGATTTTCATGCTGCGCATGTGAATGACACTGAATTTTGTAATTATTTGCATCTCATCTTGAAGCTTTTTGCACAGATTGCATCATGATATGCAAATCAAACTTCACCAAACGGTTGCCTGGATTCACCCTCAGCCTTCTCTTTGGTTTCCCGTCGCCCGCCTTGCACACGTCGCCAGAATCGCTTGCGCCATCACTGCATTACATTTCCATCTTGCCAGGTTACAGATGTGTACTAGGGAACCAAATATGATTTCGTGCAACAGACAGACAAATATAGCTCCGAAACCCACATGCAAATGGTTTATTGGGTCCAAAAATTAGTTTATGTAATATTCACTTCTAACATGTAGATGTGTTGAGTAATCCATAAAAGGCTACCAGCAAACTGAAAAAAATAGGCTACGTTTGCTCCCTGTAGAATTTTGGTAGCTTTCGGAGAATACCAACGCAAAATTAGCCATCGTGAAAACGGCCACTATGTATCTTTACGTTAGATGGGCAGATTTGAAACTCGTAGCGGCATAATGACATAAATCCACAGTTAACTGCTCCGCTGCTACCAGAACGTGCCCCTGCATCTCAATGACGAGCAGCAGAACGATGCGTCGATTTCGAGGCGTTCACACGATCCATACCCTATCCCGTCGGTAGAAATCTCGCAAGCGACTTCGACATCACACCCGTGAAGTAAGATGACTGATGAACTGAGCGTGCTGAATATTCCATGAAGCCTCCGGGCGCGGCTTGTTTTCTCCATTGTGTCGGGGAGACGGTCGACGTGTCGTTTCCAAAGGTGTTGCGTCGTCCGCGTGACCTACCTGACCCGGTCCGGCATAGCCTGCAATCTGCCCAAGAATTCGCGGCCACCAACGACGTTATGATAAAATTCAACAGGATCAACGGTTATTGGATATGTGCAGCAAATTGATTTACAGCACGGAATTTAACTGACTTAGCTCACTGCTACAGCATCCAAATCTAATGGAAGGGCGCGTTATGAAGAGAACAGTTGTGAGCTAAGAACGATAGACCTAATGTTTGGTTCGTTTGGTAATTCATAGTTGTTGAGCGGTGTCTCGAAAGAGCCAAAAGCTTCTTACATAACTGCATAAAACCACTCCAGAAAGTGTTTCGTCTGGCAGCATAATTGTTACCTTGCCTCCTGACGCGAAGCAAACACAAAATATAAATTGCTTCGTTTATTTCTTCGACCTTTTCTCCCAAAAGATTAACGATTCCTCGTACGTTCTAAACATCTGGCGAAATTAACTTGGGACGAGGTGTTTGGCAAGCCATCCCATCCATACTTGCGATAATATTTCCGCTGTTCAGTGTGAACCCTCTGTGAAATCTCAGCCCCGCCTTCGGCACCTCTTAATGCATCTGCTGTCGGATGTGAAGCATGAGTTTGTTTTCACCGCGAGTGATTTCCATAATTTCGGCGACTGGGCATGACGAAGGCACATAGAGGATCTAAAAAGAAGGGGATCAGACATTTGCAATCCATGCTCTCGCAAGGAAAACATGACGAGGAAGATGCAAACGTGCACTGTGTCGTAGGCCCTGCTTTTTACCGGTGCATGTAGAAGTTTGCGTCGTCGTTATCGGTGTTGTACATATGATGGATGAAAAGGATACGACTCGTGAAATGTTTGGTTCAATGGTTCTCTTTTCTGGAGATCCTCCGGCATCTCAGGCGCTACCAGTTACGACCAACTAGTCCTGCAGCCCGTCACTTCCACACAAAACCTCTGTTACTCTTGTTGTTTTTGGTCAATTCTGGTGCTATTCATGCCATGTTTCTGCCGTGCCCCCTTTTGGTGGGACCACACCTGTATGTTGTGTCCCCACCACTTATGCGTGACCACAACATGGGTTGGAGCCCAGAAGTTTCATCTCTCAGTTCTCTATCGCCAGCGCTGCATTCTGCTGAAAGCATCACATCTGCATCAGCCAACGTGCAGGCCACTCTATCACTGCATAAATCGTTGCATCATCTCTAAATTAAAGGTCATCCGATGGCGTGACCTATGCACTCATCTGCGAGTTCCCAATCACCCCATGGTTTTTGGACGGCAGTAAAATCTTGCTGACAGTGTTGCAGGACGACAGAAAGTCTGTCCGTAAAAAAGAACTCATCTATTTCATCAGACAGGGTCGATGAAAGCTTGGTACAATAATCTGGTAGACATTGACAGAAAGCGATCCAATGTATTAAGATAACGCTCACGCATTTAATCATCCAGCTTGATGGCAACCATAGTGCCAGCAACACGCGTTCAGTTCCAGCCGTGCGTCTCAGTGCGGCGGTGGCCGTGTATTTACAGCTCCGTCCGGCGGCCGGGCCGCCACACCTCCGCCAGATGTCGTGGCTCCTCCGAGAGCTGGTGCGCTTCATTAGGAGCGGCCCGTCAAAGGCGGGCTGACCGCTCCCCCGGCCGGCAGGCGGGAGCCGCATTCCCGGACGGACGGCGGCCGCATTCATCCGGGGAGAGAGCTGGCGTTGCCTGCCGGACACGGAGTGCGACTCTCATCAGGGAGGAGAGAAGGGGAAGGGCTGGTGCTGCTTGACAAGGAAGGAGCCGCCTGGGAGCACAGCGACGGTGTGCCGTGGCACCAACCTTCGTTGCCCGACTGGCAATGCCACGCGAGAAAACAGTCATCCTGCAGCCTCGAGTCAAGAGCTTCGGCTTTGCAAGGCCCATTGTCGCATATCCAGGCTCTAATAAAGGAGACAACAGCTTATCATCAAGAAGCGCTGCTGTCGAAATTGCCATGTCACGATGACTTTAGTGGACGACGCTACGCAGTTACCTTCGGCATAAAGACGATGTTTATCACGAACGAATGTCAATAGACGGTTCGTTTTATTCCAAAAGGAACTTATCGTCTCTGTGCAGATCGCCATGACGATGTGGCGTGGAAAATGTATTTCAGACAAGGTCAAGGACACTCTTGGATGGTGTCGGACAAGCAAAATACTCATGTCATGTCGGCGCACGACTGAAAGGAAAAAAGACGACAGTCAAAAGGCGAGAATACGAGCTCGAAGTACGGCGGAGCTCGCTTCATCTTCCCGATGTTTTTGACAGTTTTTAGTTAGCCCTTCCAGTTTAATTAGACCCGTCACATTCACGCTAACATCCACCGAACATCCCTGTTATGTCGATATAGATGTGAGAATGCCGCCATGCCGGTAGCCTCGTCTTCTCTTCCGAACATCTGGTCGCCATCCTCCGCCACGGGAGCCGGGCCAATACCGAGGCCAGGTGTCGGCGGCTGGACGTGACGTATTGGCGCCGGCCGCGGTGTCGACCCCGACAGGTGCGCGAGGTCCGGCCGTCGACAGCCGTGGGAGCGTGCGGTGGCCGCCGTCGGCGCCTGTGTCGGCCGCCGACCGGCCGGCAGGCTCTGTGTTTTTACGGGAATCTTCGGTTAAGCGGGGTTCCCTGCGTTCTCTTCTTGGTGGCTCTTCACTTGTTGTTATTCGTTTCTTGCTCGTAAGTGCAAAAATGGCTGCAATTTAAGCGAGTCAGGGGCTGAAAACCGTAGCGATGAAGACGTGATATGTGCCCACGCGTAACTTGTTGATTGCTGTGAAAGCGCTAAATTGACGGAAAAGACACGTTGCTGTGGCTTCTAAGATACTTTATTTTTCACAACACATGTTAAGCACGTTCGATGTACTAAATGCGTCTTTGCAATGCAGAAATCCTTTGATGAGGTCTAAATACGGTAATCAAGATTTCTGCAGCCCTGAATGATCTATCAACAAATCATTTATCATCATCACAGCAAACCACAATACCCATTCTTTGCGCCACCCTTACGGTCTTGACTCCTGAGACAAGAGAAGATATCATTCAGCATACAGATATCGCTTTCAACGCAACATCTTCCGCATCGTCATCGCATTTGCCCTGTGAATGCGGCTGAATAGCTACCTCGAGATTCGATGGGATGAGACACATCAGTCGATAACGGAGGCCGCACGTGGCCACGGCTGGGTGTCATTTGAGTCCCCCCTCCTCCCCCAACCCCTCTCGGGAGTGATGCACGACCCGACAGCAGGGGAGACCGACTTCACGCCGGCCCGTCACCTTCAGCGTTCAATTAAGATAACTCAGAGCCGCCGGCTGGCGGTGCGTCAAGAAAAAGGTCACGGACGAGCCGGCCCGCCCTGTGTTCTTCACGTCCGGCGCCCGCACGTGGAGATCCATTAGCGCCGGCGTTCGGCGCCACTGCGCGCTGTCCGCGCGCGGAGCCGCCGGGGGCTGGGCGCGCCCTCCGCCAGAGCTGGGGACATTCCTAACGTGTCAGCCCGGCTATTCCGAGACACTGGGTCAGAGAGGACGGGGCACGCCGAGAGGCACCGCCGCACTGTGTCATGTTTGGTGACACCCGCTACTGATGGATGGTGTCTGGGTGACGGAGAAGATGACTGGTGCGTGTTGTGTTCCACAGCGGCCTTTCTCTTTGTCAGCGGAACGTTTTAGTCAAAGCTCAACCCGCAATCCTTGACGCGGAGGTAGCCAAGTAGCCCTGAAACGGTCCCCTGGTACGCCATTAATCCTCAACCCTTGGTACGTCATGGCTCAGGTCACGGCTCAGATTATACGCACATATATATATATATATATATATATATATATATATATATATATATTATAGTAAACATGGAAATAAAGCGCAAATATTAGCTACCTAAACACAAAGCTATCACATACATCTTGGCGAAGGGTTGGCCGACAGTTCCAGCAGCAATGTTTTACTGTGGAGCGCAGCAGCAATGTTTTACTGTGGAGCGCAGCAGCAATGTTTTACTTTGGAGCGCAGCAGCAATGTTTTACTGTGGAGCGCAGCAGCAATGTTTTACTGTGGAGCGTCGAAACCGTTCGCAAGCGACATTCCATAGGTTGGCAAAACTCATGTAAATGCCATAGAATATACCGCGATTTGCATAATCATGATGAGTGCATCCTGTATTAAATAGTGCTGCGGCCACACACAGTGTCGGGGAGGAGGGTGATGGAGCAAGTTATGTAGCGTAACCACGCAGCCTAAACATGGACGGAAAAATAGAAGAAATGCGCTCGACCACGTATTTACGTATACTGTTTTTGCCAATGTCTGGTTATATCGGTAAGTTTACGCATTATGCAAACATTTCAGTCGATTTGCTGATAAGACCGCACTTAGCTTCGGACATTCTGTGAAACTTGCTTTCATGAGATGTCAAGAAATATGGCTTGAAAGAAAAATGTTTCAAGGAATTTTTGTTACAAATCAGCCGAAATGCAGGAAGACTATAAGTCGTGATCAGCTACCGCTGGTACAGCCACAGCCGGTGCGGGGACCCCCGGCCGCGTCAGCAGGTTCTGAGCCGGACCTCCGCTCCTTTCGCCGCACGCTGCGGCCAGTCATCCATTACCGGGGTGTGAATCGCTCCGGCCACGCTGGGTGGCCGAACAGCGCCGTGCATGGCGCCGCCCCTCGCATGGCCGCCGCCGCGAAGGCCCCTGATGGCCAGATTGCTTGTCCTGAACAAGCCCGGCGTGACGTCATCCGGGCCGGAGCCGGCGAGTCGTCCGGTCCGCCAGTTCTGGGGGCGTCGAGTCGTCCGGTCCGACAGTTCTGGGGGCGTCGAGTCGTCCGGTCCGCCAGTTCTGGGGGCGTCGAGTCGTCCGGTCCGCCAGTTCTGGGGGCGTCGAGTCGTCCGGTCCGCCAGTTCTGGGGGCGTCCTGGGCGCGCTGAATCACGGGCAGGGCGAGTCTGAGCCGGGGGACGCGATCGTCCCGATACCCGGACGGCGTCGGCGGCCGGACCGCGTGACTGAGGCGGCGCTCACCTGACGCTGGTCCCGCGCCCGCGCTGGCCGCGGCGGCCCGGCCTCAGACGGCCGCCGTGCAGGGAGACCCGGCTCATTACTCCCGCCCCGCCGGGACGTCTTAATTAGCGCGGCCGCAGCGGGAAGGCCGCTGCGAGCCGGCCGGGCGGCGCGGCGGCCGGTATTGTTCCGCAGGTGCCGCGGCGGACGGCGCCCGCCCGGCGGTCAGCCGAAACACGGACACGCCCGCTCCGAGCCGGGGCCGTGACTCGGCCGAGGCTCTCCTGCTGAGCGCCGGCCTGAGCAGGACCCGCTGCGAATTCCTGAGAACTGTGACGATTGGGGGAGTGTGTTATGCTCACTGTTACGAGAATTGTGGAAGATAGGCCTTGCTGATATTTTAGAGGCACTGGCTTCACTTGCTAGACGGAATATGGATTGTTTTAGGATGTTTTTGGTCATTCTTTTATATAGACACACATTTTTTCGTGTTGTGTGATGCACTAAGAGTAACTTTTCCCGGTTTGAGGGTAAATGCAGCATAAATTGACTGCTCACTCCAAAGAGCAAGATTCTCAGACGGAGCATCTTACGTGACGATATCAGGGACGCCATAAGGCTGATACACGAGATCATCACGGTCAGCCACTAAGAATAGCCCGAGGACCAGCACTGTCGCGGGAATGAATCATTGTCACCAATGCGTCACCATCCAGACCGCTGTGACGTTATCATCATGTCCCAGTTCTCCTAGGAGTGACTGATTTAAGGCTTCTAAACGCTTCTAAGAAGCATTATATAGGGCAGCGCAGCTTAAACGTCTGCGTTTATGTTGTTCTGGGTTCTGGAGGAGGAACGCGTGCTGGCATTGATCAGACGGCATTACAATTATCAAATAGTGTACAACCGGCTGTTACTTGTAGTACACAGCAAGGTCTCTGGACTGCTGCGACAAGACTGTAGTCATATTTGGCTGCTGCCAGAGCGTTGCAGCTCGGTTTCTGTATGTGGAAGATACATACACCAGCTATACCGTACAGCGCGGCAAAGATGCAACAGTGATGCGTCCGCTCACGATGTTTGTCCCTTATCTTTCGATTCTATCGAAAGATAAGGGCGCCATTTAGGCAATAGGACGTCGCCAACATGGTATCGTCGTCATCACACTCTGGTGTGACATGTTGCACAGAACAGCTGACCGAGATCCGGCGAACGTGATCTGAACGTGGCGCACGACTGGAGGGCGGCGCTGAAGACAGTAAAAACACCGAACAGCCAGGATTAACGGCCCATCCTCGGTGGATCAAATCCGGTTAACACCCTGGCCGGGACATGGCAGAGGGCGGTGTGATACGGCCTGCAGCCATGACACAATGCAACGCCATTGCCAGAGCCTCTGCTTTTTAAAGACACAAAAACAGGGGTTGTCCGTTTTTGGCGCGACTAAAGGCACCGGCCGGTTGCATAAAACGGTTTACAAGCGGTCGTTAACTGGGCTGCAGTGCTGCTACGCTTGTCAATGAATTCCACGCGGCGGGTCGAGGGAGGGCGGCATGAGCTGGGTATTCCTCGAGACTGCCGAGGTGCCAGGTGGCGTTCTAGGCGTCTTCGGGACTGTTAAATGCTGCATTAACAATATGAGTTGCATGGTTTTGAGCCATTTTGATGACGACGTTTAGCTCTTGTGGCGACTTTTGCAACAAATAGCCCATATTTCCTCTTCCGCGAAAAATTATTTCTCCCACTAGAAAGCAGCATTTACGCTGATTTGGAGCATCACACTGCTTTTCATTTTCTTTGTGGCTGACTTGGCAGTGACGCGGAGCTGGAAACTCCTTTCCAAATTCATTGTTTAATAAAAACAATACCACGCAGCGATGCGGGTCCCATCCATCGCTGGCAGATTCCGATCACGGGCGAGGAAACGCAACACGATTCGCATGACAGGGTCGGTTCAGGCAGACATCGCCTAGGATCGCCCGCGCTCTTCAGACGCCGGACTGCGTGCGCTCGTCACGGAGAAGCAGTCTTGAGGCAAGCCGCAGCCCGGACGACATGACTCCGTCTCTGTGATGTAAATGATCCCTTGTCCCATTGAGATGAAGACAGAAGAGCCCGAAACCCACCCTGGGGCCCTGCTATGACGAAGAAAAGGACAATCGTGATCACGTGCTATTGTTTTCGGCTGCCGGCGTCTGCTGCCCAGTCCCCCCCCCGTGACGTTTTCCTTATGTGTGGGTGCTCGCTGCTCAGTGCAGGGAGGGGCGGGAAATCTCTCACCGGAACATCAGATCAGATGGCTATCACGTGCTGCTCCGCCGTAGATTCGGTGAAGGCAGGCAGGCAGCTCTGGCTGACCTTCATTTGGTGGCATGACGAACAGGAATGCCCAGTTAGGGAGCACGGCTCCCATGGAGCTGTGAGCGAGTCATCCGAGGACGGAAGCGGGAGCTGGTGGACCCGCTCGAGGCCCCGCCCGGCTGGGAATGTGCTGACATGATTACATAGCGAGCAGAGCGCAGTGACGGCATAACTGAGCCTCCGCTCAGGCTGAGTGGGTGTGAAAAGGACCGTGATATTACAGCGGTCTCAGAGCACGGGTGGGAAATTCTGTCGCAGCCATGGGCATCTGACTATTCCAGCCTACGCAAGCTGTATTACTGCAGCCTGCTCAACTGAAGAAGCATTACTGCATGACGCGTTCGCTGAGCAAATGCTCCTTCGTTCTTTAGCCATCTATAATAGTCGTTGCTTTTCCCCATCAGTGTGATTTTACCCGTGATGAGCTATTACATTGCTTAAGTATTGCCGGTAATAAATCCGGTGTCCTATCGTGCAATAACGTTGGAGAAACTAATGGGATATATTTAATGTATTGCTTCTATTACACGCATCGACTCCGACATCCACTTCATTTCACACACTTTTATTAATCCCCTGGGAAGAAACGATGCCATATAGCAGGATTACCATGGAGTCTGGGACGGGCAGCACCTGCCTCGCTCGTATCTCGACGCAACCACGCGCCCTCTCATGAGAGAAACGGCCTTGACCGCAAGGCGTCCGCAAGGATCAGAACAATATCGCATCGCTGCGCCTGAAGAATGGCCTGGGACCATCGCAACGTCTCCGTCCTCACAGCGTGTTCTCGCCGAATCAGGCTCTGCCGTCCGCCTCCCCCGGCCGGCCCGGCCGCTCCCAGACGAGGCGCCGCGGTGTCGCTAATTCCATCCATATGCAGACGGAGGCGCTCAGAGCGACCCCGGCGCCGCCGAGACAGGCGCCGGCCAGCACGACGCCAACAGCGGCGACGAAAAACGGCGGGCCCCGCGGCGACCGGCCGACGCCGAGCCGGCGGGCTCCCGCGGCTGGAGCCGCGCGCCGCGCCGGCCGCCGCGCGGCCCGTCAAATCACTCGGGGGATTAGCGAGTTACTGACTCCGCCGAGGCGTGCTGGGGCCATGCACAAACGGAGGCAGGTACTGGCCTGCTGTGCGTTCGCTTTGTCAGCGTCTGATGTAAGGGTGTTGTTGGTTGCGGGCTTTGTTGTGACTCATCGGATTGAAGCCGCGCTCTCTGCGCTTTGCGCTGTCGAGTTAGATAATTGGCGTGCTTAAGGTGCGCTTTCTCGAACAAAAGAATTTACAGTGGTGCCCAAATGGGCATAATTTCTTCTTTGTCGTAGTAGCTATTATTCATAAGTACTTTCACGACCTGACCATCTTCTACAGGCTTTCACAGGTCACATAGACACGGACATGGGACGGGCGATACAACTAAGAGAAGAAGGGGCTCATACAGCAATGAATAATCTTCAGATAAATGCAGAGAGCGGCAAAGGGGCGTCATCCCTTCAGCAAAGGGACGTCATCTCCGCAATGTCCAGCCGAACCGTACAAGACAATAAGTTTGGCTTGCAGTCGCGAAGACGTCCATTCAAAGACATGGCTTTGCAGCACGTTGGATGCCCTCAATCTTGCATATCCGAGAAAGTCTTGTCATCGTCCCTGATCAAGTGATACCATAATAACGACTCACACATGAGGCAAGGGACGAGATGTATTCTACACTTTAAAGACGCCGAGGGTTCTTGGAGTACATGGCCGTTTTCTGCGTGGACAAATTTCAACCATTTCAGTCCATTGTCATCAGCTGCGTGCTTCTTAACTTTGACGGTTCAGCACCTGGCGTCTCATCGGAAAACTGGCCATCACAAGTGTTTTCATTTTATTGCGGTCGTCGCTAAAGCCTTTGCTATGTTACTTTACGTGATACCTTCTCAGGTAATGACCAGGCCTATTATGTACAAATGCAGCTGTTTTTAAAGCCGCTCATGAATACTGATGTGACAAAACTCACGCACTGCGCTGATTTGAAGGCGTTATGTGAACAATAGGCGCCAAAATGTTGCAAAACTTATCATATAGTGTTGATAACCATAAAAGTCTTGGAGTAAAAACTCGTTAATTAAAGCGGAATACAAATCAGAACACTTTAAACTAGCCAGCAGTTTACGTCTTGTAGCAGTAACTGCTAGCAGCAGGACGATTGCCAGTTTCTGAAACAACAGCCCTGTTTACCATTAATACATTTATGAACCAGGGAACAGCAGCTTCATATGAAGTACATGGTGGGATTGGTAACCAGAAAATGTTGCATAAAATGCATGCTGTGTTCTTCATATCTGCCAGTGCCGCTTGTATGACGATAACGAATGTGTTTTGTGCACACCTAACAGGAAAATACCTGGATTGTCTTATTATTCAGTGAAGCCCTGCGAGTTTCGCCAGACAGTATGGTGCTCCACCAGCAAAACATTTAAAGAGAGCAACCTGACACCGAGAGAACACCATCTGGTGGGTATGGAACCGTGTGTTTCAATATTTCCCTGGCCTCATTGTCTCCCGAAATCCGATTATAAGCTCCATATCCCCTGCACAAACTGAATGGCGCGGGACTGCTGAATGGTTTGTCGCTCGCAGGCCAGATGGGAGCCTCTGGCCCTACCGATAACTCAGCGTAAGCAGCTCGGGGAGGCTTCCAGTCTGGTTCTGTTAGCCGCCAGACCGTCCCGCGCTGCCAAATGGAAAACGCCGGTGGTCCCGACACCCTAGGGACCCCCGACCGGCCTGCCGTTGAAATGAACGGAGTCGGGTGAGCTGGCGTGGATTGCGACCATTTTGCGCATCAACGGCGTGTTTTAAGTTGGCTTGCATGGCCGCTGTGGGACAATCCCTCACGCCAAACGTTTATTGGACGTAATTATCTAACGGGAGCGCACTGGGGAGAGAGGCAAAGGGACCGTCAGTGGGAGCCAGCAATGCTGTAAGGAGAGGGAATGTTCCCCACAGGATAGCTATGACTGGACAACGTAAGCAACCGACCTGATTCAACGCTGCTCTGGCAGAGGGGCCTTCGTCATCTGAACGTCCGGCACCGTCGAAGCCGCCAACAACACGGCGCGATCACCTCCCGGCAAAGGCGGAGCCCCGGCGCCGGGCTTCGGCCGTCCAGGCAAATGCGTTTTGTAAGGGCCGGAGAGGCCGGGCTTTGTGCCGCTGGCGAACTCTCCGCCGGGGTGCCACCATTGTTTCCGCATTGTACGCTAATGCTCGGCGGCCGGACGCCGGCGGCGCGTCCGATGGGGGAACGATGTGACGTGGCCGCCGCTGTCGGCGAAAAGGCCGGCCGACGAGGCGCCGGCTCCGATTCTCCGCGCGGCGGAGGAGTGAGCAGGAAAGCACGTGCCGGATTACCCTGTAACTGTGCGGACTGACTCAATAGATGTTACAGGCCGATGTAGCATTTGTTGTCTTTTAAGTAGTACAAGAGCAAATTTGTCGGTGAACGTAGAATTATGAACCAAAAAGATGCAAATTTCGGCATTCTCCTTGCAGTACCTCGAAACAAATTGTTCCACTCTTCACAACGCTAGATACGATATCAATCAGATGAACAATAAAAACAAGCAATTAATGAAAATGGTCAAAAGGTGCATGGGGTGCTCTGTGAATTGTCTGTGCAATTCATGTCTATGTGCACACCCTGGGTGTGCACATAGACATGAATTGCACAGAGACAATGTACTTGCCATGTACTTGTACTTGAGAATTACAAGTACATGGCACAAGGCAGCATGTCAGAGTCCATTCAAATGTGCGTAATCACACGTCAGGCATCTCCAGGACATCACGAAAGCTAAACTTGAGGCTCATCGAAGCAACGAGAGACGAGGGGCACTAGGTTTCAGGTTTCTTCGACTTTTTAACTGTCTGAATTCAGATGGCCATTCCCTCTGTCGTGTGCCCACTCGGAGCTTCACATTCGGCGGCCTCTGGGTCAAACTGTTTGTTACGTCGGCAGTCAAGCTCTCGCAGATTAAGCAGCCATATTGGGCGGGAATATGGCTACGCATCATAAGTACAGGAAACAGTAACAGTAACAACATACATTCTCGGCTCTCAAAAGTGGCATTGCTTCCTAGTTTCAACCTTGCTTGGCCTTGCCGGTTTAAGAGCCATTTGTCCCCAAACCATCGCGGGGTCTTGTGGTTTCATGCGAGACGTGTTTAAATCAATCCAGAACAGATTTATGCACTTTTTCGTGATACAAGATGATGACTTCAAGATAAATCTTTGCGAGATATCCGAACTGTTCCTGGATTTGGCGGTGATGTTTACCACGCACCTACACCAGCACTACCCTTGTGATGGTGACTCACGTAGTAACGCTGTCATTAGTATCAAGCTCTCACGCCGGCTAGAACGATATCCGGTGTTCGGGAGGGGGATAGACACACACCGGGGCGTATTTAGAAATTGGCCAAGGGAGATGCCATGACGCTACTGGGGGGCACCGCTAGTTTAATGGTGCCAGTACATATGACGGGAGTGGGGAGGAGGGGTGGCAGCTGGAACTCTAAAAATGTCGCCATTTTTTTAGTTTTTGTATTTTGATGCGTAAAGGTTGTGCAGAGAGATGGCCCCCGCGTCGCCTGGGCTGGCAGATATCCGGGTACTTTTTGTCATTACGCTATGCCTTAGATGCTATTTTTTAGTCCCCAGGGCACATGATACTGCGGCGGCGGGGTTAGGATTTCTACCACCGAATTACCGGAATGCGGCACTGAGCGTGGCACATCGGAGCGAAGCATTGTGCGCGCGTGTTTCGCGACGGCGCTAAGTGCAGCACACAGGAGGGAGTTTCAGTCTTCCATGCATTCGATTTCCTTTGCCATATTAGGCGCCACAGGTTCCTCAATTGTATGCTTTTTACACTCAATGTTTCAAATAGGTTCAAGCGGTCCTCGTAACCATTAATTGTCGGTGATCCAATGATATCATTACATTACACTGGGCAATGATACCATTACATTACACTGAACACCCAGACGAAGCATGCCATGCCGCTCTACTCCGACGCATCAGTGGTATCACGCGGACATGGGCTCATCCTGATCTCAGGGGCTTTGGGAGCCCTCTTGTTTTTTAGGACGTCCTTCTAAACCTAAGAAATATTTTCACGCTCCAGGGGCGCCCTCTGAGCCCCCGGGAGCGTCCCTCAAGAGTCTGGAGCGCCCCTTTGTTCTTTGGGGCGTCCTTCTATCCACCGAAACATATTTCCAGAGGTCAGGGGCGCTGTTGGAATCCTCGGGGCGACCCAGGGGCTCAGGCGCCCTTCCGTTTTTTCAGTGTGCTTCTAATCCTGGAGACATGTTTCCATACGTCAGATGCGGCTTTTGAGCCATCGGGGAGTCCCAACAGGTTTCGGAGCACCCAGACTCTTTAGGGCGTCCCTATAGCCCTCGCAACATACTGTCAAATCACATGGGTGTCTTTTCAGTCCGCAGGGCGCCATGCCATGGTTTGGGGTACCCTGCCATTCTTTAGGACGTTTTTCTAGACCTCGCGACAAATTTTCAGACTACAGAGGCGCTTTTTGAACCCTCGGGGGCATCTCTTCAGGGTTTGGGCGCTCTTTTATATTTGGGACCTTCTTTTTTAGACCGTCTAGACATCGGGACATATATTCAGACCTCATGGGGCGCTTTTTAAGCCATCAGGAGCGCCTCTCCAGTGGTTGGGGCGCCTTTTTATTATTAAGGGCATTCGTCTAGCCTTCTTGACATGACAGAGTAACCGAATGAGCCCTCGGGGCGCCCCTCCGGTCCGTCCGAGTGTTTGGGAGGCCCTTTTATACTTCAGGGTGTCTTAGGCCTCAGAATATATTTTCAGACCACATGGGCAATCTTGCAACCCTTGGGGACGTCCCTCAGGGACTTGGGGCTTTTATTTTCCAGGCATCCTTTTCTCCATGGGGATGTTTTCAGACCTTACGGGGTGCCTTTGAGCTCCGGGGTACGGGGGAGGGTGCAGGGCGCTTTTCCTGGACCGGGGGCGCCTTTCAGTCTTGATGACCATTAAGTTGAGTTGAGTTGTTGATTTCTTTCTCATCCTGAGGACTTGTAAAGGCCTCATGAGTCGCCTTTAAAGGCCTCGAGAGCATAACTTGCGCCTTCGACCCCGTGTTATCCAGTAAACAGTATGCCCGACAGAGATGACTTCGGCACCCAAGGGGAATGCCATGGCCTGATGGCATCCCCCTTATAAACGGTTCTGAACACGCAACAGGATACTTTAATGATGATGCACATATCATAGCCGTCAAGCAACTTAAATATCTTTAAGCGCATGTATGATACATACCAAGAAAAACAGCGAGGAAAAAAGCCGAGATAAAAAGGAGCCACTCACAGAGAAAAGCGAAAAAGATAGCAGGTACATGTAGGGGAACGAGAGGGCGAAGCGAAGGGAGAACGAGGGTTCCAGTTAGTGCGCTGTTTTCATTCGAATAGCCATAAGCCCTTTTCGTGACGATTAATACTAGTGTAGGCAGGACCACTGTGTATGATCATGTACGTTGCAGCGTGCATTAGCTTGGCGTTATTTCTTATAATAATTTTAGTCCCACCCGTAATGATGCATGGCGAAATATTAGACTGGAATGTCAGTGGCAGATATAATCATGATTTGGCGAGGCATAATGTTCTCAAATTACTGCAGCGATGGTGCATATCAGTGCATTGATATGCACGCCTCGTTCGTCTCTATAGACAACGCTCCGAATATCGAGGCTGGTCTGAATATCGAGACCGGTCTTCTGGTCGGCTGTGTGCGGTCTCTGCGGCTCCCATTCATCACGTGTCAGCCCGCGGCAGAACTTCAGGTAGGTCGGGCCGAATCCCAGACCGTTTGATACGCCGCCCACGTTCGGCGATGATGGATGTCAGATCTCACAATTTGTCGACTGGACCGGTCTTTATCATCGCGTGGTTAGCCAAGAGCGAGAGGGTGGCGTTCGCCACTCTGCCATATGGAGGACGCCATAATACCACAGGGTAACGCGGAGTATGCCGGCAGGTTACAATAGTTACACTGCTGGACACCGTCCGAATGGATTCGATCCATGAACCCCCGTCACTGGTGTGCCCTGTGGCCGGCGCGCGGTGTCTCGGCCCCTTCTGAAAACCGTCCGATAGGTTTCTGGGTGACACACCAGACTCTCCAAAGACCGTAATTAAATGGCAAAGAGAATATTACCGCAATTTCACGGCGGCAGCCGATCTCGACTCCATGGAGATGGTGCTGAGAACGATTTCAGCCAACCGACGAAGGAACGGTTTTCGTGTCTTAGCGGCAAAGAATGTAAAACACGCTTATGCAAGACTCAGCGAAAACCACATTGAGGTTGTAGGGTGAAAAATGAAAATTAGGTTCAAAACATCAGGGAAAATCCAACGAACCACAGAAGTACAAGGTTTCCAAAGCATGTCAGTCTGCTTGTAAGCCTCCCCACGCACTGACGTAAGTCACAGATCATGACAACGGTCTGCCACGCGAGCTCCGGTGGCCTTGACCCGGCATCGGGCGTCACGCAGTTCTAAAACCCAGGGGAGGCGGCCGAGCCAGCTCCGGACCAGCCACGTGGCCGCGATGCAGCGCAGCAGGACAGGGCCGCAGCCGTGGCTCGAATCACTCGTCGCTCTCGGCGCGCTGTTCAGCCTCAGGCCCGCGGTCGGCCGCGGTGTTGACAAACAGGCCAGTCTCGCCGTGGAGGGCTGTCGGCGAGCGGGAGGTGTTTTCACGGCGGACGTCCGGCCGGCGCTGCACAGGACCGGACCACCGGGATTTCGAGATGACAGCAGCCTCGGGCGTCTGCTGCTGCCTCGTGCAGCTCGGATCCGAGAACACGCATCAATCTGCATATTCATCTGGCTTATCGAACACCCTGAAGTTTCCGCGGTGGCTCGGGAAAGTGCGCGAGAGAAGCGAATCACTCCGCGTCCGAGACGCGCGCTGGCGGCAGACCCGGACCCGTGCAGCCCACGTGGCGCAGCCGGAGCTGACCACGCTCCACCACAGACACCCGAGTCCCGCGCCCGCGGAGATTTCTCCGGCGAGTCGGGCAGTGATCACCTCTCGGCCGGCGGCGAACCTGCGCCGGTCCGACATCAGTCACCCGCCGCGCGGCTGACGGCTCCGATGAAGTTACGCCCCGCGCCTCGGCCGCCGGTCAGCTCCCCGGCGGCCGGCCATCTACCACCCGGCCGGACTGACGGCCAACAAAGCGCGGCCGCCTCAGGAGCCCGGCGGCGGCGGCTGCCGGACACTCGTCTTCCGCGGAGAGAGCTGGCGCGGCTCCGGCCAGGACGTGCCGGGCAGGTCGGCGGAGCGTTATCTGAGCACGGCCGAGCGGTCGGCGCGAGGCACGAGACGGTGTCGGCCGCCTTCACGCTTTATAAGGCATTTGTGAGCCATTTTTTCAAGAAAGTGATTATCGTTATCTTGTGGCATGTGAACACTGCGTTCCACTGCCATGCTGTAATTCTTACCACAACTTTGCCATACACTGGAGAACTGTTTAAACTTTTGTTTGATTGTTCGTTGAGGTTTTAAGGCTGTTTATCGTGACAGTCTGGATATCGAACAGAACACCCTGGACTGTGAACACAAATTTGTACATGACACGGACTGAAGTTTTGGGCTTTCTGTTCCAACATTTTCTTTATGTTATTGTTATGGTTCTTTTGGGTGTAGCTTCCTAATCGTTTACCTCTCACCGTTTCAACGAAATGCAGTATATCATCCACCGTATACTTTTTATCCATGGAATTTACGGGACTGCTTATCGTTTCTAACGACAGAGTTGATCTGTAACTCGGGTAAAATCCAAATATCTGAATCATCAGGGTCGGACTTGCCCATAAACATTCGCACATTGCCCATAAACATTCGCACAATGGTTAACGTCTTTATGCGCACTAGCGCTTGGTGACTACTCATTCACCTCAACCAGAGATCACCTGCTCAACGGTAATGTGTCGGGTCGAAAAACATAATCACCGCTGTCAGCTTCATTCGCCTCGTAGTTCCACCCGCGAGCGTGATAATGCAGATACCAGATCAATCCTTCGATCATTCAGCAACGGCAGACTGCGGGCTCGTTCCCACCTGTAATAAACGGGCAGTTCAAATTCGCGCAGCTGCCGACCGATTCCACAGGATACACCTGGCAATTGAGCTATCAGCACGCACACTGGCGTATGAAATACCCGGTCGTTTTCCGGTTCCGCTGGGTTGACATCGGTGGCGCGTGACGAGAAAGGGGAGCGCAGGAATGGACATCCCGCGCACCCTTTGTTAAAGGGCCTGTCGATACCAGGCTGTTTCCGAGCCACGCGGATACACAGGGATGACAGGCTAATCACCAGCGAACCGACAGTTTGTTTGTTGAAATCCTCGCAGTGCTGTAATGACGACATCCAGGAGAGAAAAAAAGATCTGACACTACAATTTCATCAGCACACTGTCTTGTGTCCAAAGCTCTTCACTTCACTTGAAGGGAATAAGATATTCGAAAATGTTTCGACGAAGATGGCGGCAACCACGCCCTTGAGGTCACAAACAGTTTGGCGGTTTTAGCTCAAGAAACAATGCAATGACACGAAAAGCAGCTCTATAATGATCAGCTGGAATGAAAGTGCCTTTACTGCTTAACAGCAATCAGTATGACAGCAATCACTTTGCAAAGCAAAGTTCATGCCACATGCCACGGCCAGTACTATAATGGTCCGAGTGGGAAAACAGACCTACTAAAGACCAAAAATATCACCATAAAATAAAAATATCACCATAAACCAAAAAATATCACCATAAAAATATCAACATAAAAATGACAGCACAAATCAAGGGAAAAGATAGCTTGTTGCCTATGGTGTCAAAGAACGTTTAATTTAAAACAGAATGAGGCGTATAGGGAATGTTATAAAAACAGACCAGTTAGGTGATATAAAACGTGGTACCTGCACTCCCTACTCTCCAGCGGCGAGTCAACTGATCGTTAAGAACCGTGCAACCAGCTGCAATGCTAGTGAGCTGCTTCATGCTCTTGCTTTACAATCCACGCACCATTCAATCGTCCTCCAGACTTCCTAACTGCTACCAAAAGGACCTGTTGCTTTGTCATGTCCCGTCCTCTGGATTACAAATGAGCCTCATCACGCGTGCGAACCGCTCGGGAAACAGCTGATGTCCGCCTGGTTAAGCTTACGCCGGAGGAAACCGGACTTGTTGCCGAGGAGAATATTCACGACGACCGATAACCTGACACACTACTGCTTCAGAGAGGAGCGCTGCGCTTAAAGGGGTGAAGTTTTAGCTGGGACGGTAAGCTGTGAGAAGGGATATAGTTTTTTACACCCTGCTACCAGCGGGAACCATCCTGAGAGAGGCTGGCCACATTCTTGCTTCATCAGCAACATCGGCATAAGCGCAGCAGGGAAACGTTAGAGCGACTGTCATGAGATGGGGGAAGAGGAAAAATGTTGGCTAGTTAGCGACAACATGTACAGGAGCAGGGGAACAAGTGCTAAGACAGAGAGAAAGAGAGAGGGGGATAATGAAAAAGGAAAAGAGCAGGGAGGAAGGGAGAGAGAGGGAGCGTTCCCGTTTTTTAACGGCAGTGATGGTGCTGTGATTCTGATTTAAAATCGAGTGCTTCAAGGTGGGCGCTGGTCATTGGTAACACGTCCCTCCTCAAACGCCGATGAGCCGTTGTCGGTCACGTGTTTGCGCGCGTCAGGCGCGGCTGGCGGGGCTCACACAACCATCAACGCTTCCTGTCGAGACTGACCTCGCCCCGACCGGCGCCTGTCCCCTCCAGAACGTGCCTCGCCCGTCCCGGGATCGCGAATCTGACTGACTGATTCGGCGCGATCGAACCGACCGATTGACTGATCAGTCTGACTGATCTCTCACTGACCTGACGCCCGGTCCCAACGCGCCTGGAAGGACAGGAGCTACTCATTTGCCGGCAGCAACACTGGAAAGAGTCATCGTGGGTCTGCGAAACACTGGGAACACCTCTGCTGTGTCAGTACAGGCCGTGATTTCGTTATTACGGTACGACGTTCCAGCGTCGCGAGTATTGAAGACATTTTAGCTGATTGCCACGCCCAGGGAACAAACGCAATATCGTGCATGCGGCCAGGTAGGCTACTACTGGTGCGTTATATTCCGAAAACGCCTCACGGCCGCAGACAAAGGACTGAATGAACACAGTGCAGGCACAATGAAATCGATACCTCCTCATGCGTAACGTTCTATGGAAAATTTGGGTGAATTCGGGCGAGGGCTGAAGGCCAAAAGGCATCGATGTGCACGATAAAAGTCAGCGCATGTCATCGCAGACCTCCCTCGCCGTCCCTTTTATAAAGACGCACGCACAAAGGCGTGTGCTGCCCTTTACATGACAAAGAGCATCCCGCGGCGGCCGGCTGTTTTGCAGCTGGCCTTAGTTCGCCTTTGCTCACGACCAGCGAGGTTCCCCAAGGCGACGATGGCGTCACTGATGACGTCAGCGGCGCCGGCGGCCGGTTTGAGCGGTGCTGTGCCGTGAGCCGGACATGCTCAGGCGGCTGGGAGACAGGAGATACGCATCTGCTGCAAACGAAGCCAACAGGACAGAAAAATGTCCACCGATTCGCCGCTGTCACATGCCGCGGCGGCACCAGTCTTCCAGTGAAGGCTTGGTCGCGTGTGTCGGCGGAATTAATTCCAGTAATAGGTGGCATGCCATGGGACCGCGGAAAACTTAACGAAGTAGGTGTAGTTCAATATTTGCCCAGATCAGGAAGTCCTCATTATCCAGACGATCAACCACAGAGCTGGGCCGTTCTCCGACATCCCGGTTTTTACACAGCTTGCGGCCAGCATATCGGAGATAGCAGGATGACTACCAAAACTGCACCCTCCTGCCAAACCCAGAATCTGAACCTTGTTTAGCCGTTGTAATTTATATGCCATGTCAAGCACTGTTACGCTGTCATAGTTCGCACGTGCTTCCTGCCACTGCGCGCTGCTTGTAGATAGCAAATGGTGATGCATTCGCAGGGATTTAGTCTCATGATTTGTTCGCGTCACGAGCGACCCTGTCTGAAACCAATGATGCGTTAACTTCTCGTTTCACCAACGGCGACAATTAAAACAAAACTGTCAAAACCTCATTGTCAGAAGCTGTTACCGCAGGGATTTCAGGTCCATTTTTCAGACCTCCGGAATCGTCACGCCGTGCGCCTGCCGGGAGCAGCCGTTCGGGACGGTCGGAGAGGAGGCGCGCGGGCTTCTCTCGGCCTCCTCTCAGCGGCGCAATTCCTGGGACGTAATCGTGGGAGTGGGGCGGCGCCCGTGGTCACAGTGCGTGATCAGCTGCGGCACTAATGACGGGGCTGACCGGGTCCGCGGCCGGGCGCTGCGCGCGCCAGAGAGCGGCGAGAGCCGGGCCGGCCGGGGCGCGGCACTCCTGCCGCCGGCCGGGCACAGACGCCGAGGGCCGTCCGCAGCCCCAGCGAGGCGTCAGCTGCTGTGGCCGGTGCGCTGTCAGGTGCTCTGTTGCGCAGATGCAGAATATTCCGGATTCGGGTCAGCGTCACCCAGCTGCCGTGAAAGAAATCAAACTCAGTCTGTCTTTGCGAGGGCGGTCGTCTAGATAATGTGGCTCGTGTTGCCTCGTTGAAGACCAAACAGGCAAATAGCCGTACAAACTGAGTCTGCTACCAACAGTGACAAATTTTAGCGCTTTGAATGTGTTGAACTGCCAGAAATGTGTTGGGCTGGAAAGGTTATAATGTCCGTTCAACTATGTGAAATGGATGACAAACGCGAGGCCAAATGAAAGTGATAAGATGACTGTCGTTAGCTTGTGTAGGAAGATTTATTCGATTCGCGCTGAAGCTCGACTTCTTCGTTTGTGAAGTCGTTCGGATGAACTGGATCCATCAAGTATCCAGATTACGATCAGAAGGGTTCTTGACGTGGCCATGAAATTCCTATGAGTTGAGGCCTTAACGAGACGGATAAGGATCTGCGATAAATCTCATAATTGGTATTTAACCACACCCAAAATGGGCTTTGTGCCCGAAAGATGAGCTCTTCATACAAACTGCCCCGATGAATGTGCGATCTTCAAGACGAAATGCTCACCATCGCTTGTCTCAGATCCCAGCAGCGCCATTCAGCTGCGTTCAGAGCTGACGACCCCATCGGAGGTCCCTGCGAATCAGACGACTCGAGATCGCTGAAACTTGCTGACTGAACAGTATTGGTTTGAGGCGTGCCTGTGACGTATCAGACCAGCTAGCCTGCGGCCACAGGAAACAGTCTGTTCCGTATTTTCTGTGATCCGAGACTGGCCCCTCCGGCGCCAAACACTCCGGAATGGCAGATACCAAGAAATGAGGAGCAGCTCGCAGAGTCGCGTGCCAAAGCGCGTCACATTCGTGCCAAAACGTGTTACGAGACGGTCGACGCGTCCTCGCTGGGCCGATGTTTGCTTTCTACTGCGCTTTTACCATGATTTGGCCAGCTCTCCATCAACGAAAGTGGCTTTAATGCGCTGGAACAAGTGGACTTGGCTGAGATTCTGGTATAAACTGCCGTTTTATTCGCGATAAAAGTTGGTCTGTCCCATCACGATTTCAGGCTTGGACCAGGGCTGGAATTTCACTTCCAGAGTTAAGAGGTTTCGTCCGTAGTGAAAAATGGTTGCATGCTTTTTCTGTGAATATTGCATTTTAACTTTGCCTATTATACTTTCGCATTGGCTTGTTATTTCCAATACCACTTTTACAATTACTACAGTTTTAAGTTTCAAGTTTCAAGGCCCATTTTTTGCAGTTAAAAGGAGTCGTATGCAGCATTGATTCAGTCAGGTAGTTTTTACCGCAGCCGTTTCGAGCACAAGCCAACGTATCGCTCAGATCGTTCGCTGAAGGAAATTCGCCCGTCAAAACGTCTGCCCAAGAACTCCTAATGTCCCAGTTTAAATAAATTGTGCCAATTAAGGCACGAAGAAACATCATTCGTCACCTGTGAGCCGTAAAACCAGTACCGGCAGGCAAAGCAACAAGACAGGTTTAATTCCCCAGTGTCCGTTGGTTAGCATCATTTTTCGAAACTATTTTTTGATGCCTTTTCAAATCTAATAACCATAGGTTTAACTCGACTTTCGATTCCCGAATTCGACCGCATGGCCATCGAGGAGTCAAAACGGCGTAGGTCCATCGAAGCGCGCGTCATCGGGCCTCACATTTATCCTTTTCCCTCGTATCACTGCCCACCTCCACGGATACTTACGAAGCCTTGTGTCCCTTTATCAAATCGCACCAATCGCCGGTACTCATCGACTCATCGGCGCTAAGGCCTGCCTTTTTCGCCGGACGCCCGACCGTTTAGATCGCGATCTGCTCTTCATCTGCCGATGAGGGGCGAAACAACGGCAGCTCGCGGGCGCGAACTGGCCGAAATTGGCGTCATTACGTTCACGCCTCGTGACCGTGTCGGCACGCGATGCCGGCCCCCGCCGGCTCGTAACTCACACCTGAATTCGGGTTTGCGGGGGCGCCGCCGGTAAGTGTAGACCTGCAGGTGGAGCCGGACGGCCGGCCTTTGCAGAGCGTCCCCGCTGCAGGAGTCTGGTGATATATGGGCGGCGGGGTGATAATTTGCACTAGAAGCGTGAAGAAACCACGCATCGGAGCGAGCGTAAATTGCGACGGCTCTCCTCGCGGTGCAGTGTTTTGGAAAAACGCGGCCCTGTTAAGTGCACCGATGCGCGTGACGGGATCCCAGTGAGGTGGCAGGGCGTCTCACTGTGGATGCCTGAGGCTGACCAACTGCTCGCTCTGGCGCGGTGGGACCAAGTTAGGCCAGACGTCGCCTCCAGACGGCACTTACTCTCTGCCAGCACTGGGGACATCGCGCGGGTCGGCACCGTCAATAAATCATTTCAGACGGAGCTTTGTGCCGTCTCACCCGCCACCAGCTAATCAAACTTGGCCGAGCTGTTTCGGGACGACTTTGACGGCGGAGAAGTTAGTGCTCTGATTACTGAGACGGTGGTACACCGGCGGGCCCCACCTGCCGCGGCAGGCCACCAACGACGGGCGGCAATCGGGTCAGAGCGTCTGCCCACCTGATATCGAAATCGAAAATGAACCGAAAGTGGCCGAGTGTTCCACAGACACACGCATTTTATTTCGTTCGTTAACTTGTGAAAGGTGCTTAAATTTGTCCGACACAGGTGGCTACCTAGCGCAATGATATCGCTTTATGTCACGTTATAAAATCGTTGAACGGAGTTGCTCTTGCGTATGCGTCCAAATCGCATAGATTGTTCCAAGTGACCATGGCGTCAGTTCATTTCCGGCATCTCAACGCATGATGAAAATACTGGTCATATTGATGGCATCCCTTTTATATGATAATGAAGGTGTTCTTCGCCAGTTTCGCCCACTGGCTATTTGTCGATGTTTAATGGCTTTATTAATGCAATGCCCACACCACAACAAGATTGAGCGGCGTGCTGTTATGCAGAGGGCACCCTTCTTTGCGCCGTTTCTCTCACCGTGGCCTGTTTTTGCCAGCGTCGGACGGCGCAGCGTTAGGCTTTATCGGGCCGTGTTTTGCCCGTTAGCCGCACGATCGGCGTCTAAGGCTCTTCTGAACAAAGGCAGGGGCGCTATGCCCGTCCCATCTGGAGAGCTCGCCTGCCGAGATTATTCAAAGCCTGCCGACAGGGGCAAGGAAATACTGAGGTGCCGTAAAGGAGCTTTGGCTCGTTACAGGAAGGTCAAGTGTTAGTTCAGGTATCTGCCTGGTATCTTGGATCAGTTTCGGTGTGTTCTCGAATCACCTGTGTGATACCGCCCAAATGTAGTCGTTTTATGTGGTACATACAAACTGCACGCTTTGCTGGAGCTTTACCAAACAATACAGATAAGCGCCGGGCCTTCTGCCGACTCAAAGACACCGTGAGTCGACTACGTTCGTTAAATTATTCTCCGTGGATGGGCTCAGTCACACAAAAGCAAACAGACGAACCTCGGAGTCTTTCTGACCGCAGGCTTTGCGAGAGAAATGAATTCGTATCCTGACCAACGTGGGTTTTCCGATTCAACACTGATGTCAGGCGTACACTTCATCACAGCACTGGTATGATTTCCTGGAGTATAATTCAGCTGCAATGTCCTGGGGTATCGCTGATGAGTGGGTGATCTGTCGCTTCATGGACGGCTGTATTTGTCCCCGTGCAGTTGTGACATCGACAAGGTTTGTTCCCCAAAAATGTAATTTTATGTGTTATCCAATATTAAGCAGAGAGCCGTATCATCGATCAGATGTGGCCCGTGGTGTTTCATTGATACGGCGGTCTGGAATAGGAAACATTTCTATATGTAGTTTAGAAATATTTATTATGTGGCAGGGATTCGGCCTCTTCCATTTTAACTCAGGATTCATAAGGCTAAATTTATCGTTTTTGAAAGTTTTTGCCGGTGCATAAATGCATTTAATTTGGTAATAAAAGAACGGATGAGCAAATTTTCCAGACCAACCAAGCCCATTTACGAGGGTCGACAAAGGTACAATATTCAATTTTGCTGCTGGATTAGAAAAACTGCCTACGCAGTCATGCTGCTCATCACAACGTCTAGTCGCAACCGTCAGATGGATGTAAGCGATTCCTCAAGTATGTTGGAGTATTGAAAACGTTGTGATCTTAGCCACGACCAGAGCTGATGATGGAACAGCACCTGCTGAGATCAGAAGCTTTGTTGTATCACAATCTCAGAAAACCGTCATGATAATGTGACAGATTAATGACGGCTCTCTCAGCATCCTTCGTGGGTCAACCCATGCCTGCGCCACTGTCCATCCAGCGTGTATTTGCGCCGTAACCGACTGTATTCACAGCTGGCGATCGTCCTTCTGTTGACGTTTCGGCACACACGGTAGCAGAACAATTCATCATTGTGCAGTAGCTGAGGCCACACCTCTTGCTCGCACCTTGGTGGTCGACGGAGGTAAATAAGTCATGTGCCCTGGCACGTGGAGGTCAACGCCCGCCGCAGGACAATCCGACACACAATTACGAAGAACTACCTGTCACTCTTGAAATGCAAGCCGCAATTAACGGGGAAAATGGCCTCAGAGATCCGATATCTCCGGCATTCAACTTTTCAAAGCATGCCGATGTCACTGAGAGTAACGAGCCGATGTGAGCAGATGTAACGATTCTGCCGGCCTTGAAGACGGCGCTCTGCGGCAGCGCTTCCATGCCGACGGCAGGAGTGCAGCAGCGAAACTGCACGCTTCTGGGGATTCATGGAAACACGCTGTCACACGTCTGCAATTCCTGCCTTGAGCCGGCTTATTAGGGTAGCAATTCTCACCTGGGAAATTGTGAACAGCAAGGTACGCAAACTGAGTCGTTTCCATGACCGGCCCAAGACACTGCAGATGTGCAAACTGTTCTCAGGAGCAACATGCAAACCAGATTTATGGTCGAATATCCCATAGATGTCGCAATAGTTTAATGAGAATGGGAATGGGCACAAAGTGCGTCGTGAAAGAAACGTTTCTGGGCGCGTATAAAAGATCTAGAGAAAGACATATGTTTTCAGAAACGTTCTTCCGGGCCGACCTCACGATATTCCCAAGCTGGAGGCGATTGCTCGCACCGGCGGCCCGTGGACCGTCTCCTTTAATACATCTACTTTAATGCAACTCTCCGTGTCTCCCCATTGGACCGAAGCCCTCCCGCTAGGAAGCTTCCACTCACCCAAAACGCCGCGCGTCTGCGAGTGTGCTTTTTCAAGCGCAAGGCAGCTGCGCCTCTGCCATTCCACGCTCGGAGTATACGGAGTTAGCCTGCTGCGTGTCTACCGCCATCGTGCACGCGCTGCCCCTTCACCTGGAGTGGTCTCCGATCCAACTGTCCGTGACCGAAGGCACGACGCTATTGGCAGGACAATGTGATGGCGAAGTGCATATCGTGAGGAGATAACTCCATCGATAGCGTCAGGTGACGATTGTGCGGGTGTGTTGCAAGCTACGTGATGTTTTGGCTCTGACTCCTGAGATCAGCCTCGAGTCATCGTGCGCAGCATCTTAAAAACGAGGCGAACAAAACACGGCCCGGACATCACGACAGCCATTCAGTGCATCCCCTTCCTCACTCCGTCTGAGAGATGGTTCGATACGACAGCGGCCAAATAGCGCAGGAGAAAATACCGACCTGTCGTACTCCGATAACATCCTGTGTGGCATTTTTAGTTCACAAATGATTTGGCGCACGTGACTTGCAGCAAAATGCGTCCGTTTGCTTTGGAGTTTGCAAGAGGCACCAGCGAAAACCGTTGCTCTTTACGTTTGGAGGTGGGATTGTCAGAAAATCCGGACGAACCGGATGTCCTGCACATCAAAAAGTGTCCGTAACACCGGGGTTGCTCTCATGATAGGCACTGCCCTGATGACGTCTGACAAAGGGCGGACGCAGACATCACCTGTGGCTCTGTGGAGATGTGTCGGTCCTGTCCTGATGACGGCTGACACGGGGCGGACACAGACATCGCCTGTGGCTCTGTGGAGGTGTGTCGGTCCTGTCCTGATGACGGCTGACACGGGGCGGAAACAGACATCACTTGTGACTCTGTGAAGGTGTGTCGATCCTGTCCTGATGACGGCTGACACGGGGCGGACACAGACATCACCAGAGCAGGACCGACACGCCTCCTCAGTCCGACAGCGGGCGGACAGTCAGCTGTCTGCCCTCAGGGCACGGCCGCCGGTGACGGCGGTATTCAGGTAATCAGCCCCGGCCCCGGGCGCCGGCCTCGGATATGGTAATTGGTCTCTTCACGACGCCAGCGGGATCAGGAGGTGATCAGACACGACGACGCCGGCATTTTGTCCCGGTGCCCATGCCAATCGATCAGTACAGCTTGTGGGTGAAAAGTAAAACATGGATATTTGTCATCATGAAGAAGTTTTACGGATACTACTGATGGCCTGCGGTGACAAAGCCCATTCATGCAACGTGAATTTGACTGACTCTCCAGAGGAGTCGCTGAACTTTGGCATTAAGAGAGAGAGAGAGAGAGAGAGAGAGACAGAGAGAGAGAAAAAAATAACTTAGACATAGAGCACGACATGAGGGGAGGTTGTGAATAAATGGAGCATCTTTCACTGGGTATTTTGGGAATCTTGTATTCGAGCCGAAAACAGATCACTTGTTGGTTTAATACGTGACTTAAGATATAGAAAACGGTCAGCCGCAGACAAAAGAAAACATATGAAGCAGACCAACATAACTTGACTTAATTATTTACCATCACGATGACAGCAAGCAAGCGTATGCTCCATCCCAGCGGCGGACGAGTTCCAGCCTCAGTTTCTCTGCCGCCCCCGCCCGCCCCTATCCCGTGCCGCGTGTCAGTGCCACCTGACACTTCCGGCGCCGTGGGATCACTTCCGGCGGGCCCGGGGCCAGCTGCGGCGGCGCCGTGTCGGGTCAGGTCTGCGATCAGTCTGTGAGCGGTGACCCGCGCAGTGGGGCGCCGAGGACGCCCCGTGTCGGGTCAGGTCTGCGATCAGTCTGTGAGCGGTGACCCTCGCAGTGGGGCGCCGAGGACGCCCGTGTCGGGGGCGGCAGACGCGCCGGGTCTCGCTGGCGCGCGGCGCGCGGGGGATGTCTAAATTACCCAGCCCGGGGGAACGCGAGGGACGCGGTGGCGGCTGTGGCGACTGGCGAGGCGCTCTCCGGAGCCGGAGCTGACGGCTGCTGCGGGGCAGGATGGGGGCGACGTGGGACGGAAACACGCGCAGGGAAGCGTCACGGGAACTTCACATCAGACTAGAGCGATGCGTTAACGTGTACGTAGGCATCTCGTGCGTCAGCAAATGAACTTAAAAGATCGAAAGAAGATGACCCTGCTGCCATGGCGAGGCGCCGACGGGCCAAAACAGAGGTTGCCGGAAAGAAATGCTTAGCAGTTGACGTTCCAAAACCACACACTTGAAAATCCGCCCGTGTAATAACGATTCATGGTTGAAAAAACGTTCCTGATGAACCAAGATTCTGTTTTAAGCTCTTCTCAGCTTACATGAACTGGAATCGAAGTCATGTAATGGTCGGCTTTTGACGCCCTTGACAACTTTTAGGCCACGACTCATAAAAAACGACGCTCGAGTCGTTTGATGTTTAAGTTTGGTATCACGGCCACCTAGTCGTTTGTGAGCTGAGACGAATGGACCGTGAACGATTGTGTCGTTTCTTCGCAGCACTTGGCAGGCTTTAAGACGGCCGCAAATTTCCATACTTCATCAAGTCAAAACGACGTCTACTGATAACACGCACAAAAGGCTCTCGATGCTATGAAATGTATCCTTCACCCGCCTGCGACGCAGCCTGAAACATATCATCCCGTCCCCTTCCTCAGGTCTAGCCTGATGTTCGTCTGGCCGGCTGTCTGCGCGCGCCGGCTGCTGTTGCTGCAGCTGTCGGCGGACCCGGACGCCTGCCCCAATTACGGGGCCCGGGGGACCCCAGGCCTCGGTCCGGAGCAGCTCTTTTTCACCTCTTTCCTCGGCCGGCGGCGATCTTATCTCTGAGGTGACCTTCTGGCGATCCGACGGGGAAGAGGTCCGCGGCAGGTGCTGTCGAGACGATAAGCTCCTGTAATCCGAGGAGAGCATAATATATGATTTTTTTTGTAAGGAACAGTTCTTCATCCGAGAACCTATTGGGTACTGGTAGGATTTCTGCGTCTGTGTGCGAATGTTTTTCGATTTTGGGAACGTCAAATGCTAAGTCATTTTGCGCTCTTAACTTCTGTTTTCGTTATGACAGATGACCTCAGAGAACGCATGTAATCGGGTGGCTGCCCAGGCGGGCGGACGGCGAGGGCGTCACCGGATCGGTCCGCTGCGACACGGAGCCGAGTCGAATGCGACGCCGGCGTCCCGGAATAGTCCGGGCCGGGCACGTCGGGCACGTCGTCCGCGACGGCCGGGAATGTCGCGCCTCGACACGCCCCCGCCGACGCCATTCGACACCAGATTGTGGCGGATGCCGGACGTAATGACGTGCCGGAGAGAGCCCCGGCCGAGGGCCCGCAGATGGTGGAAGTGGGCCACGACGGCGCGCTGAACTTTCTTCGCTCAGATAACCGTCCCGACCACTTTGAAAACTTTTAGGGAAATGAGCCAACGTGAAGAGAAACTGTCACATCGACTCAAACGTTCGCATTGCCAAGGCCAGAGTGCGGCTTCTTCCGGGCAGCGAGAAACCAAGCACATTCTCCTGAAGGTGCTGGATTTGCAGGGACTTTCGAGCAAACCGCTTCACATCACGGCGCCGGCCTGTTCCCACCAATTTCACGTGCGGACAATAAAAAACGCTGCTTCCGGCTGGGCGGAGAGAAAACCTGGCTTTGTCGGACGGCTTCGGTCGGGGGCCGGCGACGTGCGCGATTTTCCCGTGAAGTAAGACGCGCGCGGCGGTCGGCGCGCGCCGGCTGTTCCGTCTTCATTTGTCGTCCGGCCGGACACGTCTGGGTAGCCGCGGTCCCAGGACGGATCCTCTTTCATCGACTGGCCCGCCCAGTTCCGCGTGGCTGAGCAGCCCGCCGCAGACGCCAAACGCCTGGCGCCGGAGGCTCTGCTCAGCGCCCGTTCACGGTACTTCTCTCTGGAGTCGGACGCTCCCGTACCGGAAGCTGACATTTCCGCAGCAGTCTGGAAATGGTCCGCTTAATGTGGAAGACAGCTCAGTTGACGGAGCGCTGGCCTACCCGTCCTCAGCTGACGTTCGGCTAATTACCATGCTGACTGCCAAACGCCTGGGCGCGGTCGCAGCTTTGACAGCACCTGAAATTTTCGCCATGAAGTCCGCTGTTAACGGTAATTGCGCCATCGGGTGTGGGATGAAGATCCGTTACAACTTCCGCTCAGAGTTCTTTCAAAGTCAAGGTCGATGCCAGTTGATTCATATACTGCAGCCTTTTGAACTGTAGTTTTAATATAGGAACACATTTTTTCCATTTCCGATATCGTTACATGTCCATTTGGCTGTTCACTTTCACAGATCCCTCTGCATTAACATGACCCTTACGGACAAGGACCGCGCAAGCATGGACATTAATCGGGCTTATGAATTGCATTTCAGTCTCCATCATAACGTTCATCTGCCCACGCGAACTGACGAATGACGCATTGTTAAGAATGAAACACTCAGAAAAACGTCAGGCATTCTCATCAAGCCAGATTAGTCTCATTAAGGTTGTGACGCCAAGGTAATCTGACGTTTTATTACCTGGTCGAAACTTCTGTTGAGCGCGATAGTCCAACCGGTATCAAAATCTGGAAAAGTCGGCGAACGTCATCCCAGAACCAAATAAAAAATCCCTGCTGCTGCCAGACCAGACTTTTTTCGTCAAGGCTCGCTCTTGCGGGTCGCTTGTGCGGCAAATCACCTGAGCGGACTGAGGGCGTACCCCGCCACCCGCTCACTGGCCCGCCCGCTGAAAACGTGGCCAAAATCGGCCAGATGTTGCCGTGTTACAAGTGCCGGCACCCCATACTTAGGCGCGGCCCGCCGAAGGCCTAAACGCCGAGCGTTTACGGCTGAAATTGGACGCGGCCAAACGTGGAGATGGCCCGATATTGTCCGCGGCACACAGTGGAGATCGCAGACGGTCGGCGCGCGCAGCCTGACACACAGGGTCACGTGATTCCAGTCACCACCTGCCGATAAGGAGTAGCCTATTACGGCCCGGCCGGCCCGTAATTACACGAAGAGGAGTGTGAGCCACGTTTAGCATTAGCCGCGCTCCGCCATGCAGCTTAATGGCTTGCAATTATTCGGCTCACACGGCCAGAATAATTGCTAATCATCAACACTTATGCACAATTTTAGTCCATGAATGGTGCATCATTGGTGTGAATGTTTGCGCTTACGAAATGATACAAAGCATTTTATAAGGAGAGCCAAGTAAAAATGGAATAATGTGGGAGGAAGTTGGATGGGAAAATGTCGTCAAGACATTCGTATTAGAACAATGTCAACAGAAAATCACAAAAGGTGGCGTCATTTGATTATTTTGAATAACAAATTGATGTGAATTATTTTCTTCATTTATACAAGTCACTTTATGCCAGCAAATATATTGCTGTGGTGTTAATAACCTGTCTTCTGGTACACTTAGAGGCGCACGTCATGCAATGCAATGTGTTGCATAGATATCTGGTTTGCAACAGAGTTTAGGCTGTGTGTCGGGTGATTATTTGTAGGTAGAAAGACTGATAATATGATATCTCAATGGCTTTCCTGCTATGTCTCACGGTGTCAGTCACATAATGGGAGGATTTTGTACATTAAATGCAATCTGTAATCAGCTTATATTACAAAATAGACATGTAACGAGGAAAAAAATGATACAGAGTGCAAAGACATATGAACAAAATAACTCTTGCAATCGATTTGACACCGCAGTCTTAAAGCTGATCACCTTCATTTCCCTCCGGACTATTCCATTCAGATATTATGCGTATTAAGCAATGCAGGATGTCTTCATCACCTAAGAACTATTTTATTAGTGACGGAAGACAGGCATCAGTCTTCAACGGAGAAGCAAGAGCGCGTGAGCCGAAAATTAGCCGCGCGAGACATGTTTTCGTGATGGTAATATCGCGGGCAAATCAATAGCAGTTTAATAAAGACAGCACGGCGGCCGTCGGTGCTGCGGGGACCGCCGCCCCCTCCTGAGCCGAGGGCTTCTGCTCATTAAATCGTGACCGGAGGCCTTGGGCAAATATTGGCGCCTCCAATAAAAAGGGGTAGCCGGCCGACGCGCGGGCAGACAGCGGGGAGAGGCACCGCGAGCGCGTGCGAAAACCTTTTGTGCCCGGCACCGGCCGCCGTTCACGGTTTATCCCGAACAAACGCCGATGACAAATAGCCCTGACAGCGGCAGAATGGCGCCTGCCTGCGCAGCTAAACGTCTCTTTCAGCGTGTAAAATTGGTTCTAATTTGACCGGCGCACGTTCGTCAGATGTTTACCGTCCGGCCTGGTCGCCTGTGCGGGGCGCAGATTGGTCGGCCGGCCGCCATAGTGGAACCCTTCCGGTGCGCTCTTGCCGCGTGATCACGCTGGCTTCGAGGACGCTCGGGACTTGTCATGTTCGGTGTCATGCTTCAGCGTGACGCAGAACATGACTTCAGCGGCTTGTGAGGCAGAGTGAAACGGGATTAGCGTTCGTGGCATGGCTGATAAAATGGTCACCGTCACCTGAAGGCCATTTCGCTCCTGCACGCTGTGAAGGAGGCTGTACGATGACGTAGTTTCTTACCTGATCGCAGTGGTCACACGTTGCCGAATCGAGGTTATCATGTGCTTCTGATCAATACTAATGTCACGTGACTCGTCGGGTCTTTAACCACTAAACACTGTGCATGTTTCGCCTGCAGATAGTTTGAGCAAGATTACAGTCATCCTCATCTTGTGATGAGGCAAGTATGTAATAAGCTATGCATGTCTGGCATTGTTTCGATACATGGCGAGCTGCACTAGTGACGTAAACCCGGAAGGCACCAGCCATGCCACGCACCAAACACCGATGTCCATCCACCATGCTGCTACATTAATCATCTCCTTTCGAACACTGCGCAACCGGTGCCTGCAGAACGCGACAACCGTGCTGATGTAGAAATGCGCGCTATGCTTTCTTTGTAATGGCGTGGGTGCAGTGTTGTATCTGTGCAGTGTTCTGCCAAGATGTGTAAAACTCCTTGAAAGGCACTTCCTCGGTTGTGCTCCCGGTGGTTGGCGTCTGAGACGCAACAGTCATCTATGATAGTCTTCACAGTGACTTCCGTCACACACATCACATTGTGTCCCTCCACTGACATCACGATCACTCGCAGGGGCCCCCGTCATAGACCGTACTGCTGGCCGCGGTAGGGAATGGTGCTCTTCCTTCGAACCCCTCCAGATCAGACAGGCGCCGAGGACGGACGTCGGACGGTCGAGGTCGACCCCCCCCCCCCCTCGAGATCAGCCAGGATCCGGTGTCCAGTGAGCCTGTGTGCGTCATCGGGTGCCTGCAGCACCGAGAACAGCGCTGACCGGAACTGGCCGGTTCCGGCGGCGTGGGATCGCGGCGCGGGGAAGCGGGACCGGATCGGAGCTCTGTGACGCAAAGGAGACGGTCTTGGTGGATTCGTGCTCCGGGGCTTGTGCTTCCACTTTCTGGGCGGTCGTCAGGTTTTCAGCAACGTCAATGGCTGCGTTTTCCTGGCGCAAGTGCCAATGAATATTGAGCGAGGAATGGATGAATTCACTGAGCCAACAGCTGGGATATACAGAATGTATCTGCGTTCTTTCTGCGCAGGGTATAGTAGGATTTCTGAGAAGAAAAGTAGAAAAATGTTTTATTGGCGAGTTCATTTGGTCCGATATCTGTTCCATGTAACCCACCTTTCTCAAAAACGCTAGGCATGAGAGGAATGAGCAGTCCAGCTCCAGCTTTGTTACCAATGATATCTTCGCATGCGCGTCACATGACGTTCTTTCAACGAGCATGTCTTGGGCCGAATGAATAAGCTAGTAGCAATGCATGCCGAAGCACGTCCCTCTGACGTTGGATCACGAATGTAGCCGGCTATGCACGCCGACGAGGATCTCGACATTATAGTTACGCTGTCTCAGCCGAGCTGGTCGATGCCGTCAGCTGTCAGAGCAGCGCCTCTCGGGTGAGGTACCACGGCAGGACGATTTACTGGGGTCACGAAGGCAATGGTCACGTCAGCCGCACGGCCCGTGCCAGCCTTCAGCCGGCGGCGGCACTCCAATCTCCGCTACGGCGACATAACTCGACCCGAACAGCGCGCGGCCGCCGCCGCAGCCTGCATGTCTCTGCACAAACGACCCGAAATTAGACGGCGGTGTGTGCGCAGCTGACCTCTGCCGACCCGGCCCATCTAGACTCTCTTCCCGGCTTAAGTCCCCCCCCTCTCCGCCGTCCTTACCTCTGCCCGGCTAGAGTCCTCCGCCGCCAGACCGGCCTCCGCCCGACCCTGCCGGCCGGTTCGTTCGCGCGGTCGGTTCGCGCAGTCGGGTCGGCCGCGCGGGCGGGCGCCGCCTCGGCCGCCGTCCGCCCGGCCGTCACAGCGCGGCCGCCCACGTCCTGAGCGGCGGCCGGCGGGCGGGGCCGAGCCCGGCGCGGCGGGCGGCGCCGGGTGACGGCCGAGCGGGCGGCCGGGCGGCAGCCGAGCTGCAGCTTCCATCCAGAGAGCTGTCAATCAGCGGCGGGCGGATCTAGCGCGGCCGCGCGGAACCGGGGGAGGACAGCTGAGACCCCGGACAGACACAGCACCGGGGGAGGACAGCTGAGACCCCGGACAGACACAGCACCGGGGGAGGACAGCTGAGACCCCGGACAGGCACAGCACCGGGGAGGACAGCTGAGACCTCGACAGGCACGGAACCGGGGAGGACAGCTGAGACTTCCGGACAGGCACAGCACCGGGGGAGGACAGCTGAGACCCCTGGAGAGATATGACACCAGGGGAGGATAGCGGAGACCCCGCACAGACACAGAACCGGGGGAGGACAGCTGAGACCTACGGACAGCACGGAACCGGAGAGCCAGAGAATGGTGAGGGCAGACCAGTCTCGGGCTGGAGTCCTAGATTTCAGCGGCACTTCGAACACGTGCCATCTCGGCTTGTTGCTTGTAAACGCCAGAAGTCGGAGGACATCTTATAACTGCCATGCTGTGTGTGCCACGCTGCGGTCCTGCCTGTCCAGCAATCACGTGACCGCAAACACTTGCACGAGTTCGCCGCCTCCACGGCATATAAATGGCCCGTGCCGTGCAGAAGTGAAACGAATGGATGCTCGTGCCGTAATGACCAGAGACAAATCGGCGTGGAACGTGATAGCTGTTGTGCGAATTAAACGTGTATTCATCAAGCGACAACGTTGATGCAGTCGTTTTTCATACGCAACATGCATCATATTTCATAAATGTTGGGCTTTAAGGTGCTTGGGCGGATTGAAAAACACTGGACAACAAATGCACTGTAATGCGACTAAAAGACTGTATCCACTTTGGCTGCACCACCTTCCATTATAAAATGATTGCAACGCGTGAATGATATTACGGGAACGGAATTGTTATGGATATTGCTACTCCATAGCTCAATTACATGAGCATTGAACCTCAGTTTAGTTAGAGTTTCGCTTTAAAAGTTCATGCTTCAAGACGGGATAGCATAGATATTGCATTTCCCAGGCTACTAACCTGCCTTAGTGACGACCATATTTCAAATGACGAAATGATAGCCCAAGATAATTTTCCACTGTAAAGCGTTAATTCGTCTTTTAATTCAGCAGCCATGAGCAATTTCGACGACGCGTGGCAAGAAAAAGACAGTCATCTAATATCCGGCTCAACTTTCACCAAACGTTTACGCCAGTTTTGGGACCAGCTGCATCACAGCGCATCCGTATTGGTATTCAGCAAAACAGTAGCATGAATCGTTCAGACATGTCTGCAAACTGATCAGAACCTCATAAACAATGCCCTTGTTTGAGTTGAACCAGGCATTCTAAGACTCCCAAACCATTAAAACGCCAACGTTTGCCTAAGGAGAATGCCAGACCACTGCCCCAGGAAGAAGTAAATGATACCGACAGAAATGTAGGACCTGAAGGTTGTGCTCCCTTGGGCAGCTATGCTCTTATATCAAAGCAAGTGGATGCCTCTGTCAAGCTTCTAAGAACGAATCGTATTGCACTCACATATGTTTCAGCCGTCCGGCCTTTCTCTGTACGTCCCCTCGTGGTACTGTAATGGCGAGTATAAATTATTCCTCGGCGTGTTCGCGGTGCCGGCTGTTGTTTCGCTGACCGACGAGCCCCGTTTTCCGCGAACGCCAGCTGAGCCCGACCTGGTACGGACTGGGCCGCGAAACGTATCGCCGCCATGAAGGCGTCCGCGCGTTACGGCCATGGCTCAGCTCGGGAAGCTGTCATTACGTGCATGATTTAACGGGTCACTCCGGCTAAGCCCTCCTGAAAGCCGGGACCGTGTCCCGCGCGATGCCCGCTTGTGTCCGTTCAGGAACAATCGACCCTGTCGGCTATCAGCCGAGGACCTCGGGCGGCGTTCGATGGGGACGGAATAAGCTGCCCATTGCCGAAGTGCCTTGGGCGATTGAACTTCAAAGAGGCCGGGTCCCATGTCAGGGTCTGGTCCCATGGCGGGTCCCCCAGGTCCCGTCACGGGAGTTCCCCCAGGTCCCATGACGGGAGTCGCCCTGACGGACCCCCGCCAGGGTCCCATGACGCTCATAACGGGAGTAATAACACTCAGCTCTGAAATGTGATAAAATATGTTTCTGGGACTATCAAAATTGTCTCAAGAGGGCGCCAAACATGTTTGCCCAATCAAGCAAGACCATTTGTGACGGAAGTTTCAACATGCACTCTCCTGCGCAATAAATGTTTTGACAAGAAACGCTGGCATCCACAGAGCCGGGCTGTCACTGCAACGCGATCCGCGCGCAAACACGCCACCGTTTTCTCTGGCGGCCGACCTGTCAAAATCTCGGCCGAGAGAGTCCTGCAGGGCGGCCGTCCGGGCGACGCTGCCGCCGATCCCAGCTGGAAGCCGGGCCGGGGGACCGACCGCCGGGTCCGCCGCCTTCTGTGCACGCCGTCTGCAGCCGCATTCCAGCTATTGTGACGGCGCCATCACTCTTCGTTACGCGGCTCGCCGCTGCGGCCGCCGGTGCAGACACTGCGGCCGGCGGCGCACCGGCCGAAATAAAACGCGCGGCGCCGGCGGGACAGGAGCAGGGCTTGTCAGGAGCGGCGACGGCGGAGATCTGGCGAGTTGATTTTCGGAGCCGGGTGGCGCGGCCCGCCGCCGGCAAGATGGCGGCCGTTGCAGCCCCGCGCCGGATTGAAGGGCAGGCTGGCCGGACAACAGGTCGTAAATTACCGTCCAATCCAGATCCGCTTCATCGATGCGCCGCGTTCGAAGCGCGGAACGGGCTCATAAAGCGGCGCTCTTAAAACCATCGCCGGTCAGATGGCGTCCACTGGGCGCTGCAGCACTGCTCCGGCCGACGCGGTGCCGGCCGCTCGTTATCTGCCATCGCCCGAGGCAGACGGGCTTTGGAAAAGATGTTCTTAGTGAGGTTCGACGACCGGCGGAAACTAGAGGGAGATTGGAATCGTGCACGTTCGCACGTATCCAGATACATCAGAGAAGTATGTGGCTGTGCATTTCCCCTCACACACGCCATGCCACCAGTTGTGAAGAAGGTCGTGACGTGGTGTTATTTGTGATTACAGATACAGGACGAAATGTCGCAGTTATCATTCCACCTAAAATGCGTTGGGTAGGTTTTTTTTTACTCTATGACCTGAGCTGAAGGCTGACAGGTAGACTGATTAATCTGGTCAAACCCTGGTCTCATTTCACTTACGCCTACCCAGACCTTTGCATAGACACCGCTGCGCTTCCTGGCGAGCCAGCAGCGGTCGCAGTTTAACTACGCCATTCAGCGTCATAGCTGTTACTCCTACAGCCCACGACGGACCACAACGGTGCGACTGGACCTCGAGGCAGGAATGCACGCCGCACTACCTGCAATGGCACGGGGCGAGCGGAGGCTGAACCAATTCAAACACGGTCGGACAGTGAATCTGACGACTCCCCACCTGCCCGGCTCGGCAGCGCGCATGCGCCGAACGTCGGCCGGCCCGGCGCGCCGGGCGGCCGCGCGCGAGGCGCCAGTGGTGCCGGAGCGCCGGTGTCGGGCGCGGTACGTCGGCCAGCACTTCGCACGCCCACGCCGGGTGCGGACGCGGGCAGTCTACAGAGGGTAGCCTCGCCGGCGCTGTGTGTCCGGCCGCGCGAAGCTCGAGGTGGTTAGCGAGCCGCGGTCTAGGCGGTCGGTGGTCGGTCCGCGGTCCGGCCCGGACGACGCGTGTCGCGCGTGCGGTCGGTCGTCGCCGGCGACGGTGCTGGCGTCGCGTCGCCGTCGGAATGGGCGTGGAGCGGTGACGGCGGCGGAGGCGGCGGCGGGACGGCCGAGCCGGGCCTGCAGAATCCTGCCCGACTCCGGAGCCGACCCGGCCGGGGTCGGCCGGCCGCCCGGGACAGCTGGATATGCAGGATAGACGCGTCCGCGGCACCGCAGCCGACGATACCGACGGCATGGTGAGAAAACCTTCACTCTTCCGTGGAGATGGACTTCACGGAAATCGCCCGTCGTTTTTCTACGCGTCATATGATATCATCATAATATCATTGGTCGCCGGATTAAAATAGTGGTTAATTTCCACTTGAATCACAAATAAGCAAGATCTGTGATAATTGGTACGTATTTATGTGAAACCAGAACGCCCAAAAACAAAGGCATTTGACAAAGAGTTATTATTACGCAAAACCATGATGAATTACTGAGCTAACTTGGATATATGATTCTGAATGCCTCTCAAGGGTTGGCCATGAACAAAAGCGAAATATACTTGTCGACAGACATCGTTCTGTTTTATTCCATTAAATGATATGAGTGTGCTGCACTGCAAATGTTCGGAATGCCAGATCGATTCCCGGGGACATAAAGAAGTTAATGCGGTTAACAATCAAACAGCAGCGCGGCCCGCTCGTTAAGCCCCGCTGAAAGGACGGATTCAAGTTGATCAGGTGCTTAAAAGTAGACAAACAAGCGTGCAGTTTGCTGTCAGTGAATGGTGAGACAAGTGACAAACCCGCAACTGGCATCGGATGCCTTTCGTGGGGGCATCCGTCGCACGCCAAGAAGTCCAGCTGAAACAAACGGCGTGGGAGAACAAAAGGCGCTACGCCTTTCCTGCCCCGGACGGATGACGGATAACGGATAACGGAAAACGGCGCGTTATCTCCGGTCCAGGTGGCCGATAAGCCGTCTGAGCGCGGCCGTCCCGCGCTCCGAGCGCCGGATCTCGGCCATCGGCGGTCCGGGCGGCCGGCGCCGCATCAGATCGCCGGGACCCGCCGGCCGCCGGCGCCGGGCCCGACACCATTGTCCGGCTATCGGACGGCCATCTCGCTAATGAGGACACGGGTTCGGCCGCGGCGAGCCGCCGGTCGGCCGGTTCGCCGGCGGCGGCTCGTAGATCAGGAGTGCCGGCCGCGGGCCGCTGGGGCGGCCCTCACGTGTCCTCGGAGATGACAATGGAGGGTGCTCCGAGGGCCAGCAGTGCTTCCGGAGAGGTGTCCCACCGAGAAGCGTGGTGCCCCTCAGACGTGAGAGGTGCTACTGAGGGATGTGCTGGTTCTCTTGAGACTTCAGAACAACGACGACGGCTGTTGGAACGACGCTGGTTGGACCCTTCGGTAGTCGGCGAGACACCTCCCAGTGGTGTGCTGTTGACCTTCAAATGGTGCCAGACTCGCCACCGACGGCTGTTGAGTTTGCATTCTCAGCTTTTCTTCGTGTTGCCGCAGAGAAATGTGGCGCCCTAATGGGCCTCGGCAAGGCAACACCGTCTCAAACCCCCGCCACTTTTCAGCCCCGGCCGGCCTGACGAGCCCTCAGTGTCGTGATTAGCTCTGCTTATTGACGACCCTCCATGGCGCGACGGCGGCGAAACAGGCCTGTTGTGACCGCCTCAGCTCGGACGACTGATCGGGGAATGTCTGCCTCGCGGCTCCGGCACGCCGCGGACAGGACGGGCCCCTCTTCTGCTCAGGGGACCCGGACTCGGGACCCAGCTGGGTGTGGGACCGAGGCCCAATTAGGCCCACTGCCGGGCCCTGGTCTGATAGCGATCTGTTAATACGTCTGTGGCGGTGCAGGCTAGCCGGACCGGAGCTCTAATCCAGCGTCGTGTCTATTGTAATCCGGCCGTTCTGTCCGGCGGACAAACGGGCTCATCTGATCGGGCGGCCGGCAAAAAGGAAGGAAAAATGCTCCACAGCCGGCACTCATGCACTGGACGCGACAACGTCACCACCGCAGTGGCGGTATTGACTGGGGTGTAGCTGTTTTGTTCGGCGCCCTGCTGTCATCGCGTGTGTCGAGCTCGTGAGCGAAAGCTCACATATCGAGCTGACGGGCAGGACGACGAACGTCGAACCGGTTCGTCAGCGAGGCCTCGATCGGGTATCGAACTTGCGGGCAGAGCGCCGGAATTGAGGCTCTTTGTGAGGCTCGTGGGTGGGCTTAAGGCTGCGTTCGCGAACAAATCCTGGTTCGTCGAAGTTGCGAAGCGTTTTTCGCCTTTGGGAATGCAATGACTTTGTGTACCGAGTTCTTGGACATTCTGAAAACAAATGCAAAGCTGAGCAACACAAAAAAAACGGCGGAAAAGTAACAAAAACATCGTAGGAATCTGCATTTGTATGCACACGTGAGCCGCACAGTGCCTTTTGTCATGCAATGCGTGGAACTACAATGCCCCATTTCGCCCACGGCTGCACTGGTCGTGGTACGCGAAGCCTCAAGGCCATCTCGCGTGGAGGAAAGTCACGCCGGGCGTTAAGTTGGAAAGTCGTGCTAGAGATATGGATGACGCCACTCACGCTTCACCTGACCAGGGTGAACACAGGAAGGGGACGTGCCTCGTGGTGTTCTGAGTCGGCTCCGCCCGGCCGGTGCTCGGTGCGTGCACACCGCACTTGTCCGTGGTCGTGGCCTCCACCCGCCCGGTCAGCGCCGGTGGCCGCGTGCCGACGGCCCGTCCCTGCCGACGGCCGTCGTTAGCGTGTCAGCGTTGTATCGACGGAGGACGCCGCCGCCGCCGCCGCCGCCGCCGCCACCGCCCGAGGCCAATTACGCGGCAGCTGCCGGCCCGAGCGGCGGCGATTTTCCAGCCATTAGGTGTCGGCAGCTGGCATTGTCCGCCGCCGCCGCGCCGCGGTCGGCTGTTTCGTCTCGTCATCGGCCCTGAACGCCCCCTGCCGGCGGCGTCCGGCAGACAGAGTCCCCCCCCCCCAGCGGGCCTCGTCCCTTGTGCAGGTGCAGCCCGAGACGTGAAGCGCGCAAATGCAGGTGTGGAGATGGTAACAGGAGATCGTGACATGTGCATAAGAGACGATGGAAGTAATAACAGGAGATCGTGTCATGGTTTGTTCACAATCAGCGTTGCTCCTTCCTGTTATGCGGTGCTCAACGCATTGCCAATGTGGTCAGACAATCGTTTTCAAACTCTTATATCCCGTTTAGTACTCTGGCTGCTTCGCATAATTCAGCTTTACATGGGGCCACCAGAAAACTTGATAAGAATACTTATTCCTCCTAACTGAAAACATTCCATTATATATTTAAATATGTATATACACATATATATATGTAATGGATAATAATCATCAAATGTGTCTTGGTAGCTTATTCTTTCGTGGTGTTCTGGTGTATATATATATATATAGATATACATATGTATATACGCATATATATGTAATGGATAATAATCATCTACTGTGCCTTGGTAGCTTATTCTTTCGTGGAAGGGCGATCGTTCTGACCGGGGGAAAGTGGCAGGGGATCAGAAATGGTGGGACTGAGTACGGAACGGGGAGTCTGCTGCGCTGTCAGGCCGTCGCTTCAGTTTAACTCTGAATGGTGGGACTGAGTACGGAGCGGGGAGTCTGCTGCGCTGTCAGGCCGTCGCTTCAGTTTAACTCTGAATGGTGGGACTGAGTACGGAGCGGGGAGTCTGCTGCGCTGTCAGGCCGTCGCTTCAGGGGGGGCTGTCGGCCGTCCTCAGTTTAACTCTGAATGGTGGGACTGAGTACGGAGCGGGGAGTCTGCTGCGCTGTCAGGCCGTCGCTTCAGTTTAACTCTGAATGGTGGGACTGAGTACGGAGCGGGGAGTCTGCTGCGCTGTCAGGCCGTCGCTTCAGTTTAACTCTGAATTGGAATTGGAAAGAGAGGGGGGAGTTTTTTGGGCTTTGGGGCCGTCCTTTCAGTTTAACTCTGAGTCGGTTCTCGGCGGCTCGGCAACGTCTGGAACTGCAGACAGGATGACGAGCTGCGGGCTAGAAGTCCCAGATAGAAGGCATGGTTCATTACCGTTCAATTAATGTCATTTCCGAAGATATGCGGTCATTTCCTCCCGAAGGAGACGATCGGCTGATTACTCTGCCCAGGCATGCAGGACGCTCGAGTTCAGAATTAAGCGGCTTTCATGCAGGCGAAATGATTCCGTCCTGAACGTTTGGAAACGTGCATTCAGGGAACGCGAGCCAGTGAGACTTAAGAATACAAATGTGCTATGCATTCCGCCGAGTGACAAACTTTCCATTACCTTTAAATACTGATTTTATGGAACTTCAAACCTCCGGGAAACATCTAAGATGGCATTCGTGGCGTTCCTCCCATTAGAAGAAATGAATGCGCTGCAATGTCTTTAAAACGAGGTTCATGTCATACTACTGCTTGTGTATTTCACATATCTAGTCATACCGATTGCCTCCGAATGCAACCAAAACCACTGTTTTTATTCACTGGTCGCTGTTGGTGGCGGACAGTTGCACCGATTGCACCCGGATCCTTTGGTGTAACTCGATCCTGTCCAGTCGCGGCTCTACACACGCCGCCGGAGAAAGCCGCAGCTCTCGCCCCACTCTCCCGTCTGTTGATCCAATCAGACATCGGTCGTTCGGACCCCGTTCATGGACGCTGAGGTCACGCTCACACGCGCGTCCATCACGGACCGGCGGACGGCTGCAGGGGCATCACAGACGCCGCGCCGCCGCCGCCGACCGGGCCGCGCGCCGGGCCGGCCGGCGGCGGCGATTTGTGCTCGTGCAGCCGTCACGGTGCCGCCAGCTCGGACGCCGTCAGACGGCCGGCCGATGAGGGACGAAGGCCCGGGCGCTCGGACGGTGGGGCCGGAACGTGTCGAGGCCGGCGCGGCGGGTTCGGGTGTTGACACGTTCGGTCTGGAGGGCACTCCGCCGCCGGGAGGACCCGCGCGCGTGCTCGGAATCGGGCGCCGGGCAACTGGCGGAGCGGCTGCTGGGGTTTCTGGGCTGCGGTCTGCCGGCAGAAGGAAAGGGTGTCGTGCTCAGCTTTCCCGCGGGCCAGTGGAAATCATGGGAAATGCAAAAAAATGCTTACGACGTAGAATCGATACCATATTGCACCAGTTGGGAAGGAAAAACGCCCGGACCCAGCTGTATTCGTTTTCCTCGTTTGAACATGAAATATCGGGCAGTCGCGTGGTTCATATCGTGCCCTCCATCTGAGCGGAACGCCTCCTCGGTAGACGTGTCGATAAAAAAACTTGGTTTCGTCAGCTGCAAAATGCAATGAGGTAGGCTAAAAAACCACACCAGTGTGGTTCGTCTTCCCGGATCACTGTGGGCCAAAACTCCATCACCACCAGCTCGATCTAAAGCTGAAAACTGAAACAGAAGTCTCCTGATATAGCAACAAGCAGACATGTGCACGGATCTCGATGGAATGCAGGTTATTATCATGTATGCAACCTCTCGTTGACCTGGGCGGGTCACAGCGTCATCTCTGAAAGGTCGTGTCCCTCCGGAGCAAAGCGGTGTCCAGGTGACGCAACACTTACCCTGGTCAGCTAAGAATCCCGACGCAAAAGACGAGGATAACCTGCATTCCATAAGGATCCCGGCACGTGTCTGGCAGCACGGGCTATGCACCAATTATCTGCGCAAAGTTGGTAGAATCGTTCCATGTGATTATGCCTTCATTCTGGCGCCCGTTGGTTTGGCGACCCAACCCTAAGAGAATGACCACGGGTATAACCAACGGGGCCTGGGGTGTGCATGTCCCTTCCAATTTCGGCAAACTAAGCTTTTGTCCTCCGACATTTGGTCGCAAAATGAACGTTTTTTGCGATTTCCCGTTGAAAAGTAAGATTTGGTCAGACTTCCCCTCTCCCCTCACGATTTTGATTTGTCCTTCCCAGTCTCTGGGACGTGGCTACATCCAAGAGAACGACACGAAGGAAGCTCGGAGTCTGCTTTAGCTGCCGGGGGGCCGCCGGGACCCCTCTGCCGGGGCAGCTGTGGGGGACCACTCGTGCCCGGGGCTGAGATTCTGTACCTCCTCCATCCGCCGTGCACGGTCGGCCGGATCGGACGCGGCCTGCATGGAGGCAGCGCCGGCCACCGCGGCGACACAGCGCCAATTGTCAATAATTTATGGCCCGTTCCCGGGAGGAACGGCCGTGGTCCTCTTTGTTGGAGGAGAAAAGAGCCTCTCCCCAGACTTCACAGATAGGATCGACACGACTTATGGCCGGGCCGGGCCTTTATGCCGCATATAAGGTCAACGAGACTGGCGGCGTCATAATGCATGATCGGTTGTTTTGTTTGCGATGGCCGGCGCGCGCTCGCTCCCTGGGTGGTCCGCGGCCGGCCGGCGCCGCGTAAAAACAGGCCGGCTGCCGGCCGAGCCTTGCGGCGCAGCAGGCGCCGGTGGCTCAGAACACAGACGGATAGGATGACGCATCTGCCATACCAAGGCCCAGCAATAATTATCTACTCACTGTGTTGGTACTTATCATGACTCATATGGAAATGTCAACATTACGGAGGTCACGGCGCGCGGTGTCGTGAAAGGAGCCGGCTGGTTGTTTGCCCCATTAGGTTTTACCATGGTAATTTGATTGCCGTAAGAGGTAATGGCTGTTTTGCACGGGTGCTTGTTCCTGATAATGTTTTCTGAGCTGCTGTCTTTTACGAGCATGAACTCACTGACAGTCAAAGCGGACCTTCATTAAACAGACAGCTTTTAAGTCATCTGACCCCTTACCTCCCTGCGGCTTGCTGCCTAATTCGACAACAGTGGCTGGTTTCCTGTTATTGCTATTTGCGACAATCCTGTCGGCCATCTTTTCACTCGCTTTAATGCGAATGTCATAATGTCAGGGGGGTTGCTTATGGCTGTCGGCTACTGCTCATATGATGCTCATCAGTATTTCGGTGATGAGTGCTGAAATTAAATGTGCTGCAAGAGCTGCGCCGGCTATCGCAGGTCGTCAGGGGGCAGGGAACAGGCTGCCACAGGTCGTCAGGGACGACAGGGATCGGCTGCCACAGGTCGTCAGGGATGACGGGGGCTGGCTGCCGCGGGCCGTCAGGGAGGAGGGGGACCGACTGCCGCAGGTCGTCAGGGAGGACAGGGGACCGGCTGCCGCGGGTCGTCAGAGAGGACAGGGGACCGACTGCCACAAGACGTCAGGGAGGAGGGGGACCGGCTGCCACAAGACGTCAGGGAGGACAGGGGACCGACTGCCGCAGGTCGTCAGGGAGGACAGGGGACCGACTGCCGCGGGTCGTCAGGGAGAACAGGGGACCGACTGCCGCGGGTCGTCAGGGAGGACAGGGGGCTGGCTGCGGCGGGTCGTCGGCCGCTGGCCGGCTCCCGGCACGTGCTGCGGTTCATTGATTTTCCGCCTGGTGTCGCGACGCCTTCCGGAAACCGTCTACCGACTTTCGCCCCTCCCCATTGGCCGGAGCGCTGCGGCCGGGACCGGGGCCGTGGGAGACAGCCAGGTGTCGCCGGTCACTCGATCGCCAGCTGGAAGCTGATCACGGACGTGCTCCAGGTCGTTTCTCTCCCCAGCTGTCCTTCTCTCTCTTTTTTCTCGCTGAATGGCGAGCATCCAAAGTATATTTCGGCTACGAAATGACGAGGGTTAAAGCGAACGTTGAAATAATCCGTGTGTTTGGTTGTCTCAAGCTATCTCGCATCAGGTGTGAGACAAGGTCCACTCGTATGAGTTCACTTCCCGTCAAGTCATCAGTACCTCGCCAACCTTGATTGGGGCCATAAACACATTACGTTTCATCGTTTTAACAGGGTTTTAGTGCTATTGAACAAATTTACGGTAGGTATTTTTTGCTCTCGACAAAGTCTTTTGTGCTTTCGGTACTTTATACCGGATCCATCACACCTGGCGAGACAGGATGCCGTTGGTGACGTCGTCATTTCCTGTTAACACGCGCACTGGAAGGGGGAGGACACTTTTGTGCCACCTCCTGTTTTTTCTTGAAAATCTCGAGGACGGATCGGAGCTAGTCGTTGGTGCTTTGTGACATGTATGACACGAAAACCTGATTTTCTTTTTTTTTTTTTTGGAGCACCTGAAGTCAAACAAACGTAACGAAAATGGCGGTTGTCGCAGACAAATGGGAACTTTATGAGAGAAATAGCGCTCTACGTAAGATTACCGTTTGAACATTATCATCCGACACCAGTCTGGGATAACTGAAGATGGTAAGTGTACCAAGAGCAAAGCCAGGGTCAGCGGATGTCAAGGACCTCAAGATCTGGACTTAAGCCTCAAGACTCAAAGGTCAAGGCCAACTAGCTTGTGGCCTGATCTAGATTTGCTTTCCAACATGTCGATTTGTGCGAAATAGGTATCCAAGGAATCTAATACAATCACTTTTGCGTGCACTGACACGATTATAAATAAATAAATATATATACATATATGTTTCCGTATTACAACAATATCATGTCACTGAGTTCATTATAACATTGGTGCAAACAGTTGACATAGAACTTACTTTGATTCAAAAATCATCCAAGGCCAATGACCTCGCTTTATTCCTTTTATCTTGCGGAGGCCAGTGAACGATGGAAATGAGCACATGTCCCGTTGTTGGCTATCTTCACTGGAAATACGCCAAATGGTGCGTTTAGCGCCCTTATTTACACTCAACCTACATCAGTATTTCGTTAGATACACTGAAGCTACATCAGTCCGAAATCTGATCCGCAGAAATAAAAAAATGACGTAATAGAACAGTGACACGACATGAACTGAACACGAAATCTTTACTCAAGACGTCGAATGAATGAAATTTGTTGTATGCCACGTTTTAACGCTCTAAGACACGACATTTCCCCGTTTTGTTCGGAAAGCTGTACGGAATGGCTTGAACGGGCCGAGAAATTGTCCAAAGTTGATCTTTCCGGTCGTATTTGATCTTTGAGATACTGAGCTAGGGTTACGAAAACTGCACACAACGTAAATCGCTGTTAACCTATCCCATCGATAAGATTGTGTGTTTCTAGCTCTTTCGGTTTCTGAGATCAAAGAGGGCACAAAGTGCCCCTTCCAATGCGCGTTAGCGCGAAATCCCCTTCCACTGCGCGTGTTAAGGGCGCCTTATACTGCAGTGTGCTACCCGTCATTTAACTAGTTTCCATAATCAGTCCGTTCGTTCCCTCCAAATTATTCTGCTCAGGTATGCCTTTTGGCTTCGTTTCTGGATTTCCTACGATATTTCCTTTTCCCACCTCATATAGTACGACACATCAACAACCGTCTCCCAAATCAATTGACTCATTACACAAGAAGGAATTAAAAGTGACATTTGAAAGTCCCGACACGAATAACAGGCTGTTCGGCCCTAACAGGCGTCCAAAGAAGGCGAACTGTGTTAAAAAAAACTAAGTGTCTAACGGCCCGCTGTCCATGCTGCAGATTGAGCCGGTGCGTCCGGAGCGGCACTACGACCTGGTCGTGCGGCCGCCCGGGCCGGAGGAGCCGGCCTGCGACTGTGCCGGCCCGCCGCCCGAGTTCCTGCTGCCGCCGCCGCCCGTCGACCCGGCCTGGGCGGCGCCCGACGGCGACGTCTGCGACGTGGTGGCGCCCTACCAAGTCTGCCGCGGGCTCACGGTAAATAAAGCCCTGACGGCGGCCGCCTTTGAGGAGGCGACTTTGAGGACGAAACACGGTCGTGGGCGTTTCGAATGATGGACGCTGAGTGAACTGTTGTTCCAATAAATGGCTGATCAAACAAGTGCAGGCCACTGAGAGAGCTGTTCGTAAATGTTTTAGTTGTTGAACAATAAACTGTCTAGCCTTATCTTTGATGAGTTTCTCGGTCTCATTTGTTGTAATGTTGTCGGCAATCTCTCTTTTTTGTCTTCAAAGGTCATTGTTTTTATCAGCTGTAAGAAAACTGCACTCGAGCATGAGAAAGTGAGCTAAGCGCCGTGCCGGTAAAATTGTTCTGCGATGTATCCTTACAATCAAAAACGATAAAACTCGACTGTTACGCCAGATTGTTTACGCAAGTTTCATCGCATGCATTGTCGTCGCCTTACGTCTGATAAACCCACGCCACTGCCAAAGCCCGACGCTGATTTTAAAACCCGCCTTTGCTATTGCAGGAGGTTCCCCATGGAGAAGACCTCCGTGGGACGACATCATTGTCGATGCTGGCAGCTCTCATCACTACCTCGCTTTTTCTATTCATTGTTCTGGTGGCTGGAGCGATTTTCTTCTGCAAGTAAGTGAGGGTTTTCGATGTGGGAAGTTACTGATTGACCTGCGGCTCATATGTTCCCATGTGAGCCTGTATGTACGGGAGAGTGCAAACTTGAAATATTCGCGCGGGAAACGGGAGTAATGGTAACAATGTCTTTCCCCTTTTTTTCGAAGAACATTTTTCTTATGAAATCCAACATCTCTTTCCCCAGGTTTTGGTTTTCGTGGCTGAGAACCCATACCATCCTCATTTCAGGGATTTTAATATTAGGCCTATGGCAATGACTGGATAGAAATGTCTAAAATCCAATTCGACCCCTTATCTTTCCATCATTCTCGGACATCCCTTGGGATGATGATTTGTGTTAAATAACAGGGTCTAATAAACAGCATGTATGCATTGAAATGAAAGCATTGCGAGTAGAATGGTCGCCGGTAAATGTTGAAACGAGGATGTTTGTTTAGGCAATGCGCCGTTTCGGCACACGCGATGTGTCTGCACTATGAATGCCCCGCCACAGCTGACGAATGCTGTTCCCGGTAACATTACGGTCCTGATCCGGGCCACCGCCACTACAGACTCTTGGAAAACAACGCCTTTCTCGCCTGGCCTGAACCTGGACCTCCCCTGGAGGAAACCCAGACCGGCCGACCGTTGCCACGACCCTCAGGACGTGCTCAGGTTCCAGGGCCCGCGGCACACCCCCGTAACATGCCGGCCGAGTCGGATATTGGGCTCTGAAGCGGCCCGTTCCGAGCGTCACGGCGCCGCCGAGCGTCATCGCTCAGCGGCGCCGTGACGTCCGCGGCCAGACGAGCCTTAATATGCGCCGAGAGCGGCGACACTGCCGCGACAGGCGCGCTCAGACGACGATTTCGTGCCGCGCGCCGTCCGCCCGGAATAGCTGGCCGTCCGGACGGCATGCCGGATATGCCCGGTATGCCGGGCGTGCCGGCCGGGAATGCCGAGCGTCGAACGCGGCGCCACTCGACACGTGATATTGGCAGATGCTCGGCGTAATGAGGTGTTGAGAGGGAGGCTGGCCGCTGAGGTGGCGGTGCCGCGCCGCCTCGTCCGCCGCCGCTCGCGATGACAGCGCGTTCGCGTTTGGCGATGGGCGCTTTAGAGATGATCGAGCTTGGGCCCTTGCCAGGCTAAATGCTTTTGACGTCAACTGACCAACGCTTAAAGCAGAAATAAGTGTTGTGAACATTAATTACAAACATCCGCCCGAATGTTTCAAAAAAGCTACCGCTATGCCAACAATAATTAGCACCCATCCCTTCCCTTTATTCTTGGAGTTAATGATAATATGGCGCGTTCACCGATTTATCGTAACCTCCTGAAACCAATTCCAGCCCTGTTTTGCATTGAGCCACCATCAGTTCCATTTTTTCAAGACAGTACAAGCCGGTTTTAGAAAATATCTGACTAGATTTACCTGGATCATGTGATACCGCCTGTCAAGTTCTGCGCGAGTTATGAAACGGAAGGCATTCAACTGTTCCGTATCCAGCAACTTTTGATAATAATGTTTTGGACAAATGAACTTTATTTGAGTAAAAGTGCGGTTTCTTTGGTCTCATCAAATTGGGGTGCGCTCGCTTAGCGTGGCCTCTGGACCTCACGCCATGAATGTATTTTGTTTCTGTCTAATCACGGGTCAGAGGAAACCTGGAGAGACCTTCAAGTGCGTCCGTAAACCAAATAGCCTTTGTCATTGCTGTGCGCGCTGCGCACCGAAAGAGGCAACTTCGAGCCGTGCCCTCGCCCACGGACGCGGAACACGCTCACACGTACCGGTCCGCGGCCACAGCTGGCTTCCCGGGTTTCCGAGTGAACGCCTACAGTTCGCCGGGCCAGAGCATTGTCACGCGGGCGGCACCGGCCGACGCGCCGCCATTTTCCGACCAATTTCACACGGGCGCGCACCGAACTGGGAGCGCGGTCCTGCTGCGACGCTGCGCCCGACATCGCCCGCTCTCAGGCACCCCGCAATTGTCGGCGGCGTTCACCGTTCGCACCGAGTTAAACGGGCGACGTGAACGGGGCGGGCGTTCGTGATCATTTGTCGGGAACGGGACGGCTCGGCGGCCGCCGAGCTCGGCGGCCGGCGTTCACGGAGCGGTTTTCTTTCACGCGGGTGCCGCCCTGTTCCGTGAGGTCGACGTGATGTCACGTTCTGCGGCAAGGGGGCGGCCCCTGTCTTGGTCAAGCTGTGCATGGGAGAGTGCCACATATGGCACGTCTGGCTGTCGCATCTTTGCGGTTACGTCAACAAAAACACTCGGTCACGTCGAGAAGTGTCGGTCGCGACTTACGCCACGTTGAAAACCAGTTGGCGTGACGAACATAAACGCCCGTACGATACTCGAGACGACATGTTCTGCACGCGTCAGCACTTGGCGCTATCACAGTCCCATCACTCCTTTTCTGCGAGTCAATCTCGGCGCCGCATGCAGAGTAGGACGCGTCTCGAACCCGCCACAGGTGGCACCGGCAGCTAGAACAGCGAAACAGCACGGACGCAGGTGCTCTGTCGCCCCCGGACTATCGCTCACTGCCGTCTGAATCAGCCCTGGCAGTCATCGCCCTCACGCCCAGCACGGCCTCTGCAAAGCCGGACGCCAGCAACGATCTCCCCTAGAGATCGACGCGACGCTCTATGCTGCTTAATCTTGCAAAATACCTTGCTATGCGTAGTCTTTACCTTCGCTGTGCCTCATGCGTCCTTCGTTCTTCGCAGACACAGAAGACGGTTGAGCAGCATCATGACCAGCAAAGGCGAGGGGAAGCGAAGCGACACGTCGCGGATGCTCTATGACGACCTGGCGGTGCGACCTCACGTTATGCCGCACAACCTGAGGACAAACGGACCACACATCGAGGTATGGGAGCACGCCGTAGTGGGAACCGATGGACCCTTAACAGCCATGAGTTCAACGCACTGCTCCAATTCCTGCAACTTAAAACCTAAGATAAACATAAACATAAAACATTGCTTATGATGTGGAGGACTGGGAAAACCAGAACATTTTTTTAACGAAGGAATCCACGCCTGAAAAAAATGGTTTCTTAAGCACACTGACCCTTTTGCATTGGACCGTTGCAGATGGTGGCGGTGAAGGGCCAGTGTCGGCAGCTGATGCCGGGCGGGCCCGGCGGCGCCGGCGCCATGTTCGTCTACCCTCCGCCGCCGTCACTGACCGACGACGGCTCGGAGCGCAATGTCGAACATGTACGAGGAGATACCCTACTACGGTACGTCACGTGCTTCTGTCTTCAGAATGCTCTCAGAGTGTCGGCGAAATGCCAATTTCGTCGCAGTGACAATCGTTAGGTGATGTAATGAATGACAAGCAGATTTCCTTTGTCTTCTAGCATCTCGATCGTCGCTCATTAAGCTTATGTCAAAAAACGGACACAATTCGAGTCGTTGACACGTTTTCTCGATTGTCTTGATATTGACTGCCTTACAATGGTCACGGTCGTTACTTCAGGTCGTCCGGCGCCGTCCGTGTCGTACTGCTCCGACTCGGACGATGACGTCAGCAGACCCTCGGACGACGACCTCAGGGCCGAGCGCCGCCGCCACGCCTACATACCGGTCAACAGCGACGACGGCGGCGACGTGCGCTACGTGCGGACGATGCCGGCGGGCGCGGCGCGACCCCCCGCCCAGCCGCGGAGGGGGCAGCCACGTCCCAAGAGCGCGGACCGCCGCCGACAGTCGCCCATCAGTCCGGTGTGGGGGCCGAGCAGGGCGAACCCGGCCCGTCGGGACGAATCGCTCCAGAGGAAGGACCCCTACTACTACTCGGACCTGCTGGAGCGGGACCGTGGTGACATGGGCCGGCTGGACAGCAGAGGGAGTCCATACGGACGACCCTGTGACGAGCGGAGGTCGCCCAGTCAAGGCCTGATGTACTGTCAGCCGGACGTGGCCGGCGTTGATCTCCGGTCCCCGTCCCGCGGACTGCGTGACGGCGGCGACCTCAGGTCACCTCATGACCCGGGTCACGTGGCGCCGCTGGCCAGCCGGATGGCGGCGGACCCGTTCTCGGACGTGTATCCTGGTGACAAGGCTGTGTCACACCGTTCGCCGCGGCACAGGGTGACCCCGTTCGGAGGTGCGGGAGATGGAACTCTGCCGGAAAGCGTGGCGCCGGACACTGCACGTAGCTACGTCAGCTCTCCCACTGGGGACGTGTCTGGTGGTGATATGGACGACGAAGGGTCGGCGAGGTACCGTTCAGATCGGCCGTGGGGCCACTAGCGAGTGAAGCCTGCAACAGTCGGCAAGCGGTACGATGACGTCGGCAGCCGCAGTCGCCAGATGGGTGGGACTCCCGTCTCGCGAACGTCGCGCGCTCATTCGGCTGCCTTCGAGACGGCAAAGTGCGATGTTTCCGTCGTTTTAAGCGACGTCAGAATGGTGGAATCACTTGCGATTGTCATTTGCGTCGAAGGATCCCCAGTTGTGAGACCCATCGACGGACATTAAGTTGCAATATGTCTTTGCGCTCATTGTGCATGCGGAGCCATCCGCATCTCTAGTCCTCGCCTGTGCCGGTGGTTGCGAGATCTGTGATAGCTGTCCCGCGCGTATGGCGTAGAATTACGCCCGGAACGTCAATAAAACGGCGTACAGAACGTCGCTCTTGTGACTGTAAACGATCTTCTCTCCGTTGCGACGATGCCTTGGACGAGGGAACGCCAGGTAACCGCAGTCGGAAGATTACGCCCCTCCGGTGATGGGAAGACGGCTGGCCGGGCTGCAAACACGGCCATCAATCTCTCGCTCGTGGCCATATTCAGAGCCGACGCGTCACGGTCGCAGCGCGGTAAATCGCTGTCCATACCGGGCCGGCCATGGGGTCGCGGCGGGCACGATGAGGTCAGACACCGGCCGAGTGCCGACCGGTACTTCATCGGGATGGCCAAAGATGGGCAAAAACGAGAGGAAGCCGGCGAGTCGTCAGAGATCGCGCTCTCAGGGGGTAGATGGGAATATACTCTCATAGCTATCTCATCTAAGATACGATCTCATCATGGCAGCAGATGACCTGTCGATGCCTTCCGTTCTTCGCTGACGCACGTTTCTTCTTTGTGTGGTGGTCATTCCGCTGCACAACGTGGCGTCACATCTCCGGCCAAACTGCCAGGACTTTCTGCCGTCAAAGGTCGAAATTAAAACATCCTGCGAGGAAAACAGACCTTTCGGTCTCGTCGTTCGACTTGAGGGCGGGGATCACACTGGCTTGGCCCGCTGTTGCCGTTGCCAACAAGCCTCGTGAACGGGTTCCCGTCGCCTCGTTCGGGATGGGGGGCCACGGACACCTGTGCCGCTCGGCGCTCACGAGGCGGTGGAGTGTCCCCTGACAGTGGACTAATGGACTCTGCCTGTTGGTCTTGGCGCAGGAAACAGGCTCTGGCGGGACCTCTAATTACCGATACGATGAGCCCCAGACGGGAGTGTTTTGATGTTTACATCACGACACACGGGGCCAGCGCCGGTTGCCACGTCTCTGGAGAATATCGTCTCGTGTCGACGGCTGGGTTTAGCCGGACCGATGATCAATGCGTCCCGTTTGCCGATAATTTGCTGCCGAACTTTAGTCGAGTCTGGATAATGGTTCCGGGCTCGAAAATAGACTGATTTGCAGCAGTCTCCCACTGTCGTCTGCTTCCGTTCGGAGAACTGCTGAACACCATCTGTCGTTAAAGGCCCGGGATGATTTGTGGAAGCATCCTCCAACCGAAAGGCTTCGATACTGGTAGCATGTTTCGTCGCCATAGCAACTCCATTCATGTCAGTGTACATCTACGTGTCAGTGTACATCTACTCACAAAACGCCCAAGTCGTGCTTAAACGTCGACATCGAATCGAGATTATGAGACCGCCCTAGATCTCGGGGAAATCGGAGCAATGATATCCGTAAGGCCGACACCTTTTTAAGATGCCTGCACATTGTTGCTGAATGCGTTTCATACTTTGCTTAGATTGTTTCTGATTGTTGTTCCAGACTCAACTCTACCACAAGACGCAATTTATTGCTGCCAGGTACACTCAATGGTCACATTCGTGTTGGATCTTGTCAAGGTCATACTTAAAAATTGCGATATTTGATTCAGAGATAGTTTTATCAGTGCTGGCTGCACAAGTCCGGGAAAAAGTGTTCTTGCAAATTAGCATTTAGCTGAAGAACCGTTATCAAGCAATGCAACGTTACTATGTAGCCCCCCCCCCCCGCCACCCCCACGCCAAGCTCCGTCCCCGGTCATACAACATCCAGCAACTGCGAGACGAGACAAGACCAGAAAACAAACTCCCCCGTCGGAGTACCTTCCTCGCCGCTCTAGCAGTCGCCGTGTTCCCCGCGCCACTTAACTGACAGCTGCCGGCGGTGTACTCGGCTGGTATCTGGTCCGGCGGATGCGCCCTGAAGCAGTTTCCCGCGCCGTGTTTGACATCCGAGCTCGTGCAAACGCCGCGCACGTGCTGCCCTGTGTCAGCGAGGCCGGGAAGTCGGAGATGTTGCTAGTTTTTGCTGGCCGAGGGAACTCAGACACGTCTCAGAGACGGTACAAATAGCTCGATTGTGAGCTCGCGAACAACAGCTGAAAACTTTTACCATTTGAGGGGTGAGACAATCGAATGAAACTCCGCGTGCGCGCAAGGAGGGTTAACTGAGACCGATACACCAACTTCAGACAACACCGGCACTTTCAACATCTCTGACAAGGAAGAATTCCTGGCCAATGTGCATAGATTCTGAGACAAAATGCCGGAAACACCTCACCGCATCGGCTGTCAGTCCCTTCGGCGCCGTGAGGAGACCAATTACCATATCCGAGGCCGGCGCCCGGGGCCGGGACTGATTACCTTAATACCGCCGTCACCGGCGGCCGTGCCCTGAGGGCAGACAGCTGACTGTCCGCCCGCTGTCGGACTGAGGAGGCGTGTCGGTCCTGCTCTGGTGATGGCTGTGTCCGCCCCGTGTCAGCCGTCATGAGGACAGGACCGACACACCTCCACAGAGCCACAGGTGATGCCTGTATCTGCCCCGTGTCAGCCGTCATCAGGACAGGACCGACACACCTCCACAGAGCCACAGGTGATGTCTGTTTCCGCCCCGTGTCAACCGTCATCAGGACAGGACCGACACACCTTCACAGAGTCACAAGTGATGTCTGTTTCCGCCCTTTGTCAGACGTCATCAGGACAGGACCGACACACCTCCACAGAGTAACAGGTGATGTCTGCGTCCGCCCTGTGCTAGACATCATCAGGACAGGACCGACACACCTCCACAGAGCCACAGGTGATATCTGTGTCCGCCCCGTGTCAGCCGTCATCAGGACAGGACCGACACACCTCCACAGAGTGGCAGGTGACCACCAAGCGAGCCTGCAGTTTAGCTGCTGAATGAATATGCGAGTGCAAAGACCGCCCAGCGGTCGTTCTTTCTAGCGTTACTTGACAATGTCTGACGACGCTATCTATGTTGGACTCTGACAACGTCACTGAATTCACCTGCCAATCTCAGGGCCGTTTTTCTATCAGCTGTCGCGCGCACGATGCTATTCCCATGCGAGGAGCACATCTTTCGTTCCTGGCAAATGGCCTGCCAATAGTCGTGAGACAACGTCACGTGTCGTCGTGACGCCGGTGTGGCGGAGCTAGTGACGTTACCACAGGGTTCGCTTCCGTCACGGCATCCATTGTCCTGACGCTGGAATACGTCAGTGGCAATCGTTTGGAGCCGGGGCCAGATTCAGACTTGCGAGACGTACTGAGCGAATGTGAGGTGTGATTATGTTTCAGTGGCACTAATGCTGACATTTTTGGAGGAACTGAATAAGATGAATAAGATGAATGCTTCATTTGTCAAACGGAAGATGCGTTGCTGGATATTCCTAGTGTCAGAATAAGTACGAAATGTTTGGCTCAGCATGGCATCCAGTGTCAAGGAAAAAGATAATGTCGATAGTGCTCACCGTTAGCGATACGTGTTGCTTCCACAATGGGAATGTTATCGTGGCAAAGGGATCGCGCGTTCGGAAGCTACACTGCAATAGCCCACCGACAGTTCTGTAGTACCAAATGGATCCGGAACGTTTATGTTACTATTTCTGAGAGCGCTAATATTCAGATGTCAAAAATAAGGTTTTACGTTTTACGCCGTAAATTTCGCGTTTTAAGTGCAGCCCGCGGAACCAGGCGTCAAGAAATGATCTCCATTTATTTAGTTATTTGTGATGATAAATGGGTCCCATGCACCCACCTCTTGACTGCCCGGGTTGAAACTTTGAAAGTCGACGGGTTGAAAATAAACGGTATTCACTATGCCAGCAAGACCATACACACCGTTAGTGATAAGAGAGAAATATAGATAACGACAAAAAAACGGGACCATTGACTGGCGAACAGTTTACAAATTAAAACCTGCAGGAGGATTTAGTTAGATTTAGTTAAGTTAGATTTAGTTAGATTTAGATTTAGTTAGATTTGCGAACGGTCAAACGACTCATCATGTTTCGCGCTTTCGCAAAAATAGACCTCTTTGCCGTATCACATATGCCTCATGAAACACGAGCATGAAGAGCCTTTAGTCGGGCGGATGGTCGTGTTGTAATGGGTAGGTGAAACGGTTCGCTTCAAAGGTCAACATTGTCACAGTCGATTACACGTCCATTTTTCAACGTCACCATCGACCAGAAGCCGTGTAGAACATCGATCTAGCGCGGCTGTGACGGTGTTGAATTTATTACCTCATCATTCGCAATGTACACATGTACCTTTGATTGACAAATCTCTGCATGTGTTTGTATTTCACGTCGTAGCAGAAATGTCTTCTTGGCATCTCACCAGTACAAAGTGGGGAAACATATACTGCAGTGAGGCACTGCCAGCTTGAGGAGAGGGGAATAAAATTGATATATAAATAAAATAAAATGAAATTCAGCGGAATCGTTTTGGTGCGGATTAGGCTTGGACAGACGCGCTAACGCATGCCACAGAAACAAGCGGATGGTCGTAATTGTAGTATCCACTCTTCTACACAAACTTGCACCAGAAGCTAGCAATGTATTGGTGCCAACAGCCTATGCTAATCAGGTATACTAGATGTGCCAAAAATAATTAGAAAGCACTTTCCTTTATGTCGTAACACGCTTTGCATTGCCTTGCACAGCAAACGTACTGCATGTAGGTATGATAGCGTCCCGACAAACATTAACCAGTCAGACGAAAATTGAATTAACCGAGCTGTCGAAGATCAGTTCGGATGTCCATATCAAAGGCTAGGGTAATCTGTTCGACAACCAGTTTCGGAGGGCGAAAGTTTGGCTAACGAAGCAAAGGAGTGCAACTCGATCGCATCCGAGACGCTGCGGCCTCTTACGGGGCGTTCAGTTCCTTGGGTGATGGTGTCACAAATGACTGTACCGTGATACCGATGACGTCCTGTCACGAATTTCCCTTTCATCATTTTACATCAGATTCTCGATGCTGAATGGATGCATGGAGATTCGAGCACTCTGTGGATAATTTTGTCATCCTTATCCTAGCTATCCTATTCTTTTATTTGGAACACAGTTAAGGAAAGAAAGAAGACATTTCTTGATGAACAAAAACTGCAATTATGCGCATCAATGCAGCGTTTGCTTTGGTAAAATCAAGCAATCGGCTTGTCCTCAAAGGAAAAAGGCGGCCGATCAGCACTTGGCTCAGAGCATTCTGATAAAACTCTTGATTCCATCTTCGTTAGTTTGCAAGTCAGAAGGCTGTAAAAGCGGTGACGCGAACAGCGAACTGATGAAATCACCCAGGCTGGTACACTGGAAGTGGACAGCTCATTAATTAAATTTGACACTGATAGAACACGACCGCACGGTCGTTGGAAGTTCGTCTAGTTAGATCTCTAGAGCCGTCAGCTCCAGCCGCCACTGTGCTGGGTGCACAAATGACAGACAGACAATGCCACCTAATCAGGAAGGTGAAACTGTTCTCTGTCCGTGACGTCTGCAGAGTGAAATGACGCCCAGTGTAATTGCTGCAAACGTCTGAAATACGAGATACCTTAATCGTGATCAATTGATAGCTTTCTACACAGTGAGATGGTCGCGAAAGCTTCTGCAGAAATAATTTGCTTCGTCGAGCTTGGAAATGAGAATGCAGCTCCTTGCACCACGAAAAAAAACATCTTGCATCTTTAATTTTGCAGTTCATTGCATTTTTTCTGTCGCAGTTATCGTATGGTCATGCTCATTCGGTTGTGACGTTGTCACGAGCAGTTTTCGCGTGAGATGATAAAACTGTGTGGATTGTTAATATTTGTACATCGTCCCGAGGCGAGCCGGTTTACGAGCCGATCTGGTTCGCGTACCGAGTCCGTTGACGCCATCTGTCGCTGTCACCAGCCGAGCGGGGTTCTGCGGTAGTAGGCGCTGCACATAGAGCATCGTCAAGGGGACAAGAGACTGTAGTATCTTATAGATTCCCTTTCCAGAAGCAAATGTGCGGGATGCGTTTATAGTCAAGTGCAGTGGCGCCACATTTGTACATGTCAGACCACTCGGGGGACGTCAGAAGACGCTATCCGTCCGCTTGCGCAGTTTTTTGCTAGCAACATATTTATCAGACGGAACCGCCCCTGCATTTGCTTTCACACAAAAGCAAAAGCGAGTCGTCACGTGCCAGGAGCTTAATGAGCGACCTCCGGCGGCGCAGACCCACGCCTTTAAGCCGCGCAGGACGAGGGGGCGCCGGCCGCAGAGCCATGGCCTCCTGCATACGTGATGCGTTCACGGGGCCGTAATGAGGTCGCCGTATTCAGGCGTTGGCCGCACCGCAATGCAGCGAATTCCGAGACAAGTCGGGAGGATCCTCGAAGGGCGAGTCGTGGCTCCATTGATCTAATGCCATCGAGAGACTTTGGCACGGTGTCATCATAGTCGAATAGAGAAATGTGCGATGGAAAGTGCAAAGTTGTCAGCAGGTGATGGTGAACTTTTTCGGTGAGCTGTCGCCAAATTTCGTAGCTGCCCCAAGCGCCAAGTCGGAAGAAGAGATCGGTCCTGTAAAGAGAAGCAACACCTCTACGATAGCAAAGTCGTTGGATATCGAAGTCGACGGCCTTTAATTGTATTAGGCCATGTAGCCTGGCGTCTGTGAAGCCGTGCAGCAACGAGATACCAAGACAAAGCCGGCCATAGCCGACAGCAATGACTACTTGATCAGACCTTTATCTTCCCGGTCACGACAGCGCTCACGTGCCAGACCTCTCGGGCCGTCTGTTTGGATGACGTGGCGAGCCGGGCCGGGCCGTCGGCGGCGGTGTACCAGGTGGTGCTGGGCCGGCGGTTCCGCGTCACTCAGACCGCAGCCAACTTTCTGACGGACTAGGTCGGCTCCGGGCAGATTAGTTAAGTTTAATGAGATCGGCGCTCGGGGAGACGGCCCCGGCTCCGTCCTTTCCTCGGGCGAGTCACCGTCGTCTAAGAACAGTGGGGGTTTCGCACGAGACTGGGGGCGAGGAAACGGGTCATCGAGATCGGTCACGAAGGAAAGGGTGTGTCACATTGGCCTCGACTCCCGTCATAGAATCAGGCGTCTTATTTCTGATCGAAAAAGAACATGGAGAGTCCTTCTAGGAAAACTTGCGAATATAAGGTCAGCAGACGCCTAAAGCATGATTCAGAAAGCAGGACAGCACATTATCACCGAATACGTAGCAGATAAGCACTTTGGGCACTCTAGCATTTCCCCGATAAACCTCTTAATTTCGGCTCAGCAGGCAGGTACTGTGCCGTCCTGCCCGTGCGGGCGATCTGCCGCGCCGACTGCCGGCTCCAAGGACGGCTGGACCAATCACGGCCACCTGCCGCCGCGCCCCGCTCGAGCTTCCGCGCAGGCCCCGGTCGAGGTGTAAATTACGAGCTGGCGAGGCGCAAACTGGCGCGCCGGCCGCGTCACGAGCCGTGAGCGTAATGGCGCCAATTCCGGCTCGAGCCCGCTGGAGGAGCTGCCAATCGGCAGCCGGGGGGCGGCAGGTGGACTGTCACAATCTGGGCGGCGGGGCTGTCGGCAGCGGCAGGTGCTAAATGCTGGAGATGGCAAGGTGTGACAGCGAAGCAAATCTGCATGCCGCGAAGTGCCTGGAAGAGATAATATCGTTGTGTGCATTCTACGTGTATTTAAAGCCATGCACATCGCCCTCTAAAAGGACCGGTAAATTTGTCGACGGAGCCCGTAAAACTAGACGAGCCAGCGTGTGAAGACAAAGAGCCCCATCTCGTGTTTAATGTGAATATTGCTACCAGAAGAAGCCACTAACCATGAGTGACTGATGCCAGAGATGAATGGTGCCACCGTTGGCGTAAGAAAAAGAAACGCATAACCCAAGGACGACAAACGAATGACGTGTTTGGCTACGCGCTTCATGCTGGCGATGCCGGCTTGTCGACAGCTGTCTCAGAGCCTATCAGCGACTGTCACGCTCATAAGAGGGGAGAGAAGGCAGCCATCTGTTTCAGGAGGGAGCTCATCTCCAGCGTCTGAGCTCGCGGTGACTCAGGTGGCAGGTTCCTCCCCTAACTCGTGATGCGTTCACGGCGTCCGTCGGTACGTGGCATCGCGGGAAACGATTCTGCGAAGATCCTCTTGTGAACCTACGCAGGCTTTACAAACGATGATCACCTCAATTTGGCTGGAGAGAAAATGTCAGAAGAAATTCCTCCTGGATTTTCACTTTACAAGGCGCAGGACTCAAAAAGGAGTTGAATGGTACAGATGATAAATATGTTTGCATAATAAACAAAGCGAGAATAGTGCAGCAACTTTGCTTCAGTGGCAAGTATCGGCTTTCCAATGAAGTATATTCTCTCTCCAATCCACCACCGACGCAAAGCACCTTACGTTAACTCCCAAGGGAACTAAGCTTGTAAAACAAAGAGAATATTTCAAGTCGTGGCACTCCCTGCTAGGAAAAGGAGACAAAACAAACGCCATCTCTTGTGCATCGAAGTTGTAAATTGTCTATTGTATTATTGTCTTTATACCATTGAGGTGGCCCGTTAATGGAAAATACTCTGTTGGCGATGAAATAATTAAATAAATAAATGGATAAAATCATCAGAATTAGATGTTCAAAAAAAAAACAAGTGGGAGAACATTCCCAGTCAAGAGTATTACGACTGTACTCAGCACCATTTCCCATGCAGTGTAAGTTAAGGTGCAAATATAAACCAAAATTATTTGCCTTTTTGATGATGAGTAGGGGTAATGATACGCCAAATTCGACACAGGCCGACCACTGAAGGAGCCCACCAAGACCCAGCAAAGTTTGTTTTCCAGTGGGCTGTCCAAGGGCCCTTGGTACGTAACATAAACATATGTAGTTTAAATGCACGTCCATTATTGGAATCGATCTATTAAATAGTGGCACATGCTGCTGCAAATTATTCATTGTTTTAAATCATCTTTTTTAGTGCCATGCAAAAAGTCCCTGATTTCCTTTACTCATAAACGTGCGTCTGATATTTAATGATAATGCATATATGAATGCCGACGCCATTAAAACTATTAGATGCAGATACCATTGGTATAAGGATGAGACGTCAACAGTTTTTGTTTTTGCTGTGCTGTCACGTTAAGAATTCCAGCTCTGAGCACGCAGTCACTGGCATGGTTTTTCGACTTTTTGGCCGCGCCGCAAAACAGCTCAGAAGTTTTCCCTTTAGAACCGGCGCCGCGCTGGCCGTGCGTTCGGCCGCGTCTCGTCGTCGGCTCTGCGGCGGCGCCGGGGGGAACTGATTGGTATTGGTGGGACAGTTTCGGCGTGGTTTATAGCCGACCGTCAAATTTATGGCCTGGTCTCGGCTGCGGACAGCAATCCTGTTATTTGTGGAGCCCCTGGCGCCCGGGACGTGATCAGCAGACACCCGACTCTCGACGACCCCTGCGTCCTGTCGTCAGGTGTCGCTGGCGCCGGGCTTCTGCTCCCGCACGCGGAATGACGGATGTGTGCTGGAGCGAGCAAGGCCTGCAAGAAAGCTTTGGAGAATTTTGCTGAAATTATTTCTGATTAAAGCGCTCCTGTTTTTTGTCAAAACACAAACTATTTGCCATGAGACGTTGAATTATGTGCTACTAGTTGACGCCATCAGTGCCCGGTGCAATTAAGTACCTACTAACAACAAAACAAAAATATGTTGAATTATGTAGTTTCAGACACTGGCGTCTTATCAAAAACAGGCTGGCCAAAGTGGCTTTCGATGAGGTCAGCGGTCTGTGAATGCATGGTGTTGTCTCGATTACGCCATCCCGTAGCTACCTGGTACCGTGACGTCAGCATCCATGGCGTCCACGACGTCTTCCCACAATCATCTCTCAGCGGAGCCTGAACCTCTGCTCGCCGGCTCATTAGCTGATTTCTGACGGGTGTTTCGATACCTTAGCAGCTTCCTTCATGCGCTGTGCATCAAAGCATCAAACGACCCGGAATCATCCTTTCTGTGTTTCTCGTAAGCAGTAGCATTATACGTGGGCAGAAGGTCTATCGGAGTGATGCACCGACGTAAGACAAGTCACATATGTTTAACGCATTGGGATGGTTTATAAGAACATCTGTCAATAGCTTCTAGCTTCTCCTCTGGAAGTCATTTGTTTATTACAATCGCTTGTTAATTGACATCTTTTGATTGCCACGCGGTAATAGAAAGGATGACGTTTTTTGCACCCTTGGGGAGGCTATAAGTGTCCACATATATTTCGACACAATCATGCGCAAAACACGCTACTCTGAATCAACGTTCCCGATTACCCCTCCATAACAATCAAACCATGACAATGCAAGGCATATGGCTGTGTTTGCCATGTGTGGCGAGCCTGTCTGTCGCCGTTTGAAGTTCCGAGCTTCGCCGCGTTTTAACTGTCACAGCCATGTAATCCGTCACAATCTGTCATCGGACCGGCGTCCGGTGTGTGGCTCCAGTGCCGTCCGGTGACTGATGGCCGGGCTATTTGTGTTTGATTCTGCGTGACGCTGTGGTCGAATGACTTCGACAGCTCAGTTGTGACGTGTCATTAACGTCACTTGAAAGACGATACAATTCCGTCGAAATGATCCCCATATACAGTGTATCAAATGATCAGTGCGTTCCATGTTGGAAAGGCTAAAAGTATGTTGCGCGTCTTTGGGACAGATCTGGGCATCGGTGCACGTTGTAATCGTCGATACCTGGCAACTACTTCATAGCCCTTGTACATTATGACTTTATCTGTAAGTCAGTGCATATGCTACGTCCAGGAACACAAGATTTGACTGACAAAATGGTAGACGGATGATCCTTATTAAATGTCGATAAAACCAAAATGACCAAATTACATGATCATGGCTCATCAAAACGAAATGAAACACAGTCACATCAAATTACTGAGTCGATCGGCCGAAAATTGGAGACAATGGCCTGGGATGATCATTAGTAAGAAGCACAGCCCGTTATCAGCCAGTTTTAAGTAAGCGTCAGCGCGAGCGCATCAAAGATGCCACACTTAATCCAGCTTTAACTAAGCCCGAGCTGGTGACTTCTGGATATGACCGGTGCTCTATCGCTTCATTATCGTTCCAGACCCCAGAAATGTTTTTCGTCGTTCCTACCAGTGAGCAGATGTTGCATTGGATCAGGGATGGCGATTTCTATAAATGACTGCGGGGCCGAGCCAAGGGCCCGACAGCCTAACCTTCATCCAAATGTGGGTTTCTCAACGGATTTAGCCCACTTTGTTTTGGCCGAGGGAGAATGATAATTTTTTGTTATCATTTACGAAATAAAAAGTGGCATGTATCCCAATGTATATAGAGATATGTGTATCGATAAAGACAGGAAAATAGATATATATATCGCTTTAGACTTTTTCTTTATTTTTTTACCTATTACTTATGCGGCCGCTCTTTTCGTTATTATTGCTCATTCCCCTTTAAAACCGGCAGAAACTATTGGGAGAGGGCCCAAACCAACATTGCAGGGGCCCAAATCAACATTAGGTGGGCCAGAGCTCTCTCAAAAGAATACAAATTGACATCCCTGAATTGGATTATCTATGCCATTTTTCACTGCAGCCACAATCCATTATGATCAATCACCCTTGCTAACATAAGCTGCTTAGAGCACAAAACAGCTGGCCGGACTACAGGACATTCCTTGGCGATTGTTAACATGCACCTCTACAGGATGCAGTACCATAGCTTGTAAAAGTGTTTGCCCGGTCACCACCGCCACGTCACTAACTTTCATGACCCGCATTTATTTATTCATTTATTTATTGTTGCGGGATCATCCCCCAAAACATGCCCGAAGCTACAGGGGACATTCTCGAACCGACTCATACGTGAAGGGTGCAAGAGGTAAGACATACACACACGTACACACACGTACACGCACGCAGTACCTAGATTTGTTGCACATAACAAAATAACTATGTCAAAAAATATAAACAGAACGCTGCCACGCACGATCTAACATCACGTTTGGTTGCAAGATGTCGCAGGAAGGTGCTACTTAACGCGCTCAACGCGCTTAACCGTAACGCGCCTGAAGACAATGCCATTGCGCCCCTGCCCCAATACCAGAACGTGCCAATGGTTACCGGTCTGCGGCCGGATGGTCCGTGGTTCCTGGCCGGTCGAGCTCCTTCCGGTCGCGGCGGGGCCGGACGGCGAGAGGCCGCCGGGACAGGAAACGCTGATGGTCGTGTGAACAGGCCGCGGTCATTGCGCCGCTGCCGGCGGGGAACACGGGACCAGCAGCTGACCGACGTCCTGTTTCCGAACCGGACACGTTCGGAGCGAACGCTGATGGTGTGCGAGTTATTGATCTGCTGGCTCGGCGGTGCAGATTCGATCAACGTGCGTTCACTTGCCACGGGTGTCGCTTTGGAAATGTACGCATTCCAGCCATGAACTGGCAGACGGGCAAGACATATGGCTTTTATGCAGCAAACGTTGAAGCCAGAAGACATGCTGCTTTGCAAGATTTAAAGATTACATTGATCACAGGTCAAAAAGTACTTATGAATGGGTTTCGGAAACGCCCCAAAGTTTCGACTCTTCATTGAAATACGGCACCTGGTTAAACGTACAGTTAACCCTTACGCATGCGTGCTTTTATTTAAAAACATTTCTATGGCATAACAATGCTGCATTGTGCCAAAACTGGCCTCTGCCGGGCACTCTGCCTCTTAATTCCGGCCGCACGTTCCAGCGCCCTGCGGCGGGAGTCGAACCGCAGGCCAGCTGTCGCCGCCGCCAGTCCCAGACAATTACGGTCGTTTGTATTCCGGCGTATTCCTGGGTGGGCGTGTGACGAGGCGGCGCAGCTGTTCGCTCTGCAGCGGCGTTCTCTTCATCTGGTCATACGCGTGTACGGAGGCGGAGATGATCGCTCTTAAAAAAAAAACGGACAGACCATTGATTCCATGCAACAGCCATCGCCATGATTTCGTCTGCGAGTGACGGATTAAGCGTATTGGCAAAAAATAGAATGTAAATGTAGGCCGCAGCAAAGGTTTCATACCTCTTACCTTCCCCTTTTACTTTCATTTTCACCTCTATTTGTCCGTGGTGATGTGAACAGCTGAGGGCATACTTTGTTATTAAATGAGCCAAAAGCTTACAGCATGATGTCACCGAAAGAGTGTTAATGTTATACCCTATCCTTCCACGGCACGCTCCAGCGGTGCCTGCCCACCGGAACTGGCGTACTTCCGGTGATTTCACACCTCGGCGGACGTGATGATAACTTCATTACTGGCTGCAGCCCGCCAGCACCTCTTAGCAGTTTTGCTTGTTTTGGATTACGTGAACATTACAAACCTGAATAATGCAAAACGGCGTATTAAGTTTAAAATGAACGCGTGGCATATCGTAAATTACATAAAGAAATATGAAATGACACCCACAAGATACATACACCGAGCCTCTCAGTTTCAGGATACCAACGGCAGTGGAGCGCTGGTGCACCACGCCGGGCAGCACGTATACCCCTCGAAAGCGACATTCGGAAGCAGGTAATACCAGCTTCCTTTATGTTCAGTCGAGTTCACATCACATATAACCCAATGATAGTTATGTTGTCGGAGACAGCAACCTTCCAGCGCATCTCGGAAAAGTAGGAGCATGACATGGACTTCTTGGTTTTCTTTTGTTTTTTGGGGGTTTGTTTTTCTATAGGAAAGCAGCATCGATGTGGTCATGGAACGGTCAATATTGGTAAGCTGACCGAGGACGACAAAAAATGCGGGGTCAGCAGCTCTGGGTCCAGAGCTTCTCCAGGTAACGCATAACCCTCAAGCTGATCAACTGCGCCAAAAAACAAAAAAACAAACAAATAAACAATCTCAGATGCCAGGTGGTGTTCATGTAAGGATTTCTCGTTGCTGTTCTCATCGAACATCTGCTTTCCCCGTTCCATTGTGGCGAATTAGTGCCGTCTGACGCAAGGCTTTCCCAGGCGCAAACAATGTGAGACGTAAAGGCAATACATTCGCCTGGAATAGCAATCATCCAATTAGTCATGGCTCTGTTGTGCAATTCCAATAACCCATTGAATCGTTTTCCATAACGAAATTGTGTTGTCAAAGTAGGATTCGCTAAGCATCATAATCATAATCATAATCGCTAAGCATCATGGTGTTGTCCATGTCTGCAAACTTTTCTCTTTGAAATATTTGTCAGCAGAGGTGTCACAGTTGTTTTTCTGAAAATCATTGGTATTATGTCTTAGTTCACGGAAACAGTGTCCAAGATTTTGACCGCGAAATGGATTTCACATATGGCAAACCGCAACTGAAAAACACCACGTAGTTCACAATCAGTTTTTTTACGTGGAAATGAAGCTCCATTTAGGGAACAAAAATCAATCCGAAGTTACGCACCTGCAAAGGCTATGTGACACCATCCTAAAACGCAAGTCACCTGTCCTCTGAAACTGGACAGTCACGTCCTGCAACATTTGTTCTATTAGCATCGCAGGTGCTCGCAGGGACCCATTCAGAATCGCCTATCTCACCATCATCAGCCCGTGCCGGCGCCCCGGCGATGAGCGCCAATCACGGGCAGTTTTCGGAGCCCCGGGGTCCCCGAGAGCCCTGTTGACTCAGTAGTGACTCAGCACGACTCAGCACGACTTGCCGCAGGACCCCAGGCTTGAGCATCTCCAGCTATGCGGCAGATATCGTCAACCCCTGCACGGAGCGACGGGAGACGGGATGGGAATCCCACGAATGGTCCGGTCAGCTGCACTCGCCGCAGGAGGCCTCACACCGGCGAGCGTGTTCCCGTCGGCTCCCGGCTCGTGATGGAGTTTGGGTCCGCGCTCTCGCTCGGAGTGTGTGCTGAGCGGCGATAAACAGCAATTTCGGCGGACAGATTGGGAGAGAGGGCATCCGTCATCGCCGCGCGGCGAATGCATACGAAACCAGGCACCTGCAGGGCGGTCAGCGCAGCGGCCCGTCCAGCATACAGACCGCCCTGAGCGGTGGGAACCACACACGGCGCCGACAGGGCCGGCCACGCTGGCCGTGTCGGACATTCAGGTGACATTAGGGTGTTGGCGTGTACTTAATGCTGAAGCTTTCACAGTATTGATAATGATAGCTCTATGACGTGTGAATACCGAATATTTGCCGGCTATCGCGAAGAGACGGTGGGTCAATTTATCTTCGCTCTTCAATGGAGTGTGTACGAAAATTAAGATGTTTCTACCAGTGGCCGGCATGCCTGACAGTGTCCCCGTTTCTTACGTCGCTTATTTATTTTTGATGCCCATTGTGATGAATATTTTACTTCTGCTCTATATGTCATTGTTCGTAGTTTAGTTTACAGCGCCTAAAACCCGGAAGCGAGAGACGACCATGTAATCTCATCAAAGATGTTATACTATTAGCTAAAGTTCTCTGTCCAGCGTGTTTGCTTCTTTTTTTTAGCTCAGCCCCTGCGCAGAAGACGCCACAATCCGGTGCGTTTGCCGAATCATCAGTCGTGCTGTTCCCACCTGGACTGCGCCGGTCTCTGGTGTTAGCAACCGAACTCAGGTGCTCTGGGCTGTCGCTGCGTCTTCTGCTGATGTCTGCTGTTGTCGCTGTGTCTTCCGCTGCTTTCTGCTTTTGCGCTGTGTCGCCTGCTGCTGTCTACTATTGCCGCGTTATCTTCTGCTGTTTTTTGCTTTTGTCGCTGTGTCGTCGGCTGTTTTCTGCTCTTGTCGCTGTGTCGTCTGCTGCTGTCTGCTGTTGTGGCTGAGTCACCCGCTCCTCTCTCTCCTCTCTTGATTGTCACCGTGTTGTCTGCCGTTGTCTCTGTTGTCGCTGAGCCGTCTGCTGCTGTCTCTGTCGTTTTGCCTTCCAGCGGCGTCCAGTTCACGTCGTTACACGACTTTACGGACCGGAACCGAGTGTCGACGTCTGACATTTTACGGAGTCTTCCGCCGCCGGCCGGCGTCTGGAAATGTCTCGCCGCTGCCGGAGACGTGAATTCGGCCAGCCCAGTGCCCTCCGAGACGCTTTTCTGAAGACACTGTCTCGAGTGCAGCTGCCGACAGTCGCTGGTGCTCTTTGACATATGAATGTTGCCTTCGTTTTAAAGATAAGGTCTTAGCCTTTACATTTTATTGATTGTTTCCACGGCTTTCTGCCATATGTGTACAAATTATGTGCAAACGGATCACGAACTTTGGGCATGGGCATCGCAAAACAAAATGTAGAAGCCTGTCACAAAACATGGGATGAGTAGGCCTGCGTCCCTGACTTCGCCTTTTCCGATCTGCGCATAGTATTTCATCTCATCACATAGTACCTCATTGCCATGCCAGCCTCCCATCCCTCGCATTTGGTGGCGGTGGGCAGAGGGAGAATTTCTTATGCATTGCATCTATTTGTGTCTTGTTCCGCTGTGTTACATCTAGTCTCCATTACACATCAATTGCGGCATATTTAGCGGCAACAGCAAATAGGAAGAAACCATTCCATTCATATTTCTGTGGGAGTTGTCAGCAAGAGCCAGTGCTGCCAAACTGGTCGCAAGAAATCACAAAACCCTCTGTTTTGTTCGAAACTGATGCTCATCCAGTTTTGTCGGCCGCGGACAGACGACTTTCAACATCGTCCACACCCCGGCTGCGTACCGTTAATTTCAATCGCCGTCGGGCCTTGGCTTCGGGGGGGGAGATGGGGGGAACACCAGCGTTTTCCATTTGCAGACTGTGGGGCGGCTCGGCGGCTAATGGGGCGTTATTGGTCTCCCCCTGTTGCTGGCGCGACGTCAAAAACAGATGCACATGTGCAGCAGGGGACACATCAGGTTCACTAATTCCTGCACCTCCCAGCCAGAGGGGATATGGCGCGTGTGATCCGGCGGGGAAAGCCGTGCGTGCGGCATTGTTAAAACAGCAATTTCACACCTGAAAAATGGCTTCTTAGATACGTCTACATTTGCGCGTTGTTATTACAGGTTTAGGGGGCAGGGGTGACTGGGTGGCTCAGCCGGTGAGAGACCTGCGCTTGCGCGTTAGGGGCGCAGCCGGGAAACAGGTGCCCTTCAGTTCCATCACCCGAAAGCCCATCGGTGCCAATGGTGAATCAGATCTGCCATGTGTCGCCACCCAAACGCTGCGGGGGCCTTGTCGGATGTGATCCCAGGGCAATCGTGATGCCTCCAGATCATGTTAAATAGACGTCCCTCATACATCGACTTTAATGGATTTAATTTTCGGTTTATGCAGGCTGATATTAATATTGCATACCTAACCCTGCTTGCCCCACCTCTCACTGTCGTGACCAATTAGCCGACGGGCTAAATCAAGCTATAAGTCTGATAGGGATCGTTGTTCTTGGAACACACACTAGACCACACCTATCGCGTCTAGAACTGGCGTCGTATGTTTTTGTTGTGCAAAGGCTCCTCAGGAAAAATGAGGACTGCAGAGAGGTTTTCTTACCGTGGCGCGTGCTGTGTACAGCGCTGAAGGAGGAATGTGGCGGTCTTCCATGCACGACGAGGCGCGCGATGGTCATGCTTTCATACACCCCGAGTATTTTCATGACTCTCTTCCTTGTCTGGTGGTCATACACCGCGCTCATGCCGCATGCACTAGACTAGTAACTGCTCCATTACTGCTGCATCAAACCGGGTTCAAGAGCCTCTTTTCATTACTACCGAGGGAGCATGCGGTACGTGGGGAGGTCTGGCAGCATTACTCGGATGTCTGCGTTCCTCGCTGAACCATGCCGTCGATCGTTCAGCACTCAACTATGGACTTCAACTATGGTCCGGTTCAGCACTTAACTATGGACTTCAGGCCCCTAACCACTGCTCTGACCCGTCTTCATGCTGTCCGTGTCGGTGGCGTATGCCTAATACGTGAAAACCAGCAAAATGTGAGAAGTCAGCAAGTGCTTACTACCGGCCGTGCCACCCCCCCCCCTTCCGCGCGAATCATTGTCTGCGGCAGGCAATGGCTCCGTTCCACCCACAGTTTGGGGCTAATTAGCGTGCGTGTTGGCAAGAGACCTGCATATGAAAAGCCCAATGTCCAACCAACGCGGTCTATGACGGTCCGAAACACATTTCTGCAGGCTGAGACGGGCTTCATCGACCGCCCGGAGAGGCCGGCAGAGGCTGTTTGCGTTCGAGGGAGCCGCATCAGCCCCATAGACCGGCTAAATAGCTATTTACCTCGCCATTCAGCCCCATTAATGATCCCGGCACTGCGGCTTTGTTGGCGTCTAAGGGGTCCCGGAGTCGGGGATGCTTCCTTCCCCCCTCCCCGCAGCATTATTCAACACACGACGACCCGGACATTTCTGGAGATGCTGAGCCTTCGAAGTGTTGCCTAGGATTAAAAGGGCACTTTTTGTCGGAGCATCTGAGCATATGAGCATCGGAGCATCTGCGTTGCTATTGCAGCATGCGTCGGAAAGTTTGACGTTTTTGTTCAAGGGAGTTCACTTATGCATTTTAAGCCAATGCTTCGGCTAAACAGAACCTTGCATATGCGACTGGCGTCAGGTTTTCAACATTTTGAACGCCCGCAACCTGCTGAGGTGCACGGAAAAACTTCAAAGGCATTCAATGTTTTTGTGACCAGCTGGTATTATTTCTATGCAGCAATAACCATAAACCTAGGTTGCTATACCATACTTCATTTTTAAAACAAAACTGTAGATTTGTAAACATTCAGTCTACCTAGACGCAAAAAGTCGTCGAACACGGCCCATTTTTTTGGTTATCACTGCAGGCAAACGGAATTTTAAGGTCATGGTTTGATGAACTCCAAGTTCAGCCAAACGCTCTGAATAATTACGAATTACCGTTTCCACTTACCACATTCCCAAACCAGACCCGACGAAGACTCCTGAAAGCCCCTGCTGCTTGTCACTCGCATGATGCATGGCATCGTTCAAGGCAGCCTGGCGTCACCGTCGCCGTAATGCATGTCAGCCGGCCTACGCGCCCCTGGCCATCATCACAGGCGGCGTCTCGGAATAACTGCGCGGGCGCAGGAGGAATGCTCGCGCTGCACGACTGGAATTCGCCGCGCAGAACCGAGTCCCTCGCGTCGTTTTCTGGCGCCGCCAACCGACAGGGTGCCGGTGCGAGGGCGCGTCGGGCTGGGGTCTGACTCATGGTAATCACAAAACGAGACAAGATGGACGGCGGAGAGTCGGCGTTCGCCTCTGACAGGTCGTGTGTCAGCCCCGAGCAGAGGCTGTCAGCCCCGCGACACTGCGGTCATGGAAATTAATGCCGGCTCTTTGTGTCCAGTGTTTCTGCGGCGGTCTCGCCTCCACGACCGCCGAGCTGGAGCTCACGCGTTGATGTGCAGATAAAAACAAACGGACAAACGTATCCCTGGCTGCAGAAACGCATGGTGCGAACGGGTGGCGGTGAAACGCACGCGTGCCTGTCGGGTTATTGAAGGGAATGACTTCCTGACTGACTGAATGAATGAGTGAATGAATGGCCGACCGTCCTGATGAGAGTCGCGCTCCTTGTCCGGCAGGCAACGCCAGCTCTCTCCCCGGATGAATGCGGCCGCCGTCCGCCCGGGAATGCGGTCCCCGCCTGCCGGCCGGGGGAGCGGTCAGCCCGCCTTTGACGGGCCGCTCCTAATGAAGCGCACCAGCTCTCGGAGGGGCCACGACATCTGGCTGAGGTGTACCGGCCCGGCCGCCGGACAGGGCTGTAAATACACGACCGCCGCCAGGCCGTGACTGCCGCTGGACACCTTCTGATGAAGTGGTCGTATGACGGCGTGTAGCTCTGGAAACAGAAGACTTGCTGGTGACGTCAACAAAGTACGACACCTCTCGTGAAGGTGACACGGCAGCGGTCACGCTGGGGGACAAGGAGGAGGTGGTTTCACGAGATAGGGGACTGTCACCGAGCTGGGGATAACCCGCTGTAAGCAGACGTTTTATTGGGCGGGAGTTAACACCACTACAAGGACAGTTAGCATCAGGGGCGGTGATGAGGCACTATACAAGGCAAAATGGTCCATATTCTGTGACAGCGTCACGACAGCGGTGTGAGACCCGTACCTGGTTCGATGCGACATGGCGATTTTTGTGCACAGTCCATTCACTGAGCCAGCAGCAGTCCCTGAAGTCCCGTTTGCAAATCACGACAGGATCTTATTACAATCTCGCTCCTTGTAAATGCGCTGTCTACTCGTGGCCACCGTACAGTTTAAATGACAACATCCACGCCTTCGTGTGTTTAAATAAACCACTGCATGTAACATACTTCTTCAAAATATGCATAAGTGGGTAAAAGTGATTCAGAGACGCGAAGGACGCTAATTTCAACGATTTTAACCCTTCTTCCGTACCCATATCGATATGTCTGGACTATCTGAGAGGCGCATTCTATCGTATGGGAAGGGGGCTTATTCAACGTCCCTTCGACGTCTCAAGAAATATCCGTCCGATTTTATCGAAACTAACGACGATCGGTTTGCCATGACGTCAACTACAGTTTTACGGCAAGGAATTTTGAAAATCTTTAAAGAAATGGATACAGGGGGGCAAAAACGTCAAAGGGGAAGCATTTTTTACGTGTTATAACTCCATTGCTTATGAACCGATTTTGATGATGCAGGCTTGGAGGATGGGAGGAATATTTCCTCGAAAATTGAGCCAAAGTAAAAGTTGTAAATATTTTTGAACTTTTACTCGTCATGTTGTACGTCAGAAGTACAAATTGCATCACATTGTTTGTGTAATGTTGGCATAGGCGGTGCCAGAGACATAAAAAGTGAAAATTTTCATGTTCGCAAACTCATCAGATTTTCTTATGACTTTTGACCTTAAATGACTTCAAATGACCTCGGAATCACATGAAATGCCTTTAGTTTCATTTCGTAGTGTTTGAAAACGTTTCCAGTCGTTTGAATTGAATACATTACTAAAGGCCATATTTATGACCATCGTGATATAGCGTACGTCCCTTACATTTTAGGTAATAGCTTTTTCACTCGTCCTGATATTGATCTGAAATTTGAAACACAAGTAGAGTGCACTGTAGTAAGCTAGATGTGTTGCTTTTTTTAACTGGCGTCAGAAATACTCACATAAAACTAATTTAGTATGAAACCATACCACTCGTCATTGTTCCGTTGTTTAGGACCCACCTTTAATGCAATTGGCATGAATCGAGAGCTTATGGATGAGATGTTTCCCACTGGCTCATACATTTGGAATTTTGAGGAGATTCATAGCCGTTTACAGGGAACTGGAAAATGAGACAATATTTTTTTGAAAACTGGACTGAACAACACTTTAAAGCATTTTTTAGCTTTTAATAGTCATGTTATGCTTCAGAAGTACAAATCGTAATACAATGTTTGTAGAATGTTGGCATAGGCGGCACCAGGGGCATGAAAAAGGGAAAATTGCCATAGTCACAAGTTCATCGGGTCAGCTTAGAACCCTTGACCTAAAATGGTTTCAAATGGCCTTAGAGTCACATGGAATGACTACAAGTTCATTTCATACTGTTTGGAATCCTTGCGAATCATTTCATTTCACAATATTTCTAAAATTCCTCCTTATGCCTATCGTGATATGTGGTACGCTCACGGACATTTTAGGTCATATCTCCGTGAACTGATCTGATATCAATCTGAAACTTTGAAACAAGTCGAGGGCAGTATTTAATGTCATATATGGTCTTCATTTGGCATTTTGAAAAATAGCCTCAAAAGCATTTACACAAAACCGAATTTTGAATTTTGACCCTGACGTGATTTGTAAAGTGCCGCAGCTCAATAAAAACATTTTTGTATGTTCTCCCAGCCATATCAAGTTAAAGTGCTGTCTTCAAAACTCCATTTCTGGCAGCCTTTTTCTATTTGCCTCCAAAGACGCCAAAAAATTTACCAAGGTGTCCTCAAAAACGTTGGCTGGCTCCGCCCCTGGGCAAGATAAAATGAAGAAAATGCGACATAATACGTAAAATAAAAAGGTAAGAAGACTCGTCAACTTTCTTGAAGCTGCTTCAAAAACCCTGGAAAAGCGAGCAAAAAGCCGGAGGCTGGCCTTCTGAACAACTCCCTTACGGCATACGGTGTAATAACCTGAGGCTAAGCCTTTGCGTGTTATAGGCTGTTTCGTTTAACCCTTTTTCCTGGGGGAGAGGTTCAGAAGCCCTGCTTCGGTTTTTTGCTCGCCATTTCAAGGGTTTTTGAAGGAGCTTCACGAAACCTGGCCATTTTTCGTATCTATTCGTTTCTACATATTACGCCAAATGGTCATAATTTTACCTTGCCCAGGGGTGGGTTCAGGCCACGTTTCCTGAGGCACCTAAGCCCATCTTTAGTACTTTTGTTAAGTTAATGGAAAATGGCTGTCAGAAAAGAGTTTTTAAGATGGACCGTAAAACTTAATATCAGTGTACAGGCAGATAATCGGGCAAACGTTCACAAATGTTTTGCTGATCTGATGCTAATTTACAAGGTCACGTCGAGGTCAAAAGTCAAAATTTGGTTTTAAGAAAATATTTTTGGGGCTATTTTTTCAAATAAAACACCAGAAAAAATCTAGCTTATCGCAGTGTTCTGTATTTGTGTTTAAATTTCAGGGCGGTATCAAGACGAATCAAGGAGCTATGAACAAGCAATGTCTAAATTGTCCTCGCGCATACCCTCTATTACGATGTTCATAAACAGGAGTTGTAGAAATATGGTCCATTTAGGTAACTGGGAATGTTTTCAAACACTATGAAGTGAGCCAGAGACCATTCCACGCAACTGTGACGTCATCGAGGTAATATCAAGTCAAGGTCGCAAGTTGAACTGATGAGCATGCGACCATGACAGTTTTCCTTTTTATGACCCAGGCGCCGCCTATGCCAACATTATACGAACAATGTAATATGGTTTGTACCTCTAAAATATAGAATGACTAGTAGAAGATGAAAAACATATTGTAAGCTTTTATGTTAATTCGGTTTTCAAAAACATATTGCTTCCATTAAACGCTTATGACTTTCTAGACATTTCTAAACGTATGGTTCAAAGAGAAAGTCTCATCGATTAGTTCCCAACTCCTGTCAATGGCGTCGAAATCTGTCCATAAACATCCGAGTGATGTCAGATAAAACTGTAAATGTTTGAGATTTTCTGTCCCTGTATCCACCCCTTACAAGATTTTCAAAACTTCTTTTATCAAAATGTAGTTTGCATCATAGCAAATCGACTGCCGTTTGTTGCGATCAAGTCGAAGCCCCCCGCCCCCCCCCCCAGTACGGAATGCGTACTAGCGTTATGGTATGGGTATGGGTAAGGTTGGGTATGTTATGGGTACGGGAATAGGGTTGAGGTCGCTGCATATGAATGAGGTCTAAATAAACATAACTCAATGAGTATGCATTAATTTACTGGCGTTTGAAATTTGGAACATGCTTAGAAAGAATGATGAAGAAGGATGAAAAAAGAAAAACCAAAAAGATGTCCAAACCCACGTTCCCTTATGTGGTCGGCTTTTTTTTCAGCTCGTCCGCCTTAGATCTCATATTTCAAATAAAAGCAGCTGATCTGACCTATCCCGTCATGGAGGTCAGTTTAAACCCCCCAGGTAGTTTTCCTTGAACCCCTTTTAAACGACTTAACTTGAATTTCTGCAGTTAGCGTTATTCGTTCGAAAATGATAAGCGGTTCTAAAATTGCTTGATTTTTCACAATTGGACCGTCATTTTCCGAGATATTACGGTTTAAACCCGGTGGCAACCACCCCGTCTCACGTCGAAAGGCGAATAACCATCCGAGAGAACCGTGATTTGACATGACCTCGGATGACTTTTGGACGTCTTTCGTTTGAAATCGCATCGCATGCTCATGAAGATAATATTTTAGCCTTATTCTAGTTTCTAAGACTCTCAGATCCTATAAACCAACAAAAAAGTAGAGGCCGCCACAGGTATGACAAGTCATAACACGCCTCCATTTGAGGTATAAGAAAGATCAGGAACGAGGCTACCCAATGACGTCATTCCCAGTCCTCAGTCACCATTAGTTTGGATTTTAGGAGGGGGAGATTGATCCAAACCCCATGCGACGTGTGCGGGCAAGACCGCCATGACTGGCCAGACTAACACTCTCCGACGGGCGTTATACCTCAGAACTGCTGGTGTCATGTCTCTATAGAAATGAAATGCGTCCCATTGAAAGCCGCTTTGGTCTTAACGGAAACATAACGTGCTCGATGGGAAATGACGTCAACAAGTGATATTTGTATACTGACACCGCGTATTCCTGTCGCCTTGGCATATCGACAGGTGATGACAAACTGTGCATTCTCTCACTAGAACGCATCCGCTCAAGTAGTCCAGACATAACCCCTCCGGGAAAGAGCGAATTGATTTGGTTATGGAAATCAGATACGGCGGAAACAAACTCATAAATTAGGCCTGACAGGCGACTGATTGGCCTTTGCCGGCGGCCACACCAGCCCTCTTAGAGCCTGGTGCTAGTGAAAGCGCGCTAAGCCAATTTGCATGCGACGCAATGCGAATTGGATTGACGATTCTTTTGATTGATATCATCGGATGACAACGCATATTTGTTGTCTGTGGTCACGAGTAAATACTTGAGGAACGCTATTGTTTCATGGTGTTCGTTAGTAAATATTTTAGCCAAATGACTGGCAAAAAAGGATGGGATGCTGAAACCTCTAAATGCGAAAGGAGGGGTTTCCCAACATACTGAACTATTATTGGTGTGGTTGTGTTATTTGCGACGCTGCGACGTTGTTGTTGACGTTAATTCAAGGCTACATTTTTAACATGAGGGCATTTTGAGCCACATGTGCAGTGACATGTAATAATCCCGTTGACTGGCAACATTTACAAATTCGCCTTTGTGAGGACGGCTAATACGCATCATAGCTTTCAAAATGATGGAAGAACAACGTACGCTCCTCGCACGGTACCATTCATGCTCGGTGACAGAAATGAAAGGTTCGAATAGCCTTTGCTAGTTTGGCTTTCCAAAAGACCGCGGTACAATCGTGGCTAATAATTTTCCACATTACCATTTATACCTAAGCTGCAGCTATTAACTAGTTCTCGCATGGCAGCTTGAATCACGCCTCGCAAGTAAAAAGCTCCGATGAAATCTTGTAGTCACGTTACATACCTCCGAGGCCACAAGTCTAGATAACGAAAGCATGTTTCCCTACGAACCAGAATTTTCCCACACAACTGTCGTTGCCATTTTCCTTGTGCTTAGGCTCCGCAGGTTCCCATAATCGTGCGTCCATGTGACTACGCACAACCTTCCTCTGGTTTCTGAATCCATTTCTTGGGGAGAACATCGAAGAGTGGCGACTAACATAACGAACACCGCGTAAAATCCGTCATGTCTGACAAAAAAATGAACATGAAAGTATGGCGAGAGCAGCCCAAAGGTTTGTCTGCGTCCTTCGATGTGGCTACCCGTCGCCCCAAGAGGTCCACTTCGCCAGTGATAAACCGAGTCGGCCCGGCACGGGGTGCGATCGGATCGGCGTGGGGTTTTAATTAGGACAGCCGGCGTCGGCGTATCCCGCCATCTCTGATGTCTGGTCTCGATACGGCCCGGACTGGCCTTGAGTGTCGGACTCGGCGCTCAGGTGTCGTGGAGGGAGGGCAGGTGGCGGAAGGGGCGAGTCCGACGCTTCGAGTGGCCTGGCGCTCCGGAGGTGCGTGAGAGCGTGAGCGTTGGTCTGTCGCTGTCGTGAGCTGGAGGACCGGTCCGACCTTCTCTAGCAGGCGTGTGATGGTCTTCGTGGTGGGTGTGGGAACGAATCTCGTGTTCCAAACGTGGTCAATCTCAAACCACAGACCAGGCGCCATCAGTACATGTTTATCACTGCACATCACTGCGGTGCTTCCTGAGGCTTTGGAATAAGCGACGATAGGGTTACAAAACGTGACCAGGACAGTATCTGTTACTCCACAGTAAGGCATGGTGAGTCTCACCGCATTTCATTGCCCTTGGCGACAGACAGAGGATGTTCATTATCTTTACAAACGGTGGTCGTCTTACTTGGAAAGATACGCCCGCCTGCAGAAGGTGGTAGAGCTTCGCCAGCCGTTTGTTCGAGGGACAACACAACTGCGTGCCAGCACGGAGAGGCAGTACTTTAGTTATTGATGATACGCGAAAATAACTCTTTAAACGACATGCAAGTGACAGGACGCAAAACACCGCCATCGTTCTCATAAGTTAACGCAAATCGAATCGGATAAATTAACTTGGAACATAAAAAGTATACGGCAGAAAATTGCTTATATCTCAAAACTGACATCAACAACTGTGACTGTTCATTAGTTTGGCACTCAAGTTTGTCCAGAGCGCTGCTCCCGTTTCCGGCTGTTATCGGTCTCACTAATCAGTCATCTCAGAACACGGAATTTGGTTCGAGTCAGGTACATGGGTAACACACACGCATCAAGACACACCATGTTTTCACGTTCACGTTCTCACCATAGGCCGATCTCCTCCCGTCTCCCTACCAATCACCGTAACTCTGCCTACCTCCCTGGTGGCGCGCCCCAGACGGCGGCGCCCTGTTAGCATTCCGGCCCGGTTCAGATAGCGTGCTAAGGAGCCGCCAATCGCCGATACGTGGCAGCTGGGAGTCGGACCTGGGCAGGTGACGCGTCAGTCAGCCGATTATGCATCTGGGTGGTCGAGCACTGAGTACAGGGTCCGCCGTCACCTCCCCCCCCCCCCCGCCCGGCTCGCCCGTCACCCTTTTTACCCGGTTTGACTCGATCCCCCTCTGTTCCGTGGCGGGGAGAGGAGGCGGCAGGGGTGCGAGGAGGTGAGGAAGGGAAAGTGAATCGGAGAGCCCCAGATTGGGCTTACCCTGGCTGCCACGGTGTGTTATGGGGTTGAACTGCACTGATTCCCCTGAAGATTTAGGATAATGCAATCAATGGAGGAAACTTAAGTGAATAAGATTCAGGAATGTGTCGACTTTACGGTTCTTTGTACCTTACGCGGATCGGAACATAAAATGAATGATGATTTAAAGCCGCGATGAAACAGGAGCTGGTTTCAGAACTCGGTTATGTTAGATCCTAATAAATGTGCCAGCCTCAGGCCGACACGCTCGTGTCTTTTCGTGACGCGCGGCGCTTCTCGTTAGCATGCACCATCAAAATCAAGAAAGATTGAAAAAGGCGAATCGGATGCTATTAAACACGGCTGAAATGCTGAAGCATTTCAGAGCAATTTTGCTCCATGACGGCCACCGATGTTGTGACCCTGCGCTAGTTTCATGAAAGTCCCGGCCAGCATTGGCGAAGGTTCACAGAAGGGTTTTTAATGGTTGCTTGTCAAAGTACCAAAGTTGCTCCCAAACTTATTGCGTAAAAAATGGTACAACAGTGATGAGGGAACTTATTTAAAATTTCCACTCTAGTCGCAATTCAAATGTTTACGGTAATGGTGGGTTTTCATGAGTTTCCAATACATCGCCCGATAATATTATTATATGTATATAGGATGCATATAAGATGCAGAATATCCTACAGAGGGCCAGGCCGGACCATTAAGCAGAAGACTTCGTTCGGATATGAGCGGCTTAGCTCTAGGATGAAATTTAAAAACGGCATGAAAACGTTCCTTCGCTTTTTTAATACATGTGAACTCCGCTTCCGAAGGGATGCTTGATTGATCGGTAATGATATAGAGTGGTATTTAAGAAAAGCCGAAAAGAACGGAACTACGTTCAAGTATATTATGGGTATCTGAACTAAGTATGCCATGGATATCTGAACCCATTCTCAGTCAGCAGTCAGTGGACGGACGCACTAGCAATCCTTTCGAACAACTTGCCAAACATCGAAAGCCATGGCGAGCCGCACTTGCCGCTGTAAGTCACGCTGCGGTGGCGCCACCATACCGGCTTGTCGCGCCACCTGGATACGTTCGCGAACTAACCGCTGGGCGGCGTCACCAACGGCGGCCGGCGCTTTTATCGCCTCAAATTTCCCAAACATGACTGGGGGTGCCTGTGACCTTGACAGCAGTGCACTGGGCGTAGAAGAGTACATAATAGAAGGTGACGGAGAATCGCACTTTCCCTTTCCTCCAACCGTTACGGCCCAATTTTTTTTCTCGCCAAAGCACGGCAACATGTGACATTGGCTCTGCACGGAATGTCACAATGTCGACGTCGAACAATCCGTACCGACTGTTCTGAAGAGATTGAATGAAATGTATGAAATATAAATACTGGTCGTATGCAAGTAGCTGCAAGGACGATACGACACGACCATTTCGTCTCTTTTCACAGCACCATTTCTCTCCGTTCACGACTTTTCCCTTTCCACGCGGTTTCGGGGTCACAATTTACTGATACAAGATTAACAGCAGACATAAAAAGGCGACGAGAGGACTAGACAGAACAAACCAACACTTCGAACAGCACATGCTACTTTGTGCTCGGACGGTTTCTTTAGTGACCATAAAATTCGGGAACGTTTCCCGGACCACACTTCCAGCCAGTCTCGAAGCGTGCACGAGTGCCGGGAACAGTCGTAACGCTCCTCCACACCCGTTTAATTATAGACACACGCACCCCAAGTAACGCTTGACAGAAGAACAGCCACACGTAGCTTGTCGCCGCGTAATTCAGGTCATAGTTTCCAGGGGCGCAGCCAGGATTTTCTTAAGGGTAGGGGAGGGAGGCGGAGCTCAGTGTGAACCGAAATCACACGTAAACCGCCTTCTGGGAAGACGATGTACAATCCTTTAAAAAATGCAGGCCTGGGGGCCGGGCCTCCCTCCCTTTGGCTACGACAGTGATAGTTTTTAATCTGGTGATACACATTGTGGAGTTGTTATCCGCCGTGGCGGCCGGATAACGCCATAACCAGCTGCCCTAACCAGTCGTTGGCAAGGTCAGCGTCTCCTGCACCGTACCGCCAGCTGCTGATCCCATTATTATGTGCCTTGGCGATCGCCACATTGAGGAATCTGTCAAGGTGGGGCCGCTAACCACAGGAGATGCTGACCGATCGCTCCCTGGAGAGCTTTGAAAAGCGTGAGCCGGTGGTCATCGTCTGTTTCTGTACACGCTCCATCAGCGGCTTATAGGGCTCTTATAGGCAGCAGTCAAAAGGCCGGGTAGTCCCGAACTTGAAATCCAGTGACTCCACGTGTCGGATGTAACCATTGACTGTGCCGGCCACCTCTGGCCGCGTTAATGGACCGTTCGCGATGGCCTCCAGGCCGTCCAGGATCGCGGAGCAACAGCAGAAGACTGAGTCCAGCGCCGTCTTGCTGCACGTCAAGCGCGTGGGGCACAACGGCCGCAGAGGACTCTCTGGGTCAGTTCCTGAAGATCTGGATTATTCCTGCCGCCTCTCGGGCGGCGTCCCGTTACCTCTGCTGCATTCCGTGTGAGCGGCCCTGTGCGACTGTAGGTTTCTGCGGTGTGCCGTGTAAAGTGCATACAAAAAAGTACGTAGCCCTACCCGCTTAATTAGTGGTTGTTGAAGTGACGGCAATCAGGCACGACCGTATGAATAAAGCACATATGACCAGTTTTAAGGCGTAGTAATAGCGCACAATGGCCGCTGTGAATGTTGTTTGCCATTTTTTTCCCCAGTGCGCCTGTCACTAGAATGGAACAGACACTGGCTCACACCCAAATAGTGGCCGCTGAACCTCCTGTTGCTGCGTATGCACTCGTGCATTGCTCTAGAGCGTTGTACGATTTCGCACCGTGTGCCTTGCGCATCATCTGCCTTCACTTTTGTCTCTGTTTCTGCAGTCCTAGGCTTCGTTCATTTGGACTTCGTTCTGTTGCCCGTATTACCTTCAAGGCATTGACGGAATTAAACTGTTGTTCTTTGAGAAAAGTGACATTAAGACAATGTTGGTGCCCAAAGCATGACTGAGGGTATCCAAATCAGGATAGGGTGTGCATGTGCTCCGGCAAAGAGATACAACGTTACGCTTATGACCGCCTTCATCAGATCGAGCCACATGAGGCGCGTCGCAGCAGCTTCGCAACAGCTGGGTAGGAGAGAGCGTGCTGTCGTTATCGCGAGACGCAGCCTAGCTCGGCCGATGATGATGTAGGTCGTGCCATGTGATATCGCAACGCTGGCCGACGAAAAAAGGAATCGGGCTTATCTTGCACTAAGCAGCCCGCCTGGTGACGGTTTACAGGAAATATTTCCCGCATCCATCCGTCAGTGTCAAATATCCCCATACATTACGTGTCTCGTTCCGCACGGTTGCTTCCGGTAGCTGGGGACCGTGTCGTTCTTTCACGACTTCCCTGTATTGTAAGCCAAGCATTTGCGGTGAACTGATACCGGAAACGTCCCTGCTCGGAGGCATCGAATACAGTTATAAATGCAGACGTCGCACTTTCTCAAGAACACTTTCCAGCATCCTCTTTCAATATGGCATCTCCTTAAAAGACACGCACCTTCGAAAGGGCTCCAGCTTTTGGACACAAATAATCAGCAACTCTTCTTGTTCTCCACCAGTTTTGGCACGTCGCAGTTCCACTCCTCGATTGCCATTGGACGCCGCACCCAAGTACGATCCCTGTCAATGGGCAGCAACTTCGCACGTTCTTCACAGAGAATATGCCGAATGGGGCCTGAACTAGCTTTCATTTATGTGATGGTAGTCGGTAGATGACCTTTTGATCGGCCATTGCGTGCTTCACTATGCATTCTTCAGCTTCAAATGTCATTGCATTTTTCCTTATGCCGCAAACGGGTTGAAAGTCATTTTGACACATGCGTCGCCTTTCTCTGCAACAGCCACCATCGTAACCACGCAGGGATGGCAGGCTAGTTGGCATCTTGTTATAAAAATATTGTTGAGCCAGTCAACATACAACCAGACAAGGTAACCCGACATCTTTCAAAGGTCGCTCTAGTTTCCTTGTCCGTGGCCTAAATTCACCCAAATATTTACAATTAACTATTGGTCAGATGGTCTCTTCCTCCTGATATGTTTCAGAGATCGGATCCCTGCTACCATCTGTCCGAGACTGCTCTCCCTCCTGACCGAGCCACCTGTTGGGGTCGACAGCTGTCCCCGCTGTCTCGAGGGACGACCCGGACCCGTCACCAGTTCGAAGAGGCCGGAGGCGCCGCCGGCGGTGCGGCCGCGGCTAAATCCGCGACACTCCGGCCGCATTACCTCCGTCCGCGGGCCCGGCCCGCCGAGCTAACCCGATTTGGTCCCCGCGGCCGGGGCGGCCGTCTCAGCTCGTGGCGTCCGTCGAGAGCAGCCGGGTGCCGCCCCAGACGGCGCCTCGGCTTTCTGAGGTCAGCCGGAGCCCACGTGATTTGTGACGTCCGATCGCTCCGACGTCCGCGTCAGCTGACGCCCGATCCGATCCAGGCCGCTGGGATGGCTCTGTGACGTCACGCGGTCGTCGCCGGAGACCCAGCGTGTCGGTACCGTGCTGTCCGAAACGTGGCTGTATTCGCCTTCTCCTGTCACGTCGTAGGACGGGCGTCGCCTCGCCGTCGAACTGTGTTCAAAACGTTTCCATGTATGTCCCAGAAGAACGTGATGCGTGTATCTGAAGGTGCATAGTGCACGGATCCCCGATGCACGGGAAGTTCGAATGCCGTGCAGGTAACGCTCAAACTGATTGTCACAATAGCGTAGAGCTGCACTCGTGTCTACGTGGTGATGCAAGACTAGAACTTGAAATGACTCTCCTTTGCATATTTACTTCGATATTTCAGGATGCAGAGCCACTGTTATTTCAGTTTACTTAACAGATTCATACTGTTCTTTCCTAGGAATTCGGCATGTAGAACAGGATGCTCGGTTCCGCTTGACGTTATGGGTTATTCAGAAGTGAGATAGATCAGCGCTGGAAATATTTTTCCTAGCAGTTCCAATACATCTATGACGGACATTTATGCCTTGCGTCGTATGATCTTTTCTCCGGTTGAGTTGGGGACTTAACTCGACCTGAAAAGGCTTCTGACGACAAGGCATTACATATGGATGTAGACGTTTTGACTGCAAATCATTGTATGCTTTGACTTAACTAAATCCATATCAACGAAGACGCGCCTCCAATGTAAATTCTAGCTACGCCTTTTGCTGGCGCGATGACTGTAGCAGCATGCAAATGGTATCGCTGACAGTCCTTCGAAAAAGAGGCTCGTTACGCCTACGTAGTTAACCGAAAATGAAATCAAGCACTTCATCGGTAAGATTTTTCACACCATAGAATGTTTTTCTGATGCACGCGGCAGAACTACTTTACCAATAAACAGCTCAACAAGAAATCCCACTACGGGATCACAGAAATAGACCCCTGGGTGTCTAGAAAGGTGTACGGAAATCCATTCAGTATGATAATGATATTACACCGAGCGCCTCGACACGCTGCCAGCCATGGACAGAGTGCGACACGACCGGGCCAGTTGGTCAGACCGGACTCGACGGCCCCGTCATCAGCGACCGGACCAGTTGGTCAGACCGGACTCGACGGTCCCGTCATCAGCCGCTGTCAATCACGGCGTGCGAGTGCGGTCTCCGCCTGGAAACGCCGCTGAAAACTTGGCGCCGGGCGGCGCTAATCCAATTCCGGGCCGTCCGGGGCTCAGCACATCTATCAAAACAGACCTAATCAAGTCAGTGCAGGCCACCCGACCCTCTCACACACAGAGGCGCACACAAACGCGGCACTCCATCCACGGCCGGCCGGCCGCCGCAGCGGTCGCTGTTGGCTCTGATGGGCTCGCATACTTGGCATAATTGGTGTTTGTGTGGCAGCCGGATACCGCCGGCGTCCGGGGACGGCAGTCGGCAAAGGGATTGATGCGCGGGAATGCGCCGAATGCGTTAACTGTCGCACGCGCAGGCGTTCCTGTTCAGGCCCATCCGCGGCGATGTGCAAGAGCACATAAATCGAAGACCTGGAGGCGGTGTGGGAAAGATGGCCGGGAAGAAAATCCTGGTGCTCCATGACAAATTATTTTGACACGACTAATTTGCTGCTGAGTCTTAGGGGAGCACCGACAAACTATTCGTGACGAGGGCCTCTCTGACGGTGCTTCGGGCGACGATTGGCGCAGCAGGCTAGCAATGGTCCCAGGTTACATCGAGCCAATGTGATTAGATTTCATGTGCATGCCGGCCCTTCTAGATAGATCTTTGCGTGGTTATGAAGACGGGCTCGTCTGTCCTGACTAGAAGGCGAAATACCCGCTGTCAAGTAAACATGACGAGGTAACACGACGGAATGGTATGCTATTCTGCCAGAATAAACCATGTGAGTGAGCAAAACGCCTCAGCCTTTTAACAACTCATTCCCGTCAACCGTCCTGTGTTTTGTCTTGACCTGCATTTCGACGCGATCGGAATTCCCAGCGGCATAGTCGCATCCCAGTCCCCCGCGCAGGCTGACGCTGGCGGCGTGGTTTGCGCGAGCCTCCGCTGCCTTGCTTTGCATCAGTAGTCCGTTCAGGAGTACGAGGGAGGCTGGGAGGCGACATAGCTCGCTGTGCGACGGCGACGACGGTGGTAATTTATGCCGGCTGAACTCCGCTGCCGGCTGCCGGCTTGTCTGGAACTCCGGTTCAACAATGGTCTAATTGGACCGCATTCCGGCAGTTGTGCCCGGAGCCTCTCACTGCAAACTACGGCCCTGCCGACGTAATTTCGGGGCTGTTTCCAATGGGCGTACTGTGTAACAAGTTTGAACGCACCGCAGATTTTCATACATGCAAACGACCTTTTTATATTGACTAACGATCTACAGTTCTGATAATCTAAGTCCATAGGTTCAAGTTACCTATTACGTTGCCGCAGGTAACTTGAGCCCACAGGCTTAGGTTACCAATCAGCCAAAAATATTGAAACGGAAGATTTCAGTACTCACGAAACCGTTTTGGTTGTGACGGATGATCTCTTGTTCATGCCAATCTCAGTTTAACTTACGCACTCTGGTTACCAATCAGAAAGCAGTTCTAATGAAGTCGGATGTCTCTGCGTTAGTCCCACCTTGTTTCAACACCATTCAGACCGATGTAATCGTAGGGAGGCTGCGCGACTCGAACGTGCTGCCCATCCCCCTTTGAATGCGGGGTCGGCCGCCCTGGCCGGCGCCGGTTCGTGCCGGTCCGTCCGTCTGTGTTCCGTCCGTCCCGGGCCGATCCGTGCCGGCGCCCGGCGGGTGTGGGGCACCCGGGCCGGCGTGGCGCCGGTCCGGACGTGTGCGGATTGGTGAAGGCGTCGCTAGTCACGTGATGTGCAGTCGAGGTCGGGCCGCCGGGTCGCGGGAAAGGAGGAGTCTGGCAACTGGGCTCGGGCGGCGCGGGCGTAATGGAGTCGTACCAAGCAGGGCTGAAATAGAGCCGCAGGTGAGAAGTCTAAGTGTTTGATACAGAAGACCACGCCTACATAATAGTCTGGTTAAAGGTCATGGCTAGCAAAGATATCTGGTCAGGAAATTTGATTATTCGCCTAAAAATTAGGATACTAGAAGTTGTTTGCACACTTATTCTAAATACGTCATACGATGACATCTTTGTTTAGGACTTATGTATAAAAATGAACTAGGGATAAGGATGTTTAGTACTTATTATAGGTTACATTACTCGGTTCAGAGATTTTGACCTCAGTGTACTAACAAGCGCACTAGAAAGGTAGGGGCATTTCTTTGTCCCTCCCGCCACCTGTTTTTCTTGAAAATGTCGTAAAAAATGTCGAGAACGGATATAATAACAGCTGACATAGACCTAACTTTAGGTAAAGAAACTACGTCCAAGGTCGATGAACTTGCTTCACTGGTTTTGACCTTGCGGAGATCAGTGAACGTCGAAAGTTACCAAATGTACCAGTATTGATTATTTTCATTGAAAATACGTTAAATGATGCTTTTAGCGCCGTTATTTACACTCAGGCTACACGAGTATTCCGTGTTGCTTGAAAATCTGATCTGCAAAAATAAAAAATGACATCGTGGGACAATGACTTGACATGGCCTCAACCCAAATTCCTCACTCAAGATTTCAAATGAATGGAAAATGCCGTATTCCACATTTTAACTCTCTAACACGCTTCGTTCGAAAAGCCGTACAAAATGGCCTGCACGGGCCAAGAAACTGTCCAAAGTTGGCCTTTTCGGCCTCATTTGACCTTGACCTTTATTTGGCCTAGGGTTGTAAAAACTGCACACCATGTAACTCTTTATAACCCTACCTCACCCTGAAATTTTTGTATCCCTAGCTCTTTCCGTTTTTGTGATCGGAGGAGGACACAAAAGCGTGTCCTTTCCAGTGCGAGTTAGTGCAAAACCCCATTCCATTGCGTGTGCTAAGAGTATGCACAACATTTCTCAATAATAACGCAAGTTGCAGTTTTTCATTCATCTCCCACTCCACTGTTCACTTCATCTTTGAAAATTCCTCCCACATATCCATGCATACATAAGCCAGGTTAGACAAGTTCATAGCGGCAGCTATCGTATCGGTATCGGAGCGTCAGCCGATCTTTGCACCTATGTCATTCTTCTTACTCCATTGGGCACATTAATCAGGCTGCAGATCACCGAATTGCCGGTGGTCCGCAGGCAACCATAGTATTAGGTCAATTTTCGCCTTTTTTGCCCAGGACTGGAGCCAGTCAAAGTATTTGAAGGGTACCCCAGGTATTTTTTTTTGGCGCCGCTGAAAGCAGAGGAAAAATGGTTGCTAAAAGCAGGATGTTTAACCCGGCACCGCCTGGCGTGTTTTTATACCCGCGACCAGTTGGGGGTGTCAAAAAAGGCACCCTCCTGGCACTTCAGGATCTGAACCGGTCTACCACCAATCGATAGCCCTGAGTCTTGCGATTCAGAAAATACCATGCTAGCCCTGGTCACGTGACTGATGACGCCACAGGTCACGTAAAACGCATAATACGACGTCGGAAAAATGACACCGGTTCGCACATCGTATCATCAGCAATACGGCGATTAAAACCTTCAAATAGTGGAAAAAATGCGTGGTCAAGTTTGACCTGCTACAGGTTAAATACTGATCTTCTTTACATGCGAACATCGATCCAATGAAATAAAGTATAGGAGATTATCTGGGAAACGAAAACATTGGCCTATATGAAATCAGGAGAACGTCTTCTTTTCAGATCTGGTCATGGTAAGATCCACGCCAGATGTCCATTGCTCATGCTCAGTTGACATGTGAATCAATTTTCTGCAATGCTGAAACTCGTACTAAGTACCTTCGACCATGTTTGGATGGGACATAAATTGCAAAATGGTTCAATTCTTCAGATGCGTTCCCACCGTTTCGCGAAGGGCTGCGAAGGAACTGGCACAACTTTGACCTCACAAGATACGGAAAGCACACTTGATTCCAGTCTTTTGTGTGGGCTTTCGAATGAAGGGCCTATTAGTTACTACTTAAGAAATGCCTGAATGTGATCAAGAGACCATGAATGACCTCGACGAGGCTCCGAAAGAGAAAAGAGGTTCCGAAGGAGTCCAGGAGCACAGACTGCTGAGTCTTGAAAAAGCTGAAATTTATGGAAACGTTATGCGAATAATTTATTAAGACAATGGCATCTACCTTTTCCTTTCGACGCGGGTAGGACGAATCTTATTAGGAGTGATGCAAACCCCAAGTATCAAGCTGCGCATGTCGTAAATGCCCCCTGAGGAAATCAACGATGGCCAGTTTCTACAGAGTCGGTTTCGACCCTTTTCTCAGACAAATCTTTCTCTGGCGACCAAAGTACTGCAGTCGTAGAGAAACGAAGACCATTTTTAGATTTCGCGAGATATTCTTCTACGCTTATAAAACGCAGAACGTTGAAGGTCATGTCATACCCTGATTTTACCTCGTATAACGGTTTGCAAATATTTTGTTCATCGTGCACCACGGGTTCACATGCAGCCGATCCCGGTCATTTTACCCTGTAAGTTTGTTTCCCATGCGGTCGGCAAATAATTGTCGAATTCAGATATTTGACCTATCCTGTGACGTCACTGATGACGTTGAGGTCAACAAATTAAAGGTAGGTTGGGGCTCGGGTGCCGGGGCACTGATTGCCGTTTGAGGCATTGAAATCGATGCATTGGTTCTTGAGGTAGGCGGGAAGGGGTAAGAAAAACTTCCCTTCCCAGTAACTGCAAGGTGGCCAAATACGGCAGTCACTGTCATGATTCATAGCATTTCTGAAGATATTCTGGAAAAGTTCATTGGGCCGTTTGACGCTGGGTAAGTGAGCGAATGGGAGGTGGGCGTCCAGGCCACATTTCCACCGGTGAGACATTTTCTCTAACCTTTAGTTCTATGATAACCGGAAGGGTGAAAAGGCTGACATGAATTTGAACAAGTTTGGCGCACATACATGATTGCTGAACTCACCAGGCCGAAAGTTGGAAAGGCTGGGATGAATGTCATTGGAGCTTACTAATTACATTATTTTCCATACCGTCTATCGCGCTTAACCTGCGATTTTATACCGTATCGTCGACATCGCCCATGTTTCAAGCACCGTAAGCTAAATCAGCTTTCGAACAATGCACTTTCTGCCGGACTCTTATTGCAGTTCCGCTTCACGTAAAGTGACGTTAACAACTTGCGTGTTTTAGCACCACCTTTGGGCGGATTTCTGCGTTGACGTTACGAGATGTGTGTTAGCTCAGTTGCTGTAATGATGTGATCTATCTCAGCTAAAGTGTTAACTAGACACCACGAGCGTGCAAGATCCTCGCATACACGCCGCTCGTCAAACGTTTGGTTCACACATTGTGCTTGGCGGGAACCGGGGTTTGATGTTCGAAGACTGCTCAGATTCGCGGCATTTGCTTTCTTGAAATGTTAATTTATTCATGCGAAGTTGTTCTTACCTTGGCAGCTGAGGAGGCGATTGCACTCGGGAGCCCTCCCAGATGCGTTCTTTAAAGTCAACAAACATTTGTAGTCAATCCTCTAAGATTTGCAGCATTTTCCAAAAGCAGGCTTGTTTTTGTTTCGTTGTTTTATTTTGATGAGGAGGGTTTTTGCCTGGGGCTGTGGTTGTTTTTCTTTCCTCTCCTCGGATAGTGCGGAGGGACCGATCAACGCACTGGTTTGGTTGTTCTTGATTTCACTTGGCTCAGGAGGAACACGTTTCTAGAGATACGATGATAATCTAATCATCGCGAGAAAAATAATGATTCGATTTACATGCAGAATTAACTGGCCTTTGAAAGACTGTATGTCCACAATGCGCATTCATAAATCTGTTAACAAATTATTTAAAACGTCAACGTCCTATGGTCACAAACATGGTGAACATAGCTGTCCACTCCTGACTTCAGAGAGCTTCCCAGCGCCGCGCCGGGAGGGTCGTGTTTTCCAGCACGCCCGGGCAGTCAGATGTCTCCCGGTATCTCGTGCCTTGTTGTGGGCTCGCAGTCGACTGGACCCGGCACCGCCCGAGGGCACGACAGCGGCATCCTCAGACGTCGTCGGCGCGGTGTCCGGTGGCGTTCGCCGCGGGCCGGCCGCCCGGCTGCACCGACGGCTGGCGTCCGGCCGGCCTCTGACTGCCTGCTGAGGCGCTGAGGGAGGAAACAGTGGCCGCTGCCGGCCTCTGACTGCCTGCTGAGGCGCTGAGGGAGCAAACGGTGGCCGCTGCCGGCTTCTGACTGCCTGCCGAGGCGCTGAGGGAGGAAACAGTGGCCGCTGCCGGCTTCTGACTGCCTGCTGAGGCGCTGAGGGAGGAAACGGTGGCCGCTGCCGGCTTCTGACTGCCTGCCGAGGCGCTGAGGGAGGAAACGGTGGCCGCTGCCGGCTTCTGACTGCCTGCCGAGGCGCTGAGGGAGGAAACGGTGGCCGCTGCCGGCTTCTGACTGCCTGCCGAGGCGCTGAGGCAGGGAACGGTGGCTGCTGCCGGCTTCTGACTGCCTGCCGAGGCGCTGAGGCAGGGAACGGTGGCCGCTGCGGGCTTCTGACTGCCTGCCGAGGCGCTGAGGCAGGGAACAGTGGCCGCTGCCGGCTTCTGACTGCCTGCTCAGGCGCTGAAGGAGGGAAATAGCCCCCGGCCTCCGCCCCAGGCGCGAGGGAGGAAACGGTGGCCGCTGCCGGCTTCTGACTGCCTGCCGAGGCGCTGAGGGAGGAAACGGTGGCCGCTGCCGGCTTCTGACTGCCTGCTGAGCGCACGGTGCGCATCCCTTTGTGATTACGACGCCAACTAGCCTGCCATCCTTGCGTGATTACGATGATGACTGGTGCAGTGGCAGTCGGCTCACGCGCCAAAATGATTTGCAACCTCTCTGCCGTTTTAGGAAAAATATGACGGCATTGATGAATCAGAATGCATAGTTTAGTACGCTATGGCCGACCAAAAAGGTCATTCACCGGCTGACATCACATAAATGAAAGCTAGTTCAAGCCTCATCCGGTACGTTCTCTGTGAAAGAAGTACAAAGTTCTCTATGAAAGGTCCGACCGTGCGTAGCGCGCGGTCAGACGTACGGGTCTGTGAGAAAGAACACCTATGTGAGGCCGAGGGCCCGCCGTCTGCGGTGCGCCGTGGGCAGGAGGCGCGGCAGGCTCGACGTGACGAGGGAGGAGCAACTGCCAACCGCCGCCGCTGGCCGCCGTCCGGCCTGCTGCCGCCGTCTCTGGTCGGCGGTGGCCTGTAACGGCGACGTCCTGGCCTGAGACACCCCGCCGACCGGCGGCGCGCCTGACGTCACACATTGGCTCAGGTGGAGCTACCTCGCACCTTGGCGACACCCGCGGTATTGTGCGTGATGCAAGGGCGGGCGTCTCAAGTCCGAAAGGCGTCTGTCGTTTGCGTCGACTGTGCCTCGACCTCCAGGTCATCGCTGAGGCGAGTTACAGCGGATTTCGTGGTGGAGGATGTTCGCATGAGGACGTAGTCTCGGACTTGATGGCTGGGTTTCGAGTTGGATGGCCGAGGACTCTGTTCTGTTGCAAATCATGAACTTTGAAAAGCCGAAATGCAGCGTTTCTGAAAACCGTTTGCCGAAGTCTGTGGCTGCTGGCTGCTCTAAATTTCGAAGAACCCGGATGCGCAGCCACGTTGTTATGGCGACGAAAAAAAAAACAGGAAAACGATATGTCGTCTGTTTCATGGCGCTAAAAAGCTAATGGTTAGACTGCATTGGTCTGTGGTAACTGAAAGGTTTGTCTCCTGGAAAAGTCGCCCGCTTACCACATTCCTTACCAGGTATTTTCTTACTTGCTGGTTACGCATTTGCTGTTCTTAATTAATTTCCAAAAATTGGTGCGTACGGGCGGAGCCATTACACGAATTAACAAGCATGAAGCCAAACGGATGTTAAATGCATCATATGCAGCACAGCAATCCCGCATAGCCTTAATCGTCATGGGATGCTTCTCCGAAGTCACCAAAGTCGGACCGCCATCAAAACAACAGCCTCTGTTTGTGTCGGCAACTTCTGACTGGTGAATCGGCACAGCCTGCGTGACTCGCCGATCACGTGACGGCCGGCCGGCTCGACGTTACGGCTGCGTGACGACCGGTCGCGGGAACTTTCCGCACGAGCGACATTGATCCGAGCGCAGCCGAATGACACGGGCCGCTCCTGCGGCGGGCTTTTCGGCCGCCGACTGCTCGCCGACCCTAAAAATGGCCAGGCCGGTCCACGGCCGAGCGCTGATGATGCTGCTCGCCAGGCTTACGCTGACGGATGGCGTCATATCGGCTGTGGCCTTACCGTAGCGAGGTGCATGTGTTATGCAGAGCTTCACATTTCCGGAGAACCCGACTTCGGGAGGCCTCATCGGTTTTCAATTTTTCTGCTGTCTGTCTCTTCTATCAGAGAAGAGCGTAGATGTATGGCCAGCCATACGTGCTTCAGGATTATCCATCAATCGAGCTATCAGTTCCCTGCGTCTTTGTGATCTCGTCGAAACTTATGTTTTCAAACCCTTCGTCATGCAATGTTTCGTTCTATGCACTTCAGCGGACGAAGATGAAAATAATGAGTCAAGTCAATGCAATTTGAGTAAAAGTTAAACTGTGATTGACATGTCCAGCTGTACCTCAAAATCATTTCGCTAACAACAATGTGCACAGCCGTTCGGACAGATATGGAATGCCAAGGAAGTTAAATCGTCAGGTAAAGCTTTATATCAAACATTTCCGTCAATGCAAAATATGCTTGGTTTCGAAACAGTTTCGTTAGGCTGTGCATTCGTGTTCCAGGAAATACTTTCACACTGCAAATTATAACCCTTGGCCAGGGTGATATTCCTGTTGAACAGTCGATACCTGGCCTCATCCAGTCATTCAACGCGAGCACGATGTATTTTCGTGATAGATGCCTGTGAGAAATGGTTTGCAAGGAAGCGTACTTCGTTTGAATTATGCAAAACATGATCTGTTGTCCAGTTCCAGACAATTGCCATTGCACTGGCATGCAGAAACTCGCTTCCCAGGCACTACCTTTTCGGCACCCACGTGCCGAAAAGCTAGAAGAGCTAGAAAAGGCGAGGAACTGCGTCGCAGAGTGCGTCTGAAAGATTTCGTCGCCGTACGGCCTGAACGTTCTGTACCCTGCTTCCGCAGGTGTTGCGCCCTGCCCGCACCTTCAAATCTCCGCAGGTTCACGCGGGTAACCGACGGTGACCAGCGTCCAATCCTAGCCCTGAAATAACCCCGTCCCAATAACGGGCGTCCAGTGCTTGGGCAGTCGGCATGGCGTAATCAGCGGCCGCAGATGGCCGCGCCGCGCCCGCCTGAGATATGACACGCTGCCAATACTGGCGGCCGGCCGGATGGGGTCGTTTGTCAGAGACAGGCGCATTATACACAGCGCTGGATTCGGGCACAGGCCGCCGTCCGTCAGCGGGCGGCGGCGCCGCCGCCTGCTGCCGACTCCCGGCTAATGCCGCCGGCTGATCTCCGAGCCCGCCGGCAGCCGGTCGCCGCCACCGACGCCGCCCCGTGTTCTGCAGGTCTGGCCAGGGACGCCGGCCTGTCCGGGCGCCGCGGTGGTCGGTCAGGTCTCGGTCGCGGCGTCGGCACATCGACGCCGCCCCGTGTTCAGCAGGTCCGGTCAGGGACGCCGTCCCGTGTTCAGCAGGTCCGGCCAGGGACGCTGCTCCATGTTCAGCAGGCCTTGTCCGTTGTCCACGGACGACGCCCCGTGTTTGGCAGTCCTGTCGGCATGCCTGACCCTGAATTCATCGTGCTGTATTCGGCCGTGTCAACTGCCGTAGGCGTCGGACGGCGACGCAGTCTGCCCCGGTTGCCTCCCCCGTGCGGCCGCCACGGTGCGTTCTGCCGCGGTTGTCTCCTCTGTAGCGCTGCCACGATGCAGTCTGCCGCGGTTGTCTCCTCTGTAGCGCTGCCACGGTGCGGTCTGCCGCGATTGTCTCCTCCGTGTGCAGCTGCCGGTGTTGCCGTTTCCGGGTTCGAGCCGTGAAGTCGATCATCGTATTCGTCGTGCGATAACATTCGAAACGATGCCATGATATGGATATAACACGATGCTGTACCGAGACGTCGTCTAAGTATCGAGAAGTTTTTGGCATTTCCTGCTCGTCAGTTGTCTGTTTTTTTTACAAAGAGTTGAACCACAACAGACAGGCTCCTCTGATGGCCGAAAGACTGGGGCGTTGTAATCACTGCTATCCCGTATTTAACTTCAAACTACCTTAACATAATCACGAGCTTTTCGTCCTCCCAACGCCATAGCTTGGAGACATTTAAGCGTTCTACTTCAGCTTTACAATCAACTACCGCGAATCTCTCCATGCGTTACTGTAGTTCTTTGTGGTCCCGTTTAACCACCTGATCCCATATCTCGCGGCCAAACGACATCCCGCCGGCAGAAATGATCCGCGTCCAACCACCGCGGCGGCTAATCCGGCTAATGGACGGCAGGCATTACCAGGCTGGGGTCCGCCGCCCCGCCGGCCGCCGGTCCAATAACAGGGGAGACAAGGGCGGCACCCCTCTCGACATCGGCCCGCCGCAGGCCATTCTCTCACGCACAGCCGGCGACGTCGCCGAGTCTGCACGGGGCCCGCAGGGTGTTCTGACGCCGCGGGGAAACCGGGCGACGGGGACCGGCGAAACCCGCCTCGTTTGATTCGTCAGTAGCAAACAAAACCATCAACAATGGAAAGATTCGGTTTACTGGGCACGCACGTGCCATTTGCCTGTTTGTTTTTCTTTAGCGGGACAAATATCAAGACTCAGCAAGACAAAACTTTTCCTCGTTTACCAAAAATGATTTCAAATCACTTTGATAATATACATGAAATATGTCGTATATCTTTTTCAGCGTTTGGTAACTGGAGACGCACTCTAGTTTTGCATTCTGTTCTTACCGCCACGCTGCTTTTCGCATCTCATTCATTGTTGGGATACTTAATGGTTCATTGCGACAGGAATTATCAAAAACGTTTCCACAAACAGTTTTAACTTAACAGAAGGCAACTGATCAGGTACAACAGCAGGTCTGGAAAAACACTGTGAATGGTGAGGAATAGCTTGTTAGTACCAGCGAGTTTTCTTCAAAGCAAAAGATGACTAGGTACACCATATTATTCAGTAGCAAGGCAGATACATAATTAGACGTACGTTTAAACTCCTCCTGTTCCAAATCAACAAACAATTCTGGCGTCATAATCTTCCGAAAACCATGCGTACCAGTAATCTAATATTAGTAGCAACCGTTCAACAGCTCCACGCATGATGGGAGACCCGAAGAGCGGAACCTGTTCTCTTTCCCTTTAATTGGGAAAATTCCTTTTAAATGTCGCGTAGCATATTCATCATAGTTTGTTGTATTCCGAAACACAAAATGATGTTTATCGAGCTGTCAGTATTTTGCACCAGACTCCATGAAATTATAAATGTTAACGTGCTCATGGTGCTCGTGTTGGTGCTCGTGTTCGTTGTCATTACTGGGAGGTAAAAAAAAAACATCGCCGAGCAGGTGACAGCGACCAGGAGCTGAAATCCCGGAATAACTGTACATGGCAGCAATACCTGTCAAGACTATGCAGCTAAACGAGCTGAGCTCGGGACCGTTCCACAGTTTCGCTGCCCGCTTCGCTGGGAGCAGCCGGGGCCAGCTTGACCTTCAGGTCTTCTTCTGGGCCGGCACCAGTTTGTGCCGTCACTTGGGGTCCTCACGGTTGGCGCGCTGATGTTTCTTTCTTGAACACGATACAGAGGAATCTTGCTAGCCGTGGATGTTTTTGTTTTAGAGAGGGAGTGGAAATCATCCTGTGTACTACCAGTTTTGACTGGCTTGTTCGCCGGGGTCCTCGAGCTTAGCACTAGGACACACCTCCTGTATTGTGTGCTTCACTCTGGTTATAATAAAACATGATGGTATGCATGGTGTGGGTAAGAAGGGACCAAAATCACCGCCGTTCTATTTGCTTTTATTTCTTTGCGATTCAGAGAACGAAATGCGAGGCACGGACATCAAACAAGTCACGGAATAGAAAAAAAACAAATGTGTTCACATTTCACTGCAGCTGGAACAAAATACCTGGCACGGACACCACACAGATCACGGAGTAGACAAACACCAAGATCACGGAGGAGGCAAACATCCCATGCATTCTGGCGCTTATGTGCGAAAGGCATTTAACCGGTACTGTGCACCGTTAGCACTTTGATGGGACATTAGTCCAACGATGTCGTGTTTTCCTTTACGACGAACGCGCTGCTCATTTCAGGTAGACTCCCAGGATTGGTCTACGATCGTGCAGCACATTATACTTCGATTAATAATGAAGGATGCAATTATCCCAGTGTGGGGAAACAGTAGTCAAATAATCACACTTTTCATTTTTGAGTTAAGATCATCAGACATCTGGCGCGGAAGCCACGCAGTACTCCCCACATATCAGGACACAATGACTGCCAGAGGCGTTGAGGCTGCGCCATGTAGGTGCTGGCGTGACTTAAGTGCCTTCGGGCTTTTCTGTTTTGTTCGCATGCGATGGCTCCGATGCTAAAAACATGCCGCCTAGTCACCATTCCGCTGAGATCGGCCTCACTATTCGTACTGTCGGCACGAGGTTCACCGTAGCTATATGTGCGAGGCACAGATGATCCGTACTTTCCCGTGTATGCTGTGCGTGCAACTATTCTGAAAACTCTTCGCGTAGCTTCCGTGAACAGCGGTGATGATATTACAAGCGAAATCTCGTATAGTGAAATATATGTGGTCTGTTCGGAGTTATTGCAAGTGAGACTGTTGGACGAGGGACTCCTGCCTCAACAAGCAAAAGCAAAATCGAATCTAGCAGCCGGTTCAGGGCAAACCGAGTCAGGCTAGAAACCCTAGTTGGAAGCTAGAAATTTTGGAATTGCTTGGCACGGAATCATGCAATTTGCAACAACTGCTCTCCCAATGATTGAAAAGTTTTCGATTTTCGTTCACATAGTGTCGCGTGAATTCTTTTTCCTGCTCACATAAGTGTTTCGAATGTTTTTTCATGCTTTAAAGTTGTTCCGACAATGCTCCTTAACCGTTCATTAAGAACAGCAAAGAAAATAATGGGCTCCTCTTAGGTTTCATTTAGGCTCAGACGCAACATGCAAAATACAATAATAAGAATGTCGAATGTGGAAATACCAATAAAAATAAAATAGAAGCAGAATGCTTGTAGAGTCCATAAATCTCTGCTTCTTTTGCGAAATGCACCACGGCAGAATAGATGTTCAGAACTTCATCTAAAGGCATGGTTATAAATCCGAGGAGAAAAGCAGCAAGCACTTCTTGTCGTGCGCTCCGCAACACCACCCATTGTTTCTGCAATTTATTTCACGAGCGGGACAGCACATCTTAGCGTCTTTGTTAAGAAGGAGAAGAAATGTCCCTCACCATCTCAATTTGATCCCCCTCTCTCCTCTCCCCCTCTCCCATCTCTCTCTTTTTCTCTCCTCCCCCTCTCTCTCTCTCTCTCTCTCTCTCACTGCCCCGTTAATCTTTCTTTCGTCTACTGACACCGTGATGGCCTCGAGCTTTCTCTTTTCAGATTTTGCACTGAGCACTTTTTCAACCCTTGCATTTGTCCGACACCGGAACTTTGTTGACGACAGCCATACAAAACATGTTTTGCCATTATGACAAAGCGCACACAACATAGGTAATCCTGCTTGGTAAATACGAGAAGTTCTGTCTCGTGTTCCGTTGGCATTAACTAGAGCGGCCCTCAGGCGATGCTGCAGCCTTAGTGATGGCGAATAAGGCACCGCTCGTGCGATTCTAAAGCAATTTTGCTTTCACAAAACGTCTTGGAATATCGATATGAAAACTTAAGTGCACCAGAATTGCCGAAAGGCCGCGTTGTCGGAATCAGTGCGGTAGATCTGAACTTCATGGAAGAAAAGTCTAGTCAGTCCAAACTCATACGCAGCGCAAATTAGCCGTGCGCATAAATGGGCACAGAACAGCACCCACCGTTCCGCTATGACTGCCTTCGTCGTGCCTTAGATTCAGTGTTGGTCGACATGGTGGCCTAGCATTTCGGTAAAGTCCTCGCAGACGTGATGTCGGGGTGCACCTCTGGGCATCCTGTGCATCGACGTTTTGTATGCACGTGCCCCAATGTGGTCCAAAACTCACACAGCTGATTGCCATAAAGCCATAGAGCGAACTCCTCCCTAACAAAACAAATCCTGGTGTCTTGTCTGTCTTGGTGTTCGAACATTTCATGTGGAGATGTCAGCGTTATATGTGAAGTGCCAGAATGAGTAAAAGGTGGCTATGGCATCACTGAGAAATACATGATATAAAATGTAACGTGGCTTTTACCATATCTAGCATATCCTGAGGTGTTATAACAAAGTAAGCGTAGTTTCATTCCGTAGCCCAGATGTCGACTAAATTCAAGACTTCAGAGGTTCTGCTAACATAATTGCGTCACACGTCACTGGCACGCAAAGCAGCAAATCGTTCAGGGTGAGTAATTCGTAAAGGCTGGATCACACACGTGAGTACCGCGGCCGAAAAATTTCAACAGCTTTATCGCCTGGTAATGGTAATGGTACAGTACTCCTAAGTCATTGCTTGCTACGTTTTTTTTTGGAGTTCGCATGGGGCAATTTAATTAAAAAAGATATCTTTCTCAAAATGAAGTTATGTTCAGTCATCGAGATTATTTCATTTACATATCCAAATAGGAAATAAGACAAAAATGCCTAAGAGCCCGCAGCCCTTGAGTAACTTTCTGGAGCGTCGCCAGCTTCGCATCAATATTTATCCTTGTCAACAAGCCCGGTCTGAGATCAATATCGCACGCCCCAGCCGACCGTGATCACCCCACGCTGCCTTCATCGCCTCCTTAGCTAATAGTGGATCCATGTATCAGCTGCGGTTCAGCCCCGCACCGCCCCACTTTGCAGTCCGTCCCGGCCGCCGCCCAGTGCGGCGAGCCTAATGAAATGTCTCCCAGCTCTCTGCTCCTGGAAGGACGGAGATGCTGCAAGCGATGGACCGGCGGAAATCACGTTACAGGGACTGGTGTTTATTTCGCTTGTCATGCACTATCGGTAATTTCCCGTATTTCTACGAGGATTATTTAGCAAAATCTGGAACAATAACGGCTGGAGATTGTGGCCCTGGAATAGAACAAAACTGCAAATCAGGGGAGGTAAAACGTAGGCAAGACTGCCTCAAGTGCAGGTATCCCCCCAAAAAATCTGACTCTTAAATTTGGCAATAACCTCTTTGTCTGCTGAGTTACGAACGTCATATTTCCTCACAGCATGTTCAATGTTCTGCATGTTTAGCCCAGCAGCTTTCATAACGACAAGACGTTTCGTATTTATTTTATGACTGTTATATTACATGCTCTAAATGTTGGCCTCGGCGGCTCAAATACATCCGAACGCGTTTGGCAAAATTGTTCACAACGTTCACGCCGTAAACGATGGGAACCGCACGGGTCGCAAGGTTCACTGCGAAGTACGACCCCCAGTATACATTGTTCTTTGAATTGACATGGCCAATGAGCAAAAAGTTCCTTGCTCGAGTTTGTCGGTCAACCACTGACACATCGCCATCCATTTCTCCATGTAATGGGGTTCTAGCTTATGGAACACATCTGTATGGTATCGGCGTGGTTTCAAGTCCTTCATCAGAATGTTAGACAATCCATTCTCAGACAACTCGAGTTGTTGGCAGCGAGGGCTTAGTGACGCCACGGCGGCGATGTTGGCTGGAGTTTTTTTTTGAAGATTTTGGTCTTCCCGAGTGAGTAGCGTCGTTCGGGGCTGAAGCGTTCACGTCATTTTTGTAGTTCCTGGCCTGGACCATTTCCATTTGTATGGAGTATAAATAACACCCCGTTCGTTGTCTTGAAGACTCTTGTGCTTTTGAAGGCGCAGTGGAAGGATCTGCGTTGACTGTGAAATAAAGAGAAGTCCGATTTTTTTTCATTTCAATTTTTTCCTTTTTGAAAATTTCCTTTTTAGTTGACTCGCAAAAAAGACTGGCATAAGCGAGGTCGTCACGAGTTGAACTATCACGCAGGCAGTTAGAAATCTGATACATTCGGGGTGTCAAAAAGATCTGGAGGATCCTAGGGGAAGAAGTTCAACTGGAAGCCGTACCAGCCCCACCTCGCCCAGATCCTCTCACCTGCCAGCAAGGAGTCCAGACTGGTAGCGTGCATGCTCTGGTTGACCCATGAAGAGAAATGGTTTGAGAGTCCTGTTGAGTGATGGGAAATGGCTTGTGCTCCATCAGGCTCTCAGCCGTAAAAATGATGTCATCTGAGTCCCAGAGAACCCGCGCAAGAAGGCGCGCGGAAAAAAGGCGATGGCCGGGATGGGCATTGTGGATAGCCTTGTGGAGCAGCTGATCACGAAGAAGAAGAAATTGAAATGAGTCTGTCTTCAGCCTGTGATCAAATGTCCAACGTAATGCCTTTTAAATATGTCTTTTGACGAGGAAAACTGGAAATTATACCTCTGTGGTGCCTGTTTACTTTATATCAGTTGCTAGTGATCATCCTGTGCACTGACCGAAAAATTTACCAATGTTAGGCAGAACTAACCAGAAACCATGCGAAAAAAAACAGTCGATACTAAATTGCCGTGCAAAAAATGCGGGTGTATTTCGGGGTTTTAATTCTTTCAAATTCGCAATATCACAAAATATCAGTTTCGTAATCGGCCCCAGTCGCTCAAAATTTTGGATTTTCTTTTCAAAAATAAGCGCAAGTGCAGAAAGAGTCCAACCTGCAACGTAAAAATAGCGTAAATATCGCGAGCTACGACAAAAAAAGCGCAAGTCGTTCTTTCCCTCGACCGATTCAACGAAACGAAAGCGCAAGTCAGCACTTACGCTCTTTCCGTTGAATTCAAGGTTGTAAAATGCCACTCATGTTTCTCTTTTCTTTGACTTTCCAAAAAGGAGGAGCATCTGGCAAAATTTTGGGAAACGGCAATGGCGCACGTGAGATGGGAATTTCTTAAAAAGGGAAATTCCTTCAGTGGTTTTAGAAATGAAATCCTTTGTACGGAATATCTTTTAGAATCACAGAATGTTCCCTCCCAAAACAGCATAGGAACAGCTTTGTTTTTTTCCAAAGTACTATGCCCAAAATAATATGCAAATTTGATCTAGCTAGAATTCTGATTCCGTCGCTCGCAAATTTTGCACGCCCATGACGGGCGCGTGCCACCACGGCCAAAGCCTGTGCAGCATCGCGACAGTTTGATGCACTTAGTTGGTTCCAACGATTCGAGATGGTTCATTTCGGTGGTGCGATTTGTTAACTTTGGATAGGACGTCGAAGGACTGATCAAGGCCATATGTGGTCGGCTGCACGTCCACGTGATATGGGATGACGAAAGCCAAGGCGTGAGCCACTGTGCCACTTTGAGTTGTGTGCCAGCCACACAACTCAAATGTGGAACGTAGCCCCTTTCTGCTGGATCTGCACTGCATATGCTCCAAACCAAGGGCAATATCTGGAAAGGAGCAATCGCCTACAGTTCTCGCTACATGACAGCCACATCTCTGGTATCCCTTGAGTGGATAATATTCGTTCAAGTCTTGACGACCGTGGCAAACTTTCTGTTCCCATCATTTCAATAGCGGATTCCGCCCGATGTTTCTGTGCAGTGAACCTATTTTCGGATTTAAGAAGGGATTAGATACCTCACTTTGTAGGACATAGGACCTCATAGGACGTAGGACCTCACTTCGTGTGACTTCGGATCGCGAAGCCGGATTCGCTTCTTGTGTAACCTTGGTTGTTTCGTCCCCCCCCCCTCCCCAACCGCCATGGTGAGATGTTGGTGGCTCCATGTTACCTAAGGACGAGATAACGTCGTACAGCCCAAAAACGTCGATTTTTACCAAACATGTTTCGCTCATTTTTTATGATTATCGCTATGTCACGTCGATTGCATTTCAAACCGTCTTCCACAAAAGAACGTTATATATTTCGTCCGCGCTACTTTAAGTACTACTGACATAGCTTTGTCTACGTCTCATTCTGCTTACATCGTCAGTTCTCCTTCAAAAGTCGCATATCATCCTGCCCTTGTTTGTCATGTCCTTTCTGTGTCAGTTCGTCCTGCTGCATTTCCTTATACGTCATTTTTTCGCGACATCTTCCATCCATCCATCAGCGGCGCCAGACGAAACATTCAGCGCCTCTGGCCCTGCCGGAGAGCTTGCCGCCGCTCAGCTGCAGCCTGCCGCTTCCCAGCCGCCGTCTGGCTTCATTCATGCTGGCCCTGCCGGGAAACTCGGCCGGGGAACTTCCCCTGCCCAGCTACAGCCTTCGCCTTCTCAGCCGGCCCCCTGCTCCGGCGCTGCCGGTCCTGCCGTTGAATTGGTCTCCACATCTGCCCGCAGCCTGCGTGAGTTAGAAGAGACGGAGATAAGAAATCCGGGATGCTCCAGAGGGCAAACTCTTGCCACAAACATAAGACAGGCCCAGTTACTGAAGGATTTGGGTCTCAAGAAGACCACGTGGGTGATCAGCCACCACCCAGGTTTAGCGTCGCCGGCCCTGCTGAAGACTTTGTCTTCGTCTAGCCTCAGCCTACCGTTATTGCTCAGCTCACAACAGGCTTCGGTCCTGCCGAAGGCCTCGCCGCCGCTCGTTCGTTTCAGGGTTTCAGCGCTGCCGACCTTGCCATGGGTGTTACCCCTGGACAGGATGTCAGTCATCTCGTGCAGCCGCCGGCAAGCCCGCTGATCGCGAAGATACCAGGAACGAATGGACTGCGAAGCATTACTTCAGACGAGTCCCAGTTACGTGTGGGGCCAGCAAGTGCGGACAAAAGTGTGACGAAAAGATAGCACACGTGCTGCGCCAAGGATCAGTTGCATGGTGAACCGTCTTTCCAGGGCAGCGCACCGCCAGTGGTTCCGCTGCTGCTTAAAAAGGAAACATGTCCAGAGGAAAAGGGACAACTATGGCTTGCGAGCAGAAAAACTGAGAATTTTATTTGGACGCTTCCGGATGAAAACGACAAAGTCGTTCCCGTGTGCAAGCTCTTTTTTGGCAGCAATGGGCTTGAAGTCTGTTAAAGATTGCAACTGTGCTGAAAAGGAAGACTATGGTGACAAAGAAGAGGGTGTGTTTATACAAACAATTAGAAAACCATATGGACTCGGCTGTCACCCGAAATCACATCCACAGTTATCGGCAACGTACACATCGCTATTGGTGCAATCACGCACTGAAGAGACTGCGTCTGCTATCAAATATAACAGCGATTGGCATGCATCAAGGTTTCGCTGAGAAGCATGAACCAATCAGCTTCGAGCGGTATCGAACGGGGATAAAACGGATCAACATTACCTTTACAAAACTTGGCAACGAGGAATGCGAGAAGTTAACACGTCATTTGCACCATGGGAAATCAGTGTCCAATGTCTCCGAAAGAGCTGGCTTTGTGTATGTCGACGGGTACGACCAGGGTCGGTAACACAGAACATCTGGCCAGGGCGAGTGGAGCTAGAGCTGAATACCGCAGAGAGGAGGACCGCAAGATGGATGACGACGAATACGTCGGCGGCGTAATGAAGGCATCGTTGATCCCAATCCTTCCCCGCAAAACGGTCTCCTTTACTCCCCGTTTCGTCGTTTTTTTCTCAGTGAGAAGTTTGCTGCCCTTGAGAAGAAGGGAAACGTAAAAAGGTCCAAGAAGTCGCTTGCAGTTCTGTGGCACGAGACAACAGCAGATGTGGAGGGAGGACGTCGCTTCAGCGTACTGGCGCTTCCTCAGCAAACACGGAGACAAACAGAAAGCGGTAACATTTGCAGACAACTGTCAGGGCGCCAAATAAGGCATGGATTTTAGCCACTGTACTCCTGACGTCCGTCCATCAGACCACAGACGCAATAAAAACTGTCTCCTTGTACGTACCTGGAGAACGGCCACGCTTCAATGACCATCGATTCAGCTCACCGATAAGTGTGAAGAAAACTTCGGAGGCCGGGGTGCGAAGACTTCCGGCAAGCGGTAGAGGACGGAGGCATAAGAACGGTCACGGCCACGACGAATGCTTTGTGTTCCAGTATTGTGTATCCCTCAGAAATGTTAAATTTGCTGGGGCAAAGAGGGTCTACGGCCATACCTTAAGGATGTTTGCTGCCTGTAAGTTTGCAGAGGTAGTGAACATATCTACATGAAGAAGCCTCGCTTCGAACATCAATGGAAGGCGGTCAGCCTCATGAAAACCATCTTTGACCGGCAAGAACTGGAACGTCGCGTCAGACCACGTGGTTTGAACAAGGTGAAAATCAGTAAAATAGTGGAAAAACTGCTGCCTCTGATGCAAGAGCACGAACACGGCTTCCGGCTTGCACTGCAAAACGACAGCAGCGTTGGCGCGCAGGATCTAGCAGGCTGATAGTTCCGGCAAACGGATAGATGGTACATTCTTGATGTCCACTGCAGGGGTCAGCTTACCTTTTGATGTGCGTCGTCGGCACCCGATGCCTTTGCGCACCCTTGGGTGAAGAGCCTTTTATTGAGAAAACTGCTTATTTGTGGACCATTCCCAACATTGTGTGCATGATGATGATGTGAAAATATATGTTTGAAAGGCATTATGTTTTGACGCTGATATAGGCCATTTAATGTTGGGATCGAGGAATGCTTTTGGAGGAAATAAAATATGAGCTTCTGCTTGCAGACTGACCTCGTCAAAGAAGGAGGTGCGGATGCAGTCTACGATGCCCAAAAAGGAAATGCAAACACAGCACACTGAAGTGGGGCTAAATCCCTTAAGTCTAGTCTTCCTACTCATAAGCCTGTTGTTATTAATAATTCTGAATCTTGTCAATTCACGACAAAAATAAGCTCACATTTTAATTTTTGCTTTGAATTATGAGCTCTGTACTTGCGCTCGCTATCACTTGATCTGAAATAGCCTTGTGCCGAAAAAATGAAGTGCGTGTCTGTCTGGCGTTTTTTTATTGCATACTCTGGTGCACTTGCACTTTTTCTACCAGCACTCATTATACTTGCGCTTTTTTGCTTCGTGAAAGTCACGAACTCCGCTACAAAGGTCAAAGAATAAAAACCTTTTGTGGACTTTTATGAAGTTCATATGACAACGTTAATAAAAAAAGGTATATAGAGTTATTCAGTGCAATGTGATGAAGTTGGTGGTATATAATTCAAGTCTGTGCCAATAAGACGTTACGGTACAAAATCGGAAAAAAAACCCTTAGAATGACCGCACTTGTTGCAGTCCGTGAGCAGAGCAATATGCCAGTTTTGCCAAGATGTGAGAGACTATCAGGTGTATTCATAGGCGCCGCATGACTGTGGAAGCGTCATCGTTCTCTATGACGCTTAACACTAACTTAGGTCAAGCAGGAGAGACAGAATGTCAAGACCCGACGGAACGTTAGGATGTGCCACCGGTGTCCGTGCTTATGCCGATTTGGCCCATACGGTGGAAGACCTGTAGACAGTCTGAGGTGAGCAGATTTGTTTTTATAGTGATTTGTGGACTGTGTTTTCTTTCAGGAATGATAGTTAGCTGGTCATCTTATCCTAATTATCCTGGATGCCACTGGCCTTTGACAAATGTGCAACGAGCGTTAACGGTCAAAGTCAAATGGCACGGGGGCGGTGGCTGTTACACTGTACTGTGATTGCACTGCGCGCAGTCGAAAGGCGCTGGCTTCTTGAGAACTGTCTGGAGACGGTCGACCGTCTCGACTTGTACAATCGAACAGCAAGCCGTTGAGTGCCAAAATACATTCGTTTCCTAAACTTCGTGAGTGTCAAATCGATGTTGAATTTAAGAGAATGAATCTTAGGGGGCTTTTATCACAGTCTTGCTAAAGTTTTACCTTAGTTTGCTGTAGGAACGAAAATATGAATTGTGCATTTGTTTGTGCATTCGTTTGTGCGCATTTGTTTTCGCATTTGTTTTGAATCAGTTTTAACTTCGTATTGGGTTCGCTTTGCCGTGGTTTTGGGTTAGCACCGCTGCGGTTTCACTTTATTATCCCCCTTGGTTTGCACTAATCACTTAGCTTTTCGTTGGTTTTTCCCCAGCACTCCGTTGTTGTTGCCTTAGTTTTTCCTTACCTTCGTCCCGGGGGTGTTAATTTGTCGCAAGTTTTGTCATTGTTTTGGGCTAGCTTTGTCATAGGGCACATTGGCAACTAAGACACTACTAACAAAAGTTAGTCGGTCATTGTGTGGTGGGATGAAACGATGATGAATTTGGTGGCACCACTGATGACCTTTAAGTCCCAAAAATTAGTTAAATCTTCGTCGTTGATCAATTCATAGGCTCCTTCCTTGAAGCATTGTTGTCGTTTGGCTTAGAAACATCGATACTTTGTGTTTCTGTCTGATGTGCAATGCATACAATCCGATCACTTATTGACAGCGGCCCCACGTTGTCAAGGAATCCGTTTTCGAGTTTTTGCTTGCACTGATTAAAAAAGAAGGCTATCTCCTTACAGATCTTCAAACATTTCAGCAGGCCGTTAACACAATGAATGGCCCGCAGACTATGTTTATTGGCTTATTTGAAAAGCAGACGCCCTCAGGCATGTCTTGCCGGATCCTGGACTCAAAACTGACACTGTCATCTAAACGCTAAAGAGAAGAATGCTCCACCTTCGTCAGGTTTTCATAAATAAATTTGATTGGTATCACAGACGCCCCTGATGTCGCTTTTAGTACTCACTTTTTCCCATTAATATCTAAAAGCTTCAGAAAATACGAGTAATTAAAAACTACGTGCTGTATTCATCCGCCAAAAGACGTAATTCTGGCCTCCTCAGGCCATTGACGCAAGAGTGCGTTGTCCTGTGCCCGCTCAATACGCCGCGTAACAGTTGTAAATAAAACATGGAAGAACGCAAATAGGACACAATGGAAAACCGTGAGGAATCGCTTTAAACCTCCGTAAGTGCAGAGTTTTGAGTCTTAATGTATATTTTGGTCTGTTTTCTAGTTCATGCGCTTCAATTTACTTCTGGCAGTTTAAAACACGTGTTAAGGTGGAGCATGTCTTGAAAGCAATCTGTTTTAAGCCATAAGGTATAGAGAGATGGCACACATTTAATTTGTTCTAGCTATGCTAGAAAGCATCATTGTGCCGTTGTCTTATTGGTATGTTTGGCCGTCGTTGCGATTGTCTGTACGGATATAAGGAGCCGGTGCACCCACAGCCAAGCCAATGTCTGTCTGGATGCATGCAAACGTGTATGCTCTAACGACTTCTCTCCTCCGGGCATCGATACCGTTATCGTTTTGTGCATGTTTGCATAGCCTTCAAAATTCATACCGCCATATTGTTTGCAGACTCTGGATGCCGATCAACGTCGTGGGCAATGTTTCCAAGGGCCATCGTGCAGCTATCGAAAGCAGAGCAGAGCCCCGCCCGGAGGCAAGCCAAACGCTCGGCGAGCCGCGGCCCGCGGTGTATCAGGGCGGGCGCCTTGTCCGTACGATTGAGGTCTATAAAGTCTGATGGAAACGGCTGCCGACCGCGCCGTGGGCCGACTGCCGGCTCCATTGTTCGGGGCTGGCGGCCTCGACTCGACGCTGAATATGTCTGAAAAGTTGATCAGCATCAATGCCTTCCGAGCCTGGCTGTGACGTGTACGACGGAAAAATCGGCCCACAGCGTCAGCGGGTCCGTTAGAGCTTGGAAACGAGGGACAGACGGCCCCAGAGAGAGAGAGAGAGAGAGAGAGAGAGACAGAGAGGGAGAGAGAGAGAGGGGGAGAATACTTATGTTGTTGTCCTATATACCCGGTACCAGCGGAGATCGTGCCAGGCCGCGGGCGACACGCGTCACGCTGTCCTCCATCCCCTCGAAAAACAGATCACATCCGCACGTCACGGAGCCCTGCTGGTCTCGAAGGTGCCGTGTAATTGACAGCCGTCCCGCCGCCAGGACTCGAAAGCGACTGAGTCGGCGCCGAGCCCTGAACAGCCCTGGCCCGGGGGGAGGGGGTGCCGCCGGGGCCGACCCCGGGATCCGACACGTCGAACCGCTCGCGCCGGCACCGACGCCTGACGGCAAACACAATTTGTCCGGCTCGACCGGACGGCCGCGGCTCGGCAGTTTAGGCCGGGCTCAGCTGATCAGGGCTTTGATTTAGGTCGTCAGCTGCGACGGTCGGCGGCGACCGTCGGAGGCGGCCGGCCGGCGCCGGTCGCCACCAGACGCCTGCCGGCCGCCGGCGGCCGCTGGTCACAGAGCAGCAGCGAGAGCTCGCGACAGTCGCTGGACTGGGAGAAAGGGGAGTGTTTGGGAAGTCTCTGCGGCGTCTGACTCACACTGAAAAGCGAATCGAGTCGATCGCTCAATACTGCTGTGATGTACTGACCATACCTCGGCCTCAGGAGAGCAGACGTTGCCAGCAAAGCTGACCGAAATTAATTCGTGCTAGATGTCCGATTAATCGCTCCACGTTTTGGAGGAATTAATCGGATCGGTGCCGCACCACGACTGTTCATTTATATTTTGAAACGTCCTGGTCGTCCACATCTCCCCCAAAATGGCAGTGCTGTCACTGGAACCCAAACAGTATGTATTACAGCAGCCTGATCACTTTCACTTTACTATGGCCCATTTATTTGTTCCCGTTAACGTCAATGTTCCATGGCACACATTTTGTATGGTTGATGTCGCTGCGGGGACTGTGCTACAAAACAAACAGCTTGGCGCGGCCACAAGGGATAAAAAAAGTCAGTCATCACTGTGTTCGGTATATGACATGACATACTGACTATCACTAAGGCGTTTTACCCTGGAACACCCAGGGAAAAAAGGTTTCCAAACTTAAGTGTAGGACGCAGTGGAGCTCTCCTACTGCTGCTTTGGAATTTTAAGCCAAGAAACAAATGCAAACTTTGGCGTCCCCTAAATTTTGCTCGTTCGTCCAGTTTATCAACATTCTGTGCACATCTGCCGTCCGCCCAAAGGCAAAAGGGTACGGTATGATTTCCGAGAAGGTAAATTTCATGACAGCTAATTTGGCGCCTGGGTGAATACGAAGATTGAACTACATGCTAACGAAAAATAATGTATCAATGAAACCACCAGCACACGATACATCTAACCTTTCCAAGAAAAGAAATCCAGTCATGCGTAATTTTGACAAAAAGCCATTTCCTTTTTTGTTAGCGAGATCGATGTGTTCATTTGCCTCATAACAGAAAGGTACGTTCCTTTAACTCACTTTCGAAAGGTACGTTGTTTTTTTGGTAACAACAGAAAAGGCTATTTCGAGTTATATCCTGTTTTGGCAAACCAGCGAGCTCTTTCAGCCATATTCAGAAAGGGCTCCGTAATGCCTCCTTGGGCCCAATGAAACAAAACATCTGAAGATCACCGTTTTCCTACATAACGATGCATTGCGAAGGGAACATGCGCCATATACCAGTCGATTTGAAACACATGTATGAAACGTAATAGTTGTTCCATTTGGGATGAAATATTAAGTGAGCACGGCGCGACATGAGACCATGGAGCTCTATTACTTGAATACGCCACGTAAAATCATATGGCAGTACCTCAGTGCTAGGTCTGGGATGTCTCATTTCACGCCCACTGGCGTCACCTTCACTGTCCGCTGGTCCGTCGGAACGGACGAGACCTTTTGTTCGCGAACCCTCCCAGCAGACGTTTCTAAAACAGTCTGTGGTAATAAGTTACGTGAGGAAGCATAGCTTGGCACAGGGTGCCGATTTGCTTGTCAACACCCCCGTGCCAGCTGCCTCCTCTTCATCGGCTACCTAACAATGACCGTCGTCTTTGTCAGGTCGTATGCCTTCCAAGTTTACTCTCCGTAGCATTCCTTCGTAAAATTACTCCCGAAACGCGTCCCACCTTGATGATTTTCATGTCTAGCAAAAACGAAGGCTGATCTCTCTCGGACAAGTTTCTCAGCTTCCCCTGCAAATGTCGTCCTCGGCTACAGCCATGTGACGAGGTTCCGTGACATGCGCCGCGACACCTGTCAACGCAGCTATCGTCACAAAGTCCTGGATTTCTGCAGCATATTTCCGATTCGCCTTCATTGCCTTACTGATGAGCTGACGAGTAACGTCAGGGGAAATCCATGTACGTCGTCGTTCGAAGAACTTTAAAAACTTTACTGTGATGCTTTTTTGTGCCTGGGCGCGGGTCGCTGACAACTTAAGCAGCCCTCAAAGCAAGCTTCAACTCTTGTTCTTTCCACTGTAGTTGTCTACAAATATCATCATTTTCTCCACATTCCTACACTGCCTGAGAGACAGGTGACAGGAAGCGGTGACGTCCTAGGCCTTTCGATCCGTGACGTCCTCGTGCCATAATATGCAAACCGAGGGGTGTTCCGGAGGTTCTTCTGCTCCCTTTCAGGGGCACATTTTGGCGTGAGGACGCTGAATGTTTTGCTGCACACCTAGAGCTGAGATGTGAAAAGCACTGATGGGGAAAACACGAAGGACCACAACCTTCATCAAATTGGCACTCACAATCAGCTGTCCCCCCACCTACCGCCGATCGACTCATCCTAGGTACTCCGCAAGTACCTCGGCAGCTGCGTCCGTGTGCGCTTTGAACCCACACAACTGGAAATGGCAGTTGAAATCCGGTCAAAGAACGCTGTGTTGGTCAGTCGGACGAGCAGATGAACTTGGCAAGCCAAACATTCTTTCCCGCCAAGGGCCGTAAAACCAATATTTAGGTTCTCCACAACTCTGAGGTAGGTCTCTAATGAGCATGCGACGCCATCCTTCGTGAAGTCGTCGTGCACGAGATGTACTGTGACGTCCGATGGTAGTTGGAGCTTTGGCGGTTCGTGCTCACAGTGATAATGAGGTGCCATGAGGTGGAATTTCATTACGTGCTCCTCAATCCTGAAATGGTCCAGGCGATTTGGAGGAGCACGCCATCCACGGCGGTGAGGCGGAGAGCACGGATGTGCTGAGGGACAGACGGCTGCCAGCATAGGACCGTCGTTCGGTGGGCCGAACCCAAGTATGACAAGAAAGAAAAAAACCTTTGTGTAGGTTAGATGCGTCCGTTTCCGTCTGAAATCCGTCTGGCTCCCGTTCTCCTTCCATCGCGTGGCCGGCAGCACGGTGGGTGACAAAGTGCGGTGCATCTGCTTCTTCGTATCCGAATCCAGCTGGCTGACTGTTTTGTTGATGGTTTCACGCACCGACTGAGGTGGTGTTGTTTCAAAACCTCGTCTGCATCGCTTGATGCACGTTGCTGGTGCAGGGAACAGATTATGTTTGGTGGGGTATCCTCGTATTTGCTCTTCGAGACATGTAGTTTCAGCAGACACGTTTTGTCTGAGCTAACGCTTTCTGGCTTCTCGCTCTCGTTTTGTTCGACATGCCGTTGTGGAGATTTACGGCAGTCCACAGACCCGCTAGCCGCATCACCGTTTACCTATTTGCTCCATCCACACTTCATTTACAGCAACGCTTGGAAAGTCGGTCATGCTATTCAATAGTCATTCATCTCCGTTCGGATTCATCATCAAATTCAACCCACAAAATCAGCCGTTACCTGGAATTATGTGATCGGGTGTAGGGGTCTGAGGCAATGCACAGTGAGTGACCTGCATCATAACTCATCATAGGCCGCGTGCAGCCAGCGGCTGCGGGCATCCAGGAACGTTGGCCAAGAGGCATTTATCAAGCACCTTTTCTGGGATGTTAGCTCTTAAAGGTTCATCTTCAGCTGGATCCCCGTGAACAGTTGTGCCGGTCGCTGGAGGCCTTCTGCTGCTGGATCCCCTCTGAACAGCTCGGCCGGCACATCACACTGTCTTCGGCCAGTGTTGTCTGGAACAGAAAACGAAAGAAAGTAGAAGCACATTGGGCTATTATTGTGGGCTCTATTATTGTGGGTTGTTTGCACACCATGTTTTAACCAGTGATTAATAAGAGTTGTTCTTTCGCCTGATGGATGCGAAGCGTGCACGTGGCTCACTGTTCAGTATGAAACTAGAGGCGTGCTTTCTTTTCCGCGTGTTTGCACGTGTCAGTGCAAGTGTATGTGTGTGTGTGCAATACTGATCTCGCTGTATCCAGTCACCCTCGGTGGCTGGACGTCATATTCCAGAGGTTCGTCATCGTCATCACTCGTCTCTCGTCGAAGTCCTTTTCGTCGTTGCTACAGGTGAAACGAGCCTGCAGGAACCTGCAGAAGCTTCATAGACGCGGGGTTGTATCATTTCCTTTAATGTGTTATAAATCATATTTTCATACGGCATGCAGTTCTACATTTTGTATGCTTGTTCCCCTTGGCATGTGTTTGACCTTCAGGTGCCATAATTTTCTTCATTTTCTTCACGGCGAATTTTGTATGAGATAATTGTTTTTGCTGATGTAAAACAATTCGTCGCTTCTAGCGCTTACCTCCCTGCGTTGGAAATGTAATTAATGGCTCATCAGGTACATTTGCAAAACAGAATCGCTAGCAATAGTCATTTTAAAACATGAAAGGATACTTGCTGGTTTTCAACGTAATGTGGAATCCACGAACCAACATGTAGTAAGCATGACGTTTTGAAGGCTGCATGGCTGTAGTCAGCCGTCGGCTTTCGGCAAAAGTTTTCCAGTGGAGGTCTCAATTTTTGCCAACATTTCTCCCTCTCTAAAAAAAGGTTTTTGCAGTTTTCACAGCCACTCACTAATTCCGTCACGGAATAGAAGTAAAAGAAGGTTGCTCTCAAGACTATATTATCTTGTCTCAACACCAACATTAGCTGCATTACTTTTTTCACACTAGCACCTACGCACACACCACCGCAGTCTTCATACACGTGAGTCCCGAGCTAAGCACCGCCGAGTAGCAAAGAGCATAATAAATGAAAACCGGTGCGACGTATACCGTATCATCAAGTGGGAACTATTCCAAGAAATGACCAGAAACATAAGTATTCTTTTAATCTATAACATAGATAAATCCGGGGAAATTTTAGTCTTGAAATGAACTTTGTTGCTGCATGGCTTTTCTTGAGGGCACCCATAGAAGCCAAAAATGGAGGACAGCATGGCTAATCTTTTTACCGTTTTTATGTGCCGATTGTTGGGAGGGTTCAGAGGCCGCCTCCGTTTTTTTGCGTCCTGTTTCCAAGGTCTTTGACTCAGCTTCACCAAACCTGGCCACATTTCCTACCTGTTCTTCCTATATGTCGCGAAAGTTTTAGTCTTATTTTGCTCAGGGGTGGAGCCAGGCCGCATTTTTTGGGATACCTCATGCTTTGGCTTTGTTGAAGAAAAAGGAAACTGGCTGCCAAAAATGGTTTTTAAGAAAAGAGGCAAAACTTTACATGAGCGTGTAGATCATTGGCCTGGCCAACACACAACGCGTTTTTGTTAGTCTGTCTTAGGCCACCTTAGAAGGTCGGGTCAAGCTTGAAATTCAAAATTTGGTGTTTGGCAAATACTGTTTATATATATATATGTATATATATATATATATATATATACATACATATATATATATATATATATATATATATATATATAGACAATATTTGCCAAAAACCAAATTTTGAATTTCAAGCTTCACCCGACCTTCTAAAGCGGCCTAAGATTAACAATATATATATATATATATATATATATATATATATATATTTATATATATATATATATATATGATGTGGAACAGTGTCGGTTACTTGCGTTTCAGGCTTCAGATTGATGTTAGGTCGGGTCACGGAGTTATGACTTACAATGTCCGTGTGCGTACCCTATAACGTGGCGGCCATAAAAAACTTTTCTAAACATAGCAAAGTCGAGTGATTGGCGACGTTTTCATATACTACGCATTGAACTCCAGGCCATTCCATTTTTGCCTTTGGTCCTCTAGTTTCTTGCCGACATCCTTCTTCCCAAATAGCAATGTGACATACATTTTCGCCTTTTGGGAATGAATGTGTCCTTTACAAGGCACCTTCTTCAAAAAATAATGCCTTTTTTATCTAGCTCAGTAAATACAGCCAGGGTTACTTTCTTGTCACCACAAGTACATGCCCGCTTCTTTACGAATCCAGTGAAATAAAAATTATATTTTTGCCAAATTGGGCATTCCCTCTTTTTCCTTTGGACGGTAGATGCAAGTTGACATTTTCTGTGAACGTGTTAAAGTAATATCCGTGGGTGCCGACTTAAGCTCTTGCGTGCCTCCAGAGATATCGAAATTTCGCCTGTGGTCCGTTACACACAACTTAGATTACGGTCTTGAAGTAGTATAACATATGGATCCAGGCGTAGAGAGCAAGCAAAAACAACTTACGCCCAAGGGGCAAGCAGGATCATCGCAATGTTTTGCCTGCTTGTTTTCTGTCCTGCTGTCTACGGCACACCACTGACAGCTATTGATGCTCAGCAATTATCTGGAGACCGATCATTTGCCATGTCATTATCCCTGTGTGACATGTGTTACATCTGCCGATGTCTGCATCGCAACAGGCGTATTGTCACCAGCAGGACTGGATTGGGGCAGCGATGGCACCATTGGTCATGCTGGCGTCCTGAGAGATGCGTGTGTTGTTCGTTACAGACTCTTGTGGGACCGTTCTCCGTACAATTTATACGTCATGATGGGGTCACTATTGCGCAAAAAGGGCGGAGTGTTTAAGCACACTTTTTTATTACAATGAATCCAGTACTTTGGACTAGAATCACGGCTTTCTAGATTTCGTGCCCTGATGAGTTTTTATCCAATTTGTGTTGTTCAAGGCGAATCATGATACAAACCGTATACCAGATGTGGGTCCGCAGCCTTTTGGTAAAGTCTGGGTTTTCATGATTTTTTTTCACGTAGTGAAGGTTGTTGGCTATCAGCCTGGGGTAAGAAAATAACCATAAAGACTTGGTTCCATAAACGCCGATATCGCCGGCACCGTGACGCAGCGTAACGCCGCGGCTCCGTCCATGGAGCGGCAGCCTGTTCCGGCGCGGGTCGGCGGGCATGGACGGCCTGTTGCGCCCGACGCCACCTGCCCGCTGCCGCGTCACAGAGTCGGCCGGAGACCGGGCGGCCGATTCCCGGCGATGGCCTGCCATTCGACGGCGGCGACTGTAACGTTAACAACACGGCCGGCGCCGTTCGCGGCGGCCGAACGATCGCGTCGCCGCCGGGGGGCGGAGCGGCGGGGGCAGGGCGGCGACAAAGTGCCTCGGGCCGCGATGGAGCCGGTCGGCCGCGATAAGCCCCGCTCTGCCGGCGCGGCGGAGCCAAGCCGCTCCCCGTGCAGCCCGGCGCGCTGGCCGGCTTAGGGACGGGCGGCGATTGGCACCCGGCAGGGATGTGGAGAAACGGGACGAGTTCCAGTGCGCGTTTGACAATGAATTGTGGGGCGAAATATATGCGGCGGAAGTGCAAACATGTACATTTTCGGTGTTGGAGTGCTGAGGCGGATGCCTACCTGGAAAAAACATCGGAAGGTGGAATCAGGAACTCGAGAAAGGGGGAGGAAGAACGAAACATACTTATTCTGGCAGCATAAATAGACCGCGACAAGCAGAGAAAAGGTTATAGCTGACCGTTGCTTTCCCGCGAAGTTCCAACCCTCATCAAGCTTCGCAGAAGCCAGCGCGTGTTCATTATTGTTTCGCTGAGTACGGTCACGAACGGCGGTATCAAGACACGACAGAGGAAGACTTACGGAACGCACCAGTTGGCGGGCCACGGCCTGCTTCGCCTGCGGGCGGTACAGCGCGTGGCGATCTGTCCTACTCAGCGACACTTAAACGCCTCCTCGAGAGCAGGAATCCGGCGGGTCGTACAGGACCGGAAGCTCTCCGTCCTACGATCACTGATGCTCGCCAGACGTGTCTGCTGGGGCTGACGTTGTCCTGATCCTCGTCGGTACATGAGACGTTTGTGTCGCAGACTGTTTGGAATTGCGGCAAAGCGTTTTTCAGACGTCTCGTTGGCGGGTGCTTGAACTTCCTTTGCACTGGTGGGTGTCGCATCTCCTTCATTATTTTGATTGCTGATCGGGATGACACAAATTTTGTAGGAAGTAATCGCAGTGTATCAAAATATTTTACGTTATAGGCTGAAGAAACGGGCTAAAATTAAACTTTAATTTTCTGTTTCGTTTCCATTTCGAGCCTGCCGCCTCGCCAAGCTATCTCTTCAGCGTCCGAAAAAATTATGAGGTGTCGTCTGCTGGTGTGTTGCAGCACCGTAACCTGCAGATCGGTGCAGTCGCGTCCAAAGCCTGGTTATTTTATTTACTTTAAGATCATTAAAAATGTCATTAAGTAGATATTGCAGATCAAGAGATCATAATGACTTTTGGTAAGTTTGGATGCAGCGTTACGAGAACTTTTTAGTGTTTTCAGTGTTGATCATATTTCACTCTTGACAATATGCGCTCGTTTTCGCAGAGATAAATTTGAAATTCATTGGTGGTACCATGGTTTACCGCGTGCTGTTCCAATACGTCATTACCGGTGCGATGTGAAGCACTGATGTTGCTTTGGTTACGTGAAACGTAGACGCGATGCCCTCTTTACTAAAACACATTCTACGCCGAGCTACATCAGAAAAATCGGACAAAAGATGCCAGAAAATTTTTGACGTTCATGTCGGCTGTTTTATGTAGTTTGCAGAGAACATAAAAGTTCATTATTAACTCCCTCGGATTCGTGGAGAAGAGAGAAGCGTAACTAAAACGGTTCCGTGGGTATCGGAGCATAGTTCCCTCCGCGCAATGGCTTCCAGGCGTTTGGAATGGTTAGTGTTACACTGACTCGTCCCGTATATTACCACTTAAATCCATAGCACCAGTATCGAATAGCAGCCAAATTACTCCAAACGCATTATGACCTGAGGAATGCTTTCCCTTCTCCCGTCTGCTGTGATGTGGTGCACGTGCACCTCTCCATGCTGTTTCATCGACTGCTCCTCGGGCTCACGCAATGCCGCTGTATCACTGCCAGAAGAAGTGAGCTGAGCACCGTTCTTGGATACGGCAGAGCGCAGTATCCGGATCCGTATTCATCGCTCCGAGAGGGTGAGTGCATCGGATATTTCGGCCTCCCTCCACAGACCGTATCACTGGCCGCTTCCGAGAAGCTTTCTCCCGCACGGACGCGCCGCATAACCCTTCAAATGCCTCGGCGTCCGCCCGCGCGCGCACCCGTCGCCGACGACCTGACCGTGTACAACTGACTAAGACAGCGAGCCGCGGCCGCGAGACACGCTGTACGCCGGCTAAGTGCCTCGCAGGGCGGCCCAACTTGGTCGTCGCTCATGGGCCAACTTGGCCGAAATGTCGGGCAGATGCCGGCGCTATCGGGCCTGACGGGTCGGCGCCGCCAACTGTCACAAGTTACGACGCGGGCCGTCTTCGAGCTTCAATGGTGGGTGGCAGCGGCGCCGAGGCCATCTCCCGGCCGGAGGAGCCCCAGCTCGCTGTGACGGCATTGACGCCGGTTGGCCGCACGGGGTGGGGCATTGTAAGTCACCGAGTGCCGAGCGGGCGGATAACAGAACGCGGTTTTCGCACTCCTGTCGGTGTGCTTGGATTAAAAAGCGTCACTCCGACTCCGTCTTTAGCCAGAACGTCGCTGCGATTGCGTTCGTGCCGTCTACCCAGTCGAACAGACGACGTGCCGCCGTCTCCCTCCGCGGCGGGGGAGCGTCGACTCCGACGGCCGTCACGGCCCGCCGGCTCGTCGCCAGCGACGGGAAACATCAGCGCGACACTGTTTGCCGACAACTCGGGCGGCGGCGGCGGCGGCGGCGGCGGTGTCGGGAGTCGGTATCGGGGCGGCCGCCGCGTCGTATCGATTCGCACTCGTCGCCGTCAATTTTCCCCGCGATTTGCAAGCGGCCGCAAAAACGGCGCCGGTCGGGCCGACTCCTAAATCACCGCATGGCGGCCGGGCGGCGGCGCCGGGTAATTGGCAGATGCTATCGGCGGGGGCGCGCCGCCGGCCGGACAAAGCCGCGGTCGGCCCGAGGTGTCCCATTCCCGGCCGGCGCTGACGGCGGGGCCGGCGGAGACGGCCACCGCGGCCGCCGCCCGGCCAGGCCTCGGCCGGGGTCTGGGGTCTGACGGAGTCGGCAGGGAAACGGGGTGTCTGAACGCGGAAACGAGCACGCTTCAAGTTTGGGTGCGTGGTGGAGAGTTGGGAAGTGTTGTCCGCGGGCGATGAAAGGCGCGAGATAAATGAACTCAGAACTGGTTTTGATTTTTTTTCGCATGCATCGGTCTTCGCAGACACATGACAGGAACGTTTCTAATAAGTATGGCGTAAGCCGGAGAGTCCCTCTCTTGTGATTTACATCACGTGCACCAGACTTCCACGCTTATACACCAAGCGTGATTCAATTGACTTTAAAATAACTTCAGCGGCAGATTGTTATACAGTGTAACGAGTTCGTCGCATGCAGTCGGTTTGTGTTGACCGAGTCCACCTACATGATGGGCACTCAAAACACACGAAAACAGCGACGCCGTGCCACTGCACGGCTCTGTCGTGACTGCTGGCCTCGCACGCCTGCACCGAGGCAGGCCACGGCCAGTTACGGGGGCCGTAAATTCATTTTAAGGTGTGAAAACGCCTGCTCCACGAGGCACAACCCGGGCAGCGGCGTTTCCTTTATGAATATTGAGGCAGAAGCTGATTCCGCCACGCGAGGACAAATTCCGAGTACGCCCCGACGGAGCGCAGCCAGAATATTCAATGAAATGCAGCCAGAAAGCTGGCAGCCGCGACGACCTGAGCATAGTTTTCATACATATGTCACACGGGTGTCGTATTCTGAAAATTATGGACTGGACTCGACTGCTATTTTTTTCTTCAGTTCTCTCCAGTTAGTACAGGTACGTATTATGTAAAATATCGGAACACTTGTGGAGCCACAGCCACACCAGTGTGTGCCTACATGAACATATGTGTGCGCGTAAATGAAAAAGTCTTGAAACTGAACAATCGGGACAATGACCGTCCGGTATCAGGCTCGACAAGCCAGGACATTGACCGGTTGGGTGAGAGTTTGCATCTAAAGACAAGCAGCTGAAGAGGAGTTTGACGAGGGAAATAAATATTTGTTAACGTTAAAAAAAACGCACTACCAATCTAACACCCACTGTGACGTGAAGCACGGAACTTCAGACATCCAGCGAACCTAATAGATACTATATAAATGGATCTCAACCCAACATACCAGGACTGGGGAATGTCACAAGTACCTCAGCAGTGTAGTGTCCAGGCGATCGGGAACCCCAGCGGCGCGTGAAACATTTTCTAACATTATAAGCGTTATAACGGTATAACGCTATATACGCTGTTAAGCAACTGGCATCCTCTTCCGACAAAAAAGATTTTTTTGTAGATAAGTTAAATGTGCAGTGTACCGATGCAGTTGGAGGCCCATGCTGGGCGAAATTGACTATGACAACCCAAAGTCTGGCATTCATATTGTTCTCAAAAGTTTATCATATTCCGGTATTATGAACACAGTCCTCGCTTTCCACTAGCATCATGATTCTACCAGGACAAAGTATTGTTATATTTTGCCACGCAAACGTTTACATGCAAGCAAACCACGTACTGTATGATGAACTGCAAAACACAACGGCCAATTATTCGTGCCGCGCAGTATGACTGGCCTGCATTTTCCCTCGGCAGGAACCGACGTCCAGTCCGTACACGGAACACATCTCTCATGGCGGCCCTCTGCACAGTGTAATAAAGTTTGCTCCCGGACCGGACCCGTATCTATCAAAACTGGAGTAATTAAATCCGACTCGGAGGCAGACCCCCGCCGGGCGGCCAGAGGGGGACGACTAATGACCGCCGGGCGGGCGGGCAGGGCGCCGCTCGTGGGCGGTGTGATTCATGTTTGTCAGGGGCCAGTTGGGGGCAAACATGTCGTCATCGATCATTTAGAGGGGTTTTTCGTTCCCCTCACCCCGGTCCGACGTCGGAAGTGCGCCCGCTGCCTCCCATGATGATCGGAACGTCACACCAGCTCACCAGGTCACGAACATCCCGCTGAGAAAATGAATAAGGGTCCGTTGTTTTTGTCTTATGGGCCTCGATTTTCACGTTCGGCGATCGCCATGTATGTACCGTGACACACACGCAGTCTCCCTCACGTTGCAACAGTGACCATCTGATAACACCTGAAGAGCCATAAATGTTGGGAATCGTGACAGTCCTCAATTTCTGTGACTGTTAGACTGTCATCTGAGCGAAATGGCTGAAAGAGCGCTGCCTGGCCACAAGCCAAACCCCGAAGATGCCACGAGCCAAACAACAGACTACGGATGCACAGCTGTTCCCCTTCGGACTTGTCGCCATTTGGGATGGTCCAGGGAAGACAGAGCGTGTTTTCAGGTCGGGGACCAAAAAAGTTTCCCAGCGTTTGTGCTGTCATAGCTTTGGTCCATTCCCCGGAATCCCGTGAGAGGCCTTGGTGACTGTTATAATTTAGGTCACGTTTTTTTGGGTACCTTCCGTGTTTCCGGAAGTGTCCTAATGTCTGCGCCAGAGAGATGTCGGACTGAGTGGGCAGTCATGCAGAGGGTTCAGAGAAAATAAGGTCTGTTTTGTGTGTTTTGATTTTTCCGATGTTCGATATCACATACAATACGCGGCAACAAAGGCGAGAGTTCCGTACTGACCACAGTACCGTAAAGTTGCTCACTCACCACTGACAGCAGTCAAAGTATGTCCATGTTACGCGTATGACCGTTTCTCGGGTTCCGCTAGCGTCGATCTGGATGGACTCATTTCCACGAAGCGCATGGAAACCGCAGAAGAGCAATCTGTATTTTCTGCGTAAGCATTCATCCGAGATATAAAAACGCACAGGTGCAATACGGATAGGTCTGCTGTAATAAGAACTACAAGGCATTACAATCAATGGTATTACTGTTGTACCATGTAGATGCCCAAATAGTTTTTATTAAAATTACATTCGCGCGAGGATTTAGTTTTATAAATAGTGTTGTTGTTTTGTTCAAATGTTGAGAGTTGAAAATCAACGATCGAACGGTATTTTTTGCTATTGTTGACCATATTTATGTGACCCTGAGGTTTATGTGATACTTAGGTTTGTTGTGGTAATTGATATCGATTTCATCCACGCATTTCGGCAGCCATGACACTTCAGGAAGTAATTCGTTTCAGCTGTTGGTCGCTAGTTCGTCAAAGCCACTTGTTTAACAGCACGACGAATTTTGTGTTGTTCGGCATGAATGCACCGAATTGGAAAAATAAAAAAGGTTTCGTAGCTCTACAATGATCACATACCTCCCCAAGAAAAGGTCACGTATGGCCACACTGTTCGATGGGTATGTGAGACTGGCTGGCCCCCATCAAGGACCTAGAGCCAGGGCACCGCTGTGGTCATCAACAGGATCGTAGTGCAGTCGGAAATAGTAATAGCCTAGAGACAATGAAATAGGTGCAAAACAAAGATGATTGTGCGATCAGACGAATGCATTAATGAATATGAAAGATTTATACTATGGCACGAGGATCAGATGCACAGTATATATAAATATAATGGAATAAAAAACACAGTCTATGCGGAATATTTATATATATATATATATATATATATATATATATATATATGGCGGTTAACAGATTCCGAAAAGGAAAATGTGATTGGAGAAATGATCCTCCATGCAAACTTACCGACACAAACCACCAGATATCATCTAGACTTGATCTGCTTGTGGGCCAACCGATGATATGTTCTGTCTTTCCAAGCCCGAGGAACAAACTTGGAAAGAAAGAACAAAAAGAATGCTGTTAATGGTTTAAGGTAACAAAGAAAAGTGGTAAAGTAACTACGAAAATTGTCTATTTCTCAACGTAAATGATTACAATAACAGCTGAGATATCATTTAAAACCGTGTAATTGTGAATTCACCAACATCACAGTCGAACAGCTTTAATGCATGCAAAAGTATTCCACGGCGGACGTCACTTCAGTTGACAAGAGTTTGAAAAAATTTGCTCAGACAGGCTGCAGATAACCTTGTCCGGAGCCAATTCCGAGCAATAATGTCCATTAAATTGGTCTGACGTGACACTGAATGTCTCGATATGCTGCGGTACAAAGCGTTTGTAGCCATTACAAGTTAGTTGAAATTTTACGTTCTCGACATACCGTATTATCAGCAATACGTAGTTCCGTAGGAAACGGTTACTTAAATGTAGTAAAGGAAGACAAAAGATAAAGGGAACACAGAGATGCACTGTTAAGTGGATGAATATGCTTCTATGGAGTCCATCAAATGCCTAATCCGATTAATTGTCTCCATTTGCCATGATGAGCTGCCGATTTTGACGCGTTCCGCTGGGTGCACATGCCGGACGTTTCTCGTCGAAGCATCTCGTCGCCGCTCACAGCTGACAATCCCATTTGACACGCTGGGCGCAAATCGCATTGGCGCAGCTATCGGCAATCGACATGCGGAGTCAATCCAATAGCATAACAATGCATGCAAATGCAATTTCGGACCGCAAACCACAAATGCAAGAGACCTGGCGGGCGCTGTTCCTGACCATGATCAGCGCCGCAGCTGATACGCCTCGCTTCCATCCACCGCCCGGCGTGCCGCCTGTCCAGGGCGCGGGAGCGTTTAATAATTAGCGGCGCCCCAGAGGCGGCGCGGCCATCAGAGCCTTTCGTCAGGGCGGGCCACCGGCCGATTGACGACGCCCTAATGACCGCCCCTATAAACGCACGACGTCCAGGCATGCAAATCATCCATTCCTCATTGATTTTGTCCACCGCGCTCGGCGGGCCATCGTTCAGAGCGCGTCGACAGGGTGGAGCCGAAACTGCTCCGCTGGCGCGCGGTAATAAAGCACCCCATCGTGTTGGTCGGGAGCGGGCCAATGAGGGTAATTCCCGCCGTAAAACAGCGCGCGCAAATGCCAATTCCGGCGACGGCAAACATCGGTTCGATCACGCGCGTAAACAGGAATGCTCGTAACTCGAGGTCGGTACCCGGGTGGTGCGGAGAGCTGGCACTCGACGCTGGGCGCCCGTCGTGCCTGGATTGGACTCGGAGCGTCCCGTGCGTAACGCTGACGAAGCGCTGATCACGATGTCCCGCTCTAGCATACGTTAGAGTTATTTATTACTTTATAACAATGTTACCCGGTCAGAGCATATGCAGCGGACAAATATCCTGTCTTTCAGACCCACCACATGGCAAATTTCAAGAGCTCCTTGCCCGCGGAGGAGCTAGATTTTTACACGCAGAGGTAATAAGCACCCTTTAATTTTTCAACTATACATAACTGAGGAACTGAACAAGCTTCGGCGTGTTGGTCATCCTTTTTTAAGTTTCGGAATTATTGGCAGCTTATTGGTGCATGATATGCTAGTTTTTTCGTTACAATGGAAAAAAACGGACCAGATCAAACAAAATAATGTGAAAGCTTGCATAGAAATAATACTTTTAAAAAACAAAATATAGAACATAGAACATAAAACAAAAAGAATTATCGTTCTAAAACGACACATCTAGCAGGAATGTGCTTCACACAGATGCCTCCATCCTAGCACATAAAATGGTACGATTATCTGGTTAACAGGGCGATCAATGCCTGTCGGGGCATGTCCACCTCAGAAGCAGACATGGCTGCCGTGACCTCGCTGTTCCCGCGTAACGATAGACAGGGAACCGGTCTGACGGGCGCGGCCTCACGCTGTCCACTGGACAGCGCGCGTCGATAGCGGCGCTCCAGGTCACCACCTGGTCGTGCGCGGTAACACGGCAAAGCGGATCCCAGAGGACGAGAGGAGGCCCGGGGAGAACGTACTCCACTCATCGCAAGCCCATCACGCCCGGGGGCAATGAGAAGCCTCTGCTCATTCGCGAGATCAGGCAATGCAATCACGACCGAACGAGCGAAGAGATCGCCGAACGAAACACCGCAGATGGCATGGGCAGCGGGGGCTCGTGGTCAGCGGTAGGCTGCCCTACGCCTTTAACCTAAGACCAGATCGAGCGCGACGGGCGTCGGATGCAGGCGTGTTGGTCATTTACCAACAGCTCGAGGCCCGCCTAGTCCATCTAAGAGATAGTAACCTGCTCGCGACGGATGGTCTGGGTTTCGCTGATCCATGTCCAGGTCTTCAACACGAATAATGGCTGCCCCGCGGAGACTGCCGTCTGCACGGGAAGTGGATCTCTTCCAGGTCAGCGGGTGATTCCGTGATGCTCCTCCATCCAGCGGACTCCCCGGAGCCCTGTTGACGGCTCTAACGGCGGCGGTGCGTCGGTCGAGGCCACTGATCGAGAGCCGCATCGGCTCAACGAGAGACCGGCGCTGACGAGGTCCAGCGCCCCCCCCCCCCCCCTAGGGTGTCGGCTATGAGAACAGCAGCAAGTCCTCTCGCCCGTCCCCCTGTTAATCTTGTCCAACATCCTCTGGTCCTGAAGATGGCAGTGCTCTCTTCTTTCGGAAAAGCAAAAACAATTCGCAGCATACAATGGAACACCGGACTATAAACGGTTCACCACAAAACACAGTTGTCAAAGAGGTGACAGACGTAGCTGGGACGTGGACTTCGTAGTCGGTTCGATGGTAAAGCGCAAACTACTCCAGCAAAATTCCACCAGAACACCTGCTTTCTTCACTTGTTCAACAGCAACAATTGTTTGAGCCCCAAATAATTATATGTACATCTATATGTGCATATATATAATCACTTTTTCACCTATATCCGTGTATTGTTATGCATCAGATAATACTGAAATAAATCAGAGACCTGCCAAAATAAGCAATACGCCTTCGCGAATTTACTCGTTTTCCGTAGCAGTCGACTTGAGAACTGTCCGTGGGTTCGCCAGGCTGGAAGGAAACGCTGCTACTTTCCATGCTTCGAGTGTTGCAAAGCGCTGGAAATGCCCGGAGGAGTGGAGATTTATGGCAGCTTTAGAATCCAATCAAACTCGAAATCACCGCCGAATGAGATCACGAGGTTCACATCACAGTCAACACAGTTCAATTGGACGGGGCCCTACGTCTGCAAATTGTCCGCTGACTCGTTCCCCGGAAAACAGTCTACAGGGCAGGGGACGGACGCCAGACAGTAACAGACATCGCATGGCAAGCGATGACGAGACGGAAAACGGACGATGAAACGAACGCTAGCACCGCCATAAATGGATGAACCTGGCACCAGCCTGTCGTGCCGTTTACATCGGGCTTTTATTTGTACGGTGGAGCTACAAAGCCATCGTAAAGATATGATCATGCGGAATATAAACGTTACGATAAAGTTTTCAGATGCCTAGTCTTTCACTTTTACATAGGCGTCATACGTTTTCGAAGGTTTCGTCACAATTTGTTTTCTTTAAATGCACAAAGGAAATGGTTTTCGTCTTGTACTGTCATTCATGGGAATCAATGTAAGGAACCAGAGAGGGTTAGATGTTTCGGGCTAAGCTGCATTGAGCGGCATGATCAGCTGTTTCACACAGTTTAGGTTTACTGGTATCACCTGTGGCGGAACATCCGGGTTTAAAGGGACCGGGTGGGAGAGTGGGGTAGGCCATCTTTAGTTTACATGTTTATAGTCGACGTCACAGGGTTAATCCTAAATTTCGGTGTTCCAAGGATGGAGCGTGGCGCAGCGCCCCAACTCCTGAATGGTTCAGTACCGTTCGTGACTGGTATGGTCATCGGTGGAGCCGATGAAAAACGATAGAAGCACACGGGACGGATTAACAGTACTTAATTTTCTGTCCTCAGACTCTTTGATATTTAGGAATGTTAATTCATTACGAGGTGAACTGTGGTCAAATGGCCAGTGGTATGGCCGTTGGGAAGAGCATTGGGACCAGTGATTTCCAAGCATTGCCTGGCCCCACACTTGGCGTTGTATGGCCGATTGTCCGAGACCGAATGTATAAGCACAACGCCAATGTTCCAGCCTTCCGTATTATCGTATCGCCACGGAATTTCGGGCGGCGTGCGCCTCTCGGCTGCCGGGGATTCGGGACGACGCCTTTTATCGCCCGCCCATCACACTCCGGGACGACTTCCGTGCCGGCAGTGAGGAAGATTGATCTACCGACTGTAAGTTCAGTGAGCGCCTTTGGCCCTTGACTTGACTTGACGGTCTCGGACGCACACTGAGAATAGGTGGTGCCTTAAAGAGAAAAGTCCACAGGTCATTGTGTTTTACGGTGATGCGCTGAAAAACTGACAAACCTGCACTGGAGGAGCTGATCATAAGTCGTGCAGAATCAAAATAGGACGCTTGAAGGACCGCCTTCGCAAAACTCATTTGGCGTAGTTCCCTTTGCCGTTGGTTTTTGCCTCGTCTGGAAACGTTAAGTGACTTTGGGTTGTTGGTAGGTAAGAGCTGAAGAGGGTTTTAGGTCAGAGAACCCGAAACCGAGAACCCGAGAACAGGATAGGTAGATTAATATGTCGATGACTGCATGATGTGTAAACATAGTGTCTCGTTTTATTGCCGTACATTTAAACAGATTCTTCTTTTGACGGCATTTATGACCACTCACTGTTCGTGAAACCTCTATGGATGTCATCCACATGGCTTTGGCTGTGGGTGCTACGTTGCCCTCAGAAAGATAAGAGTCCTTATCTATGGCAATGTTGTCTTCTTACAAAGTGATAATTTGCGGCTCATATCTAATCATCCGAGGTCGAAACACAGATCTACTCTGACCCTTCACGTAAGAGCCGAATGATTATCACATGCGCCTATAGCGGAGAAAATGGGTGAGTAAGCCGAGGTCTCGGACCGGAAAACCACTGCATCCGGGCCCCAGCCCGACGACCCACAGCATTGCACTCTCAGGATGTTACAGCTCTACTGCCCAACTGTATGAATGGTATTTCTCGTGCGATTATTTCCTGGCAAGTGCCTGGCATTCAGCACGAACAACGTTGTCTGGAACAGCACGCTTATTTCCGTTTATGAAAAGCTTAGGAATGGGTCGACAAAGCGACAGAAATTTCGGGACAAATACGGCACGGCAGCATCTGCGGCGGCATACGACGGTCTTCGCTGAATGCCGTCTCCGACATGAGCGCGGTGAGCACGTTTCCGTGATCTGTTCTGGCGCGAGTAAAGACCTCCGCAGTGCGCTGCTTGTTGTCTGTGTTTCGAGCGGTGTCTTCACCAATCTGTTCCCGTCGGCATACCATGCTGGCGCGCCGCAGCGCGCAGCTGCCGGCTGCGCCGCAATCGCCGCCGGCTGCGCCGCAATCGCCGCTCCCCGGCCGGGCGCGATTTATGTCGGCGGCGGCTGAGTTATGAGCGGCTGCTGTCGCTGATGCCGTATCACGAGCGGTCCGTGCCCGGGCGTCGTGATGCTCGTGTTCGGCGGCCGCCGGCCGGTGCCGGCGCCGATGCTCGTCATCGATCCGGGGGGTTTACAGATCTCGGAGCTCGTCCACGCGCATCCGTCCGCCGCGGAGAAGATGGCATTGTTATCATACAAGGGGAGAGGCGATTTGCTTGAAAGACGTGCGGAGATTTCATCTGGACGTAAACGGGATGAGAAAGGGAGAGACAGGGAAGCCGCAGGAGATCGGCAATAAAATAAAGCAAATAGAGCCGAACTCGGCTCGTTTGTCTTTGATCTGGAAAATGCCGACTATTTATGCCCCATCGTAGCTTGGTCAATCTTTGAATAGGCGCAGCGGCGTCCCTTGTGCATTGCCACTATACAACGGCCCCTTTGTTCGGGACGCACGCCGTTCGCCACAGACTTCTCCGGAGGTGAGGGAAGACGCGATCAGTGGCGACAGCGGCGGTCGTCAGACCTGAGGTATCACTGCGCCTAGAGTGCCGGTTATTGGTATAACGCGGACTGCTCTCCTGCGTTAAACGCTAGCTGAGGAGAGCTGGGAGTCATGTGACGATACGACAGTAATTTACCACACAGCTGGAATTAGATTACAGAAGTAATTTGATGTCATTTATGCGAGTATTTCGAACTGCGGAGACCATTGAATGATACAACACAGAGTCAATAGAACAGGGTGGTTTCCCCCCCCATTCTTCATTATTCATGGCATATCCATCTCCTCGGCACTTGTTTTCCATCGCCGCGTGCGTCCGGGAATACCCCGAGCGTCCAATGAGGCGGACACCCCGCGTCATTTCCGCCGCACCAGCGGGGTTCGCATTCATTTCCGGTTCGAACTTGGAGTCGTGCGCTGCGGGAGGGTATCAAAGACAGTGAGATGGCGGTTTTGGAAAATGCAGCATTGAATGCTGCGACTTGCTTGCATGTTCTTCTACTTTTGTGCGAAAATATTAGCTCCGCTTAATCAGTTTCTTCAAATGACTTAAACATCAGTCGGGGGTATTCTCGGATTCTGCGGCTTATCATTCTCCCAACGGCGTTTTTAATGAGACGGCTGGACGACAGAACCAAGTATCGGGCCAGGACAGCTGACAGGAAGCTGGTACAAAACATTTAAAACGCCACATATTTGAGAACTGTTGACGAACTTGTTGAACTGAGAACGCAAAAAATGTCACTGCGAAACATGAAGCATGGGATGAGAAGGTGACGCTTACTGAACCCAACGTTACGCGCTTAGACTATCTGCACATGAAGGTGTCACAGATTTCCACATAAGACAGGAAGATTTGGATATGTGAAAAAAAATGGAACGTAAAAAGTCATGTTTCACCACCTATTAAGCTGCACCTAACGCTGTTTCGCCGCCAAAAATGTACCGTTGCGTGTGATATGCTTGCATCAACAATCACAAAACCACAAACCGCCATCAAACAGGCTCTTTTCTCTGGGCTGCCACTCCGACATCGATCGTCCAGTTCTCCCACCCACCTCCGGCCGAGTGCTGATATCCGGAGAAGACGGGTATTCCGCGCCGCTGTCTGTCAACAGAGCTGATCAACAGCTGACGGCACCGCCTGCCGGCAGTGGGACCGTCTTGCCGGCTCCCCTGGCGGCGGGTCGGCCGGCCCGGTCCGGCCCGGCTCGGCCCGGCCGCGGCGCAACCGATAGATATGCGCGGACGCGAATTCTGGGCACGTGCAGCCGCCCGGCCGGCGAACATGAACTCGGCCGAGCGGCCAGATTTGCTGACAAATGGCCGTCCTGCCGGCGGCGGCGGCGGCCGGGCGGTGCTCGAGCGGCTGCGCGGGCGCCGGACCACGAGCGACACCGGGCGTCGGCAGGCGGACCGAGACCGCATTACCGCCGCCTTTTGTCGCCAGGTCACGTCCTGCGTCCATTTCGCCGCGGCCGCGCCGCGTCGGCCGCGTCGTCGGCGCCGACGGCGGCGGACTGGGAACGACGCGTCGGCGGGCGGCGGGCGCGCGCCTTCAGGGAACGTCGGCCGCCGCCGAGATTTTACTGTCCGGAGATGGGCAGATACGGGCCGCCGGGACGGGCTGAAATACAGGCGGCGGCGAGCCTGGCGCCCGGATCAACTGGTGACGGCGAAATCGGCGCGGAACGTTCGCGGAGGAGCGCTCCGAGATCAAAGTCGGGGTCGGTGAGTCGTCAGCCGTTCAGCCGCGCCCGCAACGAGCGCCAGTTACCGATAACCGGGGCTTTCGGCGCGGTGCTCTTTGGGGACGCCGACCGCTGAGGCATGAGTTAAGTGGAAAAGTTCCCAGACTTCTTGGAAGATTCTTCTGCAATCCAGATGCAAACGGAAGGTCTGGGGACATAGGATGTCATTTGGTGTCTCCGCCAGACATCACTGAATGCTGGGCCAAAGGTTCTTTGAGTTTTTTTTTTCATTTGAAAACAAAGGGGCAGAATGGTCAAAAACCGAGGCGTGTCTTACTCTTCATATCTATGCTGCAGGCAGAACCCGTAAATTGGCCCGCTCATCGACATTCTCGCCAAATGGCGCATCACGCCGCCGGCTTGCGGCGAGCTCATTGAGCCTGGCGGTCACGGTCTCTCGCGGTGTCTCAAGTACGGCACATCATGCTGCGGTGAACGACGAAGCTTGAGACGGATTCAATGCGGAAGCACTGTCAAATACCCCGGGGAAAAGTCGCGAATCACGCCGTCAGTTTATGCCGAAAAATCGGCTGATTTCGCGCAATGATGCAAGCACAACGCATTGCCAACAACACTGTCAGGCGATAGCCAGGATAATCCTCCCTTAACCGGTTGCCAGCGCACTCTCAGGCCAAACATCGAGCCCTATCCGACTTCCCTCTTGCCAGAACGAAGAGATTGGCCCCAAGACAACAAAGCTACCAATCGCCACAACAAATCTAACAAAGTTATCGATACTGGTTTGCGCAAATGTAGATGATAAGAACCCGAGGGCGGGTGCCAGATTTGTTGAACGTGCCCGGTGCTAAATGTTTGCCGGTCTTAAAATAGCGCGACAGGGGGACATGAGTAGCCCTTGCCATGTCATAAATGAAGGTCTGGAGGCAAATCCCTTGGGATCTCTCCAAGCTTTTATGGCTTTAATTATTTCAATTTTCAAAGAAAGGCGTGGTAGCGTCGGGGAATACGCCCATTTGAACATAAAATCTCATTATTCCTTGTTTCACTCAAAAATGAATATAGAAAAAAACCTTGAATTCGCTATGTTTTGTGCTGTGATAAAAATACACATTTACATATTTATATCCTGATATGCAGAACCATTTCATATGGACATGCAAACCATTTCCTGTTTTTAACTTAAACTATCTACTCTTTGCCCAGATTCTTCTTCACTCTTCCTTAACGTCTTCTCGCGGTGAAAATTTTCAGAAGCGCGTGGCTGCTGAGGCAAACGATGTCCGCGCCCGCTTATTTCAGTTCAGAAGCAGCGGATACCAGCACCCTGGAACCAGTTCAGGCACGATAAGTCCAGGCGGTCTTGACCGAGCGAGCAGACTGACCCCTGATGACTCTGTCGAGGCCCTGGCGCTGAGCCGAAATCAACAGCGGCAGAAAGCCGCGTAACCTCGAGATGGTGACGCCTGCCTGCGCGGCCATCTCTCCAGTCTGGGCACCACGCTCTTATGCTGAGCCCCGGCTCTGGTGCTCCGCTGACGGGACTGAAGCTGCCAATGAGCACACGGTGGCGCTCGATGTCTTGCCTTCATCTGGCCAAAGGCGCTGTGGCCTTCTTAGAGGTTAATAACGGCATGATGCTGCTGGTTTATTCATAGGGCCTGCACGTCACACTGCGGTTAAAAAGGTGTTAGCATAATAGTGATGAGTTCTTTGCCGTAATGCCTCATCAAGCATTGATATTACTCAAGCTTAGTGACCAACTCAGCGATAAGCAGGAGATATTTAAACTGACGTTGCTAATTTCCCTAGATTGTAGTATGTTGTTTATGGACGTGGGAGATGTGCGCATGATTATAGTATAACGAAACAATGGTTTTTCGACACACGGTTTAACTTGATCTAAGGATTAGCAATTTTCCTCCTTGTTATTGGGCCAGTAACCTTTCTCTCTTTATGGTTATTGCATATATGTCCGCTGTGCTTTGCGTATTATTAAGCTCATCAAATAAGCTCATTATTCATTACATAAGTTAAATGTCGTCTCAGAGGCAGACATGCAACAGGATCCCTCTGGTTATCACCATTTCGTACTGGATCCTTCGATGACCTGGGTGTATCACTTCGTCAACTCGGAAATGCCGTGTCCCGCCAGAACAGAGCGGTGCCCAGGTGACGCAACACTTTTCCTTTTCAACTTAGAACCCGTCGCAAAACAAGGGTAATCGGCACTCCATTGGGACTGAGGTATGTATATGTCTGCTCAGATGCGCATTCATAGAAAATAGTTTAACCCTGTTCCGGGACCTAAATTTTGAGGCTAAATCTCGGTGCGGGTCGGACTTCCTCGGACCTTACTTTATTTTTCGGGAGCTAACAGTCAGATTTTATTGCAAGACGATTCAAACTAATCGCTGTGACCTAATTTACATTTCGACACGTTTCAGAATACCACAAATCTTTAATAGCGATGTCAGGAACCAAAAAAGGGGCTTTCGTATCGCATTCATTGGTCGCCATAGGACCAGATAATGCTGAAAGAAAGTTTCCCAGAACGAATGGAAAATGAGATTCAGGGGTCGAAAACATGTTTTAAATATTAAAATATCTTTAAGTACTTGAAAATGGCATAACCAGGGACTATACAAGGAAGCGTAATTGGAACGTACCCTTTTTGTTCCTAAACGAATTTGTATTGTCCGCAGGGGTCCGAATTCAGCCATTGTGACCTTTTCTATATTTTGGACACAAAAACATAAGTTATAAATAAGCTTACAATGGCGGTACGACGAATGCAGGAAAATACAGGAACAAAGAATGGGGGCATGAACTTTTATTTGTGGTGCATTGAGAAAAAAATAATATAGGTACGCATATTGTGCCTGCATACGACCGAGGTCAGAGTCTGACGTAGTATGCAGTGAATCTGTGATTTATTGTTGGTATGATACCATCATGCCAACGATAAGTTATGTTGGTATGATGGTAAACATTACTGCATACATTGCATATACATACATACATACATATGCATACATATACATACCTCTTTGGCTTAGCCAGGAACCAAGCATGGGGTTAATGGTTGCATTTTGCCTGAATATTTTTACTTACTGATGGAGCCTAAGACATGTTAAAAAAGTTACTATGACTCAACATGCATTTTTGTAAAAATATTAACTACCAATGACGCAGCCAGGATTCTGAAAAAAGAGGGCAAAATGCTCTTTTCCTTGTGCATTCAGCACTCTTGTTCACAGTGCTTAGAACAGTACCGTGGTTCTTGGCGCGACGTACGGGCCACGAGTAAGGTTCCCAGGATCTACTCCTGACAATATGCAGGGCAGGTTTTATGTAAAAAAAAAAAACGTATTCTTCGCCTTAGGTCGCAGACCAATCCAAAGGCATCCCTGGAATCGCATGATATGGAGGTTATGTTCGTGTCACAATCTAGTGTGCGCCCACTTTTTGGTCCCCTGGTTCCTTCCCTTTTGCCATAATGCTGCCTTTCGATCTAAAAATGAATATACAGCGTAGCATATGTTTTTATGACCGTCCTTGATCTGACAATGTAGACTGACTGCTTTACCGAAAGTAATATATTAAGTGTCCCTTTTACCTCTTCTGGACCCGCCACTGCGTCCATTAAATGCAGCATATATGTCGTAACGCATGAAAAAAATAGGTGATTTGTGAAAAATGTTGGCCTTATTCTCATAACACTAAATAGGATACGTCGAATGTTCTACCAGGCAAAGTGGCGAAAAACGGCGGAACACACCTCCCGAAAGCTCACCCTGGACCCAATTCTGGTAAAGTTACATACTCAAATTTCTCACAGTGTATATAAAACGGAATACTAGGAAAAGCTGCCAAGTTTCATGACTATACCTCAAACTGTTCAGAAACGGCAAGCGCCTAAGGGGGGCTCATCAAGACTCCGCCCCAGCATGGAATAGGGCAAGGAACTTTATGAAATCACCTAGTGTTGTGTTGTAAAAAAGAACAGATTATTAAAAAACGCACACACAGACAAGGCCGCATTTGCACCATGTAATCAACCAGTCAGGCACCACGAATTTTCAATAACGTTTGGCTTTGAGATATCCACAGTTAATTACACATAATATCAACATTATACAGTGACGCACATAAAACACACGATCTAAAAGCTTATGTAGTAATGTCCAAAACTCTCATGTTTAGCCAGACTGTGTTAAAAAACGGAAATTTAGGAGCATTTAGTATACTGAGTGCAGCGTCATATCACGCCCGGCATGCGCATCTCCAAAATGAGCGTTAAATGGGCAGCCCAGCAATGAACTTTCCAACAGCTCACGATCACATTACTGCGTAAGATGACTAGCCCACAACGGCTGTCATTCAAACAGTCTACACAACCTATGTTAAATAACGGCTACGTCGCCGTCCTTACGACAATGAATGCGCCACGCATGGCGCCAACACCGCATTATGGTGGACGCACGACTTCACTCAGAACTGGGATGACGCATTTGCTTCGATTAAAGCTGGCGGAATTGCTAACTGTGCGAACACCATTATGGCGGACGAAACTTTGAAATGCTGTGTTCGGAGCCCTGCAGTCTGCTTCTATCCTCGGCAGGAAAAACGGCGTCTCTTGAGACTAGACAACTCTCGAAACCATTAAAGGGGCTGCTCCATCTTTACTCGTGTTTTGGCCTGAGATAGCCAAGTTGTAGCGTGTAGCCTTATGATCCGAACTGTAATACACATCATGCCTCAAAACTGCACTCTTACGAAGTTCAAAGCAATTTCCAACGGTTTTCCCGTGTGTCTCATTCAGTCGTGTTTTGTTTTCAGCCGCTGACGTCTGGGGCAGACGCAGGATAATAGACGTTTCCGTTCATCGGCCTGCACAGGCCCGTGTGGCGCCATATCGGCGGGTGACCGCGGAATATGCAAGTGGGTTTCATTTGACTACATTTCCCGAGGCTTCTAGATATTTTTTCGAGAAATATTGCAGAAAATTTTACCAGCGTCGTTTCTCAGACCAACCATGTCTTTTCATGAAAAATCGACCAAGGCGCAGCATTCTTTTTAACTCGGCACCGCCTAGCGTGTTTTTGTACCCGCGATCGCCTGGGGTGTCGAACAAGGCATCCCCCTATTATCTCAGGATCTAACTGTCGGGTCCGAACCGGTCTACCACCAATCGATAGCCTAAGTTTTGCCATGCAGAGAATACTATGTTAACCCTTGTCACGTGAATGGTGACGTCAGAAGTCTCGTAAACGGATAAGACCACGTCTGAAAAATCAACATCGGTTTGGACATCATGTCATCGTCAATAGTGGCCTAAGAGCCTTCAGCTGGGAACAAACCAAAAGTCACGGTCTTTTGTATCAGAGCCAGGCCGAAATGTTTGAAAAATGCCGGGTCAAGGTCAGCCTAGGTCAACTGAAATATTGGCCTTACATTACATGTCAAAAATCGATACTTACTCGTAACCGCGCTGATCCACGTGGCAAAATGGAGGGAAGTGAAACCCTATGATCAGATTTGCATTACATTCTTATGATCCAGTCAAGGGCAGTCAAGGTCAGATAAGGCTGCATTACTCTTCCTGACAAAGAGCAATAATAAATCGCTTGAATTCTTAACTGCGTCCAAGTACAAAACTGAAATAACACGTCGTAATAATTACATTTGCGCTGTCTGCTCTTCATCCGGTCAAAGTCAAGCTATGACAGGACAGTTATCTTTTTTTCTGACTAGGAACAATAATTTTCCTTTACTGCCACTGAATCATCTTTCACAGCCAATGTTGTATTTGATTTCATTTTGACATCTACCTATGACGTGACCTGGCAGGACCTTACGTTGCATTTGGTGAACTAAGAGGCGCAAATAGATTTGCTCGTCCAGCTTGAACGATAGGGAAGGTCAGCGGCAACCACTTCTATCATCTACAACAGAAATCAGTGCAATTATCATCATGCATGAGACCTAGCATGGACTCTAATGATGACGTGTGACGGTTATATATGCTTTTGGGGACCGTCTTCTAGGTAAATTTAAGTAATTCGTGCATTATATTTGCGAATATCATCAAAAGAAAACGAAACATGTTCGCACCGTCACCCGAAAAGGTGAAAACATCCCTGCAAGGATTGACTTATGACGTCATATCTCCACCTGAACTAGCATGGAAACGGTTTTGATGTCAAAATATGTAAAATTGATTAATAAACAGGTATTGAAAATGTGTTTTAGGTACTTACGGTTCAGAAGCTATTCAGTAAAAACCGAAGGATGTGCCCTTTTTGACACCCCCAGGCGGTGCCGAGTTAAGGGACGAGGTCTTTGCGTAGCTTCCGATAAGTTCGCATCATGCCTGCAAATGCATTGACTTCTAATGCGGTTATGTCCATGTGTTTTAAGGAACCCAATTAAGGACGAAATGGCTCGCATCTTGGTTCAGTTCTCATGCTGAAATATGTCATGCTCGTGGCAAAATTTTCCGAAAAAAAAGTTGTTGAACAGAATGATTTTATAGAGTTGTTCGAGTACGGGATTTTGTTTCAATTTAAAATAGGTCTAGAATGAGAAACGTCGCTACGAAAGGGCCAACCATTTAATTGAACAAAATCCCCATTACATTCATTTTCACCCAAGGACACTGGGAACCCAGCAAAAACGTCTCTCGAAATCAATGGTTACTGAATCCTTTTCAGTAAGCGGATGTAAGCCTATTTTTACGTCTCTGTCAGCGACGAAAATAGGGTACTTGATGTTATTTGCGACAAGTCGCCTTTACCTTTGCGAACTCGCAATGCATTGTGTAATTATGTGTGACTGTAAAGAACACGCAAACCGAAAAAAGCACACCAATTTGCAATTGTCAGTGTGAACGGTCCCCATCAAAATACAATGACCTAAGAACCCTTGGGACAAATATTACTTATGTGCCGTATTTCCTTTTGCTGTTGTCAGCCTAATGGAAATATGCTGCCCACTTATTGATAGGATGGAGTATCATATCAAACGCACGTGCTTCTTAGATCTTAGTGGATATCCGCATCCGAACCTTTGAAATGGACGGTCCGGAAATGAGCAACCTAATTAAGCAGCATTGGCACGACTGAAGCAATTTCTCATTGATATCGGGCTAGATGGTCCTCGGGAACCTCGTATTTCGTACGACGAGCTGGCGGCTGTCACCCCGTGATCTCGGTAGCCCTTTCGGTTTCATGTCAAACAGCGCTGACTCCTCATGAGAATCAAACCTTGATACTTGCAACACGTGGGGTTCGAATCAGATATGTTACCACAGCCACAGGAGCGTTTTCAGTGGCACACGTTCATTCAGAACCCCTTCCCCTGGTTCAACGCCGGCCGTTCGACGATTTAAATGCTGCAGACGGCGCAAAACAAACATTGATCACCGTTAGTCCATGTTTCTGCCCAGGAACATACGCTGCAAGGTCACCATCAAATGCGGCTGGCGCAGCAGCGTATCACTTTTCCTGTCACGTCACTTTCCAGTCAGTGTCTGCGTGTTTGTCGTCAGTGAGAGGGAGGATGTAAAGAACGAGACCTCGATCGGTGAGGGGGGGGTGGAAGTAATCTCTGATATCGGGCAGCGCATCGCCGCGGTCGCTGGGTCCGGAGCGCCGTGAGAGGTCGTGTCGGCGGACGACTGGCGATCGGAGGAGGGAAGGTGATGGCGAAAGAGACGCGTCCGTCCGGGCGGGTCAGGTGGCGATGACGGGTATGTCGAGAACAGCATACGGTACGTCGGGAGGCGGTGTTTTCCCGGCCGCCTGAGGCGGCGGAGAGCACCTCGCCGTGCGTCACGTCCCGCTGACAGTCGCGGCAGCGTCGGCGCCGGACGCGTCGCGGCCCGGCCGAACAGCCGGCGACCTCCCGGCCGCTGCCCAGCCGAGCGCCGCCCCGACCGCCGACCAATCGGCCGCAATCTATCGCCGACATCGGCAATCGCTCTCCGGGAAAAAACGGTCAGCCGGGCCGCCGGGCGGCGGTCTGCTCCCCTCGGCCGGCTCCCGCCTGCCGGGAGCGGCGGCCGCCACCGGCCCGGCTAACGCCTATTCCATCGGCGCTGAACGGGGTCCGATCGCGGCCGATCGGCGGATAAAGTGATTGCCTCGCGCCGCCGGCGGCCTGCGGGGGTGTTTGGCGTGACGACTGGACGGACGGTGTGAGCCTCCGGAGAGACCGCTTGTTGGCAGGGCGCGGGACCCATGCGGCCAAGGGGGCTTCGGCTCCCTTAACTTTCAGATTGGGGGGTAGGGGCGCCCCGAGCTTTTTCAACACTACGAACATGCAATATGTTGGTTTGCCATTGGTTTGTTTTGCTGAATAGTAGGGAGTATGCCAGTGCGAAAATAACATTAAAAACTAAACCTTTAAATTGAAAATAAATAGCACACAGAACGAAGACAAAGCAATGCTGCAGGGCCAGGCGGAGTAGACGAAGCGCAACGGACAGCATAAACTGGAAACTGTATGCAAAAGTGATAAAGGGAGCGCTTTGGTTACGGTTGTCACGTTTGGCGGTGGCGACGGTGTTGACCGAGGAATGAAACGTCATCAGGCGATCCTGTCGGCTTTCAGGTGTAAAAGGAAAGCCTGGGAAGGCTTCAAAAAGGTAGATATTTTCTGTCTGGGACTGCCAAAAGGCTCTGTAGGTGGCTGCAGATGGCTTAAAGAGAACTGATTAGGTTTTCGGACCACACGCGAGTCTAGGGCTTGATGTTCTTGAACCCCAAATATTTCGGCACAACGTGACATGCCTTAGTGGAATCATTAACTGGCGAGCATAAAAAGGGGCTAATCACAAAAATAAGCGCGCGAATGATGGTACGTGCATATAACTAAGTACTAGTTGAGGCATGCGCATGCATGACATGTAGCAGACGTCGTGAGGGGCACATGACGTCCGACAGCACCTGCCGACACTGAGATTATGCCACATGATATGTCGAGATATAAGTGCGCAACAAAAATATCCGCCAGAAATGTGCAGATTGGCCTTGCTCAAGGAATAAAACGGGCAGGCAGGCGTCTCTTAGATGCGTGAAGTGGACTGAGAACCATGGACAGAGAATGCAGTGGGAAGGGTGTGGCCTCCGCCGTGCCATCTTCAAAAGAACGTGTGGGGGCCTCACGAACGTCGAACAATGCTTCCAAAATTGCGTGTTGCATGGAAGCACCGCGGTACCAGTTTCACTCCTTGGCAGCATTATGAAGTAGGAAATTAAAAATGAATTACATGGTAGAAACATGCAAATTACGGAACAACGTCATCATAGAGCACTCAAGTCCAGTGCCTTTCAGAATGTTTCTGTTCCAAATGCCCAATGAGGCCCCGAAACAGCTAGGCAGCTTTCAAGCTAACTTTGACTTCGGTAGGTGCCTTCGTACCATTTCCCAGCTAAAGCAATCACGTGAATGTACAATGGAACTGAAAACAACCTACGTCAGCTAGCTCCCAACCGAAATTCAATAGAAAAGTACCCACATAACAAATGCAATGCTGCCTTTCAGCAGATCATAAAGCCAGTACCAGACTGCAGATCATATGCTTATTAGCTTCGCATATGTATACCAGTCTCACTGGACGTTCTTGCATCGGAGGGAAGACCGCTGAAAATGTGGGCTTTTACAGTAACTGGTGTTAAGCGCTCCCTGCGCCAGCACGTTGCACAATATGTGAAACGCATGCAGTGTGTACCGTTTAGTTAGACGCATTCTTCACTACTCGTTTACACAGCGCTGCGGTACAAACTTGTATCTATCGGGAAAACAAAAGTTTTAAGTCCTTTTCATCAAAATCGAAAATGAATTAGTTGAAATCTGGTGAAAAAATAAAAAGGGGTGAAAGCTGAGTATATACGACTGACCAAGTTACCTTTGTCACATTGACTTTTCCAACAATTCTCTAACCTTGCTGAGAACGTCCCGTTAGTACGACTTCGTCGTTCCACTCAGTCACTGAAAATTGCGATTTCGGCAATACGTCATATTCCTGTTTCGCTGTTGGTTTCTGGCCCGAAATTAGCGGCATTTCTGTGTCCATCTCATGCCGGTTATCTGAACTGTCCAGAGGTTGTGGCTGATTGTGTTAATTTTGCCCAATATTTTTCGTATCCTTGGCCAAAGGATTATCCGCGAATCAATTTACATTCTAAAAAGAGGCAACGGATACTCAAAGGCGCAACAGGACATGTTCCACTGTGGCATAGCCTAAGCAATGAGAAACTCACTGACGGCGGGGAAGTCCGTGCGCCTGAGCTTCAGGTCCGCAGGCTGGTGGTCTTTCAGGGGACGCTGAAAGGCGCAACCGTCTCACTAATGTAGCTGGCGCTGCGTTGCAAGAAAACTTGTACACGGCGCCCTTTACTTCTTTTCGAAGCACAGGCCGGATCCTTCGGCTTGACGAGCCGATCGAGCAAATGGCTAGAGTGGTGTGCCGCCTGTAGGCTATGAGGCCAGAAGAATCTGGACATAACTTCTTTCACTCTTGACGGACGGAATGGACGTGTACATTCGTCTTGTTGAGTCCGGTGTTTTTGTAGTGTCGGCAGTACCTGGAACTGGTGGAGATGCCTTTCGTATCATTCCCGTTCGTCTTAACTGTTCTGGGACAGCTATCTGTCTATCTGTCTGATAGGAAGATGTGATGTTCGCGAGTTCTTTCTTCAGATCATTTTTGTTCCGGTAGATGCTATGAGCCCTCTTCGTAAGGCAATTCGTAAGCAATACCTTCATGTTTGTTGAGTGGTTTGATTTTTATTTTAGGAATACGCTTGATTCCCCTGACTTCTTTTCAGCTTTCGTTTTAAGGTTGTTGCCAGCTCGATGCACCAAAACATCCAGGAATGACAGTTTTCCGCTTCGAACTCTATAGCAGACTAATGGTCTTCGTAGCCACGTTTCGGATATTGATGGAAGGGTTATTATCACTTTGACTGGTATTTTTATTTAAAAAATGAGCTTCTTCAGCCTGACTGCAGTGTCTATCAGATGAGCTACCGGTGAAAGCCGCTGAAGCTCTTGGGGTTCGGTTTAATTAAAAGAGCACTACGGGCATGGAACTCAGGCGAAAATTTAGCCCGGGATATTGCAAACATTATGACCTATAATCAAGACATTTTGCAGAACGATTGGCATTTTCTGGTTCTGTGTTGGTAAGAGCCCCTTGAGAAGAGAGAGAGGGGCTAGAGAGAAAGAAGAAAGGGACCAAATAACCAAGCCACGGTTCTTCTAGATAGACCACACGTCTGCATGCATTGTTGATCGCTTCGCTAATTTTTGAGGGCCCCCACTTTGAAATCGTTCCTGTGCCCTTGCTTCCCGTGCCCCTGCCGTCCCTGCTCTCGCAGTCTGGGTTAATGGGGGTGGAATACAGAGAAAGGTGGGCACGTCTGAGGTGCTAGGTTTTCTCCTTTGTGGTCTGTGCCTTACAGTGATTCATCTATGTATACAAAAGGATGATTTTCTTTAATAAATAACACGAAACCTTTTTATCGACTTTTGGTCTTGATTTATTTATATAAGTATATATATATATATATATATATATATATATATATATATATATATATATATATACACCTATATACAGAGAGAGAGAGAGAGAGGTAGAGATAGAGAGAGGGAGAGAGGTAAATATCTGTATTTCTTACAGGACTGCTTCTGCGTAGGGAAGGATCGATAATCTTCTTAATGTCAGGCGGGGCCAGCAAATGCCAGGAATCTTGTATGATCTCAGTCATTTTAAATCGCTTTGGGGCAATTTGTACGCCGATTTCAGTCACGGCAATCATAAATACCTCTCTCGATGACTAGAGCTGTGACCTGAGATATCACCAAGTGGCTCGAAGGGGTCAGTTAAAAAGTAACGTGCCATACGTCATCTTTGGGCGCTCCATCTCAAAGATGAGCGGCAATGGCGAGGATGCTCCCCCCATCCTCATCACTACCGCCTCTCTGTCGTCGAAGGTAAAAACTCTTATGTCAGGCGAAGGATAAGATGTTTCTATGGGATTTCTGGCGCGAAAATATAATGCAATTGAAACTGGAAAATACACACGTAATCCACACTCAGTGGCCTAGCCTAGGAAAGGGCTAAAGGGGACATGGCCCCCCTGGAGGCCAAGCGGTACCCCCTGGCGGCCAAGCGAGCCCCCCTGGGGCCGAAGGCCCCAGTTCTTTGGAGAGCGTGGGGCGCCCGCAGGGCGTCTTACACTTTCCGAAACGGGCAGTTAAAGCAAAATAAGAATATTTTAACCACTGCAGAAGGCTTACGAGCCTAAATTAAACGTACTCCGAACATACAAGAAGGCTTTGTGTGCTATGAAGAGAGGCCCGTTATCCAAATGAGCGTTTATGGCCCCTGCTAGCTTGTAGGGGAGTTCACTGCTTGTCTGGGAGGGCCCCCTGTCGGCCTATAAAGGGCCCCTGTCAGCCTCTGAAAGGACCTCCTTTCGGTCTGGACGAAGGCCCCTACCCCTGCCTCCAGAGGTCGACAGGGGCCCTTTACAGGCGGATAGGGTGCCCTCTACAGACAGGCACCCTATCTGTAGAGGGCAACAGGGGCCCCTAAACGACCATTCAGGGGCCCCTGCTTTCCTGTAAAGATGTCCCTGCTGACCTGTAAAAGGCGCCCGCCAGGTCGGCAGGAACGTCTTTAGGCGAGCATGGGCCCGCTTTACACTTCAGCGAGGACCCTTTACAAACCGACAGTAATTTTAACAACATGAGGCCCCACTGATTACGAGGACCATGCACAGATCCAAAGGAGGAGCAGTTGGGCGATCGCTCTCTCCCCCCTGAGAACTGAGAAGGAACCCCTGTCAAACTTAAAGGGGTCCCATATGAGCTTTACGGGGTCTCCATAAGAACCTGACAGGCTCTTGATGCAGTCAGGGAGGCCTCCTGGAGGGTTAGATGACCTCTGAGACGCATGGAGGGCCCCTGAAGCTCCCCTTAGGGTCCCTGAGACCACAACAGGGCCCCAACACAGTAGAGTGTCCCTGAGACCGCCAGGTGGTTCATGTAGGGCCCCTGAGACGGCCAAGATGAGGACTGAGTCCCTAGGGGCCCCTTTGAGTGAAAAGCTGAAGGTTCTTGATGTAGCCAGAGGCCCTCCGGGGGGGTTAATGAGACCCTGGCACGCCAAGGTGGCCCCTAAGATGGAAAAAGGGCCCTTGAAACTCTTCAAGGGCCCCTGGGACCGCAAGGGGCCCCAACACGGCAAAGTGTCCATGATACCGCTAAAACTGCCAGAGAAGCATCTGAGACGGAAGCAACTTGAGAGGGTGCCTAGCACGGTCTAAGGAGATCCTGGCCAGCCACAGGGACCCCTGAACGGGGATTCGTCGGGGACCTTCTTAACCTCGAGAGTAGTCACAAATGGGCTACGCTGGTCTTTTTGAAACTTTGAGGGATTCTCGATGCTGTCAGGGGCCTCCGTGAAGGTCAGGTGGTTTCTGAGACAGCAAGATGGGCTCGTACATCGCAGATGACCCCTGAGGCCGCCAAAAAACGTCGTAGGGCCCCTGCAGGGTAAATACGATAAGAGGGCCTCTGAGGCGATGTATGGGTTTTATGAGGCGCTGAACGGCCAGAGGGTCCCCGAGTGTAATAAGCGGGCTCCTGGCACGGGCAAGGTCCCCCTGAGACTACCAGTGGGGCCCATGAAGCGCCAACAAATGCCCCTTGCTACGACCAGAGGGGCTCTAAAAGACTACCAGATATACCTCATGTAACAGAAGAAGACCCCTGGTACAGCCATGGCGACCACCGGAGACGTTCAGAAGGCCCATGACACTGCATGGGGGCCCTAAAATTGCCAAAAGGTCTGTTGTAACGACCAGAGAGCCCCTGAAATGGCAAAAATGTTTCCCAGAGACGATGCGAGGGGTACCCAGGATCACAGGGAATCCACTGAGACTGCTAGAAAGTGACCTTTGAGATAGAAGTCTCTAGCAATAGGTGCCCCTGAGACGACCAGAGGGGCCCTGAAACCACTAGACCTCGAGACGTTCAGACTGCTCCTGAAACGGCCAAAGAACCTAGAGGATTGCCAGAGGCGCCTCTGTCACGGCGGAGAGGGGGAGTTACAGAGGGCCTTTTTTAGTGCATGAGGGCCTCCTTGGACGGCAAAAACGTCCCAGGGACGGTAGGAGGGAACCCGAGATGGCTTAAACGTACCTGAAACTGCCAGATGGATTCCTGTGACTGTCCGAGGTACCCCTGAAATTGCCAAAGGAGCGCCTGAGACGTCCCACGGGACACGTGAAACTGTAAAAGGAACCTGAGACCACTAGAGGATCCTGGCGCGACAGACGGCCCGAGACCACCAAAAGTCTTGCAGTGACAAGACTGTCACTGCAAGACTGCTCTTAAACTAAGCTGACAAAAATCCCCAGAAGCTAGGGGATGGGACCACTAGATGATCTAGATATGACTAGATGGTGATGATAGATATGACCGAGACCACCAAAAGTCTTGCAGTGACAAGACTGTCACTGCAAGACTGCTCTTAAACTAAGCTGACAAAAATCCCCAGAAGCTAGGGGATGGGAGGTCAGACGGGCTTCTGGACCAGATACGGACACGACATTCCAAATGGAAGAAGGGACGCAACCGCCCAGAATCTCGCCGTTTTGTTATATTTTGGCCACTTTGTTCGGGAACAGAACTCAGAATTTTCTCAGATGAGGTGACTCGTTTGAACTTTTTCGGTTATTTTGTACGGGAAAACGCAGAATTACATCATTTTTAATATCTGAAGAGCAAAAACAATGGGGTCCCAGCGCTGACATTCATCTCCATCCCCTCCCCCCTCCACCTTGGCGAAGCCCTGGATGCGCCTTTGGCGAGGGTCCCATTGGTTACGAAGGCCCCTTGATCTGATTTGGCTCTCCCCCTGGGCGGAATCTTGGCTACGCCCCTGTTGCACCTCTGATACTAATTCAATGTCAATATTCTGATCTCCATTCACTTATGAGAGGATTCCTTTCTTTTCCCGTATTCATTGTTGTGAACAGCTATTTTCCAGCTCTGACGAACAAGCCCGCAGGAAATTCTGCTCTTCAAGATATCAGAGATGAGACATTTCATGCAGAAGTATCGGATTTGGTTGGGCATGCGGGTGACGTGTATGGCTCACTTGTTTCACAATATCGAAGTTTGCGGGATTTCAAGAACGTCTCCACCTGGAAAACAAGGCAAATATTTGAACGCTTGCTGTAGAGAGCTCCTCATTTTCCGGAGGGATGACCAAGAATGAAATATCAAATTGTTGTCCGATATGTTGTGAAGAATCGCTCCAAAAACTGTGTGTTGTGACTGATCTCTATAATTGCAACTTTTCTACACCCCACTTCACCTGGCATATATATACAAATATATATATATATATATATAGGGACGGAAATGATATATGTATATATCATAGTTGAAGGCTGATGATATATATGTAACTATATGTATACTGATATATATATATATATATATATATATATATCATATTTGAAGACTGATAAAAATGGCGACCAAGACATAGACCTCGAAACCACCGGGCCAAAAAGTCTGCACACTTATGAACTGGGCAAACGGGGCAGTTTTGTTGGGAGCCATGAACACAGTCTCCAGTCTTTTTTTCGGACAGAAGACGAGGACGAAAACACGCAGCGGACGGCTTTACTCTACACAAAACATTGCAGTTTCTGCGCTTCATGCTCAGCAGCTTCAGACCGTTTAAATGAGTTAGGCCCACAGGCAGATTCAGAGGAAGGTCATTGGAGCCATGGCCTTTTGCTGGAAAACCTGGAGCCAGTTTGTCTCCTTTTTGCCCAGTTTTCTGACGTAAACTGCAAATATTTCATTCCTGAAACGAGAATCGTTGATGTGTATCTTCATTTTCGAAAATGGCGAAACAAAGTGACAGGTAGGTCACGCCGGTGGGATATTTGCGTTACCCGCGCGCTTTGAACACGGCCTGGATCCGCGAATGGCTAGGCTTCAATACAATATCGCTCGGAAGTTAAAGCAATACGGCCTCCTGGGCCCTAACGTTTCAGAATCCTTGCATTAACCTGTCCCTCACTTAGTCAAAACTTTTCCTCTCCTGTTATGTCAATCCCAGTGCTTTTGGACACCGCGTAAACAGTCAGAGGAACACAGTTCGAATCCCGCAATCACATTCCACGGACCACAAAAGGGCGCCAGCGAACAACTGCATCAACGCCACGGTACTACACTGGGATATGAGTTTGCTTTATCGCATGCTTTATGACGATCTCGTATGCAAAAGCCCAGGGGTAGTCAGTATAACTTCACGCAATGAAATGCTGTTTGGCAACATGGTGCGCCAGAGCGCGGCATAACGTTTGTTGTCGAAACAGTGGTAAATGTTGTATTGACTGTCTGTTGCATTCGCGTCTGAAATTATTAGTTTTATAGAAGGGAGCTTTTATATAGAAAAATATGCTCAAAACAAGGCAACGTTTCGGCGTTAGTTAATATTGAAACATCACGCGTGAAGAGTCACTTCGGCGCCAGGCCATTTTAGGAATTACTCCCGGACATGTCCCACAGCCGCAACATAATGTATATGTGTACTAATGCATGGTTTTGGAAATAAAAAATCTGCTCCGGAACGAAAACGTAGGCCTTGTTTCCCAATGAGGAGGCAACGTTAGACGGCTATTGACGTCAAAGAGCAAACTTTTATGGCTCACAAGTTTCAAATGAGACGCACTGACCAAATATGTGGGAAAGCATAAGCATACCATGGATCACGGACACATTCGTTATTACAGTACGATTGGTATCCGGCAAGAATACTCTATTTTTAGTTATTTCGTCCCGAATTTTTAAAGTCTTCTGTGTACGATTCTGTATTTGAGGTACCTTGCTGGCACTTGAACACCGCGGACTGGAAATAAATTTAAACCCAGCAATGCATCAGAGTGGACTTTCTTCAAAAAAGCTGAAGCTTAGTTGTTCTTGATCGGCTGTTTAAACTACTTGCTCCCAGTAATCTTCTTTTTCTCGTGTTAATCTTGGAAAAACATGCAAACGATTTGTCCTTGCAGCTGATCGTCCTTACCCAGGAACTGCCTTGCGTTGCCTCCATCATAAGTATAATAACGGCTTATGTCGCTTAGATATATGAGAACATTAAATTTAGGGTATGAAATGAAAAAGCGAATATCATTATTAAACTAAATAGATGTACAACGCATCTTCTGCTTTGGCCCAGAAAGCCATCTTGTGGCTCGAGGTTTGCTTGAAAGCTCCGTTGCGCTGAAAGTTTTGGAGCGGGTCTGTACCGTCATTATTTGAACAAGTTTGCGGTTGAGTATGACTATACATGTCTTGGAATTTTTTGCAGTTCATGTTAAGTAGACTCAAAGTTCATGGTCTTCATTATTGTGGTGAGCTTACTAGGATGCAAAACTCAGAAGAAGCCAGATCGCTGGCGTGCGTATCTGAAAACACTCGGAAAGAGATTAGTAACGCAGATTTTGTCGCATTCTCCAACAAGTTATGTGCAGACTGGAAAAACGCTGAGGGATAAATAAAGAATAATTAAACACGGAACTGGATGCGGGGCCACTCGTGTTTAAAGCCACGCATGATCATGCCGTTGATAAGTCCTCACATAACGCTTCAACAATGCTGAGCCGGGAGCTGAGCTGACCTCTGCCAACCGACCCGGCACAATGACCTTCGGTGTCACAAGACGGATAACCCGCGCGAAGTTCCGTAAACATGTCGTTTTGGTGTTTCGGCCCTGCGCGTGGGTGCGAGCCTCGGTCCGTTGTGGGGCACCTTCCGAGCAGATGCCGGCCTCCGAAACGGCTGCAGGTCCGGCGCCAGGTCGGCGCGGGCTCGGGGCCGCCTGCTGTTTTCCTCGTCCGTATGGCGGCTCCCAGATAAGAGCGCAGCCGACGGGAGCCGGGGCCCGTCGGCGCCGACGGCGATCCGCCGACGTCGGCGCCGACGACGGCCGTCGGACGACGCCGTCCGATTCGCCGTCCGCCCGCGGCTGTGTCTGTTGACGGCAGGTGCTGGCGTGCAGAAGTCCAGCGAATATACGCAGCTCGCCTCCGTTTGTGCTGTGCGACGGATTAGTCTGCGGGACTGCAGTGGAGCCAGTGAGCTCTGAACGCCACTAATAGCCACTGGATTTGATTACCTGTTCGTTGGGCAAAGCCCAAATGACCACAGACACCTGGCGCATCGAGCTGTTTGAACAATTGCCCCAAAAAACAAGAAGTGGCATTTGAAGGGAGGTCCTGATGCTTTAGTCCGAGGAATGGAACGTTGAATTATGTCGCAGGAACAAAAATAAACAAATAAAAGCACATCGTGCGTTTTAGTACTCTTAAAGGCAACGAACCGACAATCATCAAGTCACTCTGGCTCAAACTCGGGCGTCTGAAGTCATAAAACCCTATGTCATGCCACGGAAACGGAGCAAAGGAACGGAAAACCTGTTAAGCATGAATGAATATTGGATGCGTACCATCCATGTAAAGGAACGATTAAAACGACCTCGCAAGTCCCTAGTTCGGCTCAAATACATGCTTGGTGTACGGTGTGATGTGCTGCCACCGGCAGTTCTGGATGATCTGGTACCGCCCGAAAGCTCCGTCGTCCTCAGATAATTATCCTACGTAATTCTATGCATTGCTATTCAGATGAAAGTTTATCATCATCATGCATCACAAGATACTGGATCAGCAAGCGTGGCGACGCCAGCCCGCGAGAGGATTCCAAACCGGCAAATGTTGCATACGAAACTGTGTACCCTTCCATTCCTAATTGCTTTGCACATCAATCTCCGTGGTAATGTTTAAGCAATGGGCCAAAGATTTTGTCCACATGGTGCAGTGAGCTTTAAATTCATTGAGACGTTCATTGCGTGATTGGTGAAATGAGTGCACGTTGAAAGAAACAATTTATTTACGCTGCGGGCTGCGGGTACAGTATTTTATTACTGTTTTTTTTTTTTACAAAGTCAGGAATTGCTGAAAGAACACAAATTAACCACAGTTCTGAAAACAGGACTTTATTAGTGATAATTTGTGTCATGTGGCATTGTCCAAGAGAGGCCATCGAAATGGTGAGCATTTGATAAAACTGATGCGAATTTTAGGCAAATCTTTTTTCTTTATTTCTGAGACGTCCATCGCTCAAAACATTTGTGTTATTCAATGTTCACCGCATCAATGGCGTGCCAGTACAGCATTACGTGAGTCCACTAAAGTTTGATGAGTGCCGCCCGTTACGTTCCATCACTTCTTCATTGGGAGCTGTAATAATTCTGAAAAATATTATCACCGGATACTAGAAACAAACACTGTGCAAAATAATCCGTTCTTTATCAAGGGTAGTCACTTAGGTAATCATCTTCGGGTTTTTAAGCAGTACAATAAGATATCGTTTTCGAAGTGCGCAAGTCGATTTGTAGGCCTGGAATCTCGGTTAGAAACGACAGGTAAATGCAATCTAATTATCTGAAGGGAAAGAAGGCATGTTACAAACGACAGAGCGTTGCTAATTGTTTCCATTTTGAAAACCCATGTTGAACCAGTAAAGCAGGCATGAAGCTTTCATATTTTAGAGGCACTGAGGTATCTGGATAATATGAAAACATACTTCCAGGAAAAAGTAAGGCGGTCATTATCGAGATAAGAAAATACGTCGGCTGCACTTTCATTTGCACATCGACTCTCAGTCATCCGCATTACTTTTGGAGAGACTTGTTTTCAAATCTTTTGCCCGGTCGCGCTAATGTGAGATTAATTTCGCGGGTGTTTTTCCCAAATTTATCAATGTACGGCGGAGCCAGTGGCGCGAGAAACAGCTCGGTGGCTTTTCAAAATAACAGTTTTTGTCTCTTGAAATGATTAATGCTTAAGGCGAGAACGGCGAGAAAATGGAGCACCGGAGAAAAATTCGCCGCGTTTCGCGCACCAAAGCTGTTTTCATGAGTCCACCATGGGTGTTTTATCACGTTGGTCCGTAAAGGGCAGGACCTCGTCTAAGGAATTTGGAGGGGGGGGGGGGGTGCAGGCCTTCTAACCTGGTATTTAAGTAGCACCTACCTACTACGGTCGTGAAGACATAAAACACGAGAAACCCCCCATATCCTCTCGAGACCCGAGACAAACTGACCAGAAGAAATTTTAAGAAAAGTTCCAACCCCGTCTTATTTGTACGTCAACAGCCAAATTTGCAGCTGTTTTCGGTTGTTACCCATTGAGCATGCGCTGGGACAAATACACTCCATTGCACAAATGGAGTCAAAGCTGTTAAAAAATTTACTGACGCTGGTGGTCATTGTCTATTTTGCGATCATCACTTTTGGCAATGACACGATTTCGAAATTCAGTAGTGGTACACTTGTACTGCGTCATCACACAGACAGCGGAAAGCCAGCAGTACCAAACCACTTCAGGTACAGTTTGTTCCCTTTCATAGCTTACTTTTGAGCATGGAACTTGTAAAGGCGATCCCTGTCAGGAAGGCAGCAGAGGTGAATCTTGCAGGTTCGGCACTGTGTGCCAATGTGCCTCTTGCAGCCGGGATAGCGACAGCGTTTGAAGTCCTTTCTGCTTTGTGCTTTTGAAAGGTGCTTCTCGTGCGTCTAGGTAGCGGAAAAGAGCGTATAGGGTCTATGAGCTGACGCTGGCGTTTGCCTTGAAGCTCGTTCGTAGCTGCATTCTCATCTGAGTCATCATCTGTGGCCGCACCGGATCACTCGCCAGAAGGCACACCTTTGAACAGCTCGTCAGCCAGTGCGTACTTGAACTCCAGCACCTTCATGGTCTGGCTGGCTATCCCGACTGCTGGCAGTACTGCTCGTACAGAATCCAGACGTTTACTGCCGCCGCGTCGATGAAGTGACGATTCACGGTCCTCTTGTTGGTTCCTGCCGAGGATCTGTAATGCGCCAGCATGTGATCGTTGAGATCCACTCCTCCCATGTAGGCATGGTATGCGCAAATGACATCAGGACGCTTCACCTGTCTGTACGATCTTGTTTGGCGCTCGTACTGTCTGACTTCATCACTCGGCTCAGAGCCGTGTTCAGCTGAGGTCAGGTACACGGGCCTGTTGTCTTGCCACGCTGTGACTGCGACGACGTTGTCATTTCTGACAGACGTCGCACTTCTGCGCTCCTTGTTTCTCAGTGCCGTTTCCGCCAGCAGATTCGTGTCCTTCGGGGTTCTTTTCTTCCTGATGGTCCCCGTAGCATTGATCAGTTTTTTGTCCTTGAGATGCTGTAACAGCCGGATCGAGGCAAAACAACGACCAAAATAGATGTTGGTGCCCGGTGGCAGGGACGGAATAAGCCTGATGACGACGGACTCTCCCAGATGTCAGAGTCCACCTTCCTCTTCTGCGATGGTGAGCTTCCTGCCTTCCCAGGGCTCGAAATCGACCACTAGTCCTTCAGATGTCGCTAGGACGAAGTTCCTTATTCCTTTCAAGTTGGGTTTACATGGAACGTACTGCATTAGAACGGTCTTTTCAGTGAGCGGAATCATTTGCTCAAACACACTTACCTCACGGGGTCTCGGAATTTCCAGGCAACCCTTCCGGCGGATACATTCCATGAGCGATCGCCAGCACTCTCCCCCCCCCCCGTTCCCCAGTTTTGCCTTGACTGAGCGGGGGCTGGAAACTCCATTGCAGGGACTGACCCCCCATTTTACATGCTAGGTGAAGCCCTAGTGTAGGTTTTTAGGAACTTCAAACCTGATAATTATTTAACTGACGAGATTGCTTTGTGGCTTCTTTCCATGGTATTTCGAGCGAGATTCTCTATCTCCACTTCCTTGGCATGGCACCGCGAGGCACCAAACCATCATTCCCGCTCGATTTGTCAAACAGAGTGGGCGAGCGAACTCAGTCATACATTCGAGGACTGCCAGAGCTCTGAATATTCGCTTGTTTGCTTTGAATATTATTCTCGGATAACTCTCAGATTGCACTTCCTTGGTCAGCAATCTTGCTCCGTAAGGAAATGTCTCAAAACTGTTTGATATAAAGACTATGTTCAAATCAGTAACATGATTTAGACGCTGATTAAGAGAGTTTTTTTTATGATGAAACCTTCATTTACTCAAAAGACCTTACCAAGGCTTTTTGAATTGAAAAGACAAATCACGCCAAAAAATCGCAACGTTTTCGCTCAGAAGAAGATAGAAATCACGTGCAGGAATACATTAGCTGTTCGTTTACGTGACTGTCTTGTTCCGCGGGTCTAACTTTACATTTTACCTTAATTTTACGAGCCCACGCTTGGAAATCCTGCCGATTTTATGTCGCCGTCTCTCATCAATGGTTTGGCTGACAGAAACACAATTACCAGGTAAAAGAAATTCGTGATAAAAACTAACAAACGAATATTTTCGCAAATACAGAAATTATAAGACGTTCACTGATTCGGGCAATGTGACCAGTACATCGGTGGAAAGAATCACTTGTATTTTCCTAAGAGAAACGGCGATTTCCCATGTTGGTAACTTTCTTCAGACGTTCGGTGAAGCTTTCAATCCAGAAACGTCAAAATCCATGGAACGCAAACGGTTTGAAGTGGGTGATGTTGGCCCGGTTTTCGGATTCAGGTCTCTGTTGGAACAGTATGAGAGGTAGAACGACCGCAGTTGGGACAGTCACCGTGTTGTAGACTACAACTGCACCATTGTTATCTCGGGATTAGCGGAGGAGTAACTACAGTGTAGCTTTATTGCCACCAATGGTCTTTTCTGGATATCGGTATCAAGCGGGTCCCGAGTTCGAATCCCACCACGAGACGGGTTTTTTCGGCATTTTACCCAAATATGTGGTGGAGATGTTGGTGTTCCTCGCTATTAATGACACCTACAGTGCCATGAGCAATGTCAGAGCGTGGGTGTTTACATCTGGTTCTCCTAAGGAGCAAACGGTGTTTATATCTATGTCGATTACCAGTAGACGGCCTCACTATCTTTTTACATGATGCCTCCATTGGTTTGTTTGCAAGATCCCGTCATTTACACCCTGAACACGATAAAATCAGACATCGCACAAATGCTACAATGAAAAATGATATCAGTGCATCCTTTTCGGTAGAAAGGTATCTTCTGCGGTGATGCCTGACAGCCTTTAAGAGGGCCTAAAATTGGCTCTCGTCCTTCGTAGGTCGGGCAAAGTCCTGAATCAGCTTCACAGCCTTTCCGCCGGGTCACTGACACACTTCACATTCAAGGCGAAAGTCACCAGCTCGCGGTGACCGGACACATGATTGTCACTGGCTTGGCTTCACTCGCAGTCCTGCTGAATGGATATTCAGGATGCGGAATGGCGGGGGAGCGGGATCGGGGATCGACTAGCTCCCAGACCTCTGTATTCGTCGTGTAAACTGAAAACGTAGGTTACCTGGTAGGATAGCCAGCTGGGCGTTCGGTTTGGCAGACGGCTTTCGCGATCTTTTCTTTCACCGTGATTTGTAAGAATGGGGCTGCTTAGGCTGCGTGGGACCACTACCTCAGTTAGGTACCATGGGTGGCTTGATAGGGCTCCCAGGGCAGCTTCAGCTGCCACTGTCGCGCCTCCCTCCACGTACCGCATCAGCGTATGGTGCAGCGCGAGATCATGTCCGCTGCACCATACCGTTGCACGGGGCGCCCGCTGCACTGGCCACTTTCAGCCCATGCGGCACGTACACCAGGGCTGCAAAGGTGCAGAACGACTCCAGTTGGCGCACGGTTTTATCATCCTAACCCATCTTCCCACCTCCACGCCAGTCCCTTAAAGGCGCACAGCACTGAGGTGATTCATCTGGCCTGATGCGATGGCGCGCGCCAGGCGTGCGCATCATCATGCCTTCGCCAGCACCCATCACTGTCTGGGTTAATTGCTGATGGGCATCGGATGCGCACGCCTCACGCGCACCATCACGCCAGATTGATGGCTTCAGTGTTGTGCGCTTTTAAGAGACTGGCGTGGAATGGGCAGCAGATGGGTTATGAGACCGTGCGCCAAATGGACCGTCCTGCACTTTTGCAGCCCTGGTGTACGTGCCGTATTGGCTGAAAGTGGCCAGTGCAGTGGACGCCCCGTCCATGATCTCGCGCTGCACCATACGCTGATGAGGTACGCTGAGGGAGGCGCTGCAGTGGCAGCTGAAGCTGCCTTGCGAGCCCTGTCACGCCACCTATGATACCTGACTGAGGTAGTGGTCCCACTCAGCCTAAACAGTCCAGTTCCAACAGATCAGGTGAAAGAAAAGGTCGCAGAAGCCGTCTGCCAAACCGCGCGCTTAAGCTGACCATCCCATCAGCCGACGTTTATTTCCAAATTTGCCAACAGAACTGTAGACAAAAGCAAAAATGTCTACAGAGGTTTTGGAACCCAGCCGGTCCCCGATCCTGGGTCCCATTCCACATCCTGAGTATCGAGTCAGCATGACTGTGGGTGAAACCAAGCCAGTGGCCATCATTTGTGGGTCACCGCGATCTGGTGACTTTTGTCTTGGATGTGAAGTGTGTCGGCGACCCGGCGGAAAGGGCTATCAAGCTGATTCAGGACTGTGTCAGTCGTGCGAAGGACGAGGGCCAACTTCACACCCTCTTACAGACCGTCGAGCATCACCGCATCCACCGAAATAGATCCCGAGATGTATTTTTTTGTTGTGGGATCCTTGTCATGTCTAATTTTATTGTGTTTGGGATGTAAATGACGGGATATTGTGAATGAACCATTGGAGGTAGCTTATGAATAGGTACTGGGGCCATGTAATGTAATCGAGGCAACTGAGGTCAATATGAGTATCGTTTGCTAGTTTGGAAGACCAAGTATTAACACTCGTGCTCTTATATTATTTACAGCCCTGCATTTGTCATTAATGCCGAGGAATCAGTCTGGACGGTGGATATTCCATACTCCAACGCGAAAACCGGGCCAACATCGTCAACTTCAAACCGCTTGCCCTTCATGGATTTTTCGTTTCCGAATTGAAACTAGAGATGCAATTTTTTTCAAAATGCCGGCTCCGGCTCCCGTTCCAGCCACGATGTAGATCTACTGGACACGCTTGGACACAGGATGGCTTGATATGGATACGGTTGGTCATCGCTCAATATGTTTTAATACTTATATTGATATTATGCATATTTTACAAATTTACGGAGACGAATACTGATATATTTGTCATTGTTTAAGCATATCTGAAATAATTTTGAGTTTATAACAACTGGAACAGCTGTAAGCAGCCATGATAAATATGCTATGTGGTCAACTATTGTTGTCACAAGTTTGGAGCCAAGTCTCAGGTAATGGATGATTATGTGCACTTACATACAAAAGCAGCTGAAGTGATAGAAGACAATGACTGGAATTCCAATCTCAAGACGCAGGCAGCAGCAATGGAATTCTAGGTCTCCTGATTGCCTGATTGCAGTGGAATGTCATCATTGTTACGGAAATGTACAGTATGACCGATGTGTTACAGCAGAAACTTTCATGCACCAGTCATGAAGCAATACAGGCCTAACGCAGGTTTATCGGTGGAGGATATGGAGGAAAATTGAGACAGAAAGCTAACACCACTAGCAACTTGCAGTTACAAATTAAACATTATGCTATTTAAAAAGAAACTGGTGTGGTGGAGGAGCCATGTCTCAGTTTACTGCTGAGAGTCTCTTACATTTGCTTTTCCTATGGGAAGCAGGTAGAATTTGTAATACATACATTTCTATCTTGAGGCCAGTGCATCAAGCTTCAACATGAGTGTTACATCACAGTGAAGTTTAATATCTTTGACGTAGCAAAAGGCAAGTGTATGGGATTAACGGCATGGAGACATGGTCCTTTCCCTCAACTACCTTGACTTTCACAACGCATCTTCAACTCATGCACAGTTTGAGGCTGAATGTTTGTCTCACTTTTTGCTCTCATGAAGGGTACAAATTGTGTGGTACTCAGCTTAAGATCATAATGGTCTCAAGATGATGTTCAGGCCAAACAAGTACCTATATTGCGTAGTAAAGATGCAGTGAGAGCAACTGAGACCAGAAGCCCGTTTCGTAAAATATATTCCCTGGGAAAAAAACATTTTACGAAAATAATTGGCGAAAATATGAAATCCCATCTCACCACAGACGTAGGAAAAAGGACGACATGGAATTTATGGCTGCATTTTTCTCTACCGACGTAAAATCCTATTTCATCAATTTGAGACACATGCAAAAATAGGTTGCGTAACCCTGGCGCATCTGCCTCACAATCGTAAAAAAATACTTATTTACTGAGTACATGCTGCAATCTGCACTGGTCAGAAGTCCAGACCGAACTCAGCTTTTACAGAATGAAATAGGGCAAGCACCCAAGTAAAGTTCAGTAGCGTTTCTGTAAACATAGCTGCAAATATTTTTGCTACTCCTGTATACCGACATTGTGTAGTACAATTTTTAATCTTCAGATCCATGCAAACTGAAACCTCACCTGTGCGCCCCTTACCCACCAGAATTCGAGATGGCAAATGCTTTCACGACGCATGTATTGCTAAAGGATGTGGACTCTCCTTGCTTTATTTGTCTTCCTAATTTTTGCCTTGATACTCATAATTTTGCAGTAGCTAGGAGTTTGGACTCTGAAGCTCATAATGTTTCGTGTGCAGCGTGATTGCAATCATACGTACGTGTACACGGATACACATGCATGTACCCTGTCAAACTATAAAACTATGGGATATCCAATCCAAAATATCAGGCTGTTAGACTGGGCTGCTGTTAGACTGGATTTTCAGTCTATTTTACATTCATATACAGTCGATTCAGCCAACATCATTCGTCCACTTGTGGGAAGTGTGGCACGTTGTTGGCCTTATCTCCTAATTAGTCTGAGATGGTGCAATTTATTTTTTGTTCAGTTTTGCTACTTTATGTTTTACTTATATCATGCCTTCTGATTGTTTGGGTTTGTTCATTTAATTAAATTACTCAATGTGTCAGAAAATACCTGTTGTTGCAGTTAATTATGTGGTTCATATTTCATACCCATATGCTGCTTTTGCGTTTTTGTCTTGGAGACACGGTAGGATGTGTTTAGTGTACTTAAGCGCATGCTACGACAGGCGCTTAAGTAGGCACGGCCTGCTTAAGCACATGCCCCGTTCTATGCACGCCGTGCCGGAGTTTAGGCGCGGCAGCGTGCCTGCGGCTGCTCAAAATTGCAACTGTGATTGAAACCTGCGCCAGACGTCTTAAAACAGTTCATAACATGAAAAATCGCCGTTGCTCGCAGGTTTTTAAACAAAAGCGATTTTGTTTTGCAACGGTCTAGGAACCAGTCATACACCATGGGGCCTTGACAACTTGCCCAGGAAGTCTGTTTCACGCCATGCATGCCCTAACTAGTGATCCGTTTGTTGACTCTATTTTCGTTTTTCGAGGCCCTGAGGCGGCGTTTTGTGATGCTGAAGGTTAAGATGAAATAAAATAGATGAGAAGTAGAACAAACAAAATATATTAGTACATTTCGATTCAGGGCAACTCCCCACCTTCAATCTGACGAATTTGCGAAATTTTGCACCAGAAGTCCATCCATTTGACAGCTTCAGTGATCAGAATGGGCATGACGAGGAGCAGGGCTGCATAGGTGTAAAATCTAGATAGGTATAAAATGATGACACATTTTTTAAGACTGCTGCGCCATGTTGTATCCAAACAGGCTTTTCTTCAACAGTATGTTTGTGCTCCTTCCTATCGAAATGTTCTCCTTGGTTAAACGTATACCCAAATCCATGTGTCGGTCCTCGCAGCAGTTCATGAAATGGGGAAGGCAGCCATGAGCTTTTGAAGCCAATCGCTACTACACGAAGATAGGGTTTCTGCATTAAGGAGCACTGGCATGGTACATAATTTGGCTCACTCAAGAAGCTGTGGTCGATCGAGGTTTTTCCCGATCTGGCACAGAATCACGGAAGTTGGAAATCAGGGACCGAACCCTGAACTAAAATGACGTTCTCTTGCCTGAACGCCGGGCTAAAACGGTAAAGTTCTTCATTTGAAACGGCATCAGAGACCAATGGCAAAGAAAATGACAGAGCCTCCCGCTTCATTTGTTCTTTGACAGGATGTCCCGGCGATCAGAAACTTAGAACACAATGGTGAACTGCTGGTGATTCTGGAAAGCTCTTATGTTTCGAGCCCGGGAAAAGCAGAAGTTTTTAAGTCCAGAACGAGGAACGCGCTGACTTGTGTGGTATCGCATTTCGGCATGACGCGTGCCAATTGCGACTCTTACGGCAGTCCGGCGTTGACTGCATCCCTTCAGGCGGTGTGCCCCGTGCCATCGAGTCTCTCCCGCTGAAATGGTCCCGATGTGTTCCGAACTATCTCATCAGCGTCGGGCCACATGGAGTGACATGTAACGAGGCGTCCGTTTTGGTCGCTGAGTGGTCCTTTCACTCTGCGGACGTCGCTGGCCAATGAATAGCACCGCTGGTGGGCGTCCCCATGAATGCTCGCGCTAATGAGGTGCCACCTCATCTATTCATATTGGGTGTACGAGGATATTCCTGATAGGAAATTGTCAGATTTATCTCGGTACGAAGTTGGGTTCAAAGTGAAACTGTGCTCTATGTTCCTCTCGGATTAACGCTGCTCATGTGCTAGGCTGTGAAAGACTACACGCCTTTGACTGTGGTATTAAACACGGACTTCACATTGAAGACTGTAATGGCACTTAACTTTTCAAAGTTCTCTTAGTGAATGTTCTCTTAGTGCATGCATTACCTAAATGCCTAGATGTAAATTTCATTGCTCTGGAAAGCGAGCAGTATTAAGCATGACATTGCAGTCAACACTCTCACCATTATCAGCGCTCTGACCTGAAGCGCTACGTGCTGACCTTTGCCGACACTCTGATCTGGATTTGTGCGCAGCATTACCCTCTGAACTGGGTCTGCTTGTGGCGTTGCCCTCTGACCCGGCTGTCTGCAGCGACTAAGCATGTGACTCGGCTTGGTTTGGACGGCACCCCCGACTTCGTTCTGTTTTTTTTTTGCCGCGGTGTTTTTCTGCTTTCGATTAGTGGTGGGGATGAAATTGAGAAGTTCATGGAGCGAAGTTCCCCCAATTGTTAAGAGGACGGCACTCTTTGGTCATGTCCTGATGGACATCGCAACATATACTTGGTCAGAGGAACCGAGAAAAAAGGCGACTTTTGCTATACTGAGTCAAGAGAAAACGATCGGCGAGAGGCCAGTTTTCGCGGAGTGTAACGAAGCTTGAGGCGACACACGTGACTTCCTGACCATTCAAACAAGCACGGACACGTGCGACAGCAGAGGTCCGTTCGCCCGCCGGACAGGGATCGCATGCTCCCGTCGGTCCCGACCCAAACGACGAGCCCGCGTCTGAAGACGACGCGGCGTGGCTGCGGTCAGACCGAGCAGCCGGCGACTCCAGCGCCCGGTCGGCGCGGTCCGGACGCGAGCCGCTCCCTCCGACGCCGGCGGAGCCTCGCGCGCCCGACGGCCGCCGTCGCGACCGACGCCGCCGAACAGCGCGTCGCCGTCGCCGCGGTCGTAAAATCAATTGCATGGGGCGGGATGTGGGCTAACGCGGGCCGGCGGGCGGCGATCTCCGCCGCGCGCACGGCCGCCGTCGGCCGGCCGCCGCCCCGGAACCAGTTGATCGCTGCCGCCGACGGGGACCGCAGCGCCGCCGCCGCCGTCGGCCGGCCGCCGCCCCGGAACCAGTTGATCGCTGCCGCCGACGGGGACCGCAGCGCCGCCGCCGCCGACGCGGCCGGCCGGTGTCGTGCTACGATGGGCCCGCTGCTCGGCGTCCTGGCGCTCTGTCAGCTGCTGACTGGTGAGCTGGCGCGCGGCGTGAGTCGAGCTTCACGCGGTGCGCGGCCGGGAGGATGTCGGGGCGGACCATGCCGGGGAAGTCACTCGTGATGCATACCTGTCTTGGACGTGAACTGCCCAGTACCACGGGAATACCGTATTTTGAGGAACATCAGTGCTATCCAGGCCTGGGAATGGCGGCTGGGATTGGTGACACGTATAGAGGATGTGCGGCGACGTTGCTGTAACAATTTAGAATCGACGGGTCATGTAAATCGTGTTAGTGACCAGTATATCACATGCATCTCTGCTGGGTTTTTATGAGTCTCGTTTATGCTGAAAAATGTGCCTCGTGCCAGTCTGGTAATCTTTCGTATATTTTTAGTAAATGTAGCACATTTTATGTCTTTAGTGAAACGCCAAACCACTGTTCTTGAACTGTTCACCCGACGGTTTTATTTTTCAGTATTACTGATAATTTTAGCGGATTTTGTAAAACAATGAACTTTCTTAAGGATATGTCGCTCAACACTAAAGTATTCATTTTAGACCAACAGGACTGTAAAGGATGAAAGGATGACCTGCCATGCACAAAATAATCTTGCGGGCAAACGACTTAAACAAGCCGCCATGTGTTGCTTCGTTCAGGCGCCATGCCATCTGTAGAGAACGTTTCGCAGAAGTTGTGTTGCTGTTTTGGTGTGCGCTTGGATGGAAGAAATCTTGTGGTAAGTTTCCGACACAGCTGCCTTGCCCAAATTCGTAATAGAATAATATTATGCCTATGGTGCTGCGCAAACAAGCCGTCTTTTGCTTTTAGCATTCAGAGTGAATGCCTGAAATGTACGTATTTTGTCACATTTTGTAGAAAAGATTAAAATATTCAAGATTTTGGCCTTCTGCGCAAGTCGATTAACCATGTAACGTTTTCGGGCATCTGAAAACGTTTCGCAATGCTCCCGTAAACATGCAAGCACATGCATACTTTTGCACACGCTCACATACAAAAAAGCACGGACACACAAAGGCACGTCCACAGGGGCAAGTACAAAAAAGACAGCTGATGATGTCATTAGCCAGTATTAAACAACAGCACAGCTGCAGTTAGCGTGAATTATTCTCGATCGATGCGGCTCATCACGTCGGTCATAAACTAGCATCGCCCCAATTGCCGTCATTCAGGGATTAATTTTATCGCTACCTTTATTACCGGTCTGTTTACACGGCGCCGCCCGTCCGCACGCAGCGCTGCCCGGCCAGCTTCCCATGTGTAGCATACCGCACGGCGATCCGACCGACACCGCATGCAAAATCGATGTGCAATGGATCACTCGCATGTCACCGCGCCCGGCCGACGGAGCGCCGTCTGCGCTAACCGTCAATTAAAGCGCCATCCCTCCTGAGTGATCGAGTCGGCGGGCCACGCCCCTGCCGTCCCCGAGCCAGGTCGGCCCATTAAGGGCGCGGGTTCGGGTGACCTCTCTGACGTGATCCGTGACTTGCCTGCCGCGACCGCGAGAGGGGCGGCGGCGGCGCCCGCGGGCCAGCCGTTGCCGTCTTGTGACGTCAGAGGCGGGAACGCGTGTTGCTCTGCCACCTGAGCGTGGCCACGTGACAGTCGCCAGTGTCCTGTCACGAGTGACGGCCTTTTACAAGGTTTTCTAGATGTGTTTGGCTGTTAACATGCTGGCGCCCCCTTATTTCTAGCTGGCTTTTGGTCCGATTACCGCCCGCGGTATTGTGCGACGCGCCATTACCATCATCAAGCCGAAAAAGGCTTGATGCAATTGCCACGGGTCGTAACCGCAAGCCTCAGCTGTAAAACCCGGCAGCGCCTATTTATCATTCATCGTGGTAAGGCATCAGCACCCTCTTCCGTGAGGCATCGATGGAGAAAGCTTGTCGAGAGGCATTTGGCATTCCGCTGACGGTGCCGACTTCCTATGGGGCTGGGAGACACGCGGCCGCTGTTACCAGCCGGGGCCGAGATTTGGCTGTCATGAACGGCAGATAAATGGCTTTTCTCGGGAGGCAATATGCTAAAATGGTGCGACTTGCGATGAAACTCGCAACAAATGCGACCAGATTAAGTACACGTGACTGAACATAAATTCCGACCAAAATGAAATCCTAATGCGACGTGGAAAGTCTATGGGATTAACCCATTCAGAACCACAAATAATTAAGTTCTGGAAAATTGATAAAACTTGCAAATACTGTTGCCCTAATGACGCAATGAAAGGAAATAGCAATCATTTTCGTGTACAAGCCAGGAATTCCCAAAAAAAAATACAAAAAAGCAAAGCTGAGAAAACGCAACAATGGTCCATCAGCCCACACCAGTGTTACGAAAACACAAAGGTGGTATTACCAACTCACAGAACTACTGTGAGCCATCATAAAGCAAAACCAAATTACTGACAATTCTGTGTTCCAGCATGTCTCACAAGAGGCCCAAGGCCTAGACATTGGTTTAAAAAGATAGTTTGCGGCCTTAGCCAAGCGCGGGCCCAGAAATTTTGAAAGGGGGAGGAGACGCATTGTTAATTTTGGGAGCCGCCACCTACAAACTATGACATTATACTTTTCGATGATCCTAGAAGTGGCACAGGAAGTTATTAAATGTCCTTACCAATAGACTCACTGATAACGTTTTGGTATTCATATCCTGTTGCGCCAGGAAACATATCACGCTCGCATTGCTACATGCATATTTGCACATTTGTATTGTATCCAAGATCCCAGTCAGACGCGCATCCACAGCGAAGGCAGATGTCGAACGAGCTATGAGTTGGCCCCAGGTACACAGTGGCAACATTCTGAGGTCGTTTGGATGGAGCTTGCTAGCTGTCACGACGGTCTGGTATGGAAGACATGAGAACATTTCACATGCATGTGAAGGTCACATTTGGTGCATTCATGCACCGTCTGGCTTTTACATGACGCACAACGTTGGCGACTCCGCGACCTTCTGATGTGGCGTCCTTTGCAATCATACCTTGCGTCTCTCATACTATTCACAGACTCAGGAACAATTGCTTCACGCCTCCCCGGATTTACTGGTGGCTGTCAATGTGTAAGCAATGTTGTCAAAGCGATCTTCCTTGTGAACTCCAACAAAACCCCTGACAGCTTCCACATCTTGCAAATAGCCAAACGTTCTTTACCGCGACATTGAACAGGTAAGCTAGCAGAGGAAAAAGACTTTTTCTCCCTGACTCCATTCCTATAGCAAGACATGTTCTGGTCCGTCCTGTCTATACCACCCGAGCACTGGTTGTAGAGAGAAATGACGGACGGTACGGGAATTACGATCCTCTTGTGCTGCTCGGCAGAGAAGCGTTCTGCTCGTCGTATTGGATTCACGCCGTGCACCTTAGATGCAATGGTGACAACACCGTTGTCGTTTCAGCGTACAACAGCAAATCCCCACGTATTGTCTACAGAATGTTTTTCCGTGTCCCCAACTGTCTTTGCAAACTGTTTCAGGGACTGGAATGGACAATGCTCAACTCGGTTGCCCCGCATCCTTCCCGTTACGTGGTGGTTACGTGCACTTATGGCTTCAATGAGATGGAACGACGTGAAAAAGTTGTCGATGTAAATCGAGAACTGGTTTGTGGGACATTCAGGCTCTAAGCAGTCAAGCAAATGTTTTACGTACTGACCGGTTATTCAAGACGACGCCTTCCCCCGGCAGACATCAATGCAAAATGAATAACCACTGAAACAAGCTGCAATCCAGCTTTTGTAACCCAAGCGTACGGTTTCCCCGTATGAACTGTTTAGTTGGATGCCGTCCACAATCCGATTCATCAACGAATATGTCGCATGTCCCAAACACAGAGCCAAATTTCAAAAGCTGCTCATTAACCAGACCCAGAGCTGGTCTTATTTTAGCGAACCGATCTCCTTGTGCAAGATCCAGATTGTCAGCCGTGTGAAAATATTTCATAATCTCACAGAACCGGTTGAGACACATGGACTACCCGATCAGCTAGTTTCTGACGTCTGAATCCTGTGACCAGCACATGTAGCGCCATGGTACACCGGCTTAACCCGAAACCAGCAAAATGTTGATGAACACTCGCGTTTCATTGGGACTCAGAGTAAAGGAATCTTCTGTATTGCATATCTGATCGCACTTTTACATAGGTGTTCTGTAACAAAAGCGTCGATGAAAAGTTCGAAAATGTCGTGCGGCTTGCGTGGAACATCGGCCAAGCTGAGTTTATACGGCACGATTCCTCGCTGACATCAGGCAGATCGTCGATGCCCCACTTGCGAAACTTCTTCGGTTTCTGGTCGCCGGTATCACCAGACATACCTGTGTTCCCGGGTCAACATCATCGCCAGCGCCATCGGTATTTGCCTCTGGATGAGCCCCACTCTGAGAACTGATGCTAGCCGGAGCATTCAGCTGGGACCCGGGTACATTGCTGATACGCACGGTCTCGTCGTCACCCGGATCTTCATCGACGTCATCAACATGGTCGGACGGTGGCGAAATGAGGACAGATATGATGTCATTGTCCTCCCTGTCATCACTGATCTCTTCGGTCTCGGACAGTCTCTCCAACTCCTCCAAAACTTTCGCCAGACTCGGGCCCCTGCAGCGAAAAGATGGTCGATACATCGCTGTTGGCAATCCTGGATGCATCGCTGTCGCCCTTGGTTGCATATTTCCAACTGCCTGCGTGAAAGTTCAACTAGTGACGACCTCACTCGCGCCAGTCTTTCTTGCGAGTCAGCCAAAGAGAAAGCCTTCTACGTCCAGCTTCTATTCATTTCACAGTCATTCACCAAACACCTGTACCGGCACCCACACTATACGGAGACCCTTCCACTGTGTCTTCAGAATCACAAGAACACCACTGACGACGAGTGGTGCGCTATTTATAATCCCTACAAACGGAAACGATACGGGCCAGGAGATACAAAAATGGCGTGATGTCAGTCAATGAGATACGGTGACGTAATCAAGCGAGGGCGTCAACCGGTGGCGTGAGGAGTTTCAGATCAATTAGCATTGGCGGTATCGGATAGTTATTCCAAGAAATACCGGATGCTTATCGGCACTGTTTGTCGCTTACACTGTCTTTTTCACGGGAAATATCGAGTCACATTACTGATAAAGAATGCCATTTATCATAATACTAGCACTGTTGTAGGTGAGACGACCTTGGACGTCCCAGACGTCTTTGTCTGAGGACGTCGAACTCGACCATGAATGGCTGAACAATGGGACAGTTCTATAGATGGGTATATTTATAAGAACTCTTTATAATTTTACTCCAAACTGCTTTAGAGCCAAAGGATTTTTGGGGCAGGAAAATAATTTTGTTACATCACAGCGCGAGGTCCTTTCGATGAAATTTTGGATTAATATTTCACCTTTTTGCCGGGCCGGCCAGGGTGTATGGTCGCTCCCGTTCAATGCATTTTACAACAGTGAACTGGCACCCACTCATATAAGAAAAACATCCATATACATAAATGCGAAGTATGTCAAGGTAGAATACAGCAAATCATGAATCACTGCCGTGGTTTCGTCAAAACCTCTCGAGTTTGCATCAGCCAATAATCTCTGAATCTGGTGAGTTGACACGTCCTTTGACTGTACACTGATGCCCCGACTGTGAATGCGGCGGCCGCTGGATTGCATGCTGGACTGCGGCCAGACCGGCGGAGTCAATGCTGCGATGACGCGAATGGACGCTCGGGCCGGGGGCCGTTGTCCGTACGACCGGTAGTGCGAGGATTGGTCGCCATCAGACTGCGGACCGGGTCGTTCCAGTGCAGCGAGTGCGGTGGCGTCCGAGCCGACCGGTGACAGATCGGTCAGCGACTGACAAATGCGGCCGCGGCGACAGCGCAGCATTGGCCGCCAGCTGACTGACTGACAGGGCAGCAGTAGCTGACAAGACGGGAGCGGCTGACAGAAGCGACAGTGGCTGACAAATGTATCTGTCAGGATGCAGCAGTGGCTGTCGAGCGCAGCGGCGGCTGACATTGCAGCGAGATTCTGACGAGCCGCGTGAACGGCGATCTGACGGCGGTGGCCTGAAGCAGGCGCACTTGAGAACGGCACGGCACTATTTGGCTGGAACATGGCGTCTGCCAGAATCGAGAGCGTTTGCCCGCGGCAGCCTTCGAAAATCCGTGAATATCAGGTTGAGACCACATCACTTGCACTGATGGCAGTGCTGACACGGCTGCGGCGTCGCTGTGACGGTTCGGTTGCTGTTGGACAGAGGCAGTCATCGGCCTCGAGCGGCGCCGCTGATCCGGTGTCGGCGGGACGGCCGTTGTCTGGGCCGGGCGGTGTTGATGTCGGTGTTTCCTGTCGTTCGGCGGGCGCGGTAAGGCGGCCGGTGCTGACCTGGCGCAGTCGGGCAGGTTTCGGTTGGCTGGGGTGCAGGACAGGACAGGCTCGGTGCCGGACACAGCTGCCTGGTAGAACCCTGATGATCACGAACGCCGTTATAACTGCGGTGGCTATTGGCGTGGCACAGATCATGTTTCGCGCCAGGGACATGGGTGTAACCCTGGATACTTTTAGGGATGCAGCTGCATCCCCAATATGAAGTTGTGCTTCCCCAAAAGTGCCAGTGCATCCCCAACAATCATCACGCTAATTTTCAGTTTGTGCACATTCTTAACGTAATTTGAAGTGTCCTTTTTACCTCAAGGACGCTAAAATAGATCACAGTTGATCAACGTCAGCACCATGGATGTAGAATTGACAGATTTTGTCATGAAAAATAGAAACATCAAACCCTAAAACGTGACAGTGATAACGTATTTACATTTATTTTATAACGCAAGAAAACACACCAACGGGCCAGGATACTGGCATAAAATTCTTTACCAATGATTTCCTTTGGTACGGAGAACTCCACACCAAAGACACGCAAATTTCCGTCCCTTGGCAGTGTATGTAGTAGCAGATTTAAATCAATATGCAGTTTTCCAGTGGTAAATTGGAAAATGCAGTAATTCCCAAGTACTCGCAAACATCTGCTAATTATTGCAAGTCATAGGTTGCAACCGAACACATCGATGCTTGGCTATGTGGAGGCTGATCCTTGCTAGGACATGAATAGCCAACAGTGGCGGTTCGTCAGTAGGGAAAACTGAGGTAATGTCTCACCCAAAATACCGCAAAATGTGGAATTAAAACCATACATAATCAGTGTGACGTGATGGTTTCTAATTGTGATGCAATAACACCGTTGATAAAATCGAAAGCGCGATTAAACTGGATTAATGTGCTCATTTTGTTCCGCATTCATCAACATAGCAGGGAAAATGCCCGCAAAGGTGCTCCACCGCCACACCGCAACCCCCCCCCCCCGCTGCCCTCGCAAGCGAACGGCGAAAGGCGTCCGTAGGGGCAGCCAGCTCACCCGTCTCAGCCAACGCTAAAATCCCATGCAATACAGCGCCCCTAAGTGATCGTCCGCGACATTGTACGTCAGCCGACGCCAACGCATGCCTTAGTCCTTTTGAGGAAAGACATAGTAATGCCTCCACCCGACGTCAGGGATGGATTCTTCCATCCTTGACGTTACCGTTCAAGGCACCGAGGCTTCAGTACGGTCAGCAGTACCTCATGCACGCTGCGTCGGCAATGAAGTGGCTGCAATAGCACCGTGAGACTTTTCGTGGATAACCCCGCCGAACGCCGCCCCAGGGGTTGGAATTTCCGGCGTGGCCCTACAGATCTTTGCCCGAAGGACTATTGTGGCCTGCGTGGTTTACAAACGACTGGAAAATGGTGGATGGGCAGGCAGTCCTGAACCTTTTACCTGGAACAGTGGCAATTGTGTACGGTGACGGTGTACTCCTGTAAGAGTCTTTCACTGCATCGCAATAACACACATAACGGTACTTTCCTAGCGTTGGTGACCCTGATTCAAATTGGCAATTGTGGGTCACAGTTTGCATTCAAGTGAAAATACGTTAGTGTGCACTACACTGACAGAAATGGTTTTACACCCTTACAGAAATGGTAGAAAATGGCAATGTGTGGACTGTGCAGAGCGCGAAAAACGCACAGCAAATGAATGAGATACATCATTGGAAATATGAATGCCTTTCGGGTCGCGTTTGGTTGTTGATCACGGCTAATGCATTGCAGTTTGGATTTCTGTGCCCTCAAAGACCGTGCGGCTATCCTTCGCATTAAAATCGGTATCGGTATCCCTTTGAATTTTCTCTCGTCCACGTTAATCAACGATTCCCTTACTGAATGCACGCGGATTTCTTCGGAATCAGGAAGCAGCGTATGAGAACTTAAAAGAAATCAAGACAGCGAGCCGCGTTAGGCCAGAGCGCAAGAAGAAACAACGAATCGTCCGGGCGAAAGGAAATTGAATCTTTGTTACCTTCATCTATTCATTTATTCATTCGACAGACTTGGGGCGCTCCAAGCCCACAAAGCAATGTTAAACGTCGTTTTGTAGTAAACGGATAAAGGGACTAAGAAAATAAAAAAGAACAGTAGATTACTGATTAATACTAATTAATTCATACTAATGCTGGAGATTACATTATTTGCATCAAGTGCATTATGCACATTCCACAAGGGATGTATCAAGCTTGACATTCTGCCGTGAGAAAATTTATCTTGGCTTTCCGTATTGCACATTAATTATAAGGATGGTAGGGGAAAATGGTAAGCTTATCCAGGGTGCGTACCCTCATCCGCTTTTACCTACCTCCGCGATTTTTTTTGGCCGGTGGAGTCACTCGGTAATGTATTGGTGCATTCTTATGTCCTGCGAACTAGAGTCCGCCACGGTCCCAAAATGACAGGCCCTAGCCCAGTCTATACCGCTGACGTGAAGCCCAGGTCCTAACCAGGCCCTACCAATTCAGTGTTTATGGAGACAGAGTCCAGCCCAAGATCTTTCATTGCCGAAGTAGGTGTGCGGGAAGTCTCAAGGGTGGCAGTCGATGCTAAACGATGACTCAGAGTTCCGATTAATTGCCACCTTAGGCACAGTTTAACTCGTTATATCCCATTTGATACGATTTTTTAGGACTAATTGGGCCCAGGTCCGGCCCGAGTCTAACCAATAAGGATTAGCCTGCCCTAGCTCTACCCGGGCCCCAGGACACTAAGCCCGTAGGGCTGGTCTGGCCCGTGGCGAGAACTACTGTCAAGCAGAATGAAAAACTGGAAATTTATCAGACTGAATGATAAAAAGTGTCACATGGCGCTGCACTTTTCAAACGAGAAGCTCCAAACCACCATTACGGGTTATTCGTCCCTATTCGACTACCAGAAGATGCATGATCAAGACTGTCGCTGGAGTATATCATGTTTTTATGATGCTGTACCACGTCCTGCGCTTTAGTTTCAACAGAACATTATATTGCCAATATAATATCTACTTGTGGCAAAGCAGAGCACGACGCCATGAAGGGTCTTCGTCCTGCTTGCAAAGCCTGATATGTTCTTCTCATGCTACTAAGCTGGTTTCATTTTCTTATCTCAAATGCGCACCAGAAACCTGTGCCCAGTTTGAATTAAACAAATGGGGACGTCCCGTGCACCGCTCTCCCACTTTTCAGTGAAGCATATTCCACCTCGTCCCGGAACAGGACTCAGCCTTGCGGCAATTAGTGGAACAAATCGCTCCTTTGCATGATTCGGCCGACTTGCCCCGGTCGCCGTTGGAGACACGTGACGGGTCCGGTACGCGAGGTGCACGAGCTGACTTAGTGCACCGGACGGACCTGTGCGGCGTACCAGTGTACGTCTTGTGAAATCTTGCGTTCAAGGATGATTTATACAAAGGTCACTGACGTCACCAAAAAACTAGGCAATGTTCTCAGTTCACGTTTGGCAATATTCTTGGCTCTTAGTTCTTAGTTTGACAATATTGTTAGCTTGAAATCGTTTCATGTACAGTTTTCCAAAAGTTCCGGAATCTGGCGTTTGGGAGTTTGAGGAGGGTAAACAGGCCGCGCGGCTAACTGTGCTCCGGCCGGCGTGGCAAGCTGCGGCAGTGGCGGCGCGGCAGAGCACCTCTAATTGCCGCCGCTGGCTCGGCCAGCTGTCACTGTTTCGCCAGTGTTTGCCCGTCGCCAGCCATGTTTTCAGAGCACTCTCTGACATAATCGTGTGTGGGAGCCGCGGCAGCCCTCCCGTCAACAGCGCGCAGACAGAATACACCCTCCGACATAATCGTGTGTGGGAACGGCAACAGAGCCGTGCCGAGTCAATACGCAGTGTGCTTTCCTCGCGACTCAGGTGGCAACATGGTCGGACTCTGAAACGTGCCGCTCTTCGATACCTGCCACGGGTGGATGTACTGAAAGAGGAATATAGGAAACAGAAGCTAGTGGGCTTCCGCATTTTGCGTGCAGTAGATATCGATATTATTCAGGCCCGGTGTCGATACGTAATGTGCCAATAACTACACTTGTTCCACATGAACGGTTTTGTTTGTGTAGTAGTAAATAAGAAGAAACACAGCTATCACTCCGAAATAGTATGTTTTTGCTATTTTTTACAGAAAGGAACTTTGAGCATGCACGAGACATTCCTTTGTTACAGATCCGCTGACGGCTGACACAGAAACTCATTCGCGTTTGATAACTATCTGCCACTGTGCGTAGCCTTCCAGTGCAACCGGCATAATTAGGATATTGCTCAGGCCAGCCTGGACGGATCAGACGATTGGTGAGGCTTCTACCACGCTTAAATGCAGGCGGTTTGATTAAACTTATTACTATGTGGCTGCATGCTTCAATGAGATATTTGTGGCCTTCCTTTCGAAAATTTTACAGCTGCATTCGGCAATGCTTAGGACATGTTCCATCTGACATCTGACAGCTGTACAACACAATTAGACCCTCTTTAGTTTTGTATATGTTCCCCCCGTCCTGAGAACGATCTTCGTAAATGATCCTATTCGAATTTGGATCATACGTAAGTAAAGGCATGGTTTCCACATTCTTAAACAGCATCTTCGGACTTTGCGTCTGAAGTTCGTGTTCCGCACCCTCAGTCACCAGTATATACGCTACCAAATGATTCGCAGTCCCGGAGGAGGCTGGTGTCTCATAAATGTTGCTTTTAACGAGATCCCTTGACAAGGCCACTAATTGTCTCAATAACATCCCAATCAATAAAGTGTTTTCAGCTGTGATGTTAAAGGATCCGTACTTTGACACTAAGAGCTTTCCCAGCGTTTAACCCTATTCCCGGAGGGCTAGACGGTATGGTCGATTCCCGGCAGGGGGGCGGATTCGGCCGCCCCCTGAGATCTCGAGAACTACTCGTCCGATTTCATCGCAACAAACAGCAATCGATTTGCCGTGACGTGAACTACATTTTTATAAAAACAAATTTTCAAAATTTTGAAATTTGTGGATACAGGGGGGCAAAAATATCAAAATGGGGAGTACTTTTGGACTTCTTATAACTCCGTTGTTTATTGACCGATTTCGATGAAACTGGCATGAATCGAGAGATTATGGATACGGCTTTTACCATGGGTCCGCAAATCTGAAATTATGAGAAAATTCATGGGCGTTCCCAGGGTTTCAAAAATAGGAGGATTAGTTTTCTAACAACTGAATGAACAAAAGAGGCAAACACCCTTTTTTGGCTTCTGCTAGTCATGTTATAATAAAGAAGTACAAATCGCATTACAATGTTTGTATAATGTTAGCATAGGCGGTGCCAGCGACATGAAAAGGGGGAACTGTCACGGTCACACGTTTCTCAGATCAACTTGTGACCTTTGACCTTAAATGACCTCCAGTGACCTTGGGGTAACTTGGGATGATCTCGTGTGCATTTAATATTATCTGTAAACGTTTTCAATCATTTCAATTCACTCTATTTCAAAAATTTCATTTTATGGCTATTGCGATATAGGGTGCGCGCACTGACATTTTAGGTCATAGCTCCATGGCCCGACCTGATATCAAGCTGAAACTTGGTACACAAGTAGAGGGCACCCTTCTGCGTCATATATATTCCAGGTTTGGCATTTGAAAAAATGGCGCCGAAATTATAGCAAAAAAACAAATTGTGACTTTTGACCTTGACCTGACCTTGTAAAATAACTTCAGATAAAGAAAATTATACCTGCACAATGCCCAACTATTTAGCTATACATCCATGTCAAGGTTTAAGTTCTAGTTTTAAAACTCTGTTTTTGGCAGGCATTTTCCTTTTACCCTCAACATGGCCAAAAATGGCATGATGTGCCTCCCAAAAACGTTGCCTGGCTCCGCCCCTGAGCAAAATAGAATTTTGAAATTTTGTCACAGCACGTAGAAAGAATAGCTAGGAAAAGTCACCAAGTTTCGTGAAGCTGCGTTAAAAAGCCTGGAATTGGCAAACAAAAAACCCGAGGGAGGGCAGATTCCGCCCCCCTGCCGGGAATAGGGTTAAACTGCTTAACCTTTTACATACTGTTTTTCTATTACTACACTTCCTAAACAGAATTTAAGGCCACTTTTTCCAGTATATGTCGGCGAATAATTAAACTTGCAACGTAAACTCAGCGACACCTTTGCATGTGTACATACAGACTTACATCACAATGTCATGCACCTAACGCACTAAACACACGGCTCACTGTTTTACGTAACCAGATCTCCTGCTTCTGATATACCTTTTTTAGGCTATTCATTTCTATTCAGTATCGCCCTTACGTGACGCCATCTCTCGCGCCATTGATCGAAATGATCGTGCGGTCTGGTGACGTGAATCCCGTCCCTTGTTATCACTAATGTATTTCTGAAATGTCATTAGATTTGGTTTATAAGTTTTTACTTCCTCCTTGAGCTATCATTAATTTAACGGAAATGGCGATCAAAGTGCTTAATATGTCTTTGTGCTAAGGAGGCACCATCTGGAAAGATTTTTGACTAGTTTAAACTTGTGTTCTTTATCTCGTTGTTATTTCATTGTCAGGTTCAGCTCAGACAAACGACTGGGTTTCCGTTTTCATTGGCATTTTTTGTGGTATTTCCGTCGCATGCTTTCCAGGCTAGAGACTTTTTACGCATTTGGGGCCGTAATTGAGGCAGATATAGGTGGATGTAACGCGTGAATTGACGCCTTTATTCACTGCTTCTAGAAGTCGAAGCACCCCTAAACCCCAATGATCAATTAGTGATTTGTTTTGTAACTAGCAGCCAAACCAGTACGTAAGAAAATTATTTTCCAACCAAAAATTCTTCGTTTTCAAAGAAGTGTGAAGTAAGATTAAAACTGTAAAGAATTCCTATAAATATCCCCATCTGCAGAACGGCCCCATTGTTCAGCCGTTCAAGACCTTGTTCGACGTCCCACACAAAGGCGTCTGGGATGCCAAGGTCTTCTCGCTTTCAGCAATGGGAGTGTTACGCTAAATGACATTCTTTATCAGTACTGTGGTTCGATACTTCCCATGAAAAAGTCAGTGCAAGCGACAAGCAATGCATTTTAGCATCCAGTGTTTCATGAAATCGCTAATTTCATGAAATAGGATACCACCAACTCTGGTTGGTCTGGAACTCTTCACGCGACGGATTTACATCCTTCTGCTGATTATGTCACAGTGTCTCGTTAATTGGCATCACGCCATTTTTGTACTCCCTGGCCCGCATCGCTTCCGTTTGTAGGGACTATAAATAGCGCACCATTCGTCGTCAGTGATGCTCTTGTGCTTCTGAAGGCATAATGAAAGGATCTCCGTTTGGTGTGGGTGCCGATATAGATGTTTGGAGAATAACTGAAGTGAATAGAAGTTGGACTTAGATTTTTTCTTCGACTGACTCGCGAGAAAGACTGGCACAAGCGAGGTCGTTACTGGTTCATCTATCACGCAGGCAGTTAGAAATCTGCTTCACAGAGCTTAGTGCCTGGATGGGTTTTGTGTCATTAACCGAGACATGTTGTCTGTTCGTGTTGCATCCAGCACCAGCACGACGATTTTTGGTGCGCAGATTGTCTCTGTTAATGCTGGGTCAATGCTGTGTGCTGTCTCTGTTAATGCTGTGTCAATGCTGCAGTGCTGGTACGGAAGCAACAGATCCACTCTGAAAACTCCAGGGAATGCAAATATCTCATTAAAAGACACGATTCACTACAAAAACAAAGCTTTGTCTGGTGATGGTGATGATCGTTTCCTTCATTCCTCAGCTGATGCGTGATTGTGTATTTTTGTCTGCTTTTGTATTTCTTTTATGTCAACATATACGAAAAACGGTTCTACAGCGAAAGAGAAAAATGGTTTGCCGTTAAGTGTTAAACAGTGTTGTTTTTCAAATCGGTGAAGCGTGCTGTTCCGACTGTGCTCGCACATATCATTTGTTAACCCGTCCCCGACCGGGGGGGGGCAGTTGACTGCCCCCCCTGAGGTTTTTCTGGGATTGCGAGAGAACCAACAACCACAGAGTCACGAAACTTTGTGTACCTTTTGTTCCATCAATTTTACGTCTCGTGTCAAAATTTTAACCTCAGGTCAGGTCAGGTGCCTGACCTAGGTCAGGTCAAACAGACCTATGTCGAAAAAAGTTTAGCGCCCTCTAACTTTTTCGCAAAACAAGATATCTCAATAATACTTTCAGCGATTAGTGATCGTGATAGATGCAACAAATCTGCTACCTCAGATTTTTCGGAATTTTCCGGGTCATTGACCTAAGGCCAAGCCCATTTTTAAGACATATTGCCGTTTTTTCGGAAATTGACGGAATATTCCATAACATTTTTAGTGTGCAGTGAAGCAGACATCTAGTTGGCGTCATTAGGCAAAGTATCAGTGACCTCCAGCCATTGACCTGAGGTCAGGTCACGAATAACTGTTGTGGGCCAAAATGTACCACCGTCAAAATCGACGATGAACTACTCAGAATGTGTAGAAAATGCAGAACTAGCTTGCACAGACGCAATTAATACCAGGAACCTCAAAAAGTTTCAAAAAGTAGCATATTTTCGAAATAAACAGGCTCTCTCGAATAAAGCTCCGCCAACTTTGTAGATTGGCAACTAATCAATTTTCCCAAAATTTAAGCATGAGAAAGCATCACAGGAACCACAAAGATCGATAAAATTGACATAGATTGTCCTTTTTCGCAAAAATAAAGGAACGCCAAAATTAGTTCCCGTCAATTTGGTACCGCATACGGCAGCGGCGCACACTGACGGCCGATCGGGAGAATTACGGTGTCTTTAACTCAACGTTTCGGCGTATATATTCAACAAATCTGAGGAAATTAGACGTGTATCGGCATCCGCAGACATTTACTTGTGCGCTGGTGCCTTTACCTATGCGTTATTAGTCACAGCCCTTGAGATTCAGGCCATTTCTCGGTCACATGCAGTCGGCTAGGAGAAAACATATATAGGGCGTAAATTGGCTTACATATTATCTAAAACTAAACATGAGACCAGTTTCGAGCTCTTCTCGTCACAGGCTTTCCAACGGTATGCTTATTTTTATCGTGCGACCAACCGTTCGTGAGTTAGAGGGGGGGGGGCAGTCAACTGCCCCCCCCCCATTCGCCGATGTTCGGGACGGACCGACGGTCGTGCGCGGGTTAATAAACGGTAGTGCATATAACACAATTTATGCTTTCAACATCTTTATATCTTTAATGGCTTTCCTAGTTAGTTAACCGCTTCATTCCTCTATTTAAGCCTGTTTGGTAAGTGAGTCCGTTGCGGTCTATAGATTGCGATATACAGCTTTATTTCTCTATTCAAGCTTGTTCGATAACTGAGTCGGTTGGCACCCCTGAATGGTGACGAACCCCAGCAAGAAGACGAGAGCAGAGCTGGTTAAACTTATATTACTACTCGCGCGAAGATTTCTGCTTTAGCTTGAGTGCACAATAATGCATCTGGCATCGACGAGATTCATTACCAGTCTCATGTATGTGGTACGTTTGTCTGCAATTCCACACAGTGATATGTAGTATCCGTAACAGATTTCCATTTCAAGTTTCATATCTGAGAAGATAAGAAGAGCGGAACGTCAGGAAGCTTGACTTCCGACCGAAGGAAAGGTTTAAGGCACAAGCCCCTGCGATGGCGGGTTACACGACTGTCAGGGCGACAGATTTAGCAGAGATCAAGGGTTCTTTCATGGCAGCAAACCGGACTTCTCTGATAAATTAAACTGAAATCAAATGGTACGTGGGCTTACTTAAGGCAGTGTTATCTGGTCTTCGCAGCGTACTTTAACATGCCGTTGAACTTCGGAATACAACGAAGCACACCTCATAGTTTCCTATGTAACGAAACCTAGGTCAGTGAGCTTAAGCAAACAGAATAATTTTTGTATACCAGTGCCTTCCTAAGCTAAGGTTAAATATACAGGCTTAAATATAGGAATCAAGCTAAGGTTATAAAGCGCAGTGGAATTGGAAGACTGGGAAGTAGTTCTGCTGCGTTGATGTCTTGCATCATTTTTCCAAGCTGCCGTACGAACTCGGATTATATCCGGCTTCAGGGACAAGGGAACTGAATGCTCTTCGACAGCCACATCAAAGGCGCATCATGAACCCTTCTCATCACCGCGCCAACATCGCATCGCCGCCCGAGTTTCCCACCACTCGAAATGCCAGCTCCGTTGGGCGATTCCATTAATCGACTGCCAAGTCGAGTCGAGACAACGGTGCGGCCGCGCCGTGCCGCGGCGGGCATGCAACACCGTCATTAGTAGCGGTCCCAGGCGGCCGTCGAACGGCGGCAGGTGCGCCGACTGGCGCAGCTGGTCCAGTGCCCTCGACTCTGCCCCCCGCCCGGCGAGCCGGCCCGCCGGCGCGCGGCGCGTCGCCGCTTCAAGACCCGGCCATTGTTCGCGAGCCGCAGGCCGGCGGGCGTCTCCCGTCCTCCCGGCGGCAAATCGCGGGGAAAATTGACGGCGGCGTGCGTGAATCGATACGGCGCGGCCGGGCCGCCGCCGCCGCCGCTCTGGTGCCGACTCCCGGCCCCGCCGCCGCCGAGCTGTCGGCAAACAATGTCCCGCCGACGTCTCACGTCGTTGGCGACGCGGCCGTCCGCCCACGACGTCCGGGTGATGCGTTCTGGTCAGCGTGGAGCGTCGCCAAACCCGAGTGCCACGTCACCAGACCGGGACTGGAGGACTGGGAAGACTGACAGAAAGACTGGAGCTGCGACGCCACCAGGGCTAGAGGCCGGGCCGTGACGTCACCTGGGCTACAAATGGGCACTGTCACGTCATCGGGGCTGGAGGCTGGCAGCGTGCCTTTTACAGGGCTAAGGACAAGAGCCGTTAGTCAGCGGTCTAACGATTGGCCCGATCGGGGAGCTCCCACGATGAGTCTCAGTCAGCTGGCACGATCCCTGGCCGGCCACGTGGATCCGCACCGGCCGGCCGCGGCCGACACGGAGCGACGACCATCGGTCCCGACGAAGTTCCCCGCGCGGCCGCGGCCTCACCGCGCTCGTCGATGCGGCGATGAATCGGCGGCGTCACAGGAGCGGCCAGATCGCGCCGCCAGTGCCACGTGACGCGGTCCTGCCTCAGTGAGCGTGGCCGTGTCCGCGCCGGTGCCCAGGCCGACCCGACCCCCGGCAGCCTTCGTCGGCCAGTCGGAGCTCTCGGCCGAGCAGGGAGCCAAACTCTGCCGACGTGCCGCCGGCGTCGGAGGGGGGAGCGAGTGGCGAGAGAAGGGCCTACCAGCAGGAGACCTGTACTTGCGTTGTCACGGGTTGCTGCCGCTGCAGTGCATGGTTTCACGCTGCAGCGCCGCACTGACGCGTCCGCCGCCAGTCTGCTTTGTGCCGCGACGTTGTGATCGTGCAGCTATGGGCTGCTGTACCCAGCTCTCTAGCCTGATGCCCCGCCAGTGTTCCGATCTAGCGTGCTGATGCAGTATGGCAGCAGCGATATGAACAGCTCCGTATCCCGTCGAGACTTTTGGAGAGCCGATGTTGTTAGTGGGAAATGCCTCAGCGGGTATGGAAAGTATTTTTAACGTACCCTGAAGTATGCATATCTTTGCGTACTGTTTACTTTGATGCAGTGATTGCGTTGCGATGCTGCAGCATCACTATTAATGTCTTACACTGGAAATAATCAACTTCTTTTCCATCCTAGATCCTTCTCAGCGGAGCCATGACTCCTCTTGCCTTCCGGAGATCCCTCTGCGCTGGATCCGTTCCCGGACCTCTGCCGCTGACACAGGACCGCCTGCCGCCAGCTCTGGTCTGTCGGCAAACAGTGTCGGTCCGACGCTTTCGTCGCAGCTGAGCAGGCCTCCGACAGGCATGCGGTCTGTCTGGCGAGATCGCGCTACTGACGAAGGGACTGTGCGTGTGAGTGATGAAGTGTAATCGCGACCAGCGTTAAATCCCCGGCTACTTGCTATTGTTTTCGTGCGTTGCCTGCGTGAAAATTAAGGACTTTTAGCTTTTAACGGTTTCTCGTGTCGCAAGAAAATGTAGCAGAAAAATTGGAAGGTAATGAGGGAAAGGAGATAAAGTAATAAGGAGAGCCAACGGCGCAGGAAGTGTCTTAAATGTTGGTAGTGTAGGAGCTATTTTGCGCAGAATTCCTTCCTTGCTGCACCGTAGAGGCAATATCGAAGTTCTCCCAAGTTGGTAGGGTCAAGTTGGTGGTTCAAAGTTTCTACGGTCAAGTTGGTAGGACTGTTATCCTACCTACCTGCTACACCTATGTGGATCTACAGAAAGAGGAAGAGGAAAAGTAAGACAGAGTGTGAAAAAGAGTGAGAGAAGGAGAGAGAGATAGAGGTAGATAGGGGAGAGAGAGAGGGGGATAGGGGAGGGAGAGTGAGATAGAGTGTGAGAGGGAATGGGTGAGGAGAGAGAGAGGGCGAGAGTGGGGTAGAGAGAGAGAGGAAGGGAGAGGGAGAGGAAAGGGAGAGTGAGATGGAGTGTAAAAGAGAGAGAGAGAGAGAGAGAGAGAGAGAGAGAGAGAGAGAGACGCCGAAACTGAACGACCGTCGGCGGCGCGTCGTTCCGGCGTCGGGCAGTTGGAGCGGCGGCGGGGCGGGCCGGCCGGCTAATCCCATCAGACAGCAGGCCGGGCAGTTAGCCGGCGGCCCTGCGCGGCACCTGCGCTCGGCGGCGCGCCATCGCCGCCTCTGCTGGCGCCGTTCCGCCGGCCGAGCCGTTAACGGCCCTATCAGCGCGGCGATAATTCGGCAGAGCGGGCCGGCCCTCGCGGGAACCGCTCGGCCGCCGCCGCCGCCGCCGCCGCCGCGTCCGGCCTGCCGGCGCCAAACAACGTATTTTATATCGGGCCGGCGGCGGCCGCGGCCCAGCGCTGCGCCGGGCGGACGGCATCTTATCAACGGCGTGATGGATCGCCCGGGAATTAATTACAGGCGGTGCGATTCGACTCCGGGGAGGCGGCCGGGTCAATTATGTCGCGGCGGTCGGGTAATTGTCCTGCTGAGCGATGGTCGCGGCGGCGGTGGCGGCGCTCCCGACCGCGTCCCGACCGCCGGCTCTGGTTGTCGACTGCCACGAGGCACGAGCTCGATAAGGCGCGATTACCGCGCGAGGACAGCGCTTGATTAAGGGCGGCTCGGTGGCAGGAAGCCTGCCAGGTGACTGGCGGCGCCCGGTCGTCCTTGGTGACCTCTGGGCAGGGTGAGAGGACGGGATAAAAGACTGATTCTCCTCGTTCTCCTGCTGTCAAAAGGGTTTATTCTTGTCGCGCCACCTCATGCATCAAACCTGCTGCGGTTGCAATGATCTGCCATTAACCATCAGTCAGTTTCGGAATACGTTTGCATCTTATGAATCTCAAGTATTCGCACTAGGAGGAATGGGCCGCCGGCGTACGCGTGATCCACACGCATCAGCTGAACTCGACAGGGTGACGCCTGTATGCGACCTTTTTGACCTCATGCGTATATATTATATGAAATACATAACGATGATGTTACCGTACATACGCAATATGATACATGTCATATACCATAAGTATATATGTAAGTAATATGTATTATTATATGCCTAACCCATATGTCCTTCCCTATTTGCAAGCCCCCAGTCGCTTATTCTGCTTCATTTCCTTTCTTTGTTTCTTTCTCTCCTTTGACTTTCATCACTTTTTGGTTGTTCCAGAAAGAAAAGGGCAGTGGGTATGACCAATGCCTCTCTTAGCAGCCATTTCTTTTTTATCACATTGAGCTCCCATGTCACTGAGTCTTGCAAGTACCCTATCGCCGATTATTTGTCGTAACTTTTTGCATACTACTGGTATTCCCTTTACTAAGAGTAAGCACGAATAGACCATTTTAGCAATGCATCTGGCTTCTGCCACAAAATGGCCGAGGTGGTCTTCTGTAAAAAGTATGTTCAGGGTTTCTGCTCCGATGCCGTGGTCATGACCGGCGTACACTATTGTGCACTATCCTGCACTACATTAAACCGCACACTATTTCAGTGAACCCACCACCGATCTTTGTGGCGCGTTTCAGGCGTTCCGGCGCTGCGGATGGTGAAAACACATTTCCCTATTTACGTTAAACGAGGTGACCTGATGAACTTGACCTGCGACTACGACCTGGAGGGCAGCCGCATCTACCAGGTCAAGTGGTACAAGGACGAGGAGGAGTTCTACAGCTACGCGCCGGGAAAATCCGTCAGAACCTTTAACATCCCTGGTATCAACGTGAACGTAAGCGCCGCAGAGAGTGGCGACTGACCCCAGCAAGAACGGGCCCCGTCAATTCGTTAACAATCGTTCGTCGGTTTTTGCGCCCAGCTGAAAGTTTTAATCGCTGTCGATGGTTTGCAGCCGCCCGTCTGCAAAGTTTTGCCATTTGCGTCGCTCAGTCGTTCGTCGTATGGCCTTGACTGAGTTTGCGGTCTGTTCGACTGGATGCTCTGCCATTCATGCCATATCGGTCAAACTGAGTACAAAAGTTGGCCCGATGATGAGTTGCGGCGCTAATAGCGATGCGCATCAGATGAAATCAATCGGATGGTTCAGCAACTCATTTCAACAACGGTACCCCAAAAGTAGGCACAATGTTCCAGAACAAAAAACAAGGGCAGGTTGTGTGTCCGACTCGATTCATTAGATTTCAAACAAGTATTACGCATAAGGTATGTCAAGTGCCGAAACTGTCAAAAAAAATATTGGCAGCTTATTAAGTCGAGACGAACGCGCCGGCTGAAATTGTCTGATTTCCGTGGACTTTATTCCTCAATGTCGTCCTGTCTCCAGGTGGCTGAGCCCTACCGCAAACAGACGGGTCATTCGTGTTGGAATATCGCAGATCAGGCGCCCCTCATCCATTAAGCCCCAATCACACTGCGCCCCTGTTTTTGATTGGAGCACGTCAGAAGGTTACCGTGATTTAAGAGCATGAACGGACGAGGCCCTCGTCGTGTCCATCACGCGCCGGCACGTGCCGACCGGTCCGTGACGGCCCGTTCCAGCTGAAGCTGTCTGGAGGCAAGAGCGTGGTGATCGACAACGTGGACCGGCTCGCCGAGGGCAAGTATGGCTGTGAGGTCACCGTGGACGAGACCTTCGACACCGTGCTCGACGTCGGCGAGGTCAAGATTGCGGGTGAGTGATGGTGAGAGGACGCGGTCGACAGGGAACGACAAAAAATTGTCGGACACGGCGGGAGGAAAATCGGCGGACTGACGATCCGGACGGCTGAACTGCCGGGGAGAGATTCTCTGATGTCCTGGTCCGTGTTCCTGTGACCAGGTCGAGGTCACTGCTGCCTGGCCAACGTCAGTTGAATGCTAGTTGAGCCGTGAAATGTAGGCGTTGGCACCCGTTGTGCCCGGCTTTTGCGTTGCAACGGGCTATTTGCCTTTTATTGTTGTTTGCCTTTTCCAATCTCGCTCCAGGAGATTCCGACGTTTAGTTCTTGTTTACGGCTTCGGTTTCAATTCATTGTTTCGAGAATACAGCAAGGCACTTCCATTGAAACCTTTTGCTATCATTCTAACATTTACTTGTGTGCGCTCACTTCGTTATATCATTTGTTTTCGTACCCAAGCCGTAACAGCCGGATCTTCTTCGGCAGCATAAATTACTTTCGCAACACGAAACATATCGTCTCCTTACCCCATTTCAGAGTTTATCTAGCGCCTGTCTCCCGTGTGAAATAGCCGCGTTTCGCTCTCGTCACCCACGTGCCGACCACGTGGCGGACGATGATGTGCTCTCGCCCGTTTGACGTAATGCAGTCGTCACCGAAGTGCTTCCAATCACATCAGTCCGTTTCGCAGTCGGCCGCATGGCGACGCCTGTGACATATTACTCCGGGCAGATAATTTACAGGGGCAACAAGCCATTCGGATTGGGCCATAACCATTCATGGGCCGATTGAGCCGCTCTCGAAATGGGGACATATGGTGCAATGCTATCAGGCCGGATTGGCGCGGCCCACTGTGAGGGACGGCCGGCGGCTGCGGCGCGTCCTGTGCCGCACCTTAATCGGAGCTCTGGCCGGCGGACAGAGCCGCCGCTGGAAGGCCCCGTCATCAGCGGCTTATACCGGGACACGATGGAGACCGGCGAGAGGGTGCGCGTCAACTGCACGTCCCGCCGCTCCCGGCCGGCGGCCAAGCTCACGTGGTTCATCAACAACGCCAGGGTGAGTCAGCCGGCGCCGGAGGTGAGCGCGCGGGTGAGCTGCCCCGTCCGGACGGCTGGCGATGACGTCACGGTCGGTGCCGAGTTACAGATTGGCTGGGGCGACTCAGCTGTGGCTGCTCCGTGTTCAGGTGCCGCTGACGTGCGCCGCGTCACACTGAAAACTTTTCCACACCCATCTCAGGTGTAAAGCTGTGAAACGGGGGCCGCTGATCAAGTGCGGAATTGAACCTATGGACGGCAGTAAAAAAGCACTTGAATCCGCTGTAAAGAAACACCACCACGAAGTGTGAACAACCCAGCGCTACACATTCATCATGGATTTCCACCTCGGAAAAAACCTTCTAAGTGTTACATCTCAGAAAACCTTTTACTTCAAAGTCGCACCTTGGTCCTAACATTGCAGCGGGGAGTACTGAGTAAACCCATTTTCGGTGTGTCATTGGAATAGTTGTTGCCGATCCCTTGCCCATTGTGCCCCCAGTCGCGGCGAAATGAAACATTCCATTTTCATATTTTGCGTTCTTATTTTATGTACGCAAAATACACAATGAAATTATTGCGATTACATAAAACATGCATTTATACTGCAAGTTTCCATCAAAAGTCAAAAGTATCTTCCCTCACAAAAAACATCGACATTTCCGCGACAAAGGAAAACGTCATGCTATCAGAACGCATGCGGTATCGCACGGCCAAACGAGACGGTCAAACAAGTCTCCCGAACGGTTACATGAGACGGTCATACGAGTTCCCTGCACGTACACGCGACACGGTCATACCGCGTCCCCCTCACGGTCATGTGACAGGCGGAGCGTCCGATCAGTGGTTAAATGTCGTGGCTCACGGCCTTCGAACTTCGATATAACCTGAACAGATAACAGATTTCGTCAGATAACTACATGTATAACAAATAATCATCTGTATAACTGACGTATAACATAGGTGACATTCAAAGCAAACGTTATTATTCATGAAAGTTATTTTTTCCTTCGTTTTTCTTTCTTTTCTTGCTAAACACACGACAGATCAATGGGGCGCAGGCTATATGCTATCCAGAGGAAGGATAGCAAGGTTTGTTATGATGGCCAGTCTACACCATGACAAAGTTTGCTACCCTTCCGAGCATTTTTGGCTGTTTCGCTACAGCTGTCCTGAGGCCATGCACACTTACCGGATGAGCCGCCCCTAATTTTGAACGCCCCTAATACCCCCAGTTTTTGGACGATCACGGTGAAAGACCTCCCAGGTCAAGAATTGGTCCACTTTGTTCCTGAATGTTTTGAAGCGGCGATTTTCTCGTCCTACCCATACCAAACTTTTCAGGGATGCAAGGTGGACCCGCGCTGTGGGGGTCCGAAAACCACCTGATCCTCCCTGACCTCAAACAGAAGGTGTAAGAGGGCCTTTGCTGAAACAAATGATACACAGTCGATTCGTAAATAAATTTGCCTTTGTATCGCATTGTTTATGACACAAGGACACGAAAGCGACAAGATTAAGGAGGGTGCTTTCGTAAGTCGTACCTGGCAGGAAGTACGTGAAGTGAGATCATTATAAATGTTCATTTTTCCACTGTCAAATAATGGAGCCTTGGAGTAACTCTTTCTGATGTGCCAAAGTTTTGTCCATTCATCCCGGATTTCTCCCACACAAAACCAAACCGTTTGCGATAGCGCAAAAGACGAATTCTGCCAGTAGAAGGCGAAGACTGCGTGTCGCATATCATTATGGGATGATTGCTTGTTACGTCAGTGGACATTGATTTGCTGATTGTTCGTGTCGTTATCGGTTGTTTGATATAGAGGCGATACGTTAGCATTTGCAGTATTGATTATCAATGCATTCTTTATTTCCTTCGGATTTTTTCTTGTATTTACTTTACAAGGCTTTGCCTTCCTTGCTAGCCAGTTATTTTTTATTATGCTTAAATTTATTTTTCTTTAACATTCGCTATTTACTTTTTGTTTCTTTCCTTTCTTGGCATTTATTTTACATTGAAGGTTCTTGTATTTCTATTGCTTTTTTTCACTGTTCTTTCATTTTCAAGCCATATTTTTGGTTTCCTTAACACTTCATTCCTATTTATGTTGAGATTCTTGCTGATTTTTCTTTTAAATCTCCTTCTGGATTATTACTTCTTGACGTTTCATGGTAGCTTCGTGTTCATTTTAATGTTATTGTTTTCAAGTTATGAGTATATATTTACATTTTAAACATTTTGCTACTATGTATATTTCTGTCTTCATGTCGTTTGTTCCATGTTTAGTGTTGTCATACCTTTGTTTATGTCAATGCTTCTAATTATTACATTATTCATTGATCACATAACTTTTCTTTTATAATGTATGTGTTTTGAATTGTTCATTTTTTCATCGTTTTACTTCACTTATGTTCTGTTTACAAGATTTCATGATGAAAAAATGTTTCCCTGCTTTATATTGATATCATAATGAGCAGCGACGAGATAGTGAACCATCTCTCCTTTCATCAGAATAGTCTATAATGGCGTCTCAGGCTACCGCAGGAGGGTTGAACAACGTATTATTAGAACGCTTTTCGCACGGAAACTACAGTCCATAGGTGTCTGACATCGCGTTTTTTTCGTAAGTAACCTGCATATTCTGCACTGCTTTACGCGTGTGGAACGAAACGGACTAGTGACAGACAAAACAAATGACCTCGGAAAATAATGCAGCCTGGGGTCAGGACAGCATTCCTATGAAGATTGCGTGATTTGATAACCAAATTTAAGTCGCGAAATCCAGAGATTTTCCTGCGCCAACAGCACTTAATATGTGTATATATCCTGGCGTTCGTATTTTCTTCACTGCATTTTTCACTTAGGCATATACAGATCTCGACATTTCGGCATCATATGGTACCATCTTCAGGAGAGCAAAATAAGCACACATTATACAGTGGATCGGAAAAAACAGACAAGATAGCGTCATTGTGAACAGAAAAATATGAATGAAAGAAAATACGAGAGAGAGAGAGATATATTCATTTCAAGATGAAATATTAAACAAAACCTGGAACTAAATATATATTTGTATCTGACATATATATGTCATGGTTGACTTATATTTTTACCGACGTTTCGGTAATATTCACCATCTTCGGAGTATGTACAGAAGGTCGAGCGCCGACAGGGAATATTTGAACATCATTCGTGGTTCAAGCTCGTGCAGTTAAATGAAGGGCTCTTTGAGATCATGAGGATGCAACTGAAAGCGAGATAGGACAAACTGCGAACGACGACGGAGCGAAGAAGTACAAGAGTTTAGAAAAAAACAGTATGCAAGAGGCGTGCCCCATGTTTGAAGGCGATGGACATTACGTACACGTACTGGCGAACAACTCCAAGGTGACGCAGGAGTTGATCTGCCGGGTCGGTTTTGGTCGGTCACGTTGGATGAAAAGAGCTTCATATATCATGAGTTTCCGACGTTTCGCTGATGATTTTAAGATGACGGTGTTAGATGTAAAGTCGCCTCTGGTGATGTGTATCCTGTGTTCCTGAAACATGGGCTATTGTGGAGCTCCATCTCTGAAATGCATGGTCAAGCGTCGTGAGAAAGTTGTAGTGGTGAAACCTATGTTGTCCAAACCTATCCTGAAGAAAATGCTCTATGCCTGCACGTCGGAAACTCTCTTCCGTGGTCCCAGCGGTGACCTCTACAGGCAGAAAGATGGCGTGGCCATGGGCTCCTCTCTGGGGTGTCTGTAGACATGTATATGCCAAGTGCAAAACAAAGTCCTTGAAGACGTCGACTCAAAACCATCAGTATATTGTCGACACGTCGATAATGTTTTCCCTCAAGTCCGCGACGTCCGACAGCACAACCAACTGAAGATCAAGATGAAAGAGGAATCTGTTTTAAACTTCACAACCGATATCAGCAACGACCATCGTATTGCTTTCCTGGACCTGAACATCGATGCCGGCGATGAAGTTTACGAGGCCAAGGTCTATTGAAAACCAGGTGATACTGGAAGATGCTTGAATGGCACTAGCGAATGCCCTGACAAGCATTGCCTAAGCGTCATACGCTCCTTTGTACTCAGAGTTATCAAGAACTGCACAGACTGGGAAGCCTTTCATGACGAGCCGCAACGGACCAGGCAAACCCTGGTGAACAACTTTAGCGACACAGCGATTGATAACGAAATCAAGAAATAACCAGATCTCCATTTTCAACAGACTGCGCCCACATCCAGCCAAAATATCATGAAGCTTTTTTTACAAAAATCAAATACGTCCATCATGCAAATCGGATGAAAGAGTATTTAGAAACATCATTTACATCAACGTTTTACCCACCGATAAAGACAAGAAACTTGACATCATCATCGACCACAAAAGTAAGCAAGTCAGCCTTCTTGTCACGAAAAATAACATATCGAAAGATTTCAACCAATTCAAACGCACGAATGTTGTTTATAAATTTTCTTGTCCACATGACGACTGACGGCTTCATCCTGCACACATCGGTGTCACCACTACCACCTTCTCACGACGTTTGACCATGCACTCCAGAGATGGAGCGCCACAGCAGCCCATGTTTCAGGAACAAAGAACACTAATCACCAGAGGTGACTTTACATCTAACACCGTCATCTTAAAATCATCAGCGAAACGTGGGAAACTCATAATATATGAAGCTCTCTTCATCCAGAGTGACCGACCAAAACCGACCCGGCAGATCAACTCCTGCGTCACCTTGGAGTTGTTCGCCAATACGTGTACATAATGTCCATCGCCATCAGACATGGTGTCCACCTCTTGTACATTGTTCTTTTCCAGTCCCTTGTACTTTCAACGCTGTTTTGTAATTCACATTTTGTCTTATCTCGATTTCAAATGCATCGTCATAATGTCAAAATGCTCTTCATTTCACTGCTCGAGTTTGAACTACCAAGAATGTTTAAATGTTCCCTGTCAGCGCTCAATCTATTGTACATACTCTGAAGATAGTGAATGTCACCGAAACGCCAGTGAAAATATGAGTTAACTATGATATGAATATTGGCGACTTAATTTATGACTGACTGATAAATACGAAAACCTTAATACGAAACATCAAACAAATGACAAAGAAGATCATGGAATGTCAGTATGCTCTGGCATTCAATAAGACATGTGTTAATGAATATATATATATATATATATATATATATATATATATATATATCCTTCCTCTGAAGGTTGCTGTGAAGCTGCATTGTGTCTCCTTCAGCACTGCGTTTTCGATATATTTTAAGTAGGTACCATGAACTTTTGAAATATTTTTGTTTTCAAACAATAGTGGTCATGTCACGCGCCACTAACGTCTGAAAACCATAGCATCGGGCGCCTCACTGATATCCAGGGCACAAATGGCTTTAGTTATTTAGCTCTTACCCTATTCCCGGAGGGCTAGACGGTATGGCTGATTCCCGGCAAGTGGAGGCGGATTCGGCCCCCCATGAGATCTCGAGAACTACACATCCGATTTCAATGCAACAAACGGCAATCGATTTGCCATGACGTAAACTACATTTTTATGAAGGGGCGGATACAGGGGCAAAAAAGTCAAAATGGGTATTTTTTGGAGTCGTTATAACTCTGTTGTTTATGGACCGATTTTGATGAAACTGGAATGAATCGAGAGACTGTGGATGAGACTTTTACCTTTGGTACAAACATTTGAAATTGTCGTAAATTTCATAGGTGTTTGCAGGGTTTTAAAGACAGGAGGATTCGTTTTTTTCGAAAACTGAATTAAAAAGAAAATTGAAACATCTTTTTAGTTTTTAATAATCGTGCTGTGCTGAAGAAGTACAAATCGTATCACAGTGTGTGCATAATGTTAGCATAGGCGGTGCCAGGGACATGAAAAAAGGGAACTGTCATGGTCACATGTTCTTCAGGTCAACTTACGACGTTTGACCTTAAATGACCTCCAATGTCCTTAGGGTCGCTTGGAGTGACCTTGTGTGCATTTCATATTATTTAAAAACGTTTACAATTATTTGAATTCGTTCACTCTGTTTCTAAAATTTCATTTTACGGCTGTTATGATACAGGGAGCGTGCACTGACATTCTAGGTCATAGCTCCGTGACCCGACCTGATATCAAGCTGAAACTTGATGAACAATTAGAGAGTCCCCTTCTACGTTGTATATATTCCGGGCTCTGCAGTGGAAAAAATAGCACCAAATTATTACTATAAAACCATATTTTGACTTTTGACCTTCACCTGAAAGTGATCTCAAATAAACGAAATTGTGTCTGTACGTTGCCCCACTATTTAGCTATACATCCACATAAAATTTTGCGTTCTGTCTTAAAATGCTATTTTGTGCAGACATTCTCCTTTTACCCTCAGCAGGGCTAAGAATGGCCTCAGGTGCCTCCCAAAAATGTTGCCTGTCTCCGCCCCTGTGCAAAAAGGAATTACGAAATTTTGCTGCAAACGTAGAAACAGTAGGTTGAAAAAAGTCACCAGGTTTCGTAAAGTTGCGTCAAAAATCCTGGCATTGGCAAACAAAATACCCGAGGGGGCGAATTCAGCCCCCCTCCCCCGCCGGGAATAGGGTGAATTTGGCATCCTCTAGTACCACATAAACGAGTCAGAAATGAAACCAAAATTCACCTAATGGCAGAATGTTGCTGCTTCGCGCCACTCCTCCTCCATTATCAAACAAAGCAACATGGCGCAATGCCGTGCTCACCCTGCTGGCTATCCTCCGACGAAGTGTATAGCCAAGTGCTGAGCTACATTTCTCATGAAATGGGCGGGAAAATGGGCGTTTTGGCGAAAATGGGCGTTTAACGTCTTTAACCGCGATAGATAACACTCGTATATTGGTCAGATCGGCATGACGTTATGACGGGACACCTACAGGGTATACGTAATACGTTTAGGTGTGCTACGCCGGTAAAACTTGCTGCAAACGGAATGTAAAATGATTGGTTTCACTCTTCAGGGTAAGTTAATTATACTCTTGATTAGCCTTTGGTGCGTAGACAGACCTCAAAAGATATGACCGTCTCGGGTGTTCGAAGCATGACTGCACTCAGTATAGGTGTTTTTTTTTTAACCTGGTGTGAAAGTTTCCAGTGTGTGGTCGATTGCAAGCCTGTCGAGAAGCGCTCGAAGGCGGTCACAGCACTGATTGACCTGCTAACGGATGGCGTGCTGCTATGTGCCAGCGAGTAACAGATGCTTCGACGACGATGGGCTGTCTTGGTAAAAGGCACCTACCACGGCTTCGGAACCGTTGTGACATTTCGTTTCAATTCACGCTTTTCGTTCGGTTGAGCCTAAACCTTCTCAGTCGTGAAGAAGGCCCTTATCCGGCCTGAGTTAACCTACCTATCGCCTGACCTGACCTGACCTGCCTGACTTAGAACAGTAATTATTTACGTTCCCGTTACCACTTGAGATGAGTTTCACGACCAAATGACATTTATTTCGTATGCTTATCTCAAGCAGATGAAGTGCTATTCAGGACGTGGAGTCTGACCCTACTTATCTGATCCTGGTAAGACCTTACATGACACTGCGTGTTTCAGGTTTGGATTTGCCTTATTTAACGAAACATCAATATAGAAGCAATAGTTCGATGTGACTGTCTGTTTTACAACTTCGACACAACGCAGTGCTGTTTTCCAGTGAGCAATTGCTCGATATAACTGTGTCTGATTTGCATCGGTTGGCATAACTCATTTCTGTTAACTACTGGCCGTTGAGCCGACCTGACTTGGCCTGATGCCGCGCAAACAGAATGGTATCATGGTATTTATAAACTGTTTGGTATTCACGACACCGTCATGGAGATTTTTATTTGCTTCTATCTCCTAAATGGTTGAAAAACCAAGGCGTGACTTTGTTTGACTTCTTGGTCGCGAGAAACACAGTCAGTCAGAAGTAAAATCATCGAACTTAACCCAATTCCCTGCAAAGTTTGGCGGAATTTGATAAGTGCTACTCTTGCCTCTAGTGACGTTACTTAGCTGGATCATGTGGGTTTTCGAATATCTTAGAGCGACGAAGGGTATCTAAGGCTGCGCTCGAGTTAGATAACGTGGCTTACGTGCACCAAGTAGTGATGCCTTCTGGTTGTGCTAGTTATGTGTACATTATCATTATGAAGTTAGAACTTGCATTATTAACTTGTGTAGGCTAACGTTACTTTAGCAGCAATCCAGCTTCTTTTGGCGCAAAGCGGAAACAAAGGCAAAATGGTTCAAATCGAGCCATGTTCAGCTTTTCCTTGTTTAAGGTTCCTTATCTGCATTGCGCTGACAAAAGGGAACTATTCGTTTTGCTCAGCACCAACAAACGCCAGCTGCTGCCCTCGGTATCAGCCCATCCCCCCATCTGCTCCTCTTGGTAGCTGCGGCCCCTCGATCTGCTGCCCTATTGCTCTCTGCGTCCACTCGGGCCGACCATAACTCCCAGTTAAGTAGCGCGCAGGCGAATCTTCAAAATAGGATGAGTTATGCGTTGTTTGTCGGATATAACGTCACCCGACCGTCCCCCAGCCGGCGGCCTTTTACAGGAATTGACACGGACGGTCGTGTAGGCCGAATGACGTCGAGCCCTTCACTGGATTCGAACGCCGCATTTCGATCTCAACGAAATTTCCCGAGCCGGGATGACGGGCTCTGCCATATCGCATGCAAATTTCCTGATCAGCGGAAAACTTTGGCTCGCTGGAGTTTGCTTCGAAACGATAACCTTTGATTTAATTGTGCCGTAAGGACGTTTGACGCTGATTTTACGAGAGTAAAACTGCCAGCGACTTGATGGAGGGGATGCTCATATATGCATGATCATACATGATTGAGGTGCTGTTCACCAGACGGCTTTGATCGTACTAACCTCCAGTTTCTGAATGACTATGAATATGGTTCAAGGGTTTAAAGAGTCTTGTACGAACGGCGTAACGGCGTCTTGTAAGGAAAATGAGGCAGGACAATTTGGAACCTTGTCGAGCTACTGAAAAGACCAGTTAATAACTGCCGCGTTTGTCAGGCTTCAAAGATTTCAGATTGCCAAAGTACATTGGCTATTTTCGATAGCGTGACTGGAAACGATCGTTTTGAAACAGGTCTTACTGTAAGACGTGCAGCTCAACAAGAGCTGCCATCAGCTCTCTCATGTCTGGCCTGCAGTTTTAAAAGGTCGATGACAATTTCTAGAAGCACAAGCCGAAATGGCTGCCACAAGTGAGCCACTTCCTTTGGGATCGTTGGAATGCAAGGAGGCAATTGGTCTGGTTTGAGCGTATATTCTTGTTCGCCTGATGGAATCTCTGAAGTTCGCATTCTGGCCCCCGTTGAAAGTCTCAGCTGGGAAGAAACGGGCCCAGGCTATGGTTACCACACGTTCTTCTGGTGAAAACGAAAATCGGACATGTTGTTACGTTTGCGATGCTTTAGGAGGATTATGAGTTCCTAGGCTTTGGTGGAACATGGCAAATGAGCGTTTAGTCAGGAGCGCATCGAGCATCCAGAAGAGCGTGAGAAATCCAAACACAGTTTCTGCCACTGGGCTGACGTTAAATTCTCAAAAAGTGGGGGGCCATGTCCGCCCCCCCCCCGTTCCTACGCCCACGGCTTTAGGGATCTGGCCTGCTATGAATCAGATGTCGATGACGGACGACGTCAAATGTCAGTATGGCGGAAAAGTTAAAGGGAATATTCCACCTTGGTCGCCTTGTCGCAAGTGTGTCTCGTTCGTTGGGAAGTGTTGCTGATAACGTTGTCAGAAAACCGATTTGTGGAGAATGTCTGAAAGTTTCAAAACATGCTATCATTGAAGGATTACCTTCTGCGGTTGTCCGGCAGTCTGATGTAAAAGGAATAAACGCCTCGAAATGAACGCAAGCATTTATTGCGCCCGCTCATGACAAGTCATGCAGCAGTCGAAAATAAATTACGGACACGACATACGGCTGAAAAGGACAAAACGGAACACCATGGGAAATCGATATGAGATGTAGATGTAGTAAAGATGTAGAGTTTTGAAAATGGCAGTTTGGCGTTTAAGACTACGGGCTACCAGTTGGATATCCCGATTCAAAACACGTGTTAAAGTGGGACGTTCCATTTATATTAATGACGCGCGAAAAATGAACATGTGTTGCCAGTGTCTCGCGATAATTTTCTTTGTTGAGGAGCCTTGTGAGCAATGCATCGTGCCCATTCGGGCCCGTCTAGTGGAGACAGGGCAGAAATCAAATGGTCAGGGTTTTGAAAGAGTGGTGAAGTGCATCTGAGCTGGATCATAATAAGTGTTAGATATACCTTCGATCATAATGTCGGAGTATGCTTCATTATGGTAGGCGTCTGTGAGTTCATCCGTACAAATAGGAAGAGTGGTAATGAATTACAGTGGTCAGTGCTGCAGGACCCAACAACATCGGACGCCAAAAACAGAATATTTTCAAAGCGTTATAATCATTTACAGGTGCTGTTTTAAGTGTATAAAATGGGGCGTAGAAGATAACACGTTTCCGGTCTGAGCAGGATTTCTAATTAGTCACTCATTTCCGATGTGAAAACTGAAGACGTGGTGGTGTCTTTATCTAATGCCGTTAACGTTAATGACAGCAGTACAAATTAGCGGCGGGCTCCCGCGCACAACAACCGCCTCGTCCTGCATTCTCCTTTCGCCCGGGACCGCTCGGAGTGTCAGAAGTAATTGCGCGGAAACGATCCGCTCGCAAACTTACCCCGTCAGTTATGATCGGCGTAATGTGGCCTTTGCATTAGCCGGATTAAAGCGGCCGGCCGCACTGACAGAAAGAGTACAATCAGGGTGTGGGCCGCGCCTTGGATGTGTGTGTTACCCGCGCGCTCACCGCCGCTGGCAAAACAAACACGTTCACAGCGGCCGCGAAAGAAACGGAAGAGAATCGGCTCGGTGGCAACGGTTGCATCCCTCGGCCGTTGAAGAGAGAGAGAGCTACGATTGTTTCCGGGTGGACAGCAGTGCTTAAACCATTTGGACGAGAAACAAACGGTTGTGTCTGCTCGCAAATATTTGCGTGGATATGCGACTTACACGGATGCAAGCGAATTTAATTTGTTTTCGGTTACGACAATCGACGACTTCCCTTCTCGTGACTTCTTCTCGTGTGAGCAGCAATTTTTTTTTTAATTCTTCTGGTTAAGTGTAATCAGCTAATGTTTCGCTATCAACAGACGAGACGGGCGGAGAGTCAGCTTTGAAGCAATGATAGCCTGTTCCTTTTGAAAAGCTGTAGAGCGTCTGGAAGCAAGATGCACGCTATTTGCTAATATTTGGTTCTAAACCGGTTCGTCGAAGAGTTCCCAGAGTGGCATGCACGTCAGATCCATAAAGCGTGAGAACGCCCCTCAGAACTCGCTCTGAATGGCCGCGCCTAAGTGTCCACTGAGCCTGAACCTGACAGGCAATCTCTGGACGGCCGCATTCATTGACCACGGAAGTCACAGGTCGCCACCAGACGCCGACGGCCTAAAGGGTCCCCCGAGCTGGTGCCGTTCATATGTTGGGCCCAGGCGCTTCTCGGCGGGGGGTTTATCAGGCCATTACAGCGCCGTGCGGAGCGCGGTCCCGGTGCGGGCGCGTGTTCCGCCCGGCTGTTCGCGAGCGGCCTCGACGCCCGCGGAAAACACCGCGCAGTTTTCGGCCGCGTCTGGAAATTCGCGTCAGGGTTCGTTATTCGAAAACATCGAACAGTCTGAGCGAACTGGGGGGAAAATTGGGCCGGCGGCAATAAAGTAACGTTTCTGACGGGATCTGGCGATCGTGACAGCGATGCAAATGGCTCGGGATGGGCGAGCCGGCGGCGTTTGCGCTGAGGCGGCCATCACACCTTGCCCGCCGGTAAACGTGCATCAGCCGCCAAGAACGGCACAGACCTCACGGGCTTCCCGCCTTCCGGTTTTGGAAGGTTGTTAAGCTACGTTGGTCTTGGCTCATTCATTATCTTCATGTCAAGAACTGGCGAGCTTTGACGAACTCTTTTGCCCTTCATTCCCATTTTTTGACATGCAAGATCCAATCTCCTGCTCAGAAAACGCGATTTATGCCAGCGGGTCAAGTATCTTTGAGACTCACGGAACCGCTATATATAAACAAAATGTTTCTTTCATCCGCCGTGCTTATAATTTCTATCTTAAATAATTCATCATGTCCGACGTCTGTCATTCATCTCCCACCTACTTCACTTAAAAAATTACCTGACGTCTTGTAGCATCCCGGTAGCGCGTGCTGTTATGATATCAATGTGCAGAAGCGAAGCCGCACATTCGTGAACCGTGGGGCTGTCCGCCATCACCCACAGGCTGTGAGCCTGGTTTTCTCTGCATTCGCATCGTTCTTAAGCAGCGCTGCCGTCACGACAAGCATTTCGGTTACGCCAGGTAATGCCGTGATCTTTCCCTCCCGCCTCCGCTGCAGGCGGATGATTCTGAGACTCTGCGGCTCTGCAGCTCTGCTCGTCAAACGTCCGGCGGGCTCCCGGCTTGCCGGTACTCGGAGTCAGTGAAACCTCGCGACTCTGGGAGTCTGTGACCCCGGCACTCTGTTCGTCAGACGGACAACGGCTCGCTGGTGCGCTACCCGGAGACGGTGGATCCGTCCGACCTGCGCACGAGCACGCTCGGCCTCGACTTCCGGCTGAAGGAGTCGCACTGCAGCCCGTCCGGCCAGGTGAAGCTCAAGTGCACCGCCGAGATCGAGTCGGCCTTCTACAACAGCCGCGACGTCTGGATCACCAGCATGACGCTGGCGCAGCGGATGCCGCCCTCGTCAGGTGGGCTAGTACCCTGTATTTGTATCTGTATTATGCATCGTGGGGACGTCCACAGTGATAAAACACATGTCGTGGCTGTTAAGTCCCCGAGTCAATTAAAACACGCACTGAGTCATTCATCACGTCACTGGCGGCGGAAAAACCGACGCAAAGGCTGATTATGTGACAGTGGACCTGAGATTAGAAAGGACTGTAGTTTTGAACTGAGAAGCAGAAAGAGAAAGCGAGTCGGGATGAAGCAGGTGAGGCCAGGGCAGGCGCGGTAGGAAAACGTCCGCTTGTCTGTCTCTGTGCGTGGGCGAGAGGCGGAAATGGTCGTCTATCCGGGTATGGCGAGCACGGGCTCCACTATTTCTAATGAAAAGCGAAGCCAAGTCCGCGGGCTCGCCACCTGAGAGCACCTGCTGGGCCAGTGCCAGTTGTCAGTGTCACCAGGTCGCCCGCGGAGAGCCAACCGAGGCGCTGCGGCAGGTCAGATCCGTGGTCATTTTTTTGCGCCAAAAACTGATTTTTGCTGCAGAGTTCCGACCAGCGACTGCGGGAGACGCCTGGACTCAAGTGAGCCGCCCCGTCCGGCGTGTGGGAAGGCGCTGGGGCCGGCGATATAGGCGCTGTCACTCTAGGTGCATTTATTTTGCAGATGATGAAGGAATGGCCGATTTTGGCAGGTGGTGGCACGTTTCATTTGCGGATGCATAATTCATATTTCAATGCTGACTAGAAAATGAAACTTACCGCTCCCTTTTAAGCGGTTATGTAGATTTGTTGTCACAGAAACATCTAAATTTACACTACTTGCAGCCAGGGCCGCAACTTCATTGTTCCAAATGAGTTGAACAAAACCCGCATCACTGCGTGCATGCTACAGGACGACGTTAAGTGCTTCTTAAATGCTGCGATGTTTCGTAGTACGTTACTTTAATGCAACTCTCGTTACAGAGCACATTTCTCTTCAGACCCTTCTCGAGAACTGAGTGTGCATGCACAGTGCATAATTCACTTTGAACTTTTCTGTTGTCTTTGACGAACCACGTAGTGTCATTAGGAAGGGTGTGCATGATTACACGTTTATGTACACATCCTGCAGAAACAGGCCAGCAAAGTCGTAGCCAAAATATGATGCCAGGACTGGTTCCTGAAGTCAGTTACGCAATTAAACACACGGCTGCGCAGTTAAAATACACAGTCAAACTAAGGTCCGTGATCTGTGTCCTTTTTTAAGCTTAGGGAAGACCATCGTGATGTCTATCGAATCATTTCGTCCTAACTTTAGGTTTCGCGTCATATCATGCTAATGTATTTTAACTAACTTCGAGCATAAGGCCCATCCCTAGCTGGCCGTTTGCCAGTCACCTTTACTGACAACAGTCGCTTAGACTGTTTGACAAGATTCTCAGTGCTGTGTAGGAGGGAACTGCAGATTGAACCCCCATTTCGGATTGTGCGAGATGCCGTTCCAGTACAACACGACAGGAGATTCCCCGACACACCCTCGCGCGAGACCCGAGGGACAAGCAGCGATGTGTACATGCATAGACTGTGCATCCAATTACAGATGATCAAGATGGTCTTTTTTGTGGTGTGGTAGTGTTCGTTTCAGTTTCTCAGTCTCTGGTTTCATCTCGTGGCATTTTGTGTTCATGTCCCTCATTTACTGTGTGCGTGACGATCAGAGCTGAGAACTCGGATTCGATGACTCGAATATCCGGCCGAATATTCCGATCCGGCGAATGTTGGACTCTTAATTACCGGATTTCAGTGTTCGGCGAGTATCCATTCCTTGTTCGAATATTCGCCGAGTGTTCGAATGTAAACCGAACATTCGAAATCTTTCTTGCATTTCGCTGAAGAATCTGAAAAAAGCGTGCGAGGTCAGTCATGTTACAACCAAGGGTGATGTTGATTCGGGCATCGCCAAGAGTTATTTTAACTTCTCTACATAATGTCACGTGATGTACATGAGTATAGATAAGAGCCATGCTGAAGAAGACATTGAGGCATGCTTCCCTTCCTGCCCACCGGGTGAACTGATCTAGCATCATGTAGCTGCCCGATGAGTAGCATCAAGGAATCATTTTGCATTTGCTCCGTGTCTGACGATGGTCAGAGACACCAGTTCGGTATTGGCCGGCCAGTAAAGCTGGACGCACCGTTAAGTACAACGGAGCTTGTTTACGTTGCATCTTTTATATTTTTTCTATTGAGACGAATACAGGGAAATAGCCGGTTTCTCAATAATCTTCTGCACATGTGCTGATTTTCCATGCTAAAAATACGTTGTATTCATAAGAATGTCACGTCCATGTGTTACTCCGAAATTGAAGCCAGAAACTGTGGCAGGGTCAGTCCCTCACAGGGTTACGCTGGCGTAGACCGGTCACAAGAACTGCGTTTTACTGCTAGTGCTGCACATACATGTTACCGAGTGGTAACGGCGAATACCGAAGGCCAAGCGGAACTATATCCTTGTTTTTTATATTGTCCTTTAGCGGAACTATATCCTTGTTTTGTATATTGTCTTTATATGGACATGGTGGCGAGGAGTGAGAGTAGATATTGGATGTTTTCCGATACTTATCTTTTCTTCTCCACCTGACATTCCCAAGCGCCGCATCGCATCGGCTTGACGGTTTGCACCTCTGCTTGTAGAGATTGGCATTACTGCATGGTTAACATGACCGCCAATCAGAACGCTGCCTGCCGCTGACGTCGCGCTCTCCCCTGCCTCGGCAGCGCCCGGCCGCTTTCCGCCCCGTGTTTCGCGACGGCCGCAGCGAGTCCCGTAAGTTCTCTGGGCATTTGTGAATCTGTGTGATTTTTACATATGGCTCCGATCTTACCTGTGAAGACAAAAATGCTCAGACTTCAAAAGACTCGAACATTCGACCCAGATATACAAATGTTCGAATATTCGGATCCGAATTTCAATCCGAATTCTCGGCTCTAGTGCCAGCCGGATGACTCATGTTAAGATGTCGACTTCTTTGGTGTATTGAACCAAATGTATGGGCAATGCATGCAGTGCATACACCTATACATACATACACACACGCACGTACGTGCGTGCATACATGCATGCGTGCATGCGTACATGCATACATACATACATACGCACATACATGTATGCATATGTGTATACAGGCCCCTTTTATAGGCTTTTGCAAGAAACTCATTGCATCGCTTGCCGATGCATCGAGCAACAAACAACAGAAATCTTGCAACGACCTGCAGATCCACCAACTCTTCAGGGCTTACCTAGTAAACATTATACGTTACTCTTAACTAACTGCACGCAGTAAATTTAACTCGGGCATCTTCGCATTAGTCAAAATTCTTTAATACTCTAAGGCTGGGCAAGCTCATTATATTCTGCTGGTTTCATCAATGCACCATGTTAATATTTATTCGTGGCTGGCCCGTTGGGATGCTCTCACACTTCTCCTTCGTGCGGTGAGACCTAACATTAAGAAAATTAAACTCATCACGGCATATTTACGGGAAAGAGGCGACCAATTTCGGGAAACATGTTACATGGCGGAGACGTTATTTTTATTCGTTCGAGGTTCTGTCCCAGTTCGCCCTGAACCGAATATCCAGGGTAACTTGTTTGCATGCAAGCTCCATAAAGTTTTATTACAAGTGAGGATGAATAGGACCAGTGAGCTGTGTCAGTGTTACAGGTTTTATGCAGGACAGGTTTTATGGTTTTATGGACAGGTTTTATGGTTAATGGTTTTACAGGTTTTATGCAGGACAGGTTTTAGGTTTTATGCAGGACATTCCCTAAAACCTTTGCTTAACTGAAAGTTTTGGAGCTTTTATTTTTTGCCACAACTCCGGGATGTCAAAAGCAAACCATTTTCTCTGCACCCCATTTGGCCAGTGCGTTAACCCTATTCCCGGAGGGCTAGACGATTCCCGGCAGGGGGGGGCGGATTCGGCCCCCCCCCCCCTGAGATCTCGAGAACTACTTGTCCGGTTTCATTGCAACAAACGGCAATCGATTTGCCGTGACGTGAACTACATTTTTATAAAAAGAAATTTTCAAAATTTTGAAATTTGTGGATACAGGGGGACAAAAATGTCAAAATGGGGGGTACTTTTGGACTTCTTATAACTCCATTGTTTATCGACCGATTTCAATGAAACTGGCATGAATCGAGAGATTATGGATACGGCTTTTACCATAGATCCACAAATCTGAAATTCTGAGAAAATTCATGGGCGTTCACAGCGTTTCAAAAATAGGAGGATTAGTTTTCTAACAACTGAATAAACAAAAAAAGTAAAAAAACTTTGTTGGCTTCTGCTAGTCATGCTATGCTAAAGAAGTAAAAATTGCATTACAATGTTTGTATAATGTTAGCATAGGCGGTGCCAGGGACATGAAAAAGGGGGAACTGTCATGGTCACACGTTCTTCAGATCAACTTGTGACCTTTGGCCATAAACGACCTCCAGTGACCTTGGGGTCACCAGGAATGATCTCGTGTGCATTTGATATTATCTGTAAACGTTTTCAATCATTTCAATTCACTCTATTCCAAAAAAATCATTTTATGGCTATTGCGATATAGGGTACGCGCACTGACATTTTAGGTCATAGTTCCGTGATCCGACCTGATATCAAGCTGAAACTTGGTACGCAAGTAGAGGGCACTGTTTTACGTCATATATATTCCGGGTTTGGCATTTGAAAAACGGCGCCGAAATTAATTGCAAAAAAAAAAATTTTGACTTTTGACCTTGACCTGACCTTGTTAAGTGACCTCAGATAAACAGCATTTTGTGTGCAAATTCCCCAACTATTTAGCTATACATTCATATACAGTTTTAAGTTCTATCTTAAAAACTCTGTTTTTGGCAGACACTTTCAGGACAACTTTTCTTGTACCCTCAACAAAGCCAAAAATGGCCTGAGGTGCCTCTCAAAAACGTTGCTTGGCTCCGCTCCTGAGCAAAGTAGAATTGTGAAATTCTGTTACAGCACGTAGAACGAATAGCTAGGAAAAGTCACCAAGTTTCGTGGAGCCGCGTGAAAAAGCCTTGGATTGGCAAGCAAAAAACCCGAGGGGGGCGGATTCAGCCCCCCTGTCGGGAATAGGGTTAAGGAAGATTGACCATTTCACCCAAGGTGACCAGTTATGTGAGGCATATTTGCACAATACCTGCCCTGCCTTTTACGTAGTAAATGTGCCAAATGAAAGAAAGCTACTCTGCCTGCCATTGCCATGCAACCCGCGCTGTCATTTGATTTAAATCGGTCTCTTAGTTCGAGTGATTTTTCCCCTTCCTCAGTCGACTGGTGTGAAATTCCAGAGACCTTGAGTAGCACGGAAGAACACTTTGCGCATTCGCCTTTTATCGCATCGCCTTACTGACAGCATTCTTATGGAGCTCCGTCTGCTTTCCAGGAACTGGCGGTTGCCTGTCCAAACAGACGGTGCTCCTGATATTTGCTCTGCTCTTCTTGCAACGTCTGCCGGGTGGCTAGGACACCGTGCGAAGTGCTCTTGGCATCACACTAGACATCGGCATCGGACAGCAGACCTCATTCACCGTCGCGACGGCTGAGTTGAAAAATGACCGATGTTTTTGGTGCCGGTGATGCCCCAGTGAATGTGACCAAAAAGGGGAGCAGTGGTCCTGGTGGGATCAGAGTGAAGCAGTGAGGCTGCGGTTCTGTTTTGCGCAGCCGATGGAAGTACGACTGGCGCCGCACTACGATGAAGCTTTGTTCGTATGATCCAGCTTCGGTCCACTTTGAAAGTTTGCGTCTGTGAAAACTGTGAAAAAGATACCGGAAGTCTGGCTCTCTGAAGCTGGAGAATAACATTCTGAGGATTGTTCTTGGCTTAAAAATCATTCCATGAAGTATTTTTCATACGTCTCACTTGACTTACGTGATTTTTTCACGTGTTGATTTTGTCGTCCACCATGTCATGTTTGCTACTGAGTCAGGAGTCCAGTCTCCAACAAGAATCATGTCGGCATGCTGCGACTTTCACTGCTTACAATTAAACGCGCGTCATCTCCGGTCCACCCAGTCTTTTCTTTACTTTCCACCTTTTAAGCAAAGACTGACTTGAATTCAGTGATTTCTTGATAGATCACCGTGTTCTTGAAATGGATCTGAGCTAGAAGAAATCTGCGAAAACCCTCTCCAGTGGACTTGATTGCGCCTACCTGCAAAATTGCAAAATGACAAAACATACAAGAAATGCAAGAAAAAATGTGTCTCGGAAAAGCTTGGAGGCGTAACGCTATGACTTTTACTAACTTCCGAGGTAATGTCAATACTTGTTTCTACTGTTTCTACGAATTCTTTACGTTCTAGTTTTTACGCTCTAAGTGTTCTAATTCTACGAATTAGAACACTTAGAACACTCCGTGTCCAAAAACGTGTGTACTCAACAATACTGAGATCAGTCTCATCTCCAGGAATGTGCACATAAATTTACCTTGCTTCATGATTTATTTTCGCAAAAAAATCGGTGGTTATGAGTTTCCAAGGTACTGCCCAAAGATTCCTTTGAAGATATATTCCGGGGGAGAAATTGTTGCTGGGCTCTTTGGGTGATCAATCAAAACCGTTCGTCGCACTGATCACAGGTTTCCTGTTGCATTAGGGACTGAAGATATATTAAAATATATGTGTATATATATATATATATATATATATATATATATGTCTCACGTATATTGGCTGGGAGCATTCTGATTGCATTGACACAAATGAGGATATCCGAGGGGTTTCTTGTCTTCCAGACAGATCTTCATGCGTGGAAACATGCTGAGCTTTTCGCCCAAGACCCAACTTTTTAATCCGCCCCGACTGGGGGGGCGGTTGACCGCCCCCTGAGCTCCGCCAATTATGTAGATTGGTAACTAATCAATTTTTACAAAATTTAATCATGAGAAACTATCATAAGAACCACTAAGATCGATGAAATTTACGGTATTAATAAAATGAAATGGATAGGCTTATGTCGCGAAAATAAAGGAATGCTAAAATTAGTTCCCGTTAATTGCTTACTGCGTACGACTACGGCGCCCGCCGACAACTGGCGTGAAAATGGCCGTGTCTTTAACTCAACGTTTCCACGTATATATTGAACAAGTACGAGACATTAGACGTGTATCGGCATCTGCGGACCTTTATTGTGCGTTAGTGCCTTTACCTATGTGTTAGTAGTCACAGCCCTTGAGATTCAGGCCGTTTGTCGGTCTCTTGCAGTCGGCTAGGGGAAAACATATATAGGACGTAAATGGCTTACATATTATCCAGAACTAAAAATGAGACGAGTTTCGAGCTCTGCTACGAGCTTTCCAACAATGTGCTTATTTTGTCGTGCGACCAACCGCTCCTGAGATAGAGGGGGCGGTCAACCGCCCCCCCCCCCCAGTCGGGCGTGATCGCCGCCGACCCATTGTCGGGCGCGAGTTAATCGGCTGGTTGACAGGTATTCATCTGTTCAGCCATCGTCAATTCCAGTCCTGCTGTTTTTGATTAACACAGTGGTGAAGAAGCATAACTGCGTTTTAACTGTTATCACCAGCATGTCGTGCTCACGTTTTTTTATGTATCTTCGGTCCGTACTGGAACAGGGATCCTGTGATCATTGTGACAAGCGGTTTTGGTTGATCATCTAAAGAGCCCAGTAACAGTTCCTACGCGGAATGATCTTGAAAGAGATCTTTGCGCAGTACCATGGAACCCATAACCACCGAAATTTTTGGCGAAAACTAGTCATGAAGCGAGACAAATTTATCTGCACGACAGCGTAAAATATGTCAGTCTGCTTTCAAGAAGTCCTGGAGAGTAGTGCTCTTAGCTGTGTGTACGTTTCTTTTGGGGGACGTCAAGATATTGTGATCTCGTCAATGTACCATGTTCCTGGAGATGGGACTGATCTCAGTGTTGTTCAGTGCTGACGTTTTTGGACAAGTGTTCTAAGTTGACGTTGCCGCGGAACTTAGAACCAGTCCTGGCGTTACGCCTCCAAGCTATTCCCAGACGCATATTTTTGCTTACATTTCGCCTGTGTGTTGTCCTTTTGCAACGTCAGATGTTGTGAGACACGCATGAGACAGGGGTTGCGACCCCAGAACCTGACTTTGTGTGAATAAGAGTGTACTATAATCGCTGCATAGGCATCTGTATGTTTTCTGTGATATGCATGCGCAAGTGTCTTGGATGATATTTGTGATCATTGCCGTTGAAGAAGCTGCGGTTTCAGTGCGCCCAAATAAATGTAAAATGAAGGAAGCATAACATCTGTTGCATCTGTTGCTTACTTTCGATGACAGTTCAGCCATTCCTTCATGGCTGAAATGCCGTCTCTTGGACAGTTGTTGAGGGTTGAAGAAACCAAAATGTTCTTTGAGCTTAACGTATTGGGTATTCAAGCCCAAGTCTCGGTCTCAGCAACTCACATAATGTTTTTCGACGACGTAATTTTAAAATGCAACAGTGTCGTTCATGCCAGTCCTGCTCTGTATTTTGCTAATATACAGATAAAAAGGCGCCACTGCATCATTGCTGTCGTTACCAGCACGATATCACGTTTTCGAAGATTTTCCACCATTGTATAACCACACAACGTCCAGTTATCAGGAATTCTAGTTACAACAACTTCATTGTTGTCAAAAAGCCGCAAAGGCCAACAAACGGCCGATGTTATCAAAGTTGTGACTGTGTTTGCAGCTGCGAGCGATAGTTGGTACAATGCAGCTGCTCGTTGGAAATGGGTTGACGGCCATAAAGCGCACCAATCGGGACAGCATCCTCCACGCTGGCCGGCCGGGGACGGAGCTCTAAAAAGCGTCGGGCGCCGGGGGGCAGACCGCCGCACTATAAATCCACGGCCGCTGCCGAAGAATTGCCCAATTACGTCGTCCATCTTTCGAGACGAAGAAGATCAAAGACGTTCTTGCTAATTAAACGGCGACAAGATGTATCGGCTTCAGCCGGGCAGACGCCCAATCAATCACACGCACATCACGGCAGGCCGGCGGCCCCGGCATCTGCCCCCCCCCCCAGCAGAGCGCGGCAGCCGTCCCCCCCAGCAGAGCGCCAGCTTCCCTCGCGGAGGCGCCGCCTCGCCGGGCGTCTGGCCGCTCGACCCGAACGCCCCGGGCTGTTTTCGGCGCCGCTCTTGCCGGCGGGGGAGCGGCGCGGGGCGGAGGTTCCGGGGGTGCGTCTCGGTCGAGCGCGGCGGCGCGGCGGCGCGTCTGTTGACTGCAGATAGGCAGGGCGGCCGGCTGCCGGCGGCGGCCGCCTTGCAGCCGGCTGCCCGGTCAGATCGGTCGACGCCGCCCGATAACGGGCCGAGTGATTTACCGCCGCCCGCTGCGTGCCGCTCCGCCCTGAATAAACCACCGCCCGCTGTCTGTGCCGGTCACGTGAACAAAGCGGCCGAGCGGCAAGGAGCGAAACTGCGTTTGATCCGGTACGTGATAGAGAGCGTCGGCATCCAAGCGCCTCGTGATGCAAATAAGCGCGGATGAGATCAGTTTGCATTGTTTGCAGCGGATGGGTCGGCATTTTAGCCGGCAACGAACATGACATGTTGTGCTGGACTGACCTAAAAGAGGCGAAAACAGTGCTCGTTGTACTGACTAACACATAAAATAGAAAGGGACAACAACGAGACATACTGGAATCGACTTGCGGACAACCGTGAAATGAAACGTCAAGCTGGAGTGGTGCTCACAAATCTTCCTGAAGTTATCCGGTGTGACAACAAATGACATGGTTCTTCCATGTCATTGACAACAATTTCGCAGTTCTTCCAAGACGGCTGACCGTTGCGACATCACTTCACTATATGAACGTAACTCCCATGACATCTGAGCTCAGACATAGGGTCATATTCTGGGAGATACAGGAGGCCGCCTGTAAGTCTGAGCTCAGACATAGGGTCATATTCTGGGAGATACAGGAGGTCGCCTGTAAGTCTGAGCTCAGACATAGGGTCATATTCTGGGAGATACAGGAGGCCGCCTGTAAGTCTGAGCTCAGACATAGGGTCATATTCTGGGAGATACAGGAGGCCGCCTGTAAGTCTGAGCTCAGACATAGGGTCATATTCTGGGAGATACAGGAGGCCGCCTGTTAGTTCGGGAGAACCTTTCGCCGAGCAATTTATACATTAATTATGTAATTATGTAATTATATTAATTAATTAATATTGTAATTATATTAATTATTAATTTATACATAATTATGTATTGAGTACTCGTTACGCATCAGTTTTTCTCCTCCCGTTCGGAATTTGACAAAGCCGTTCTGGTTCAGACAACGCAGCACAAGAACTTCCGACTTTCGATTGCTCCAGGAGCATGTTTTCATCGGTCCCTTTGCCGTCTGCTACCACCATATGGAATCAGAACCGTTGTCATGGGTGCATCTGGTCGGGCGCTGCAAAGCCCGGACCTGGTGGGATATCTTTCTCCTGTCTTATGGCTGCCCGTATGAAGGTGAGATGAACGTTACGTACGCCCTGATCTGCTGCACAGTATTCAGGTTCCTCTGCCTGTCACTTAGATTGTTTGTAATTGCGCCAGGCACGCTGGAGTCAAATGTGACCTTGTATCATTCGTGGTCTGAACTCGCAAGCTGACTTTAGATGGATCGTGAACTTGCACTATTTGCATGCCGTCTGCTTTATACAATCCATTTTGTCATCGTGTCATGCAATTCTAGGGCACGCAGGTGATTTGCACTGTGCCGTAGGTTTATCCATTTCTTGTCCTTGTATTCCTTTCCTGTATTTTGTCCTGCCACTGGCAGTTTTGGTGAAGCGTAGTTTCAGGTCTTGGTCAGGATTCGTGGTCGTTGCCATATGCTCAGTGACTCCAAACCCTTGTTGGCGCTGTTATAAACACGCTTCAGAGTCTCGCCTTGTCGAGTTTCCGTTGTTTTATGGAAATAAGCAAGTTCTTGGCAGAACTCTAGGCAGGGCTGGGCTGAGACTGATATGGTAAGAAATTCTTCGCAACAGGATGCACGCAACTTAGAAAGAATTTCAGAAATGCCTAGATGATTTCAGAAACGTCATCGTATATTTTCGTTGTCAGTTAGGAGTAATGAAAAATGCTCAACCTTCGCCTTTGTGGGGATCTGTAGAAACCCTCCCCTCCGTTTGACTCCTTTTTAGCTACTGACATACGGCTTGGGTTTGACCTAACAAACCGTCGGTTCCTGTTCCTGGATCGATTTGACGTGGTTTGGTGTCAAAACATTTCCGACACGTTGACAACTGTCGCAGTTTTTCCGAAAACATCTTATGTAAAGTCATCTTCGCTCCAGACACTACAAAGCTCGCCCAAGCATAACACATTATATACGATTATGTTTCTAATGAAATAAGGAATCCTACGGTGTGTAGCTGCTAACGTTTCCTGCTAGGGGCTGGTCAGTAACGGGCATATGGTACCAAGCTGTACCTAAAATGGGGAAGCAATCATTGATACTACTTGAAGCAGCTATCACTGTTCCATTGCACGCCAGATGGTACCAATATCACAGCAATGGAGAGAAAATGCGTTTCGTGTGAGCTAATGCGTGGCCCACGGCACGCGACAAGGCCGGCCGACGCCGTGGCGCCGTGTTTCGTACGCAGGCTTCGGATGGTGGAAATCTCTCAATGACTCATATTTTCTTCAGAGTATCGCCTTCAAATTCTGAGGCTGACCCGTTCCAGATATCAATAACAGTGTGCACCAAATTTCATTCAATTCCGATCAACCGAACGAAAGTAACAAGGGTTCTAGAACCCCGGCCAATGCGAAGGCGGCTCGGCCGTCAACCAACACCAGAGATTCGTTTCCGGAGTCCTCAAACGAATGCGTTCGTATTCCACTGTTTACACAACGTCACCTATGGCAAATCTGTACTGTCTAGAGAACACACATCAGAACAGGACTATCTTAGTGTATTCTTCTGTAGAGCTTGACTTTTCCTCCGGCGATCGTGGTTCCTCCTCTGGAGACTCAGTTTCATCTCCGGCGACCCAGGTTCCTCCTCCGGCGACCCAGGTTCCTCCATCGGCGGCTGTTTTCCTCTGGCGGTCGCAGATTCCTTCAGACTGTCGATCGATGAAACATGAGTACTCTGACCGGACCGTGAGTGGTCTGGCCGGACCTTGAGTGGTCCGTCAGGACCGTGATTAGTCCGACCGGACCGTGAGTGGTCCGACAGAGGTGTGAGTGGTCCGGCAGGACCGTGGGTGGTCCGACCTGACCGTGAGTGGACCGACAGAGGTGTGAGTGGTCCGGCAGGACCGTGGGTGGTCCGACCTGACCGTGAGTGGACCGACAGAGGTGTGAGTGGTCCGGCAGGACCGTGGGTGGTCCGACCTGACCGTGAGTGGTCGTCGATGTGGCCACTCACGATGTGGACGTGGCCAGTTCACGGCCTGGCCGATAGCGAGACGTACCTACGCCGTTGCACTGGCATGACGGTGGCATTCACGTATTGACTCGTCGGTCGGGGGGTGATCGTGAAAATTTCCCAAGGTTTTAATTCTTTATTTCATTTCTTTTGTATGTGTTCCGTCGCCAACAGTCTTCTATATTTACAGGCGAAGTCAGCGATATAAAAACGACAATATAATCCGTGCACTCAAATCCCTATAAAACATGTACAAAATATCACTTCATTGTAAAAACAAAACTGGCAAAACTGTCGAGGTGCAAATAGAGATAAAAATAGAGATAAAATTGGTTGTGAATGTAACATAAAATTAAGCGTAAATCTAAACGTGTCGAAAATGTGAAAATACAGTACATGTGGCGACTAGAAATGACTGTTATGACCACAACGACTATAAGGTGGCACATGCTTTAGTACGCGTCACCGAAATGAAATGGAATTATCCCTGGAAATAACTCTATTTTTTTTTTTTCCTTGCAAATTTGAATCCGAACCTTTCTGAAATGGACGGCATTGGGATCAGGGTCCCTACGAAACAGAGCTTACTGTACAGACCCTGACCCCGCCGTCCTTTTTTTAATGAAGTTTTTATATTTCAGGCATTTAAGTTAGACTAGATAAATATAGATTAAATATAGGATTAAATATAGAATATAGACTAGATAATAGTTGTTTCTTTCGTAAACTCAGTCTGCGTCTAGCCAGACAACGGAAGGGTGCAAAGATATCGAACTTAAGGTGTCTTTTCATATACTATTTTACACCCTTTGCTAATTTTTAAAATCAAGGTGACCTCAGGTCATGGACATAGGATAAGGCAAGTGGAGCTATTCCCCCAGAAATGAAACTGGCATAACATTTCGTGAAATGTGTCCATGCACATGAAACTTGGCGTATTGGTAGAACATGGTGAATGGAGCATTTCCCCTATCTTCGAAATTTTTCGGAAATTTCCAGGTCATTGCCCTTAGGTCACCTGATCTTGCAACGTTTTTACGTCTTGCTGTTGAGATTATGGAACTGGTTTGGCGTTTTTGAAGATGGGATGTACTCCTTGGTGCTTTTCACGTTATTTTTACGTGTAATTGTACTATTTGACCTAGGGTCAGTTTACGTTTCAAACCGAATTTTCAGACTCGTGGACGAGTACAGTTCTTTGGTTTATAGTCTTTGAATGTTTATGGGTAGTCATATGTGCTTCGGAAGCACTAATATATGATAAAAACTTGCTTTTCAATGGTGGTCCAATCCAATTTGATCCAATTTAAAATACTGCGTCTGTTTTCAATGCAAACACACGTTGTGTCGCCACAAATAATAACTACTATATCAGTTCCTTCTCTACAGTCTGCACCACCCGAATACTCTTGCTTTGGGTCGCTAAAATAAAAAAAACCTTTGACGTCGCTAAAATAATTTCCCGTCAAATAAGAGGATTTTACATTGCGGCTGAGCCCGCCGCCCGATGTCTGTGGAACTTACGTGAACCAATGCTATGGGGCATGGGTTTTGCGATGTAGAACGGACATCGCATGAAGCGATGTTGTAACATTTTGTGATATGTCGTGTCTGATCAATGGAAATGTGGCAGGTGATACGACAGATATCAGAAACCCCCGATTTACATGCGCCGAAAGCATAACCTAAACTCACCTTGTTTGACTTTCACATGATAGTTGCAGACTTCATATGTATCCTAAACACAAGTTCGTCACGATGTACGCAGAACACAGCGAATGAGAAAAAATGCGACTGCTACCCTTGCAAAGAGACAAAATTTTCCTTCACCTTCCGTCTCCCGTAAAATGACCACATTTGACCTCGAGTGCTCTTTTACGACATGAAAAGGGAGGCCTTCTTTTTTCGTCTAGCCGTTTTGGAAGCACTTAAACGACTTGATTATCACGGTTTTCCACCCCAAAAATGTCAGCAGGTGATCTGAACTAAGATGATCTCTGGCGACCTCAGTATCGATCTTGATTTGACTAAATCTGGTTGCTTTCTTCTAGCTTTCGCAATGTGTTTCCAAACGTGTTTTTACTTTTTTCTGTGGAATTTATAGTTCTCGAGATCTTGGGGAATTCTCACGAACCTCCCGGACCAGCGAATGTGGATCCTGAGGCCAGCTCGGCGAGGGTTAAATGATGTTTCAATAATAGGGGCATTTTATGAAACGATCATAATTCTCGTGAACCGAGGCTTCTTTATCTACGTAGTACGGTATTTATAGGAATAGTCGGGAAATGATATAATGTATTGCAGAAGAGGAGTTTTGGTACGAAAAACAGGGTCTCTATATGTCCAAGCATGTAATTTTGGCACCGAACGGTGAAGTTATCCGAGCTGAGGATTTTCAACGATGTAAAAAAGTCATGTGGCCTTTCAAGTTACGTTTCATCGCGTTTTTTTTTTTTTTTACTTGATCCTCGTTCATACTAGTTCCTCTTGTCCAGCCAAACTGTTCAACCTGAAGATTATGTGGGAATGGAAAGTTTCTGGTATCGATTTTATTCCAGCGTTTAGTCCGGTCTGGTGAGTTTTCATTCATTGTTTATCAAATATTGTTTCCTTTACAGCAACAACAGATTGCGGTAAAAGTGAAACGTGGGCCTAATTCCAAACTGCAGAAAAGTATTGCCTCCGTCTTACGTCAGGCCCAATGTCTCTGTAACATTAGTCTCTGGCTGAGACACGTGTTGGCACGTTTGCATGCATGTTGAGCAGATGTCAGTTCCCTAATGGAGTCTTCTGAATGCTATAAACGGATGTCTGAGAAACTTTGAAGACCTGCTTTAACTGTTCCGTCCTCAAGTTCCGGACATTCAAAGATTTTATTAACTCCGGAAACTTTTCGTCTTTCAGATAATTATTGCATCTATGAATGAATTATTGCACCAACCTATGAAATGGTGATCCCTGTCAAAACTGCTGTTTAGCCGTATTTGTGTGGTTTAGTCCTTCGTTATGCAACGCTGCATAAGGATGTTGGTATTTTCCAGCCATACTGCAATAATCTGCAAGCATACGGTATTCCTGATCAAGTTACATGACACGATTTTTAGAGCTTTAAGAAGCGTGTCGTTGCATGTCAGAGGCTATCAGAAATTCATAAACTGGGCTCGAACAATTGCAAGAATAAATAAGAATGCCGCACAAACAAGCTATGCTTCTAATTCGTGCGAACAGAACTGAACCTAACGTACCATAATGTGTTTGTTTAACCGTATTCCCGGCAGGGGGCTGAATCCGCCTCCCTCGGGTTCTTTGCTGGCCAATGCCAGGGTTTTTGACGCAACTTCACGAAACTTGGTGACTTTTCCTAGCTATTTCTTCTTTGTATTGCCAAAAAATTCGTAACTTTTTTGTTCGGGGGCGGAGCCAGGCTTCGTTTCTTGGAGGTACCTTAAGGCCGTTTTTGGCCCTGTTGAGAATAAAAGAAAAATGACTGCCAAAATAGCGTTTTTGAGATAGAACTTAAAACTTTACATGGATGTATAGGTAGATAGCTGAACAACATACAAATACAGTTCTGATCGTCTGATCCCATTTTACAAGGCCAGGTCAAGGTCAAAAGTTAAAATTTGGTTTCATAGTAATAATTTTGGCGCTATTTTTCAAACGAAAAACCCAGAATACATATGGCGTAGAAAAATGTCCCTACTTGTATGCCAGGTTTCAAATTGATACCAGATCGAGTCACGGAGTTATGAACTAAAATGTCAGTGCGCGCACCTTATATTACAACAGCTGTAAAACGGAATTTTGTCAGAAGAATGGAAAAAATGATTGAAACGTTTCCAAGCAATATGAAATGCACACAAGACCATTTCAAGTGACTCTGAGGTCACTGGAGGTCCATTTAAAGGCAGAGGTCGTAAGTTGACCTGAAGAATATGTGACCATGACAGTTTCCCCCTTTTCATGTCCCTGGCACCGCCTATGTTAACATTATGCAAACATTGTAATACCATTTGTACTCCTTCAGCATAACTTGGCTAGGAGAAGGTAAAAATGTGTTTTTAACTTTTTTGTTAATTCAGTTTTTGAAAAATTAATCCTCCTGTTTTCGAAACCCTGTAAACGCCTATGAATTTTGTCAAATTTTTAAGTGTATGGACCTATGATAAAAGACCCATCTATAATCCGTCGATTCCTGCCAATGTCATCACAACCGACCCATAAGCAATGGAGGTATATTAAGTCCAAAAATATCCTCCATTTTGACTTTTTTGCCCCCTGTATCCACCCCTTTCAAGATTTTGAAAACTTCTTTTTATAAAAAAAAATGTAGTTTATGTCATGGCAAATCGATTGCCGTTTGTTGCGATGAAATCAGATGTGTAGTTCTCGAGATCTCAGGGGGCCGAATCTCCATCCCTGGAATACCGTCTAGCCCTTCCGGGAATAGGGTTAAGGTAACAACAATAGCTGACCAGGTCGTCAGTCATTACCTTCGCCTTCGACGTAAACAACCACTGCAGGAGTCTACCAAAAGTGGGGTCTTGGCATGTGCTGTGAGGATCCAGATGCCCCGCTTTTGAGATATTTTTACATGAGGTCTATGGCATTCTCCGGACAGAAACGGTCTGAGCCCCAATACAGGTCCCCGATAATTTTCCGAAATCTCTAGCGATGTCTGAATCCTTCTACCAATCAGCATACGATTAGGTGGCTTCCAGCCACTGCAGTTGCCGCCCCGGTAGGGGTAGTACCTACTGCCTACACGCAAGACACGACGGTCCGTTTCCAGCGGACGCCGGACTGCTGCTGAATTCGACTCGTAACCAAAAGGCGGAAAAATGGTATCCGGATCATTTTCCGAGCCGCATCCGGCTTGCAAATACATACAAACGGCCGCAGGGGCAAATAAACCATGCTTGGGGCGCTGTTGCGATGTGTGAGGGCGCATATTCAATATTAGGACACACAGTGTTCACTTAGAGGTCCTGGATCCGGAAATAATTACGGATCCGCCAGCTTTTAACGTCAGTTGCAGTGCTCCTCACGCTCCGGAATGACTACGAGGCACAGATTCGTGCTAAGGAGCAAAATGGCAATAACTCTTGTCTTCGTCAAGCTACGTCTGAACCGTGTACAAGTAGCGTGTGAACCAGATTGGCATACTGGCCTCGTTAAAAAGGCATATTATTAGGTTTGACTTCAGTACACGCGGCTTGAGGTGCAGCCTCTGTTTGGAAAGCCTTATTTTTCAATACAGCCAGCAGTTTTCGGGAGTTCAGTTTTCCCAGGGTTCCGACGAGCTGCCCTTATTCATGTGATGGCCAAAGGTATTCACGTCAGAGGCCCGAAAACTGCACTACCAGATGCATCTGGGAATGCACGTGATTGGCAGGGCACTTTCAGCGCCAGGTAAGACCCAGCACCGGCACGTGAAGACTCTACGGGTCCTCCCCGGGAGCTCAGCGGCCGGTTCCAGACGCAGAGCGGAGGGCGATGTTTGACCGTCAGAGGAGAGAACATCCGGCTCTACAGCACGACGGAGCGTACTCGAATCAGCTGACCAGGGTCTGTGCCTGGATCGGGTCTGGTCGACGGAGCCATGTTTGTCAACTGGCTTACTAGCCGCGCATGGTTGCCTCCACTGGCGCTGTGGCGAAAGGCGTTCATAGACTACCCTGTGACGTGAGACAAGTTGTCTCGACGGACACAGCGAGTTGCCTCGCGGTCACCTCGTCGGGATCCGATGTAAGTTTGGCAAATATGGCGGCCTCCGTTTTTTAATATAGTTCGAATGTGGTGAAATGGGTAATAATGTGATCAGAGTCCATGCGAAGCCGAGGTAGTTGCCGGATTCTGACTCCGCTACGCAAGTGTTTCCAAAAATGGAAAAATTGTGTCTCAGGCACCAAACCAGAAGGCGCTGGAGGATTCTTATCGTGCCGTGAAACTTATCGACACGGAATCTCCGTGACCGGCTGACCCTTTCGGTCTCGAGTTTCGAGGTCTCGAGTTCTCCCACTAGAACTCGAACCACTGCCTGCTGCACACCGAAACACGGAACACTGTTGTCCGCCTCCCTCACCCACCAGGGTCACGACGACAGCTCCATGAGAACTGAAAACAATCGATCCTCATAAGCTTGCAATTAATCCGCCCATTTCCTGTATCGTTCTTCCACCTGAGGTTGCCACTTGTCTCAGTAGCGCGACAATTGACCGGACTCAGGCAGCGTGCGAAACCCAGCCTACCAGCATTGTTGCAGGGCTGTTATGTCGGTACTTCGCAAAATAGGTTCGCGAACAGAGCTCCCGTGTCCCAGGCGGATTGTAGACGGTCGTGTCGGCGGAGCGCCTACACCAGGTCCCAGCGGCAGCGGGCAGATCGGGGGCGTATCCAGGTGTGTCGATCCAGGGAGCGCCTCCAGCCAGTTTGGTACGCTGTCATGCAGGCACCCGCGCCGGAGCTGGGGAAGATGCATGCGTCAAAGAGCGACGGGAGCGCAGACTCCTTGTACGTCTCCCCCTGGATCCGCCCCTGGCTAGAACCCCATCACGACTTCATATTTCGACGCTGCGGCCGTGGTAGAACTGCGATACGAATTCTGGCGCGGTGACACTTGAATGAACGACGTGGTTGGAAAGGTGACGGGAGGCTCAAGATGGTCTTCGTGTTGTCAGCTGGGGGTGAGGCTTCATGTTGGTGGTCCATCCTTTTTCCTGGTCCGAAAAGGGACACTCCTGAACCAGACATCTAGCTACGTCGCTGAGACCCACGGTGGATACAGTTATTGCAAATGTTAAAATCAGGTTTCTGAAAGACATCAACGTAGTTACAGAATTATTATGCAACGCGCAAATATCATTGCAATGTTTATTGCCTTCTTCCTTGTTCAATTTTTCAAGGCCGTTTTGCTCTTCTTAACGTGGGTGGAACAATGAAGATGTTAATTGCGTCTGAGCACTAACAGTAATGTAGTGAAATCAGGACAACTATAACGGTTCTCCCACAGAAGATAACAAAACAGATGTTAAACATCCCGGCTAAAGAAAACGAAGATTGCCGTCACTCCTATAGCGCAGGGCTTTGCAGGAGCAGTGCAGGAGCCAAGCTAATCACCTCTCAGATTATTTTGTTGAAACAGCGGGACGGCGCATTCCGTTTCAGGTGGCTCAGTATCATGCCCACGGATCCATGTCACGATGTGCCCTGAAAATAGAGCCTAACGAGCATCAGCATTGTTGATGTCTGTTAAATAGTGATGAGCTCTTGTGAACAGTTAGTGGGCTGTTATATAGCTATCAATCCATCACACAAATTGCGACCTTAAGCCGCAAATTGCTCACTTAAGGCCGTTTATGTGCCATTTATTGAATACGGGGGCGGTAAATCGGAGCCAAAAGTGACAGCGTATTTGCGCCCTCTGGAATGTAGCCGTCCCATTCAGTCAGTAATTTGCAGAAACAGAGTCTCAGGGTTGATACAAAAGCAGCGTTACCGATAAAAGTAAAGACAAATCTTATCATCCTCCTATCGACTGCGTGTGAGGACAAAGCGTGCCACGCCGCCTTAGGCCAGGTTCAGTTCGCTGGGCACTTGAGCCAGATCCTGATCTCGGCAGCGGCACCTCTTCGCACGTGTCTCTTCCGTGAGAGCGGTGTGTCCCTCGACGCTGCCCTCCATCTGCCCCTCTCGGTCCCGTTAGGGACCATGATCCTCTTCATCCTGGTCCCGTGGGGGCCCGTGGCACGCGACCCGTGACAGTCCATGACCGGCGTCCTCTCGATACCGTGACAGTCCGTGACCGGCGTCCTCTCGATACCGTGACAGTCCGTGACCGGCGTCCTCTCGGTGCCGTGACAGTCCGTGACCGGCGTCCTCTCGATACCGTGAGAGTCCGTGACCGGCGTCCTCTCGATACCGTGACAGTCCGTGACCGGCGTCCTCTCGATGCCGTGAGAGTCCGTGACCGGCGTCCTCTCGATACCGTGACAGTCCATGACCGGCGTCCTCTCGATACCGTGACAGTCCGTGACCGGCGTCCTCTCGATACCGTGACAGTCCGTGACCGGCGTCCTCTCGGTGCCGTGAGAGTCCGTGACCGGCGTCCTCTCGATACCGTGAGAGTCCGTGACCGGCGTCCTCTCGATACCGTGACAGTCCGTGACCGGCGTCCTCTCGATGCCGTGAGAGTCCGTGACCGGCGTCCTCTCGATACCGTGACAGTCCGTGACCGGCGTCCTCTCGGTGCCGTGACAGTCCGTGACCGGCGTCCTCTCGATACCGTGACAGTCCGTGACCGGCGTCCTCTCGATACCGTGAGAGTCCGTGACCGGCGTCCTCTCGATACCGTGAGAGTCCGTGACCGGCGTCCTCTCGGTGCTGTGAGAGTACGTGACCGGCGTCCTCTCGATACCGTGAGAGCCCGTGACCGGCGTCCTCTCGATACCGTGAGAGTCCGTGACCGGCGTCCTCTCGATACCGTGAGAGTCCGTGACCGGCGTCCTCTCGATACCGTGAGAGCTCGTGACCGGCGTCCTCTCGGTACCGTGAGAGCCCGTGACCGGCGTCCTCTCGATACCGTGAGAGCCCGTGACCGGCGTCCTCTGGGTGCCGTGAGAGTCCGTGACCGGCGTCCTCTCGGTACCGTGAGAGTTCGTGACCGGCGTCCTCTCGGTACCGTGAGAGCTCGTGACCGGCGTCCTCTCGATACCGTGAGAGCTCGTGACCGGCGTCCTCTCGGAGGCGTGAGAGCTCGTGACCGGCGTCCTGTCGGCACCGTGAGAGCGGGGAGTCCCGTGGAACGCAGACGCCGTCCCGAGTGGCGCACCAGGTCCGGGAGCTATCGACCGTGCGAAGCCTCGAGTCCCAGCCGCGCTCCCGTCTCAGACCCCTCCAATTACGGAATCGGCATTTTCTGCCCGGCCGAATCGCATCATATCCGAGGCAATTTGGCCGCGAGGCCTGGGTTAAATAATCCCGGTGACAGATTTACGAAACCGAATTCTGGAAACGTTATGCTTAGTAGGCTGTGAAAATTCGGGCGACCGTCTTTATCGTGTTTTGCGCATTTTGCATTTGCGGCACAGGCAAACATTTATCCGCCGTACGTAAAGCGTGAAGCATTTCGTCTATAGTCATTCGCGTTTTAGGGCGTCCCCGTAGATTAATGGTGGCCACTTTGTCCAGTGACCAGGACCAAATAGTCTGATGTCCGTCAGATGTGTGTCAGCAGGTCTTTGCGTCGAGGGAGTCGAGAGAGTGTCCCACGCTCGGGGCAATGGAAGATAGTACACTCTTAGCCATCACAGGACCCGTCCCCGTCTCGCCATCACAGAGCAGCCTTCCACCGCCTCCCCGCCTCAGGGTCTTCTCAGCGCAATCTTCACCGCCTCCCCGCCTCAGGGTCTTCTCAGCGCAATCTTCACCGCCTCCCCGCCTCAGGGTCTTCTCAGCAATCACCGCCTCCCCCCTCTCTCAGCGCAATCTTCACCGCCTCCCCGCCTCAGGGTCTTCTCAGCGCAATCTTCACCGCCTCCCCGCCTCAGGGTCTTCTCAGCGCAATCTTCACCGCCTCCCCGCCTCAGGGTCTTCTCAGCGCAATCTTCACCGCCTCCCCGCCTCAGGGTCTTCTCAGCGCAATCTTCACCGCCTCCCCGCCTCAGGGTCTTCTCAGCGCAATTTTCACCGCCGCCGGGCGCCGGGTGAACGCCTCCGAATGCCGAGCCGCCGATCACTCCTGCAGCCGCCGATCATCCTGCAGCCGCCGATCATCCTGCAGCCGCCGATCATCCTGCAGCCGCCGAGCGGCGCCAGTGAACGTGACGTGAACTCTCAACACTCGCAGGGGCGTGCAGATGCTAACCGCCGGCCCGGGGCGCTGTTGTCGCGTCGTTACCGACGGCAGCGGCGGCGACGCGGGGCGCTGTGGGATGGCGCAGACTTGTCCTCGCAGGAGAGGCGAGGCGGCTGGAGTGTGTGGTAAGCCGGACCGGGACAGGGCGCAAGCAGGCGGGGGTAGTGCTACTGCCAGCGAACCAACGGTGGTCTGGAATGGAATAGAGTTCAGAACAGGAAACGGCAAGAAAGGCAGGACTGCCACTTTTTGTAAAGTTGATTCGAAATTCGAATCGTTGCTTGGGTGGTGTGATCGGGGCCCGTTTACAGCTTGTTGCACAGACTCGACTTCTACACCCATTCGCACAATTCCAGGTAACGGCTGATTTCATCGCAATAGGAACGTAACGGATGAAAACAGTTCGATCCCTTGTGTTTTTCGCGGTTGGACGGCAACCGTGGACGCAGTTCGCGAAAACTAAAATCCCGATGTTGCATCTTGTTCACTAAAACAGTTGACAAATATTGCTCACCAGCATGGTATGAAACGCACGGAAATGCGTTTTAAAATGCTTTCTTCCTGTTTATCACAATGTTCATCAGTCCGTAGGACCAAAAGACCGGGAGTTTATGTCAGTCTGTCACATAACTGGGAGATCATTTTCTCATCAGATTCAAAGGCTACTTAGAGAGAAGAGGCGGATTTAGCTGCGTCATAAGTGGTACGGTGACTCGGAAGATCTTCATATCGTTCATTCTTCAAAGTTTCTGGAATAATTTCGGGGCCCAAAATTAATTATGGGTGGTTTTACATAGTTCACAATTACGTGCTCTTCATCTGAGATATCATTGTCCAAGTTAACAGGACCACGTGATCAGCGTGACCAATTAACCTGCCATTTCTCAGGCTGAAGCGTTGGAAATGGAGTAAGTTACTTGGAATAGTGCTAGGTCCGCCAGAGGCTTGCTACCCAGAAGGTTCTTACGCATTCATGGGTCATGACTAGCCAATGCAAGGGGTCTTGCATTACGTGAGATCCGCGGTAGATGATGCCCGGAAGAAAAGTTTGGAATGACTTCCATTTTCAGGGATCGAACTTTTTGCCCCTAGAAACGCAGTAGCAGTTGGTTTGTCGTATTTTCTATTCTAATCGATTTTAAATCGATTCGAATCGATTGGAAATCCACCAACAGCAAAAACCTTGTTTTTGTCATGAATCAGAATTACAGTCGATTTAGTTGAAACCGCTGTGAATTGGAATCAGAAGCAAATTGCTTACTGGTCGAAAGAATCCGTCATGAATCGACTGACTAAAAAATCGCAAAACACGATAAATTAGACATTCAAGTATATACTCAGATACTCAAGAAAGGTTCTAATTGCTAATCCTAATTGCCTTACTTTATCTTGCATACATACATTATCCTATAATTCTTACAATCATTATTTTGCATTAGTTATGTTTCACTACTAATTCCATCAATGAACAGAATATTTAAATCCATCTGCACATGTTTATGATGTCAAAAAACTGATAGAGTGAAATACGAGCTTGGGTCGAAATAACATCGTTTTACTTAAAAAAAATAAAAATCCTTTGAATATGATCCGAAATTGTTTGCCGGCCCTAGAAATCAGATAATAAATCGGATCACTGCAGACGAATAGGCTTGATTGCAGACGAAGAACATTGCTTGGATTCCGTTCTTTTGCCTTCTGCTCGTGTCCTGAATAAGTCAATGCTTCCCTTCGGTAAAAGAACATAAAGAAAATTTACTCTGTCAGACTGTCTTTTAATGTTTTATCTGCTTAATCTGAAGATCCAGTGGTTATTTCAAAGAGGGAAAGCATGTCGACAGTCAAATAAATGGATTGGAAAGGTGCTGAGCGAAGTCCCAAACTGATAATTAACACCCGAGGATGACTGACCTTGACCAACACATCAGCACCATGAAAGGTCCGCTCAGATCTTAGCTGGATGTGGTTTACGTGACGAGATGAACGGCAACAGCAATCCAGAAAACGGAAGGCATCTGAATATTTCATGGTCTGTTACATTTACAGAAATGTAAGGTTTATGTTTGTTCCAACATCTGCAAATGTGGCCGATATGCATTCATGGGTGCGCAAATCCAGGATGTTGGGAAGTGAGGAGCTGCAAACGGAAGTACACGGAGATATTTTTAACCCTGAATTCTCGTTAAACTGAAGAGTTATCTGGAAATTCATTAACATTTCCTGTGATCGTGTGGTCGTGCCTGTGTGATCAAGAGGTGGTCGAGAACCCCTGAGACCCCCTCCCAAGTTTATTAATCACACAATCACATCGCAATCATGCAAGCACAGACACACCCACTCACACACCTGGGTTCGTGTCTTGATATCTGGTATAAGTGAACATGTCTTATGTACAAGACTGTCACAAGTATACTTTTCGAACGGGAGCTGCAAGAGTCAGAATATTCCAGCAGCCTTTTAAAAGTCTCACACAACGGGAAATACTGCAAAGCATGCTGCTTTTAGAATCAGCAGCCCGGATGCTACACCCATGCAAAGAGAAAAGTTTCGACAGAACTTGATGCGCTCCAAAAAGAGCCAAACGGCGCTGACCGAAAGCTATCCTGAGTAACGCAAATCGAAGAGATTCCCAAAAGTCAGTGTCGCACATTGGTTCGGCTGCAGTAGTTGACACATGGCTGATTTTCCTGGGGGATTCAGCTGTGGGACGCTGGGAGCTGGACCTGGTAATTCCCGGCAGTTTTCTTTAGACACTGAATACAAGATAATCCATATTTTAACGTTTCCCATGTGTGTTAAAGATAATTACGCTGGGGATCAGCACCGACGCCAAGCGACGTTGAAAGAGCACACCCAGGCATCGACTTGTTTCGCAATGTATGGAGGTATGTTTGGCCAGACGTCGAATCAAACTGAGCTTGACGATCTTTCTCGTGCCGAGTAGCTCCACGGCACGGCCACTCCAGGACTGGCTGACTCGTCTGCGGCCTCGGCCAAAAAGCTGTCGCCTGGTCTCGGACTTCAATCCGGCGTCTGTCACGCACTGCTGCTCTGCTGTTCGCTTCCATATAAGACCACGGCGGCGGTTCAGTGGAGTTCAGCTGTACGGCAGAATCTCATTGGGCAAAATCTCATCTTTTTTGGCAAATGCCATTGAAACGATTTTCCATGTTCTATTGTAACACATGCAAAAACACTGCAGCATTGCACTCGTTGCTCGATCGATCGTCCCCGGCACCGCTTAGTTTTTGGTGTCTTCATTGTCACCTCAGCATTGACTGCATTTACATTTTTTTGCATCGACAACACTCTATTATTGGTTAAGTGCGGCTTTACTCGCGATATTGTTGAAGCTGGTTACACTACATTCAGGTGCACGCAGAAGAACTGCGTAGGGCAAAACTTTTCTATGTCTAGATTTGCTGGATATATTTCGTTTGTTTTTTATATATTTTTTGTTTTTTGTTTGTTTGGGGCATATTTCGTCTTTTTTCTTTATAGATGCAAAAAAAGTGCAAAAAAAAATCAAGCCGGGAAGTGGTTGCATCGAGAGTCAAGAGGCCTACAGAAAGGGAAAGGGTAAGCTGATGATGAGCAGTCATCATAGTCAGTCATCATCATATACAGCAGTGAGAACAAAGGTCCAAAATGGATAAGAGCCCACTGTAGCCACCATGTACGCACCACGTCGCAGCAATCACCGTGTCGCAGCAATCGCCTCCACACCTGTTCATATCCAACGCTTCCCTTGTCGCCGTTCGGCAGCCCGTCAGCAACGGCTGTCTTTCATCACGAGGGGCCAAACGCTCACGATCAGTCCGTGAACGGCAACTGACGGGGAGAGGGTGGGCCTCAGGCGTCACACGACCAACGGCCGGGCGGCGCCGGCGACTGGGGGGACCGACGCCGCTCCCCGCTGGACAGTGTTTCGGCCGTGAGATGCCCTCCGGCGATGAGATGCCCCGCTGTGGCGTCTCCCGCTGGAAAATACCCCGAAAGGAGCTTCTGTGGCGACGTTCCTTGTTCGACTGCAGGATCTCCTTGCTGACAGGTTTTTATGCTCGATGTCTGCCGTCGGTGGATTATCAGGTCTTTTTTAAGACCTGGCACCGAGGTCCCCTGCCAGTCAAAAGTTCTGCCTCGAGGTCCCCTTGCGGCGGATCGGTCCCCCTCGAGGTCCTCTGTCGTCGGACTCCTTTGCCGCGAGGCCTCTGCTTGCGGATGGATCTGCCCTGAGGTCCACCGTCGGCAGATTCTTCTGCCTCGAGTTCCCCGTTTGTGAATTGTCTTACCTCAAGATCGACCATCAGCAGATTGTTTTGTTCTGTACCGAGATCTCCTGTTGATGGATATCCTTCTTCGAGGCCCCTGTCCACGGAGTGTTACGTCATGAGATCCCGTGCCGGCGGATGGCTATTCCTTGAGGTCCGCTGTCAGTGAATTTGTCTGCCTTAAGGTCTCCTATCGAAGGATTGTTTTGTCACGTGCTCCCATGTCGGCGAATTGCTCTGCCAGGAGACCTCTCAGCTCGATGTCTGATGTTGGTGCATTACTTGGTCTTTTGTTTTTGTTTTTGCCTTTTTGACGTGGCTCCGAGGTTCCCTGCTGGCGGATTTTTCTGCCGCGAGGTCCTATACAGACACGTTCGGCTGGTGGTCAGCTCCGCCAGTGACGTTCAGTCGGTGTGTGATGGGTTAGTGCCGGGAGCTTATCGTACATGCTGCATCCTCGCATAGTTCCCCGCAACAGCTTTGGCGGCACATAACTGACAATATGACGTCGTCATTATCCTTTTCGCTGCATGTATGGCAGAATCTGTTCCGGTCGCCGGCCAGATTGCAGCAGACCCTCAAGATGGCAGCACTGGAAGCGAATTTCCCGCCGCTGAATTTCAGGAATGTTTGTGCGCCTGGAGGGACCAAGCATCAAGCGTTATTTCCATGGAGGCAATATGCTAAAACGTCGTGACATATGGCCTGGCTTATTACAGTGGCTTCAGATTAACGGCTTATGACTGGCTCCATGTTTAAATAGAAGCAGAGCTGGAGTGCTGACAGTCTTGGCACTCGAGGACGTGTGAACGTCAGCAGGAGAAAAAGGGAGTTCACTCCGCAGCGCTCAAAATTGACAGCAGTATGCCGTATTTTTGTGTTGGTGCTTTCCATACGAAACCATCATCGCCACTACCGCGGTAGTCTCGCGAAGTGGAACCATCCTGTGGACGTCGGCGCCCGTGGTAACATTCTGCTTCCAGGAGCTGGGAAATAGCGGACGTAGTGAGTGCTAGGCTGATCCGCAATACTCGGGTGTCTGCGGTACAGCCTATCCTTTTACGAAAGCGATGCCGCCGCGTTGTATGCTAGCCGGGCACCGGGGCCAGACGGTGAAGTGCGAAAACGTGCCTGAGCTGAAAGGTGGGGCTTTACTTAGGATTACAGTACGTTGTTTATATCCTGACAATTTTGCAATGGAGCGGATGCGTGAGTGCTTTCTCGAAGGTCTATTTCCAGAAGAAGACCGTTATATACCCAGTTTACATGGGCAACCGGAGAAAATCCGAATAATGAAAGGATCGGGTAATGCGACTGTAATCTTGCCGTCGGAATGCGTTTGCATGGGCGGAAGCGGTTTGACGTCAGATTAATCGTGAAGAGTCGTGGCTACGGAAATCCGGATCGAGAAACGGCTTATCGGCAAAAATGGCGCTTTTACGACAAATCTGAAACAAACTAATACATTGTTCAGGCGACTGACGGGGAGTTTGGAAGTCAGATGCGTGAATTTGGAAGATGGAGCCTTCATGGATTAGAAGATGTGCAGGACTGTTAAGTTTTATAATATATATATAGCCATATAATATATATATATATATATATATATATAGCCATGCTTCAGCTCATATTTGCGCTGAACAGGTACCGTTTTCTGGCCGCTGAAAGGCCTTTGCTGAGACGACGCAGACATCTCGTGCTTGTCGCCATCGTACCGCAGAGAAGAGAAAGACGGCAGAGGCGGGCATGGATGCGACTACGCTTGAGAACTATGTGGTTTTAGACCGAGGTCATGGCGTGGTGGGAGGACGATCACTGGCTGGAAAGCTTCAGAGTGAGAAGGGCTTCAGAAGGATAGAAATAATAGAAAGAATAAAGAATAGAAGAAATAGAAAGTTTTGTGACCTGCTGAGGTACCAACTGGGACCGAGCCCAGACGTTGTCAGGGCACCCATCAACTTGGAGGCCCGTGTTGCCATGTCACTGTATTACCTGGCAAGCTGCCGGGAGTGCAGAGTGACAGGAAACCAGTTTGGGTGCCACAAATCAACAGTGAGTAGTTTTGGAGCAACAAATGCAGCACATGAATCATTGCATTTGTTTTTAACACCAGTAATGCACATGAGTATGGGCATACATGACGAATGCAGTCATTTGAGCATCATCTAGTTATCTGGATTAATGGGCTGCATTTTACATGGAAAGTGACTATTGATATGAAAGAGCAATCAGCAAACACAGTTGTAATGAAATGTGGTGTTTCGTTATAAGGCAAATATATTCATGTCCATTGGTGGATGAGTGACTGGTGAATGCACAAGATGTTGTGCACAAGACCGGAGTGCCGTGCTAATAACATTGCTCTACCTCCACGTTACAGGTAAGAAAACACGTCCTGGCATCTTGTATGGCTTTGAAGAACTGCATGGGTGAATACATTGGAATGCCCAGTGCACAGGAGGCCAAGAAGATTGCACAGCGTTGGCATGCCAAGTGGCACTTTCCTCAAGCATATGGTGCTTTGGACGGTACACATATGCCAGCCACGGCTCCTCAAGACGGTTATCGTGATTATATCAACAGGAAAGGCTGGCCATCAATGGTGCTGCAAACTGTTGTGGTCGAAAAGTACATGCGAGTGCCAGTGATTTCTGCCTGCAGCGTAGAAACTGTTTATATGTTTATGTAACTTAGCCATTACTTAGGAACAGTTGTTGTCTTCCATGTCATAGAGTACCGAAATGCATAGTCTATTTACCTTCTAATAATGCATAGTCTATACCGAAATTCATAGTCTGTTTTCCACTCTCAGGTTCCGCAGTGCCTATTGTGGGGCTCCTGGCAGCTGGCATGACTCTGCAGTGCTTCAGGTGTCCCAGCTTTATCTCACTAGCCACTTGCTGGCTAAGGTGATTGATAGTGGTCGTGGCCCACATTTGAAACTTGCCATTTTTTCATGGAAATAGGTGATGACCCAGGGACCCCAACACCAAGAACTGAAAGGGGTGGTGAGCAAATTGAGTAGGGACCAGCCATCCCACATCCCCATTTTACTTTACCTCTGCATGGTACATAACAGGTTAGTGCAATGTTCAAGGCCATCACATTGCTTGTGCATTGTTTGTTTGACTACTGCAAAGACCACAAGAAAGTGTGTTTTCTTACTTTGGTTTTCTCATTCTGCAGAAGCCAGTAATCATCAGTGGGTCTCACATCAACCTCCTCCTGCTTGGCGACCCTGCGTACCCGCTGCTGACCTGGCTGATGAAACCATACCCATCGTAGACGAAAGGCACTGTCACGCCAGCACGCCAGCAGCTCGCTGACGTTCAGGAGAATTTCAACGTTTACCTGAGCTCGGGCCGCATGGCTGCGGAGTTGTGCTTTCGGTCGCCTCAGGGGTCGTTGGCGAAAACTTCAAAAACGGATTGACATGCACCACAGTCATGTACCCATGCTCGTCACGGCGTGCTGTATCCTGCGCAACTTCTGCGAGCGCCAGCACGAACGCTTCAACGATGCCCGGGAAGAATCCGTCGAAGAGTCATTCCGCTTCCCCCAGCCATCAGTGCGTGCCCACGATGCCGCCTATGGGCAGGGGGCACGGGGCATGAGGGATGCCATTTGTGAACACCTGGCTGCCAACTTCCCACTCAGGCAGTCGGCGATCAACGCCCCGTAAATTCTGTCACCGCCGCTTCGCGCGGGCGTTATGTGAGCGTGCTCTCCGTATCCGTTCGAGCCCCAAGTCGCGCTGTTTGGGGCTGCGCGCTCGCGCTTGTCATCGCCGCCGCTCGCGACTGTTGGGTAACTGTGCTGTCTGCATCCGTCAGAACCGAGGTCGCCGCCTCAGGTTGTGCTGCGGTTGGCGTCGCGCTCGCGTCGTCACAGCCGTTGGACGCTTGCCAGAATGTACAGAACAGACAGGGGAGCGTGTGTATCTTTTTTCAAAGACGAGCGAGGAAAACGACCAGTAAAAAACAACGTATATTCACAGCCTGAGAATGACTCGATTAAAGCAGTAGGAAATAATGTATATTCACAGCCTGCGAATGTCTCGATTAAAGCAGTAAACAATAACGTTATTCACAACATGTGAATGTCTTGATTAAGACCTTTAGGCACTTACTCGCGGCCATGGACCACCAAATCAACAAGCGCGTCGACGGTACGCCCCACATGTTGCGCGAGCCGCTCCTGCAGAGCCAGGACGGCGGCGTCATTGGCGAGCCTCCTGCGCCTGTCTTCTGCCTCCAGTGCCTCCATGTTGGCACAGTGGTCCAGCAGTCTCTCGAGCACGCTCTTCTTCTCCCTGTTGGCGCGCTCGGCGCGCCGCTTGGCGGCTCGCCGGGTCTGACTGAGGCCAGTGGCGCCGTGTCCAGCGGTTGCAGGACAACCAACGTTGCTGGCGGTGCCATTGGCCAGGTTGGTGGTGCTTCCGGCATCACTGCTGGAGATGCCAGGGCTGCCAGGATCAACGGGTCTGGTCCCTACAGGACCAAAGACTACAGAGACGCTGGTCGGGCCACTGGCGGCGCTGGCCGGGCCGGTGGTGACGATGCTGGCCGAGCCGGTGGTGACGATGCTGGCTGGACCGGCGGTGACGGCGCTGTCTGGATTCGCAGGGTCTTCAGTGCTACATTCAATGCCAAAGTCATCCATTACCATTTTGGCCTCCATCTCTGGAAATGTGAACTGCTGTCAATCAATAAGAAATTATGAAAAGATGTGGTTATGACTCTCGTGCCATTTGACGACAAATGACTGTTGTTCGAATGGAACAGAAACATGACGAGCATCAACAAGAACAAATTGCCATGCCTCCTACGACGTAAAAGGCTACCTCGACCAAAGCATGAAGGGCACGTGATTGTGAATGTGATGCGGGACTGACACCGACATGACAAAAACTGGCAGCACCAAAAAAGGGACTGGATTCAAATGGGGCATGGGCATGGGTGTGACAAATGGGGGGGATGTCCACACAATTCGGCCTCAGATACGCCCACACACCTCGTATGTGCGCTGCAAACGTTAGGTCAAAACTTTCTGACGGCAGCGCTGCTGACGGCCGCCTGACCAGGATCTCCTCCAGGAGTTGGTGTGGGGACGGGTCCTCGGCAGCCGCGCCGTACACCGCTATTCTCAGTTTCCTCTTATTGAAAGTCTTTCATTTTTGTGCGGCACTGATCGGCGCTCCGGTTGACACCATACTTTGTCAACTCCACTGAGAGGCGTTGGTATATCTGAAGAAATGATAACGCCGGAAAGTTGTTAGCTAAACTTGTCATCACACATCAGAAACACACCGGGATATTACAGCATGTGCCTGCCATGGATGACATTGCAGGTAATGCCAGTGCAATATCAAGATGCCAAGCTGCCTGAGCAGTGCCCATTGCTTGAATTGTGTATGGACTATTTATATCTTGTTAGGACATGGACCAATTTTACTTTAAGCTTGATCCACTCGCCTCATCTGCATGATGATCTGACTGACCATAATACCAAAACACATAAAAAAAAACCATCAACTTATACTTTAAGCACCATTGGCATTACTTAGTCATTGAAACGCACACATGAGTTATGAACCCGATTTGTTGTCTGCATTTATGATGATGACTATAAAAAAAAATATTTATTTTTTATCATGATAAACTATGCAGAACCCTTCAAATTATCCCAACAATGCTACTTCAGTTTTTCTAAAAAAAAAAACTTTAGTTATTCTTTCTCAAGTGCCACCAACCATAACAAAACTTTATTTTTTGTCTATGGCTACTTCTTCTGCAACAAAGAAATGACCCAAATCACAGCTGATTTTGAGATCTGTAATAAGTCGTCATACTTGTCATAAATTTGGCCGGTTTGTGTGTCTATGGCATGCAGCCCATGCCAGACTTTTTCAGTCATAGCCATGCAACACTTACATGGCCCTTTCTTGGGTACTCGTGATTCAATATTTGCCAGTCATTTAACTTCATGATGAACAACGTACAAGACACCCTTAGATTTTGCCAGTTGACTTCTTTGTGCATTAAGAACTTTCTGCCAGCAACAACTACGAAAGCAGGCTGGCCTGCAGTCATTTGATGGCAAGATAAAATCATTGCCTTAAGACATTAAACGAACCAGGCTTAGCCATAACTCACTGCGGCTAGATTTACAAATTTGGGTGAAAAATGACACCTAATCAAGAAATCAGGTGCATCCCAATTGTGGAAATGTAACCTCTGAACGTCATTATGGCAACTGATTGCATGCACCCAAATCTTTATGGTGCATTCATACACTGCAAGTTTCAATCTTAATGTATGTTTCCTTCCAGGATTCTGGCATCCATTAGCAATTTTTGCAACTGCCCAGCTAATAAATAAATTACGAAAGATTGTGGCTGTTGCCAGTGTTCATTTTGTCATGTCCATTTAAAACATCCTACATCTTTCGATTTTTCTTTTCCTGTATCTCGACACCCCATGCAAAATGAATTTTGGCCACAGGGCCATAACCTGACGAGTGGGTGGCCAAAATCACTTCGGATTTTGGCCACCCATTGTATTTATCAGCAAGGCTAATGTTGGAAAATAAATGGTCAGTAAAAACAAAGTTGGATGCACTTTTCCAGAACAAAATTTCAATTTCTGGTTCAAGTTCTGTTAACTGAAAAGAACAGTGCAGCTGAAGTTCAGCTCATGGCTGAAATTATCCAGAGGTCCCTAACTTGCAATGCTCATAATACCACAGACATGCTTGAACTCTGTGGTTCAAACTCCCACAATAATCGGTCTTAAAATATTTTGTGTTTCCCGAGTGCACTCAGTTGGGCATTCCTATGGCGTTTCCCATCCAGAGCTTAAAACATCTGCAAGTCTTGAATCAACCTCGAGCATTGTAGTGACTTCTTCTTCTTTGCCAGTCTTTTTCTTCTCTTTGGTGGGCCTGTCTTGAGCTTCCATTTCGCTTTTTGCTTAATATGCACCCGCCGCCCTTATCTTGAACTTCCCGCAATCCTGTCGCATGTACCAACACCCAAACAGCTGGTCGAACGAGAAAAAGCGCCGTACAAAGGGGTTAAATAACAAAAGAGAATTTAAACGTGGTGTGGAAGCAGAACAGAAAAATATGATTAGCATCTCTCTCAAACACGGAAAAAAGATGCATTCCTGGGATGGTAAGATATTAGGATGCCAGTAATCCAGTAATGTATACATATCTTTTTAGTAGTCTTTTACCTCAGCTTGGTCCAAATAAAATCCCTTCCTAAAGGGATAATCCTCCGGGAGAGGATTGCAGTCGGCGCGTGATTCGAAATTTCCGAACGGCTTCCAGGCGTTTACATGGGACACTAAATGCGACTCTGGGCCGACCGCAAGGTCCATTGGGATTTCAGCTGCCCATGTAAACAGGGTAATAGCAAAAAAAAAATCATGGTAAAGTGTGCAAAAAGATTCAAGCATCATATTGTGTTTGCTGCGCATTTTATTCCTAAAACGAATTAATTTTTGTAAATATGCCTAAGAAATTATTATGATCTATCTTTTAGGCAATTTTGTGTGTCTGTCTGCAATTCTTTGAACAGTGCGTGCTGTACGACAGATATTTCCTTGTGCATAGACCACTTACTGAAGTTGAGCAAGCAATCATGCATACGGCTTCTCTCACCAAGCAGCAGGCAAAATAGGTTTTTGGCACATTTCGCTTGAAAGATGAAACGGATATGACTGATATACAAGCCAAAAAAGAAATATCTCCGCGCTTGTCAAATATAATTTGATTTGATAGCTTAATGGTTCATGTCTTAACAGGTGCCTGTTGTGTCGTCTGTCCTGCCAATGACAGCCTGACCCCGGCCAAGGTCAGGCTGTCCTCGCCCGGGACGCAGCAGGCGATCGGTCGGGCAGCCAATCAGAAGCCGGCTCCGATCACACGGACGCATGTACCACCCCGGTAAATCAGAGCATGTCAGCGAACGGAACTGGCATGATTACTTTAAACCCAGCATCGGCCGATTTGTCTCTTGGGACTGAGCTTTGGCAAAATTCCCATTCATTTATCTGTTCCCAAAACTGAAAGGGGAAACAAAAACTGTATTAATTCCTTTTCATCATTATGAAAACGTGACCAAATTACGCAACACTTCTTTTAGCCAGTACACCGTACCATGCTTGTCGATGTTCTCAAGGCTATTTATTGCCCGTTTTACTTGCTGGACGCATTTCTATTTGTTCCGACTGTTTCACTCGCTGGGTTGCGTTACAAGCGCAGCGCGGCATTCGGGGAACGACTCGCGCTGCCTATCTCTGACCGCCTCCCCCCGCGCTGCGATTATCGGTCACACAGGCCGGGTCAGCGCCACCTGTAAACTATTCAGACGGGCAGGAGATGCTGGCTGGCGCGCGGCGCGATACATAAATCCGTTAGAAACATGAGTTGGCTCTCACCGTCGCTCTGGGCGATAAAAGGAACGGGCCAGTCGCGCCAGAAGAATTGCACGGCACCAAACGCTGTGGGCACGGAGCTGTGCCCAGCTGAGAAACCGAACACTCCCGGCTCCGATAGCGGCTGGACCCTATCAATGGAGGCAAAAAACGATGAAGGGTGCAACAGGCGAGCAACTGTTTTCGCTCATCTGGCCACAGCAATGCAGAAACAAGTGTTTTTAATCGCACGCAATGTCATGTGTTTCTTGGCGCATCGAAACCCTCTAACTTACTGACGGTGCATCACGAAGGGTGCAACGTTGTACACCTTTGGTATGGAGTTTTCCATACCAAAGGGAATCATCACTATGAAATTCCATACCGATATGTAGACGCTTTCATGTGTTTTCTCGCTTTATAAAATCAAGTACTGTAAACGCGTTATCAATGTCAGATTTTATGGCTCTGTGAATTTATTTTTCCATATCAAAATTTGTCCCAATTCTACACCCATGGTGTCACGTGATCAGGGTCTTGCGGTTGAGACATGTCATGACAAGACTAGACACGTGGAACATGTCTGTTGGGTTAGCGTTCGTGTCGCATCATACAAGATCACGGACCGGTGACGCCACTCCAGTAGGCGCCTAGAAACCCCACCGCTTGCTGTTTGCCACGACTTGGCCGGCGCACTGTTGAGCCGATGCTGATTGGGTGGAGCTCCGTGTTTCCCGCTGAGCCCATTTCCCTTCGTGACTGATGCTAGCCTGAACTGATGTCAGTGCCGGCTGCGGCAAACTCATGGCCATGATTCTGTATTGATGTTGAAAGACAGTCGGAAGTTTTCTGTTGCGCCTGATTGTTTTAAAACACTTGAGAACATCGTAACCGTGAGTGCAAGGCAGCGGCGCTTAGCCATCATTCGCAATTCATGCGTCAGCATTTATAGCTTTTATAGCATTTATACCAGCGCTTTGTAAGACAAGTTCTGCGATGATATGTTGAGCCTTCGCGTTGTAATGATGTGTCCTGAATTAAGGTCATCGAGTCATCTTGCACCATCCGTTCCGATGCCCAAACGCATGATAATCGGCTCGGTGTCAACATCTACAAGAGGTGCTCCTACAGCAGCCACCGTCATAGCGGTTTTGGCCTGTTGGCAAAATCCAAAAACGGATGTGTCCAATCCGAGATGACAAAATGCGACTCTTTTGACGGAACGCAAAATTAGTGTTGGTTATACTCTCAAGCAATCCTTGGATTATTTCAACAGCTAGCAGATGTCGCCACTGAGTCAAGAGTAAAACAGCAGTGCATTGGATTCCCTGCAAAACCAAAGGCAAAATTTAATAGCTTTGACAGTCCCCTAAAACAATGTGGCGTGACGCTGCGTTCTACGCGGGGTCCGGAACCAGCGCAGCCGCCCAGCGCGCGGTGCTAAATCACCCCCAGCTGCGACTGAATGCGACATGGTCGCTCTGTGTCGCCCCCATTAGCGGCCGTCATTAGAGCAGGCCTTCAGCCGGCACGCTGGCTGCCGACGCCCGTTTTTGCCGAGCCGGGGATAAATTCTCGCCGGCTCGGCGAGCGGCCGGGCTCGATCGCGAGGCGCCGCGAATCACGGCTCACGAGATAGACCGCTGAGCCGAGCTGGAACACTCACTGCCCGCAGCGCCGCGAATCACAGCTCACAAGACAGCTGGAGCACTGAGCCGAGCTGCAACACTGCCCGCGGCGCTGAGCCGGGTTTTGGCCGCAGCACAGGTGTAAAGTTCAGCAAGTCAATGGCTAAATCGCACAAAGAGGTAGGTATGACTGAGGAGAACGTGATCTGTATCGCTCTCATAGGTAAAATGAGAATATTGAGAATACCAGGGATTTCGCCATGAAAGGCTTATCCTGATTAGGTTCTCTGAAATGTTAGATGATCCTTAAATTTGCATTCATGTGAAGCCGTTGCTCATCAAAGGTTAAAGATTGTGCAAATTTGAAAGCGTGTTCAGTTACTGGTCCGTGCTGAAAGGATTATTGGACTTTGTAATAAATTGCATTAAGGGGCTTTCTTGCTACTTGAACGCATACCACGGCGATACGATGGAAGCCCGTTTGCATTTTGATACAAGTAGCTATATATATTTCCGTCATTTTTCCACGGTGGAGTCAATGAAAAGTACAACGACGTCAATTTAAGACCGTGAAACATTCCCTAGTTTTTTCTGAGCAGATGTTAGCCATAAGCGAGCTACATCTTCAGTGTTAAAGATTTTGTTTGCGTTTTACTGTCCTTAGCGTGCAATCGTTTTCGGTTTTGTCCGGTATTTTCTTTCTTGCAACCTATGTGAATTAGCGGCTGCTCGGAGCCCGGCCGCTCACAGCTGTCCAAAATCATCGTCAGCGCCAAGAAGCCATTTCAGCTTGCGTGAGGAGCCAGCTGTTGATAAACGTCAGCTGTCGCCGAAATGGCGTCGGCGTCGGCTGTCATTGACGCAACATTTGTAAACGCTGTCAATACTCTGCGCACTCGTTTGTCAAATGCGGGTTCCCTGAGTACGTTCCGATGTTCGCACGTACCTAGGCACTGACAGGCCGTGATGCAGCATCGGCTACGTATGCATTTAAATGTAGGTTATGCGTTTCAGGTAGACCTTCGGCGGGTTTGCGATACAGCAGTGGCAGGTTTGGACGCACTTAAACAGCATTTGGTTATCGCCAACGAAGTGGTCGTACGCATAATAACAAACACTCCCATTTTGTACGCACAAACGAACACAAACAGCTTTGGCTATGACCAAAGATGCGAGCAGCACAAAGTCATGTATAGAAAAATAACATAAAAGACACGCAAGCAAATATGCAGATGTCACCATTTAATCCACTCACAATGCGGAATACTCCGTGTTTGAGTAGTTTATGTCATAACGGAGACATCAGCAGCTTAAACCATGATCTAAACCAAAAACATGGAAACGAGCCAGTTTATCTAACCCACGAACGTGGAAAGGAGGCACTTAACTTACTTTTACCATGAAGAACAAAGACATACTTCCAGTCAGTCAGACTCGAGGGGGATTGCTGGATCTTCTTAGAAGGCGCACGTTTAACCTCTTAGCGTAACACTAAGGGCGTCGCTAAGACGTGTAAGCGGGAGCCAGACGCGCGTTGTGCTGTCCGTGGAAAAAGGGAAACATCTAATACAAAGCCTCTTAAATCATTCGTGAACCTTTAAATTCTTTTGAAGCCGGGCAATGCCTGCACCCGTGCCTGACCCGGCCGACACGGCCCCAGTCGGCTCCTCTCCGGTGGTATCGTTAACGCCGGGTGGAGGGGTTGCACGAGTCCGTCGATGTCGGCCGCGGGAGCCGCGGCCCGGCCCCGCTCCATTTCGGCGCGGCCGCGCTGTCAAAAAGTTTCAGATCGCCGCCCCGAAGCCGAGACGAACGGCGCTGGCCCGAGGGCGCGCCGCCTCGGTCGCCGCCGGCGCCAGGCCCGGCTGGTGACGTCACGGGGTCGCAGCCCGCCGCCCGTCTGAGAGCGGGGTCGCTGCAGGACGTTCGCCGACAGCCGCTGCCGTCCCGACGCCGTGAGGCGTCACATTTGGTGGCGGGTCTGCCGAAGAGTAGTGTGGAAAGTACGGTTAAGATGTTTCTGCAGGAAACGGACAGCCTCATACATTTCCAGTTACGTGACTCTGGGATGATGCGTGCGCTTTTAAGGGCTGGCCTTGAGATGTCTCTCGCCAAGGCCTATGGTGTGTTCGGTTCCTTGTTCAGATGTGCGATCGATGCATTGCAGACAGGGCGTGAAGAATGACGGACGGAGAATATTGACCTCGAACGGCTGTCCCAGGTCAACTGGCCGGTCTCGCCGCAGGCGAGGAAGGAGGGGTGAATGTTACGGACGATATCAGGAAACACATCAACGTATATTGCTTTAAGATGTCCACTGGCAGTTCTCAAACTGGAATTGGCTTCCTTTTTTCGTATGAAATCTGAATGGGTATGTAATCATAGCGTCGCAGATTCGTTATATTTAATAATCGATGTGCTGCTACGAATCCTCGCTTTGAGCGGTGCAAGAAGAAGGCCGAAATGTGTTTTTCACCTTGCTTATCCTTCCGGATCTTAGGTCTCCGGATGAATAGATAATATATCGGTTAAATCTAAGTTACCGTTTCGCCTATTTACCCTCTAGCGTTTTTGTGTCTTGACTCATCACTATTTATGCGACTTAATTTGAACTTACACTGAGAGAACTAACATTGAACTTACACCTTGGCTGTTTAAAACTAGGATATGATGTGGAAGGAATGAGTTGCTTTCGTTATTCAGTTACTTTTTATGCAAAAGTACAACAAACGTTTTCAGTGCCATAGATATTACTTCGAACTCAATGATCACGTGTGCCTAGCTGTTCATTGCAGGCATGAATAGCAAAGATTTCCGGAAATTATCGGGAGGGGAGAGTCTGACTAGGGCTTCAGGCAGACTGCTCGTTCAGTATGGTTGTTTTAGCTTCCTTGTTGATAACATTGCTTTCAATCATGTTTTAACACCTAACATCCATGTTGAATGAACGATAAAAGGGGCTTACAATGACAACGTTCGTGTAATAATAGAAAAATGCAATAATGAATAATCCGTGTGACCGCACGAGTGACGAATTTTATGTTATTGTGAACGTGCAGGGTAAATGGTATCGTCAAACTGAAATACTGCTAAAGTAAACCCGCACAGACGGACTGAAAGAAGTTAAGAAAGTAAACGGCACGTGGTCTAGTTTCCTACAAGTATTTGTGTGGTTGCCCAAAAGTTGGCGTTATGGTGCTTACTCAGCGCACCGCCAGCCGCAACTCTGGAAGTTCCTGTTTCCCTTCAAGATTTGACAGAAAGCATGTGAGCCGTGCTGCTCATTTACATACTGTTTCTGGGATCAACACAATTTGCATAGAGATTCCCTTCCCGAGGCCAAACATTGTAGGGATGACGACGGTTCTGCGCATCATAGTGGTGAGGTTCTTTCCGTGCAGTGTAAGGGCCCTGAGCCCCGTTTGAGAGCAAAGGTGACGACTTACGAATACCTCAATGTTCGTGACGTATGGAACACTGCGAACGTAAAATGGAGTTAGAGATGCAATGAGCGAATCCGTTAAGATTTTCCAATAATACATGATATGAAGTGCATCGATATCCACCCAGCACCGAAAGTTCTCCTCTGAACGTAATGTTTCCAGCTGCACTGTGACCGCGATTTGAAAGTCCATTATATTCACGCATAGTAATCATTCAAATGAGAACATCGAACTATCTCCGTATCCACCAGATGGACACGGAGTCGCGACTGCCAGTCCACTCACGCACACGCAAAAGCTTCGCCTGCAAACACAACTGACGCTGGTCATGCGTATGCGACGCGGACCGGACATCTGACAGACACGAGTAATGCCCCTCAGCCGGCTGCACCTCAGCACGTGTCCAGCGTCAGTAGCGGCCGGCGGCGGCCGCAGAGGGCCGAGCCGAAGCTGGCGCGGCTGGCGCAGCTCGGCGGGCCGTAACTCAGCCGGCGGCGGCCGTAACTCAGCGGCCGGCCGGGTGCCGACGCCCGGGGCCGGCCGCCGGGTGTCGGCGCCGCAATCTGAGCGCCCCGGGCGTCTGAGCGCCCCGGGCGGCCGGCCGCGCCGCCCGGCCGGCTCTGGTCAGACTGGGCCGCCGCCCGCAGCGGACTCCCCCGCCCGTCTGCGAGCGGGTACCCCTGGAGCGCTGGACGGCACGCCCTGAGGCGGCCGGGGCGGGTGGTGGTCGCGGGTCAATGGTCGTGATGTCTGCTGTAGGGCGCCCCCCTCCTTCTGGGCCCCCCTCAGCGGCGGAGGAGCGTCATAGCCAGGTGATCTCAGCAACAGCTGTTTTTGATAACAGAACAAAAAGGCTATAGAGTAAGCTAAAGAGAGAGAAACGAGCAGGAGAAGGAGAGAAAATGTGGTTGGAAAGTATGGGAGAAGAAGAATCTGTAAAGAGTGGGCGTAAGAGAGAAAGGAAAAGGTGGACGAGGGGGAGAGAGAAACAGAGAGGGAGAGAGAGGAGGCGACGAAACAAGGGAGACTGCATGGTACGTTACAGATGCATAACAAAACTTTTGTTGCAAGGGATGGTGGAACCATTGAGCCCTGCCCCCCCCCCCGCCCTTTTATCCTTGTGGCGTTGGCTATAAAGAAATGCCTTAAAATGGTCTGCGTCCCCCTCGAATTCGGACATTTCGCCGTCAATGTGCGTTGGTTTGAAAAGGAAGTTGCAGGCACATCCACGGACTTAAATAAGTGTAAAAGCTAGCACTCTACACATGTGTAGCTTCGTCGCAGTGAGGGTATTCTGCGTATGGAGAAAATGATTATGTAAGCAAGAAGGACGTTTGCATACATTGGACGTCAAACTAGGATTGAGATTAAAGATACAGGGTATACAAAAACGGCAGCAGATGTCCAGAAACCGAGGGTCACTGCCTGCAAAGCGCTGCACTCGAGCACGATGAGCATCCTGAATGGCAGGTAAAGAAAGGGATGTGACCACCCGTTGCCAAGCGCTGCGATCGATACTACGCTGCGCCCAAGATTAATGTTCCACATTTAACGCGAAATTTAAGGTAGGAGAGCTAAACTGCTGCTTGCAGTTCCAAAAGACGTTTTCAAATATACATGTTCCACAACTTCATATTACAGAATTTCCAGTATGAAAATGAGCTGAAAGTGAAAGTAATTGTAAAACTCAAAACTGAAGGTGATCAAACTTTTGCGACCTGCGGAATCTGTTTCTTAAAGTCTCCCAAGGCAGAACATTCCCTTTAGCCCTATTTCCATAACGCTAGTGCGCATATGGGGAACTTGGCCACCGTGCCCGTAATGGAGGAGCTTATTCCCCCCCCCCCCGAAATCTTGAGAACTACCCATCCGATTTAGTCGCAACAAATGACAATCGATTTTCTGTGACGTGGATCACATTTTATTAGAGAAAGGGTTTTAACGATCATGTAGGGGGGTGCAGGAGGTAAAACGCCAGAAAGAGAGGTATTTTTACTTATTATAACGCTGGTGATCATTCAGCGATTTTGACGCAATTGGCATGAATCGAAAGCCAATCGATGGAAATTCTCTTCGATATACACGTTTAGAATTTTTAAAGCAACCATAGCCGTCCTTAGGGCTTGCTTAACCCTATTCCCGGAGGGCTAGACGGTATGGTCGATTCCCGGCAGGGGGCGGATTCGGCCCCCCCCCCGAGATCTCGAGAACTACTAATCCGATTTCATCGCAACAAACGGCAATCGATTTGCCGTGACGTGAACTACATTTTTATAAAAAGAAATTTTCAAAGTTTTGAAATTTGTGGATACAGGGGGAGAAAATGTCAAAATGGAGGGTACTTTTGGACTTCTTATAACTCCGTTGTTTATGGACCGATTTCGAAGAAACTGACATGAATCGAGAGATCATAGATAGGGCTTTTACCATGGGTCCGCAAATCTGAAATTTTGAGAAAATTCATGGGCGTTCACAGGGTTTAAAAAGTAGGAGGATTAGTTTTCCAACAACTAAATGAACAAAAGAGGCAAACACCCTTTTTTGGCTTCTGCTAGTCATGTTATACTAAAGAAGTACAAATCGCATTACAATGTTTGTATAATGTTAGCATAGGCGGTGCCAGGGACATGAAAAAGGGGGAACTGTCATGGTCACACGTTTCTCAGATCAACTTGTGATCTTTGACCTTAAATGACCTCCAGTGACCTTGGGGTCACTTGGAATGATCTCGTGTACATTTAATATTATCTGTAAACGTTTTCAATCATTTCAATTCACTCTATTTCAAAAATTTGATTTTATGGCTATTGCGATAAAGGGTATGCGCACTGACATTTTAAGTCATAGTTCCGTGACCCGACCTGATATCAAGCTGAAACTTGGTACACAAGTAGAAGGTAACCTTGTACGTCATATATATTCCGGATTTGGCATTTGAAAGAACGGCACCGAAATTATTGCAAAAAAACAAATTTTGACTTTTGACCTTGATCTGACATTGTAAAATGACCTCAGATAAACAAAATCACATCTGCACATTAACCAACTATTTAGCTATACATTCATATAAAGTTTTAAGTTCTGGCTTAAAAACTCTGTTTTTGGCAGACATTTTCTTTTCACCCTCAACATGGCCAAAAATGGCATGAGGTGCTTCCCAAAAACGTTGCCTGGCTCCGCCCCTGAGCAAAATAGTATTGTGAAATTTTGTCACAGCACGTAGAAAGAATAGTTAGGAAAAGTCACCAAGTTTCGTAAAGCTGCGTTAAAAAGCCTGGAATTGGCAAGCAAAAATCCCGAGGGAGGGCGGATTCCGCCCCCCCCCTGCCGGGAATATGGATAATGAGAGAGAAATATTTCAGAAAACCGAATTAACATAAAAGTCCCAAATAATTTTTAGGTTTGCATGTATTAGTTATTCTTTACTCAAGACGTACAAATCGTATTACACTGTTCGTATAATATTGCCATAGGTGGCGCCAGAGGCATGAAAGGGGGAACTGTCATGGTAGCATGTTCATCAAGTTATCGTACAACCTTCAATATGGCCTACATGGCCTCGTGTGACCGCATGGTCGCATGGAATTACCTTGGATTCACCTTGTAGTTATAAAGTCTTGTTCATAACCGTCGTGATAAAGGGTATGCGCGCGGACATTTTAGGTCATAGCTCCATGACCCGACCTCACATCGACCTGGAACTTACCAAACAAGTAGAGAGCACTGTGCTAAACTAAACGTATTTCGCATGTTCTGTAAAAAAGTCACAAATATTTACATCAAACTAGGTTTTGATTTCATTTTAACCTGACCTCACAAAGGGCCTCAAGTCAAGAAAAATACTTGTCATGCTTCCCTAGTTACGTACCTTTACATGCATTTGAAGTTTTAAGTTCTACCTTGAAACCTCTGTTTTTGGCAACTATTGTTCTTTTGCTTTCAATAGTATTCAAAATGGCCTGAGGTGCCTCCCAAAAACGAAGTCTGGCTCCGTCCCTGGGCAAGAAAAAAAATCATGAAAATTTAGCATTACACTTAGATGAAATCAAGGCGTATTTTAAGAGCAAATCACTGGGGGGGGGGGATTTTGACCAGTTGAATTATGAGCAACATAAGAACGAAATCTGGGTATTTCGCCAACCTTGTTTTGTCTGACCTCGCCGGAGTTCGGGGTGGTGTGGCGAGACTACTGGTCGCATGGGGCTGAAGCTTGCCCGTCTCAGAGGTTTGGTGGCACAACGCATTATGTTAGGTTTTCGTGTTTCTGGACGGCGGTTCTGCGTGCGGTTCGCGCCCGAGACCTCCATAGAGTTTGCATGTATTATGGGTGCAGTCCGACGTTTTTTCGGGAAACTTAAGACGCGCGCAGCTTCCGGGCGCTCGATCTCGGAAACTGCGGATCGCACACCGACACATAATCAGGTGCATTCGACAACTAATTGCATTGCACGGAAAAGTCGAGCCGGCTCCGGCACGTGGCGCGCGCTGGCCGCAGAAACACGAAAAATGTCCGTATTGCAAGGTCTCAAAGTGGGGTCATGATATCGGTAACCGTTAAAGGTACGAACCCGAGGACACGATGACCAACCACAACAAGGTACCGGCAGGAAATTATTTAGCGGAGTTGACCTCATCCGCCGGAGGCGGTAGCCTCGGCGTGCACTCAACAGGGTTTACATGAGGATTTCGAATGCACAGCGTCAATGTCCAGCACGAAATTGGTACCAACGGAAAACCCGTTCTTTTGTCGTTCCGACGATGCAAAACACTAACCAGGGTGCCGTGGCCGCTCCGGCCAAGCACCACCAAATACACCGATGCAGGAGGCGATTTCACCCATTTTCAAGTGAGCTCGAGACCATTGTCAACCGCCGACACGGTGCCTTTCCCAGCGTCTAATCTCGCCAACCACGGGTCACACCGAGACAAGACCTGGTCCGTTCAACACAAAGCCGGTTCGAGAACAGTCTGCAGAACACCGCGCGCGGGAACCAGCACGTGAATGTGTTAGTCACGGAAACATTAAAAAGACCGATTTGGGAGCTTTACAAAATAGGGCAACACTAAACTGAATCTTTAATTACAATGACTCGGTGACTATGGAGGTCCACGTCAGCAGGGAACGACTGCATATCATTCCATAGGACCGACCACGTCCACGAAATGGGAAAACCGTGGCAGGAGCTCAAAGTGGACTCATTTCCGGTTTTCGGGTTCTTTGTGTTTGCACTGGGATCGCGACGGCATGGAGGATGAGATTTTTCGGAAAACTGACCGCAGTGGAACGAAAGGATTCTCGTCGTTTTGGCTTGCCATAAAATAACGATAACAATTCACCCTTAACTTGTACTGCTATAACGCATCAGGTAAACCGGTGCAAGTTGTGATTTTGTGGAAATCTATATGTTTCCAGGTCTTTGTGTTCGACTGAAGATTGTGGCGACACCATTGGGAGCATGTCGTTTAAGATACTACCGTTGCGTTCCTCAATCATTTGTAAACACGTCGGTATAAGTCATCTGTTGTGTCTCGATGTGGTCAGTTCAAATGAAAGCGTACAAAAAAGGTCTCCGTGTCGCGCTTTGCTGATCACGATCGAAAGCCAGCTTCTGTTGCTGCCAGCTAAAAACTGCATCATTTCATCCTGCTCGGTTGGCACACATCACTCGGTGGCAGCCATTGATGTGCATGGCACAGCCTCCAATTTTGGGATTTCAAATACGCTACAGAACTAAAAGAATGTCTCTCTAATCGGCACAAACGTTCGGACAGATATGGGTCCAGATAGACAAACACAAACAGAGTTACTCAGAGACGGACATTGGTACAGACAAAAAAATATTGGTAGACAGCGACAGATAGAGGGAATGAGACGAAGACAGATAAAGGTACAGAGACAGACAAAAGCGACAGCGACTGTGGGAGAACAACAAAGAACTGGGTGAATGTGGAAAGACTGAGGGACACCAAAGAGACCGACGGAGACTGACAGAGATCGACGGGCCGATGGAGATCGACAGAGACCGGTGGAGAACGGTGGAAGCCGGTAACGACCAAAGGAAACCGACGAAGATCGGTTGGAACCGACAGAGAGCGATGCACATCAAACGAATTTTAGAGAGACCGAAAGACTGATAAACTGATGCAGACCAAAGGGGGCCAACAGAGACTAATGGAGATCGAGATAGATCCAAGGAGACCAACCAAAACGGATGGAGATCCAGGGGCACCGAGGAAGACCTGCTGACACTGACGGGACAGACAGAATGCGAGCGATCTTCATAGAGACTGGGGTTGTGAAAACTGACGAAGATGGAATATGAAAACATTTTGTACCTGTACAACCTGGGAACCAGGAGAACGAAAACAGAGCAGGAATATGGCAGCGGCTGCTTTATACTTCACGACGCTGCGCGAACGGAGATTGGTTCGTGAGAGCTGTGGAAAAAGATTCTGATTGGAGTGCACTGCGCCCGTTTGCATTCGAAATAGACCGAGTGATTCAACGTGCTCAAAGTGAGCGTGTGTACGAGGGCGAAGTGCGAGGAGATACGGGCAGACCAACAGGCCGAGGGCCGTCTTTTTCCATGGAACCTCGCAGTGCGATTGTAAAACAGTTCTGTGGGCAGTTTGATTAACCATTCAACAGGAACCACCCTGAAGTGCGCACATGATTGTGAAACGGTGCTGGGGTGCTGGCGTGAGATGCCGACGTTCTGTTCAACAAACAGAAGCCGTTTGTTGGCAATGAAGCGTGCAACGCGATCCTTTGGTGGTCCCGGGATCAATTCGATCAGCTTTTTGACTAAAACTTTATTCGAATGCAAAATTCGTACGCGCAAAGGTCTGCTAGTGACTAGCGCGGCAAACGGCCAAAAACGCGACCGGTGCGTCCGAGAAATGCATGCGCCTTGTGGCGTACTTGGGACAGAGGGGGTCGCGTTTTGAGGTTATGTGGATGCGGGGAGGGCGATCAAAGCCCGTCTTCTGGAGTTTCTCTCTCTGTGGACGCACCAGCCGGGTTCCCGGTGTTTTCGCGCGTTCATTTCGTTCATTTCAAGACATCTGTTCATTTCGCTGGCGGTCGCAGCACCTCATGAGATTGAACCAGTAAGAACGGAATCCAGCAGAATCGTCACAAGCATGAAGAATATTTATGGGTGATATCCTTGCTGTAATCTTTGCGCTCATCTGTGCCAATCAGATTCTAGGTGACGGAACTTGAAGCCTGCCTGACGTTACAAAACTCTGCGATTATTTTCCATTTCCTTTTTTACGAATAGATGCCTCACCATAGACACATACCATTGGCAATCTGTACCTGAAGCGGGTCAAAGTCCTGATCGGGCGTGCGCTGCTGGCAAAACGACGCTTTCACTGGGAGAATTTAGCTGTGTACTGGGGGTTTTGGCCGTCACTGGCGGAGATTTTCCTTCCCCAGTTAACACGTTAAAATAGGTCCTGGGTGGAAATGATAGATAGATAGATAATAGGCTGAATAGATAGGAAAGTGGCCAAGTTTCGTCACGCCGTTCCAGGAACCCTGGAAATGTTGAGCAAAAATTGGCGGAAATGGGCTTCTGAAGCCCCCCCCCCATACGGGAATAGGGTCACGTTTTGTGATATCTGTCTAAATTACTACCACTTTACCAATGGTGGGTCAATGGGTCCATGCTATCGGGCCTATGATTCGCTTTTGTTGGAAAACCGGGGGCCGTTCTTGGCGCCCCTTTCTGAAGGAAATTGTAAACGTTTTGTTTTCCAAGCAACAGTTTGTGTATATGCATCTTAATTTGCAAAAATCCGAGGAGAAATCAACATTGGAGGTAGGTTGGACCATGCGAATGAACAGCTGTGCCTCCCTCTTGCAGATGCTTCGGATCCGCCAGTACACCTTACATTCTGAACATTCTAAACGAACAGTTTAACGACGGACGCCGTCCGCCACTGCAAAGAACAGGCCAGCAAAAGCCTGGCGAAGGCGAACGAAAACTGCCAGACGTGCACAGCTTCACAGCCCTCCGGAGCAAAACGACGTTCAGTCTTTGTCTGGGCGCACGTCGGTTGGATGCGTCGAGCCAGCTCTGCAGCCAAAGTCAAACGGGACCGGAACACCAGCCATTGACTGCGGCGGCGCTCCGGCCGGCCGGCGGCGCGTGTCCCCCCCCCCCCCGGCCGGCGGAAATCGGGCCGCCCAATCCGCTTTGGCCATCATCGGCCTCTTGCTCCCGTACCATTTGTATTGTCCGCGCCCGTGACGTCATAGCCGGAAGCCGCGGCCCGCGCCAGGCGGCTGGGATGGGGGGGGGACGACGGCCGGCGCCGCCAGCGGGCTCATTCGTTCCCAGTCTGCAGGCAATGTTTTTGCGGCGCTTAGCGCGGGCCCAGCCGGCCTCTTATTTCATGTGGCAGCCCATCTTGAAGTGGTGGGTGGGGATGGCGTGGTTCCACAGTGGGCGGCGAGTCAGAGACGCGCCTGTGTGACGTGATGGTCAGTGAAGCTCGTGTAGCAGCGTGACATAGGCCACGTACGTCTGTTGGTTATCAGGGCTGGGACAGACAGGCTCGGTACGCTCCTGCAGTTCCAGCTCTGCTCTGAACAACGGCATCAAGGCTGACAAATCGTTGTTCCCACAAATGCGGTACAGACTGTCAAGCGTCCAGCCCAGTCGGCGGTAAACAGGCAACGATGTTGCATTCCAGATCTGTCATTGTTGACAGATTACCGTGCACACCGTGCTGTGGATCACTTCATCGTACATGTGGATCATTATAAAAATAATCGGGTGCCAATTTTTGTCAAACAAGAAGAACCAGGGACGCGTCTAACATGTTAAATGAGGGGGCAAAAACCCCCAGTCACAGCATCTGCCCTCCTCCAGTCGAGGTAAAAAAAAAAACTGGTCACTGGCGGAGCCAGCACAACCGGGTGTCAATAGCTGGTTAAGTCCACATTGTAACCGCTCCGTACAGCTCAAATTACGCGACGAACAGCCAGATAAAAAAATGGATCATTCGGCTTTTTACTCCGTGATTAGGATCTGCAAGGCAGTTTGGCAGCAATATGCCAGCACATTGTTGGCAACAAATAATAAAGCGCCACACAGGCCGCGGCCTCATCGACCGGGAGGGATGCGCGTTGGAAGGGACGGCAGGGATAAAAGCTGGGAAGGTTTTGCGTTTACCGACAGAGGCGCCCCAGTTGCACGACTTCAGCCGTACTAGAGGGAGCGCGATTGGTCATGTCCGTGTATCTGTCGGTGAAATTCTGAGCCTTTGTTTCTGCCTAGTCTGAACAGTCCACCTCACGGAGCCGCTTGTCGGCATGCCTATGTCATTTTCGGGCGCCGCTTGTTTTTTTTTTGTGACGGTGACCAGGTGGACATGAAATTTCCTTGGAAGGAATGTGTAACAGATCAATGTAATCTGTGTGTACTAGCTTCTGCCTAAAAAAAAGGAATGTCTGGCAGGTTCCATGCAGATACCGCTCCCGGAACTGAAAGTCATGTTCATGAGGCGCTGCGTTAGCGTTAGCTGCGTTTAGCGTTAGCACGTCTTTATATGTTGAAAACCTGTCCTTTAACGACTGTATGAATTGTAGATGTCACAGGGTAAATTTCCTCAAGCCTGAGGAAAATTTTAGATAAGGGCTTTGAGAGACGATGGTCACTGTAATGAAGGGCTGAGATTTGCGTCAGCGTCTTCAATTCTTTCATTAACGCCACTGCTCTAATTTGGGGTTTGTGAATGAGCTGACCCCGGTACTCATAAAATAATGTTTATCAAGTGATTTGGGATGCACAGACTTGCTTCCAAAATTACCGTCCAATATTCGGGAAAACTGTTTACACTTGTGGTGGGTAGGTATCAGATAAGAGATAAATATAGTACCTAGCGGTACATACTACCTATGTTTTGCTGAAATGAGGGCATATCCTATAAAACACTTCTTAAATTCGTGAGCACATCAACGCAGCACCTGCTCTGACTTGGTCTGGCTGTCGGCTGTCAACGCCATAGGCATGCACCAAATGATTGCTTTTGATATAAAATAAATTTTTTAAAAGTGCGCTTGTTTTCCACGAATTTTTTGTCGCTTCTATTTTTATTGAACTACTGCCGCATTCGACCCAAGGCCGACCATGGACATGTTTCTGTCGATGAAGGACAGGCGAGATCACGCGCCAAACCTCGTGTGTATGCGGAGTTCTGAGAGCAACTTTGTGCAAGTGATGGAGACATTCTGTAAAGATCGCCACAACTGAAGGCAATGCGCGATTGAATATGTGGCCATCGTAGGATTCACTCGGACATGCGGCCGCCAAGAGCCAATGTAGAGATGATATTGCTCATACATGAGTAACGCATGTTACTCATGGAGCTCACATCTGGTGCGATTTTTTTTTGTCTTGTGCTGAGCAGGCCTGAAGAGTCTTACATGTCATAAGGCGTTGCGTTCTGAGCACTGACCACGGCAGTAGTGCCTTAAATACGTGTGCTGTTGAAATGTATTATGTAGAAAAAACAAACACGAGTGTTTTTTTTCGAACATGTGATTCCAATGAACACTCAAAACGGGACTACGGAAAAAGACAGAAGACTCCTGCGGCCGTGGCAAACGCCATTTCAGTCCTCTCGATACATGTCATTTTACGAGCAACGTGAAATACTTGATTTTGCTAGCCACCCAGGTATGCTGCCAAAAAGGCTATATGACGGACGGCCGTGGTTGTTTGAGGGCTGGACATTGAGAGCAGTTGTGAAGCATGAGATATACTATTGGTATGTCGCTTAGCCTTCAGGTCGGTATGCAAAAACCAGCATTAAATTTTCAGCCATGCGGAGGAGAATTTATAGCAAATTCAGCTACGATATATTTAATGAATATCACTGTCCTTTCAAACGATGTCAACGAGCCATGCAAAAATCAAACAATGTGTAGGTTCGTGAACAGACAGGTTGAAAAAACAACTTATCCCACTCCTATCCCCCCCCTTCGTCAAATATCCTTAGACCAGTCCCTTGTAAGAATAAAACGCGGCAATGGAACAAAACTCCGTTTTCCAGCGCGCATCGACTTCTTTGGCTGCGGCGATTAAAGCAGACGCTCAGTGGTGTCATGTATGAAGGAATGGAAGGGCAAGCCGAGGATCGGACAACCTAACCTTCCCCAAATTCGAGTTTCTCAACGGATTTAGCCCACTTTATTTTGTCCGAAGACAATATGTCATTTCTAATAATTTCCTTTTTTGTTATGAAATAAGCTATGAAAATAGTACCATACAAAGAGAGATATATATATATATATATATATATATATATATATATATATAATTTTGCCTGAGGCATGGTAGCGTCTGCACGGGCGTCGTTTTCTATAGGCCCGGTAGGCTCCAACACCTACCAATCTCGTTTTGTTCTTCTGAAGTCACAAATGTATGACATGAAAGAGAAATCGAATGAAAAAGAACACCATATATGTATATATGCATATATATGATAGTATGCATATATATATATATATGTGTATATATATGCCTATACGTGAGTGTTATATATATATATATATATATATATATATACATACGTATATGTTTTTCTTTCACTCCATTTGTTCTTTAATGCCATACATTTATGATTGAAGAGGAACCAAACAACACTGGTAGGGGCTGAGCCTTACCATGCTTATAGAAAACGGCATCCCTGCAGACGCCACCACGCCTCAAGGAAAATTTTCGAGCATTTGGCCAGCGAGACTTCAGTCAGTGAGGCAAGTTCTGTTGGGACTTGAGTTATAGTGACAAGTTCCTTGCTTTTAATCGGACTAAAAAACACCATTAAAAATCATTAGCATCCCAACCATCACAGTGCGCTACGCATGCTCATGTTGAGAAGTTCGTTTATGTGTACACTGTAAGAAATATCCGTCTGGCAACAGCTTCTTAACGCGGGAGGCTTGCGTCACCGCAAAAAAAGGTTTACCCAGTGGATCGCTCTGAAAGTGTCAGTGTGAATCATAACGATCCAGGGGCTGTTCCTTTTGACCCGCCCCTGACTGGGGGACGCGGTTGAACGCCCCCCCCCCCAGAGCTTTTCTAGGATTGCAAGAGAACAAACAAACACAGCGCCATAAAACTTCGTGTACCTTTTCCTTGATCATTTTTACACCTTGTGTCAAATTTTTGACCTCAGGTCAAGCCACGTGTCTGACCTAGATCAGGTCAATCGGACCTATGTCCAAAAAAGTTTAGCGCCCTGCAACTTTTTCGGAAGACAAGATATAACAATAATACTTTCAGGGATTAGTGATCTTGATAAATGCAACAAACCTGCTATCTCAGATTTGTTGGAATTTTCTGGGTCATTGGCCTTAAGGTCAAGCCCATTTTTAAGATATGTCGTCGTTTTTTCGAAAATTGGCGAAATATTTCATAACATTTTTAGTGTGGAGTGAAACAGAAATCTAGTTATCGTCATTGAGCAAAGTATCAATGACTTCCAGCCATTGACCTGAGGTCAGGTCACGAATAACTGTTGTGAGCCAAAATGTACCACCGTCAAAATCAGCGATGAATTACTCAAAATGAGTAGAAAATGGCAGAACTGGCGTGCACAGACGTGAGTAATACCAAGAACCTCAAAAAGTTTTAAAGAAATCGCATAAGCTGGAAATAAGCAGGCTCTCGCGAAAAAGCTCCGCCAGTTACGTAGATTAGTAACTAACGTAGTTTTTCCCAAATTTCAGCATGCGAAACCATCACAAGAACCACTAGGATCAATAAGATTTAAATGGATAGGCTGGTGTCGCAAAAATAAAGGAACGCCAAAATTAGTTCTCGTTAATTTCTTGCCGTGTACGGCTGCGGCGTCCGCCGACGACCGGTGTGAAAAAATGAAAAATGAAAATGCCGTGTCTTTAACTCAACGTTTTGGCGTGTATATTCAACAGAAATCTGAGAAATTAGACGTGTATCGGCATCTGCGGACCTTTGCTTGTGCGTTGGTGCCTTCACCAATACGTTGTTAGTCACAGCCGTTGAGATTTAGGCCGTTTCTCAGCATTATGCAGTCCGCTATGGGAAAACATATATAGGACCTAAATTGTTTACATATTACCTAAAACTAAAAATGAGACCAGTTTCGAGCTTTAGTCGTCACAAGCTTTCCAACGGCGTGCTTATTTTTATCGTGCGACCAACCGTTCGTGAGTTAGAGGGGGCGGTCAACCGCCGCTCCCCTCCCTAGTCGGGCTTGATCGTCGCCGACCGACGGTCGTGCGCGGGTTAGTGGTGATGGTAGGAGGCTACTTCATTGTCGAGAAGCTAACTGTAAACGTGGCTACTGTTTGTTCAGAATTAGTCGAGCTGTAGGTCCACGAGACAACTGCCAGTCGAGAACTACACGAATGGTAGGTTCACGAGGCAATTACTATTTTAAGATATTCGAAGAGTAGGTTAACGAAGCATCTACTAGTTCAGAACCAGCATAAATATTCGTCAGTTGGACATTACTAGTTTGCGGCCAGTCGAAGTGCAAGTTATCGAGGCAGTTACCATTCTAGAGCATCTTCCTATCCTTGGCAGTCCCTTGCTGGTAGCCTTGTTCCATCCTCGTTGTCGCTGCGCTTTCCAAATCATACACAGATGGTTGTAGACCGAGAAGTGGGTAGCACGCCACACGATGAGTCATCTTGTTTATTTCTGCGACAAATGTCTTCGCATACCCCTTCACAGTTTGCTGCGCCTTGATGCACGTTGCCAGATTGCGGTACAAGTTTTCAGTTCCATACCCTGAATACCGTCATACTTTTCTACGGTACATTACAACAAAAACTGTATTATACATACAGCTGACGGCAGGCGAAAGACGAGCGGTAACAACATGGAAATGGAAAGCGCTCGTAGTGTGCATGCGACTGTAGCTTTGGCCGCGAAGTACTTACAAACACTGCACTGTGGTCGTAGGTTTTACTGTAGTGACCGGACGGCACGACGTTGCACGGAGGGCAAATTACAGCACCAGACCCGCGGTGCAAGCTCTCACACAGCCGCGACCGGGACGCCTCAGGACACCGGCGCCGCCCAGCCCCGCTGCCCCCTCGTTAGCTTAGTGGACAGAGATTCTGACTCATTCGCGCAACGTTATGCCAAGTTTCGAAGCCGCTAGTTCTCGATCGGTGAGGTGACGCCTGAGGTGTGGATTGGACACCGGACGCTTGAGGCCAAGTGGCTTTGCGCCCTAACTCAAAACAGCCAACCAACCAACCATCCCAGGTTCGGCGGTGGGCCGGCTGTCCATGTACGTTTCTTGCAATGCTCCGTCCACCATTCAATGTCCATGGGGAAATAGAACATGAGTTAACCAACGCATGAAAAAAGAGAAATGTATAAAGAAAGAAAACGCATTTAAAAACGGTTCACTATGTCAGTACATCAAAATGACAGAAGTGGACTGTAAGCGCACATGCTGCGCCTACTGGCCGTTGGCAGCAGATCACAAAGTCAACAGATCACAGACATGCAGGTCACAATGACGGCGGATCGCATGGGTGGCAGACCATGGCCAGTCGGTAATAGGTCATGATGATGGCTCGGTGCCAACGAAGTACTGGTAAGAGAGGACAGTGGAAGTAAGTCACAGTCCGGCCAAAGTACACAGACATCAGGTCAAAATGATAGCCGGACACAATAACTGCAGACCACACTGACACAAGGGAGGCAGGCGACAGTGGCAACAGGCTGCAATGACGGCAGATCATTGTGGAATCGGGTCGGTCATTAATGGCAATAAAGTATTAACAATTTACGAGAGACAGTAGGCCAGATGGTGGCACCAACGAGAGAGGGGGAGCGGGTGTCACTGCACCCAAGCTAGAGAAAATCTGTCATTATTCTAATGCATGAAAATAAAGAAGTCGGAAATATCACTTGCCCCGTCCCCATCCTGTAAACGTGACCCTGCCATTGCTGTGGGATGTGAGGCGGCCAGGGCCTACTTGCAACCACAATAATCTGCCAGTGCATTGCTGGTGGCTTTACGCTTTTTCGTCCCAGCCAGTCTTAATTTTTCACATAGGTTTTTCATCTTAAAATCCAAGTTGTACCAAGGGGCAAAGAATTGGGACAAATTTGGGTATGAAAAAAATAGATTCGTCTAACCCGAAAATGTGGCAATGATAACTAATTTACAGTGCTTTATTTTTTTAAGGGAAAGAACATAAACCAGACCATATGTGAAAAATTGTCCCTTTAAAACATGTAATGTGATGTTTTTACATTATATTACTAATATATTAAAAATAACACCTAATTCATTTCAAAACAGTGGGTGTTTTGTCCATGAGCAAGCAATATAATGCATACTGAACTCATTCTGTGTAGGCTGGCACAGATCAAATCCGGCAAACAAATGTCAAAGATGCGACAAAGTAAATGTTAAGTCGCTTCTTTACATGTAAAGCATTTCTTACTTTTCCCTGGCTATAAACTCCCTGTTTCCTTCTTCCTCGTTCACATCGTCCCGAGCACAGTCACATCGGTGACTGGAAGAGAATTTAGTTTGTCTCTAGCCGGCAGAGGAGTGTACTAAGCAGAGCAGCATGAAGCCGTAACTACAAACGCGGGAAGGGAGCAGCAGCCACTGAGCTCGTCACTGCAGCCTATGGTGCCTCCGATCCAAAGGTCGCACGTGGTGCGTCGGCTGTCGCGGCTATGGTTGATGATTCACGTCCAAGACGTATCATCATATGATGTTGCATATGTATCATTTTCGAGGAAGCAGAATTGTTGAGGCAGGATGCGTCCCGACGAACTAAGCAGCCACGCGGCAGCTGCTGGATATTGTGAGTGATATTGCTGGCAGTTCGTTTCGACTTGCCAATCGAATCGTGTCGGCTTGGCAACCGACGAGTCATTTGCAGAAGTTTTTTATGTCTTTTGAATGTAGTGCAGGATTGCACCACAATGACAGGACTTTTGGATAACTTTTGTTAGCAGTTCCTTAGCTGCCCATTTCTGCTATGGTATTTACGCGAAATTTATATAATATATATAAATATATAATATATATTATATATATCATATATATTTATATAAATTTATATATACGTAAATAAAATTTACGCGAAACAATGGCAAAGCTAACAAAAAAAACTAACGAAATCATTGCGAAACTAGGAAAAAAACAACAACCAAAATACAAAATACTAACGCAACTAAGAAACAACAAAATACTAAGGAAAAACTAACGAAAAGCCAGTTCATAAATGCAAGCCGAAGAAGATAATATCGTGAAAGCAAGGCGGTATTAACCCAAAATTACGGCACAACGGACCAAAAACGAAGACAAAACTCATTTAAAATGAACGCAAAACCCACAGTGCCGTTTATACAGCAAACGAAGATACAACTAACAATAAACTGGCAAGTAAACTGTCTGAGTTTTGTTCATCTGTGATTTTAACATCGCCCAGACACAAACGATGTTTATGACGTAAATGTGTTTTAACACTCAACGGCTTTTTGTCTGGTCGTACAACTCGAGACTGTTGATTGTCTTGCGCCGGTCCTCAGGAAGTCGTCGTTTTCCGAATCTGCGCGCAGTCCAACTGCCGCTGCGGTTGGCGGTTGGCGGGGACCCTCGACGGCCGTTGAGGTTTATGACCTTGGTCGTCGACGGCCGCTGCACGCCTGTCAACAAGCAGTCACGTCCAGATAGCTAGTAAAAGTGAAAGGCAGTAGCGAAGCCAAGATTTTCGTTGGGGGATCAAGGTCAAAATACAAATCAGTGATGCTGCTCTTACCATTGTATACTACAAACATGAGGAACGTGGGGAAATTGGCACCATCATATAGCACACCTGGGGCTTTGGCAAATGAGCGTACATTACTTTTTCGTTTGTCTGTCTTTTAAACAAATGGTTTTTGGCTAAAGACAGTTTTTGGAGGCCTCTGACTACAAAGAGGGGCGGGTTAAATGCCCTCTGGTTACGATACTGATGACAAGCATACCCACCATTTCTGAACAAAGAGGAAAAAGTCCGTGCTCACTCTAGACTGATTACAGGTTTTTAATCGTCCGGGCTAAACCGCAGTAGACACGAACATCGGCGGCACATCAGAACGTGCCGTCTGATGTTGAGAGTCATCTCTTACATGCCGGATCTTGAGCTGGCAATCGTTGCATGTTAACGATGACACACTTCCCTAATCATGCCGCGCCTTTGAATTACGTCCGATATTTTATATATATATTTGATATCCACATCTTGACCAGAATGGTACGTCACTCAATCGCAACACAGGTGGCAGCATGCACCACAATCACTCCTAGAACAATATGGCGTCGCGGCGCGCTGAACGTTAATCCTATTCCGTCTTCCTTCCCGCTGCGCACGATTCCATGCTGGAGGGGGAGTTCTGCACCCCCGCGATTTCGAAAACTTTTGGTCCGATTTTCTAACGGAAAACGTAATAATAATATACAAATAAGAAATAAACAGAGCTAACTAAACCGATCACACAGATCCAGATGTCTGTTAGGCCCACTGATGTGCAGGCTAAAACCGACGCTTGGAGACACCCCTGGCAGCATATTAATATATGCTGCCATATATCATCAACATACTGGTGAATAATGCTGGTGAACATACAACATATATCATCAACATACTGGTGAATTATGTGCGAAAAGTAGGATGAATACGTGTATATCTCACGTGAACTTTGTTTTCTTCCTGCAATAAGTCATACATTCTCAAGAAAAGGAAAATATGCATACCCTTTTCTCGTGCCTTTAAATCCACCATTGACTAACATTTTTTCTTAAAACTGCTCCATAATGTGCAGATTGCGAGAAGTCGGATCATTTGAACTGTCCGCGACCTTATAGACACCAAAAGAGTAAATGAGAAGTCGAAGTGTGAGATCTCCAGAAAGCGCAGTATTTTCCAAGCATGCCTCTCATAAACGTGTCCTGGAACCACGTCTGCGGGAGGCAAGTTTTTGAATTTTTTCCGCAACATGCGAAAACCCACTTAGGAAAAGGCATCGAATTTCGTTAAGCAGCTCCAAAAAGCCAGGGGGTGGCAAGCGAAACACCGGACAAGGGGCAAATTCTGCCTCCCCAGCACCGAACAGGATTAACGATCACCCGAAAGCAAGCAGCTAACTGCTCGCTCAAAACCATCTGAGAGCCAGCGGAAGACCAGGATACCGTAGTCGGCCATGGTTAGTAATTTTTCTCCCGGTGATGGGGTGGCTTTGCATGGGCTAAAAAAGGAAACTCTTCCGGTTACTTTTGCTTTAGTATCCACTGAGTTCTTCGGGTACCTTCAGTTGGGTTTCTCTTTACTTTGGTAATTTTTTTCTATCAGTGCACGCCTGCCAAAGACATCTAAGGATTTTTTTTTCTCTATTTGTATTTCATAGTGTGGTTTTGGAACTTTCTTGCAGTCATCGCTAAACCTTGTGGGACTCATTTCCAAAAACCAGTTTGCTTTTCAAACCGTTTAAAGGAGTGTTCCATATTTACCATGTGTTCTGAGCTGAGAATGGAAAGTTGGACCCCTTATTCTCAGAACTCGTTATCAATACGCATTAGGCCTCAAAACTCTACCCTTGCACAATTTCTAGCGGTATTTCCCACGGTTTACTCCGGCGTCCAATTCAGTCGTGTTCTATTTTCAACTCCTGCGTAACGACACGAGCGGAAGCAGACCAATGAACGTTTTCGGAAAGCCTGTTTTGCACCATATCGGCCAATGAGTACAAGATATAGTCCTTAATCATATCATATCAATCATCATACTTGCTATCGTTTGTATACAAACGCTAGCTTGGAATTTTTTTCAGAATAATGAGGGCTGGCACAGAATCGGCAATAGTTCTTTTCAGATCAACCACGTCTACTTATGAAAAGTCGACCATCTGAGAAAATCCCTTTAAGAGTGCCCACACATCCTCAAAAATACACATGATCCACCTATGTTTCCGTGAGTCTCAGTCACTCGCGTTGTGTTTTTCTTGAATCGGTAATTAAATGAGCTATTTGTAATCGAGGTCTTAACTTGCAAAACGTTTATACCTCAAAAACTACTTCGTTGTATTATTTTCTTATCTGGATTCATTTCACTCCGCAAGTAACGGGTCATTCATGAGCCCACCGTTATTAATGTGCTGCTTTCAAACAGGAGAGAAAGCAGCAATATTGACACTTCTCAGAACTAACTTATGACTGCAGAATACACCCCCTGTTGGCCGAGGTAAGCATCCTCGAGGTTCAGTTGCTGACGAGGCCTTCGTAAGTAACGCTATCTAGCAGCGGAGACGCAAGTGAAAGTTGTTTCGAGCTGGCAGCTTTGTGTGCACACGACTGAGATAGAGTTTGAATACGACTTAAGTGTCTGTTAACCGAAGACCCGAAGAAGTTCGGAGTTTTACGTCGGCTCTCACACCGAAATCGTTACCATTTGCAGTCACATAGCTGGAAAGGAAGGTCGCTAAGACAACACTATGAACAGGGACACCTTTGGGTCGTGTTTCCTCAGCCATGAACGTCTCATTCGATCCTGCGTTGAACTGAATGCGTACCGAGAAAAGTAACGCCCCCTAGTAAAATTTTTCCTTTATTTTCGCAGCCGCGGATGCATGAGTATGCTTAACCCTATTCCCGGAGGGCTAGACGGTATGGCCGATTCCCGGCAGGGGGGGCGGATTCGGCCCCCCCCCTGAGATCTCGAGAACTACTTATCCGATTTCATTGCAACAAACGGCAATCGATTTGCCGTAACATGAACCACATTTTGATAAAAAGAAATTTTCAAAATTTGAAATTTGTGGATACAGGGGGCAAAAATGTCAAATGGGGGGACTTTTGACTTCTTATAACTCCGTTGTTTATGGACCGATTTCGATGAAACTGGCATCAATCGAGAGATTATGGATAGGGCTTTTACCATGGTATGCAAATTTGAAATTTTGAGAAAATTCATGGGCGTTCACAGGGTTTCAAAAATAGGGGGATTAGTTTTCCAATAACGGAATGAACAAAAGAGGCCAAAACACTTTTTTAGCTTCTGCTAGTCATGTTATGCTAAAGAAGTACAAATCGCATTACAATGTTTGTATAATGTTAGCATAGGCGGTGCCAGGGACATAAAAAAGGGGAACTGTCATGGTCACACGTTTCTCAGATCAACTTGTGACCTTTGACCTTAAATGACCTCCAGTGACCTTGGGGTCACCTGGAATGATGTCGTGTGCATTCAATATTATCTGTAAACGTTTTTAATCGATTAAATTCACTCTATTCCAAAAAATTCATTTTTGGCTTTTGCGATATAGGGTACGTGCACTGACATTTTAGGTCATAGCTCCGTGACCTGACCTGATATCAAGCTGAAACTTGGTACACAAGTAGAGGGCATCTTTCTACGTCATATATATTCCGGGTTTGTCATTTGAAAAAACGGCGCTAAAATTATTGCGAAAAAACAAATTTTGACTTTTGACCTTGACCAGACCTTGTAAAGTGACCTCAGATAAACAAAATTACATATGTTCATTGCCCAACTATTTAGCTATATATTCATATAAAGTTTTAAGTTCTATCTTAAAAACTCTGTTTTTGGCAGACATTTTCCTTTTACCCTCAACATGGCCAAAAATGACCTGAGGTGCCTCCCAAAAACGTTGCCTGGCTCCGCCCCTGAGCAAAATAGAATTTCGAAGTTTTGTCACGGCGCGTAGAAGGAATAGCTAGGAAAAGTCACCAAGTTTCGTGAAGCTGCGTCAAAAAGCCTGGAATTGGCAAGCAATAAACCCGAGGGGGGGCGGATTCCGCCCCCCCCCTGCCGGGAATAGGGTTAACAGTCTATTATCGCTTTCCCAGACACGCCGTTAAAACTTGGCTGGATGCCGTCGCTCCCCGTCTTAGCCTGCTAATCCTCTCAATTTAGGCTGTGAGCCGGCCATGAATGCCACGTATCTGGCCTACTTTAGCGACGGAGGCTGTTGGATCGAGTGAGGCGTGATTCTGGCGAACGCCGACGGAGTCTTTCGGACGAAACCTTCACGCAAATGTCGAGCCCTGCGGTCAGAAGTCGCGTGGTGACGGTGCTGCCTGGAAATGGGCCATCGGATGCTGGGCTCGGAAACAGTGCACCACGTCCGCGCTGCTTGCTGGCACGACCTGACCGTCAGCTTGACCCTGCTCTGGCCAGTTGCCTGCTGATCCACGGGCCTGATATCGAGCGCCAGAGCGATTCTAACCCGTCTTGCCATGACAGGAAGGCCAGCATTCTACCAACTGAGCTGCTGATTACGGTAACATCAGGTAATTTCGAACACGCCGGAAATGTGCCTGGCACGCATATAAAGTCTGCGACTATCAACTTAAACTCCAACAAGGTCAACATAGGTCAAGGTACTGATGCCTGCACGGCGGCCGTTTCCGGTGTCCGTCGCTCATTTGCCGCATTTACCATTGGTCAGACACGATGAGGCATAAAATCCTGTGATGTCAGTTCGGGTAATTTCCCTTCTACATCGTGAAATCAGTGCATCAAAGTAGTTTTCACGGAAGTCATACAGATGCCGGGCGGCGGGCACGGCCGCAGTGAAAATGGTCAGCGTTTGGCGAGAAGCTATTCTTGCGATGTCGAGTGTCTCAGTTTTGTTGATTAAAAATAACAGGGCTGTACAAAATGTAAAGAAAGGACGTATGACAGCCCTTATTAAATGGGACTCCGTCACTCTTGTCAAGTAAGTTCTTGCCATATATTAGTGGTCCCATAGCACACATGACCACCAGTAAGTACTGCAAGACTGAAACCTGAACTCAGATGCGGACCCGCAAATTGTGCGTAAAGCGTGACCTGGCCTCATGTCACGGGTCAAGAGGTTCAATTACGCGTGCAAAGGACATGAGAAGCACGAGGGTGTACATCCAAGCTTCGACACCGCCACCCCAAACCCGTAATTTCAACAGCAAACAAAAAAAAAATGTCGAAAGTTTAGCTGACCTTAGGTCAATGACCTGGTTATGTCCGGAAAATCAGAGATATCAGAATTGTTCCTTTTGTCATGTTCTACGAGAATGGCAGGTTTCAAGTTAGTCGATGCGTTGCACAAAAAGTGTCTTGTCTTGTTCTGCAGGAGGCCTCGCGTCGCCACAAGATCGCGAGAGACGCGCTGATGATATCACCAACAAACGAAGTCACCTCGGTCGTGAGAAACTCGTCGAAAACGGCTGAGCTCTCGCGCTGTGGTGGCTCAGGCAGCGGGGTCAGGGGGAGCGTCATTGCACCCTCTGCGCCAAACACGCTGGACGCGCCGCGCTGCATCAGAGAGGCGTGCTTGACAGCTACACGATCACCATGGACATGCCGGAGGAGATCGACGTCTCGTCAAGCGGCGTGCATTCTCGAAGAGCGGGAAGGATGATGGCTGTAATGGAGCAGTTCGGCGCAGTGCTCGGCTTTCATCTGTCGACAGCCGTCTTCTCAGTCACGGAGGACCTCTCACGCGGCCTCCAGTATGTCGCGGCGACGGCTCAGGAGGCGTTAGAGGCGGTCGAGCGTGCCCGCGAGCACAACCGACGCCTGAGGACGGAGCGGCCAAAGTCACAGCGGATGCCGACAGCGAAGCGAGCTTGGAGGACCCCAAGCTCCCGCAAAAGCGGAAAACGACCAAACGGCTGGATGGAGGTGGAGATACCACGATCCGGATCCAAACCCTCTACCGCCACCAGTACTTCGGCGTCATGGGCCTGCTCGACACCCAGCTCGCAGAACGATCCAGCCAATCGTCCGTCCAGAGGGCTCGTGAGGTAAACCGCCTGCTGGAGGACACTGCTGCGGGCAAGACCTGCACTCCGCCTGTCGTCGTCCAGGAGACGTTAGGCGCATACCTGGACCTGACGTGGCTGGGAATGCAGCCGAAAGATGTTGCCGGATGTCGTGGACGTCACCGACGCCGGCAAACGACTGAACGTCAGGAAGCGTACCATGCGCTTCAGAAAGCGAAGAGGGCTGGCGACAGCATCTTCTGCAAGGTGATGGGTGAGGATAAACATCATCTTGGTAAGGATAAACATCATCATGCCGGTCACCACAGCCACCTCAGAGAGAGCATTCTCGGTCCTGCGACGAGCCAAGACCTGCCTCCGCTCGACCATGGGGCATTCCGGGGTTAATGTAGCGATGCTCTGCACCATCTGCCGCCATTGGACGGACGACCTGGACGTGGGTGACATTGCTGCAAAATTCCTCTCGGCGTAAAAACCTCGGCACTCGAAGCATGGTGAACTGTGGTGGAGGTGGTGCAAATCAGGGGTGTCACCAATCGGCCATAGGAAAGCCCATTTTGCTAGCAACGGCCCCGCAGTGCCGTCACTGTGAGTCGCTGGAGTCGAACGTGAACAATCCAGCGGCTACTGGCAACGGTTGCTTGTGCTGTGCGCGGTGGATCGGGTTACGTCGTGGCTTCTGCGCTCTTAAAGTGTTGTTTGCCTTCGTATTGTATGTAAAATTGTTGCCTTTTTTATTTTTTTTTTTTTTTATATATATATATAATTATATAATTGTTAATATATACAATTGTTGTTAATATAAAATTGGTAGGAGTTATTTAAGCCAGTTTCGTTATCACACCTCGCCGGAAATTGACTTTGACGGCAATAATTGGTGCAGCAGTTTGAGATGCTCAAAAAACCAAATGCCTATGTGAAAGGATTGGACTTTGCAGTGATTGCACCCTTACGTTGATGTTTGTAATGTCCTCCTTACCAAGATATTTTAACTGTTACTGGTTTGTGGCTTAGACCCGGCAGTGGCAATGACCTAGAATTGGGACTGGCAGCACATAGCAGGCATGGTTTGAGTGATGCCCTTTGACTTACTATTGCCTGCCAATGTTGTGATGTTTCTGTGGCATTTTAGAACAACCTTAGAGGCTGGTGATTTTGGTCATACCTATTGCATCTAAGTGTTGCATGTTGCATGTTAAGATATTAGATTTGTGGCAAAGGGGAGATCCAGAGCACTGGTTTTTGTTAGTCTGGGGCGCCAAATTCCAAAAAGGTGCACTGATTTAAAAAAAAACTCACTAAGATTTTGTTTCACTTTACCTCAAGAGCTGTTTTGTTTTTTAAAGAAACTCATCAAAGCTGCTTAGATTTTCTTCAGATTCCAAAAATGTGTCAGCTTTTATCTGATTTTTCTCATGGGGGGGGGCAGGGTTGCCCCCCCCTGATGTATTGTTGTTTGTGATGCCACTTGGGTAGCATATGACATATTTGGTTTTGATGTACTAGTGCAAACTTAGCTGCAAATTTATTGCCATATTGGGAAAGGTTTGCCATTTTCTTGGTATGGCAAGTTTTTGGTGCTAGTTTGTAAATAGATCTCACCTACCAAAGCTAGCAGATACAGGCTCACTAAGAACAATAATTCATTGCGTAGATATTCATGTGGCCTATGCCAAAAGGCAAAATTGGTCAAAATAATGCTTCAGTGATCGCTAATCAAAATGTGTTTTGATTTGACAAGCCTCTGACCTGCCTGCAGCATTTCAGTCGCCAAACAATAGCTTTCAGTCGCTCAAGTCAGTCAGTCAGGCATTCAGTGAATAGTCTTGACAGTCTTTGTTTTCCACAGCCTCGCAGCAACATATATTTTTACCAGTACTTGTTGAGTGCTCATTTCATCAAGTAATAAGCCATGTCTACCTGGTTTACTTTGTTGTTGTGTGTTTTGTGCATGATTTTCTTTTACCAGTTCCTTCTTTTACTTACATTTTTTATAAAGCCTTGGAGGGTAACTAGCCTATCGATATTGACTGTGCACTGTCTTCCCCTACATCTAGATCATGTAATGTTAGATTTTTTAATATGAAATGAATTAACTGTAATTACAAATAAGGTCTAGCTAATTTAGCTCTATGGAAGATGACACGTTTTATTAGGTATGATCCATTTATGAAAAGAATAGAGCATGGAAGATACAATGTGACCCCTGAGTGCTGCCTCCTTCCGTGTCACCTGTCTTGTTTTCATGTTACATTGTGTGGTTGGATTGTGTGTAATGACATCTGGATTGCGCAGGTGCCATTGACATGCCAGACAGATTAAAAGCAAAAAGTTTGAACCTGGTCGCAGCCTTCATTAGAGGTATCAGAAGGCAATCGGCAATTAATTGATGCATGCCATTGTCGTGCAAAAAATGCCATTGAAAATTGTAAATACAACGACACGTAGCAACAACGTTTGTAATTTTGTACATGTAATGACATGTATCTGGTCTCGGGTGCATGTAATTACATTCGCAACTAAATGTGCGCCCGCCCGCTCCGGCCTCTCCGTACCTGACAGCACGTCCTCATGCAGAGCCCCAAGGCGGGTCTGTGGGATCGGTCCGGGACCGTCATGGGCGTCGGCTGGCGACGAAATGACCTAGTACGCATGCCTAGCGGGCGCATATATTGGCGCAACAGCCGGTATCTTCGGCCCCTGCGACCGCTCTTGACGGTCTTGCAACGTGGCGGCAGAGATTGAGACAACGGCGACGGCAGCTGCCGCGACTCCGGCGGCCGCCACGGCGGTGACGGCGACAGTAAGGGCGATGGCAGCCGCGACGACGGCCCTGACGACGTTGGATATGGCGACTGCGGTGACGTTCGCGTTAACGGCGTTGCGAGTGGCAGCGACAGCATGGGCGCTAGAGCTCCGGCAGCGCTGGCCGCGAGGCGGGCTGCGGACCAGACTCGGGCTGCGAGGACGCCAGCGGCCGCAGAAACTCTCGGTTAACTGGCCCGCGCCAATGTATCGTTACGTGTGAAAGATACGACAGCAGAGTAGTATCCAGGCCAAGCAGTGATGATCGGTTTCGTGGCGGTGGCTGCATTGTTATTGACTGTTGCTTTGTTCTGTTTGCGGTGGTTTGTATGGGCGTGTGGTTTGGTCTCCTCTACGTCGTAGGGAGAGGTGTTGTGTAGCCATGACTGCGCTGGGTTCGGACGCCGGCGCCTGGGGCCCGCTGACTCGGCGGGCCTTCGCGGCCGACCAGGTGACCTTATCTAGCCTTGGGCGGTGGTTGTACCGCCCCATTTTTGCGCTTGTCGGGAGGAACCGAATACAGTCTCGAGAGAGAGCCCAGCTTTGAGAGGTGTCCCGGTCTGCCGCGGTGCTAGAAGTGTCCCGGCCTGCCGCTCCACGCGGAGAGACGTCATGGCCATATTGAGGAATGTTGAAATATATCGCCGTGCTTCCCGTTGATGACCCCGATTTATTATGATCATTTAAACGAAAAAAAATATCCGAGTGGTTTGCTGGGATTCTTTGAAGCCAGAGCCCATGCTGAGCAGTGCTTGTACAGACTGTCATTCCACTGGATCGCACAATTCCAGCCTAACTGCATAATTCGGAGGCGAAAATTTAACCTACGGACATGACCCACACAAATGCATGGTAGCCAGTGTCTCCTATGGGTAGCTTGGAAGGCCAAGTGACCTCCGGGAGAAAAAGTGAGAGCCGAGACGATTCGAACCTACCCAGCCAAGGTGGGCAGCGGCAACAGATGCTTAACAAACTGAGCCACCTACAAGGCAACCACATATTTTTTATGGGCATTTCTTATGGAATATTACTTTGCTTTGATGAACTCATGGCATACGCATGATACTGCATCCATTAAAATCGGGGTGAAGATGAAGCACAGGCGTCCGGCGGCTGAGATCTGGGCTGCTTATCCAGTGCCCATGGCGGGCGCCGACGGAGTCATTCCCAGTGACGTCACACAGCGGCTTGCGCAGAGTGTAAACAAATCGCTTGGTGACCATACCTCCTATAGAGGGCCTTGGTGCAGATACAGAAAACAGACATTGGATGTCTGAATGCGCTTGCGAGATTAGTGGCGCGGTAGTGAAAGAGTAGCAAACAATTTTATTGTTTTATGTGGTGATTTTGACTTTGGTGCTTTCGACAGAGCTATAAGACGCAGCGCACGGGTGTAGGTTTGGAACTGTCATTTTGTGTAAATGGATGGCCGACCCGAGGTTCCAACAGATTAACCTATCCCCAAACATGGGTTTCTTAGCCGATTTAGCCCAGATTGTTTCGGCCAGCGTGGTTTTTTAGGTTTTAATTGTTATTCATCGAATACAAATTGTATATATCCTTCATATACATATATATATATATATATATATATATATATGTATGTATGTATACATTTTTCATGACTTACGCAAACATCCATTCAACCGAGACGCCAAGATATCCTATCTTATCACGAGTGAAAAGATAGCTAATGTTACTTTCAGTAGTGTGCTATACATAATGCTCGTCTTTTAGAGACGAAAGTTGCTTGATTCTTACGTGCCAGCGCAGCAAAACTACTCACATATTATGATTAGGGGCGGGTAGGGGAAGTGCAGGATGGAAAATGCAGTATCTGATTTACTTTGGGCCTTTTTATAAGACTCAGAAGGCGAAGACGCGGATATGACTTCCCCACAAGAACTCGTGCAAGGACAAGAAAATAAAGCAACAAGACCGGAAACTGAGAGCAGCATAATGACTGTATTACAATAACGCCTGGCTGGCCAAAAATCGACAGTAATGTAGACCGTTGAAAGCAATCCCAACAAAAGAACTGGACAAACACTTCCAGTGCTTCTTCACCAACATCAGAGAGCGCAATGACGATGATTACGAGCCGCCCTCACTACGAGGTATTCTCCGGATCTTCGGTCGATATCTCCGTGGAACTTTGTACGGCAAATCAATCAGCCCAAAGGAGAACTTTGACGGCAAAGTGGGCGTAAGCTTCAGGGGCGCAACATCTGTCTTCGCTGCTCGCCAGAAGAAACTAAAAGCTCATTGTAAAGCCAATGGGTCGGTGACATCAGACATTTTGACACCAAATGAGGTCAACATGATGTATGATAAAGGAGTGCTGGGTCATCAAAATCTGCCGGGCGCTGTTTGACATAGTGTGACTAAATAATGTAATTTATTAATGTAATATAATATTAATTATTATATTACATTAATTATATATATATATATATTACACTAATATTAATAAAATAATTAATATTAATGCAATAATAAAATCACGACCTACCAAGGAACGGAGAAACCTGTAGTGCGACGACACCCATTTGGAGAGAAACAGCGAGGGAAGGAAATACATACATACAAGGAAATACAAGGAAATAACGACCGCAGAAAGGACAACCAAAACTCGTCAAAGGGGTATTATCAAGGACGTGGGAAAAATTCGGTCACCGACGTATTCAATGGGCGATTCACGTGGTCCGGTAAAAATGTGCAAGTTGTACACGGAAAAACGACAAGAGCTGCTGAAGGAGACAGAGTTGTATCTCGTTGTGAACCCAAATCCAGGCAACAACTACAACAAAAAGTGGAATAACAACGCTCCATTGGATGTACGCACACTAACAGCGATGCTCAAGAAGATGTGCAAGGGTGCTGGTATAGGCCGCCGAATCATGAACGTCGGAGGACGGGTAGGGGTGAAGGAATGGGGGGTGGCAGGGAGGTAGCTGCCACCCTGAACTTTGGGCAACATTTGACATTAACCCTACAGCGGCGCATGGAAAGAAACGAGTAAAAATCACGTTTGCCCTTCCCCCCATCTCCACAGAGGTGCCAACGCCACTGATCACGGAACACGCAAATTACGTTGCAGACACTGACAGAAACTGGCATTGCGCCAACAGAAAGAAATGTAAGTTACAGGACACGAATGTCCAAAGCATTCTTAACTAATGGAACCTAAGCGAAAGCCAATTCGAGGGAAAAGTGGCATACTAACGACAGGAGAGGCTTTGACTGCTAATGCATCAGCAGCTACTGCTCACCCATGCCCTACGTAACATCACAACAGATTGGACATCAACGCTCACGGCATACCCACGGTGCCTATTTTCTCAGCTGGCACCGTCTTCAGGGGAAATGTCACGGTCCACATAAGCCACTGAAATGCCGCAACCAACCGACTGAAAAGTTTCGAAGAAGACGGCGTCTATTCGTTTCGGAAGCAGGTGCCGTAAGTCTGTGGACTGCAAAGACAAGTAAGTCATTTGCGGCTGGAGTTTTGACTGCGACCGGCTTGGAGTCCATGCATCCGACTGGCAGCAGGTGGCGAGACACTCGCGCACACCCCGTGTCCACTGTCCAACCGTTCTTCCAGTGTTAATGACTGCCGACACTTTGCGTCGGGCGGGCCAAATCGTTGTGGAAACTCAGTATGCGTCTCGTCGGCGACTGCGTGCCGGATACGACAGCCACGATGAACATTAAACTGACGAGTAGTCAGAAGTGCTTGCAAACGAAATGGCTGGAGCGTGCGCATCATGTAGAATGGCCTGAGCGCGGTTAGGTGAGGCTGCTCAGCGACGTTAGTACGGTGGAAAGTGTGTGGATGGTTATTCATTATAAATGTCTTGACGGTAAAAATGCTGGTGCGTTAAAAAAAACAGCATGACATTTTGGATATGTTTTGTTTTCTAAAAAAGTCGCTGAATTACTAGATATGGTTACCGGATGGCAGAACACAGCAAAAGTGGCTCGATATCGGAATATATCACAGAGGCATTCATACCCGAGTTTTGTGTGTTTAATGATGCGAACACGGAGGACGGGACTTGGAGATGAATCATGGCTCTGGTTAGCAATGCATTAGCAGCCAAAACGAGCCTCAGTGACCTTTTCCTATGTGAAAGAAATAAAAATTTTTAACAGGCCAAAATCAGATCAAATTTGCTTCTATTCTTCCAATTGCCAAACCCGATGTCTTTGAACTCTCGTTCCAAGATTTTTAACTTCTCAAGAAAAGATATTTCATTTCAAACTCTGGCCGATAAAGAGACGTAATGTACTATAACTCTGTTGTATGAAATTCATGAATGTTGACTGTTTTCTTTTATTCCAACTGCCTTTTTAAATACAGCTGTGATTTAAGATCTGTTTTCTAAACAAACAAAAGAACATATCCAAGACCTGGAGGAGCATGGTAGGACTCAGGCCAACATTGGTGGGCCTCTAGCACTAACAGACCTGTAGAAAATGACATACCTGAACAGTATGCCAGTTTGGTAACAAAGTCTGGTGGTATGTCTTTTTTATGTTTTAGATCACATTATTTTTTATTCAGTGATTTCTGCCTCTTGTATTGCTGCCGTTCTTTTCGTTACTTTTGCATGTTTCCCTTGTTAAAACCGACAAAAAATATTGGGGAATGGCCGAAATCAGCTTTGGAGCGGCCAAGATCCACATTTCAGGAGCCCTGGTCGCTCCAAAAGAATACAAGTCGATACCCATGTGTAAGTGTAGGAGTGCCTGTGATATGTCATGACATGGCGTGCAATTTTGTTTTATTACATTGGAAGTCACTTTATAGCGGCCAGCCGTTCTATTTCGCAAGAGCAATATTTTAAGTTTGTACATCCTTGAGTTGTCTTTATGTCCCGTGGTGCTTTCCGGGTATCTGTGATGCCAAAAAAAAGAAACAAAACAAAAACAATCTCGAGGCCTAAAGTGAAGATATGGGCTGGATATCAAAAATGCTGTCTTCACTGAATGTTTATGAAAATAAATATTTGACTTAGTATTCTCGTGTATGGTTCAACTAAGCTTTAGTTTAGTTTACTTTAGTTTACGTAGTGTTCGTCCGTGCGATCGCAATTCTTTCAGGACACATCACGTCATACAAAAGCATAATAAAATGCCGCTGAGACGCAAAGGGCAAAAAAGGAACGCATTAAAGCTGAGAAGAAAGTACACAGACAAGTCTGATTCTCAGATCGGGTCCTCCATTTGAAACCTACCGCCCGTCCCCCCCCCCCCCCGTCGGTCATCTACTGTTTGTGGTTTTTCGCATAAATTATCGTATTCTCGTTTTCTCGTATATTCGCTTAAACCTGCGATTTATGCGATGCCATAATCGCAGTTTGACATTATTCTTGGAATTCTCATGGTGGCTGGACTTGAAGGTTTTGAATTAGGTACGCAAATTTGCACACACGTTGGGAAATGCAAAACAAAACAAACTGCGTGCAGCGTGCACGAAGTTTATCTCCGGCCACAAAAATATATATCTTCGAGGAGTTTTGCATTGTTGTCAATCAGCGAACCGCTAGGCCGAGGTAAAGACATGAAGAGGGTAGAGTACATAAGGACGCATAGTTTTATGATGTATATCGCCTCGTCCTGTCCTTTCTACATCCTTACGGAATAAGTGTTGTTTTGTAAAAAAAAAAACTTCTGAGAGGTACTGCAAACATGAAATTGCCTCTTACGGGTAATATCCAGACGATAGATCTTTATCCTGTGACCATTGATGTTTTCTTGTTGTTTTGTTGAAGAGAACCTAGTTTTAGAGCCTTGTTCATATTATTTTAAGCAGACAAATAACTTGAAATCTCCGACTTTGTGTGTGTCTGAAATGATGCGACGAAATTCGTTTCTTGACAAAAGTGGTCGAAATCTGTGCACTTCATTAAAAATGTCTGACCAGCCTCCCCCACTTTTAAAGTGTTCCTTGAAGATGTTTGCCCACGAAAACATTTTGCGGCGTTTTCAAGGGGAAGACAGGGAGTCGTACGTGCCACCCTCGCTCATCGATTTTTTTACGTATTGACATTAATGTAAATAAATGTCGAAAATGAAAAATTCGAGGTCGGCAGGTAAATATAGGTAGATTTAAGAACGTAGAATGTTGTTGGACGCCATGCCAAAAAAAAACATCGTGCGTCTGCGTTGTGTTTAACTGGGTTTTCAGTGGAAAATTTTTTAGATATGTCCCCCTTTGCAAAATCCTGCATGCTCCCCAGCAAACATCAGTACGACACTCCTTGACCGGCGGAAGGTGCTGTCGGCCCGTTTGCATCCGGAAGGCAACGGTATTAGGGCTGTGTCATATAACACAACATATCGCATAATTAGCTATAAGAGTATTATTAGGACCATGGGTGTAACTTTATATGCATTGGGGGATGCATGTGCATCCTCAGCTGTAAAATGTGCACCCCCAACCTATCACTGTACATCCCCAACTTTTTTGACGTCACCATGGTCAAGCCAGTGCTTACTTCCGTAACAAATGCAACCTTATTCCAACATGGCTACAAGGTTAAGAGGGCGAGTGCTTCTGTGTGATATTCTATGGTATTTGGTGTATAATACTAAAATGCATTGTTTTTCACAGTCCACATTAACATTTTAACACCAGCATGTATCTTGAGGCTACATTTCCTTCCGGAATTCAGACAGAATATGTGTGAATTGTTCCGCTGGCTTCCGTGGGAGTAGAATTAGGACGAATTCTGGTATGGAGGAATAAATTCATCGGGCCATGAAATGTAACATTGATAGCAAATTAACAAAACTCCATTTTATGTAACGAGAAAACATATGAATGGGTCATAATATTGGTATGGCATTCCGTACCAATAATTTCCTTTGGAATGGAAAGCTCCATACCAAAGGTATACAAAATACGCACTGCTGGCCTCACTGTCTTGTCACACATGACACCCATAAGCACTTGCCTTCTATGCATCCAGCATCTATGGCTATGGCTATGACATACGGCGCATCAAGGTGCTTAAACCATGGTTACTTCTCATAAAACACGAAATATCATCTAGACAATCTACAAAATTAACAAAGGTTGGTACTCCGGTAAAAGATACAATCGTATTGTTGCGTTCCAAGATAAGTTTTGTTGCAAGTAGTCCCTAGCAGTGACCTGAGACGATCTGTACATAATATTTCTCACGTCTGTTGCAAGTAGTCTGTAGCAGTGACCAGAGACGATCTGTACATAATATTTCTCAGGTGAATGATGTGCCGTAACAGCACAAGTTTTGTGCACACAGAAAGATTGAGACTCATTTCTCTGTTTTGACTTCTGTTATAGCTAGCACATCACACTGCTGGTGCTGGTGTTGTCGGATTTTAGGACAAGCGAACTTTGCAGCATTGCCAGTAGAAATGTTTAACTTGAACTGAAAACTTTCAGTCAGAAAGCTTTGCACAAAGTGAAAAATGCGGCGAAGCAATGCCTGTAATTCTCTAAATTATAGGGAACTTCCGTGGCTTGAACTTGGCCTGGTTCGGAAAAACCAGGCCTGCTCCTACATCCTCAAGCAGGCAGCAAAGCCCGAAATATGTTACTCACGTTCTTCGCGTTGGCCTGCACTCTTATGGTGTTATTGCATGTCATCATGTAGCCAAGACCCTAAATAATTAAGGGCGGTCCGAAAAAAGCGTGTTCAATGTCGGGGTATTAGTGCTTCGTCTTAAGTATGCATATTAAGAAATTACCGTTAAATTTCTTTAGTGCAACGACTGTGCAACGATTTCAGCATGTGCGCCCGTAATGTTTCAGGGTAAACAAGCCGACGCCCGACTTTGCAGTCTCCATTGGCCACCCAGTGTCGGCCGCCGCATGTAAAACTAGACGGCGGGCGGCGGTCGGCGGGCGGCGGGCGGGCGAGAGCGGTCATATATCGGCTACTTCTGCTTAATACTGGGTACTTTCGAATGTTTAATGCGATCAGTTCGTGGGGTAGTCTGAGGCATAGATTTCATCTGTGCAGTTTCCGGGTCATCCTCCAAACAGATTAGCAGCTGCAGCCAGGGACGGCGGATTGCATTTTCGGCTGGGGGGCAAGCTCTATCGGATCAACGGCCGACCTCATTTGAGTTACCTTCTTCCCCCCAAAAAAATAACTGAATGTCATTCTTTTTGCTGTTGCCTAGCTTTTCCTTAAATAAACAAGCCTTTTCCAGGTTTTAGCGCTAGTGTACACTTATGTTCTCTAAAATGCGTGGATTTTTTGTTCAGATCTGTACCCATTGACATTTTTCAGGTCCTTGCCCCTGGGCATCTATGGCGAATGATGCAAACTTCTTTTGTTTATGTTGTTTACGTTCACATAACGAGTTCAGCATTATTATAAAGTATATTTGTAAACGGTTGAGAGACGTTTTCCTCTCAAGCGCCCGAAAGTACTGTACCATGATGCACGATCATTTTTGCCCGCCCGCCGGCCACTGTCTGGTGTTAGCTGTGGGGCGACGCCGCGCAGCTTATGGAGACTGCAACGGCGAGCGTCGGCTTTTTGGGTCTTAAGATGGCGAGCGCGCATGTTCAAAATTATTTTATATAATCTTTTCACTGCTCTTTTGTGGGAGAGGATGAACGTCGTCAGGTCAATATGGGTAGACCATATCAATTAAAAATTTCAACCTGCGTTTCGAGCCACCCCACTATGTATAAACCTCTTAGCAAGAATTTGTTTTGCCATTTGATGCCCGACTCAGACAACTTAATCAGAAAGCAAGTAAATGGCAAATCAGAAATGACTAAATTACACGGGTCACTACATGCAATTTTTTCAGTCACGCAGATTGCTAAAATCCAGAAGTGGAAAAATAAAGTGGCGGAAATCCGATAAGAAACCCATGTTTAGGGGTACGTTAAGTTATTTCTGTCCGTGCATGCAGCCCCAGTCAAAAACACAAAGTTTCGCCCTGGCATGTGGCCAGTATTTTTCGGGGGGGGGGCAAAAGTCATATTTCGTGATGTGCCGCTGGCATGTGGTGAAAATTTATAGAAAAATCAGTAATTTTATGTAACTGACCTCATATTTAACCCACAGGAGTGTAAATGTTTGCTTTTGCAACATGTATATGATCACTATTCCGTATCCCCGTGATATATATCTGGTGCAGACCCTTTGGCTCAGGGAGGGCATAGCCCCCATGCTCCCCCCCCAGCTACGTCCCTGGTTTCGTCTCTGATGAGGACTATTTAAGCTTTTCCGCGCTTTGCTCAAGCAAACAATAAAACGACTAAAAACCTAGAAATAAAAAACGGAAAAGACGCAGAAGCCTCTCACTTAACAATGCTTACAAACAATGTTTTTTTCTTTATTTTAATAGACAGCCCGTTTTCTGATACTGACGTCATTTAAAATGGGAAAGATAGATGCTTGGGTAGCTCCATCGTTGAATGCAACTTAGTTTGGCGCCAATGAGTGAATTGTAGTCGAACTGAATTTCTTTATAATTCAGTCGCAAGGTAAATAGGTTGGTGTCTGCATTAGTTCAAAACAAATCACGGCTGTCCAGCGTCGTACCTGGAGACGAGATAGGTATTGGAACTTTTGTAGTTTGTTTTGCATTCAACTTTAAATAGCCGAAGTGAGTGGCGAGTTCAACTCGTCACGCCGGTTGCGTTACGAGTTGAATGCTGTGAACGTGACACCCGTGTTGGCATTCCTGCATTGGAAGTGAAGTGGTCACCTTGTTTTATCTTTAAGCTTTTTTGCCCCAGAGTGCTGCAATGGCAGATGGTTTGGCAGAACAGCTGGCTGGGGCAGCACTAGACACAACTGCCACCACTCTAAGTTTTGCCAACAGAAATCTGAAATTAGACACAGAGGATGATGGTAAGTGTAAATTTGATCGCATTTACATACTTGGAGTTCATGTACTGGTTCGCATGTAGGTGTGTATTGTTCTTATCCCTTTGATAGGTTATAATGTTGTATGTGAACTGGCCATATATATATAATGTTCAGTATATGAATATATATATATATATATATATATATATATATATATGTAATGTTCTGTTATAATGAAAAATATGCAATGTTCATATATGTAAATAAATGTTAACAGATTGAAGCTGCTCTTTGAGTGCAACAGGTAGAACCCTTTTGCTAAGTATATTGCAGTTTTAGTCATTATCTGCACATTGTAGTGGATGTGTAACTCAGTTGAAAGTCTGTTTTATTTTTTTTAACTAAACTTGTTTTTGTTCTGCTGTCTTCTGTTACTTATCTAAAGGACATTATTGAGCATTTGGCCCTGATCAGTTCCTGTCTTGTATTATAACAATATGGTTTGGCCATGATTTTGTTTAAATAACTGGCCTTTATTAAATATAATTTGTGCTGAAATGTCAATCCATTGTTGAGCCATTGTCAGGGTTTGTTATTGATAAAGGTGATATGCTGGCTGTGAAAGTTTCCACTATTGTATATGTCTTGTGAAGCATGTAAAGAGGCATGATGAGTACTGTGTTCTATTTCATCATGGTCTGGGTACCTACCCATATGTGATACATGTCTTTCACATGGTTGTTACCTGAGAACATGATTTTACAGCCAAGGAGATCACTACTGCCATCAAAAACTTCAAAAATCTCAAGTCTCTTGTCCTGGAAGGAAATACATTGGGGATTGGTGCTGCTAAAGCTATTGGAAAAGCCTTAGAAAGCCATCCAGAGATACAAGAACTACATGGGAAGGACCTCTTCACTGGAAGACTTAAAACAGAAATCCCTCAGGCACTGGTAAGTATTCAGACTTCACCATGAATGGTTTCAACAAACCAATATTTAGTGTGTTCATTATTCTTCAGGAAACACATCAGCTTGTTGATGTGAGTTGTTCCTACTTTTCATGGACATCAAATCAAAATGGACAGGATGAAGATACCAGTATCTGCCCCAGGCTGGCAGCTGTGACTTGGTTCTTGCCACAGAGTACTGGACTTTGTACTTATGCACTACTTTGTGCCTACTGGCTCTCTGATTATGTCCTGTGCCTGTGACAGTATGCTGATTTTGGCCTCAGCTCTGGGCTTGAACATCCACAGCAGCCATTCCAGCCTCTGGCATAGCTCCCCTGCATCTGGCAGAGGTTTGTCAGCAGCTGTTATGGCCCCTGACACAGCAGTTCTGCTTGTAGCAGAGGTTTGTTAGCATTTCTGCATCTGACACGACTCCCCTGTGTTTGGCAGAGGTTTATCGGAAGCGGTCTGATCCTGGCCAACGCCCAGCTCACTGTGCTCGACCTCAGTGACAATGCTGTTGGCCCTGTGGGCATGGACGGCCTGCACGTGCTGTTGACCAGTCCTGTCTGCTACAGCCTGCAGGAGCTGCTGTTCAACAACAATGGCTGGGGGCCCACCGGTGGACAGGTGTGGCACCACTCCGACTCGTGGAATGAGCTCACCTCAGCCACAGCTTGCCAGACTGGTCACTACAAAGATGAGATGTTGGGCAAAGCTCACTACTGATTTGGCTTGACTGGCTTACTTTGTTTTCCAGCTCACTTTCCACTGCCAATCCTGCCTTTTGTGAGTGTCAGTGGTCAAGCATTTGTTTGGACCCTCCGATCGGCGTGAGCCCCACTGCCAGCCTGCACAGTGGCCGGCCCTCTGACAGTCTCATTTGTCTGATGCTGCTCTGACCCTCCCCCTCTGTCTGGCGCCCCGTGGCCTTCCCCTCCATCGGACTCCACCCTGAACCTCCCTCCATGTGATGCCCCCTGGCCTCCCCTCTATCTGACACTCTCTGTCCCTTCCCCCTCCATGACCCCCTCCCTTGACACCCTCCTTTGTCTGACTCCACCTTGACCCTCTCCTCCGCCTGGCGCCCCCGGCCTTTCCCTCCGTCTGACGCCGGCCTGACGTCCGCAGCGGCTGGCCGACTGTCTGATCGAGTGTCACGAGCGCAGCGTGCGGGACGGCTCGCCGATGCGGCTGCGCGTGTTCGTGTCGGGCCGCAGCCGGCTGGAGAACCCGGGCGCCCGGCGCCTGGCCGAGTTCTTCCGGGTGAGTGGAAACGACGCTCGCCGTGATCCAGCTCCCCGCCCTTTTGCACGAATGGGTTCCCTCTCCACGGATCCATGTCTGGTATGTCTATATGGTGGCATGCATGCATGCTGTTTTCAATGGTATGTAGACTCAGAACGCCAATGTACGCCAAGCGTGACCGGGCATGCACATCAGACGCCTTAAAATGCCATTCAGAAGTGGCCGGGGCGGGGCAGAAGGCCTGGCGGTCACAGGGGGCGTGCAGTACGGTATCCCGGCTCCCTGTCTTTCGGAGAATGCCGACCGCTCGCCCTGGCCAGCTTTTGATCCGGAGTCGATTTGCCACAGCGGGTGAAGACGATGGAGAAGGTGGTGATGCCGCAGAACGGCATCTACCACCAGGGCGTGCAGGCGCTGGCCGAGGCGCTGAGCGAGAACCCCGCCCTGCAGCACCTCGACCTCTACGACAACCTGCTCACGCCTAAAGGTGGGCCGTTGCGGCGCGGTTCGGGTCGTGGTCGGCCGGCCGGCCGGGCGACGGCCCGAGTCTGCTGCGCCAGAGGCTGTCCAGGAGAGGGCCTGAGAGGGTGGCGACAGTCGCGGACGGTGTCGGTCCTCGTCCGGAGGCCTCCGTCGCCTGGCTGCCGAAGCTGAGGCGACTGTGATGACCGGCTGGTTCCACGCAGTGCGCGCGCGCGACCTTTGCGGTAATGCGTGCCGTTTGTTTGATTCGTCTTGGGCGCTTGTGGCGGCCGGTTTGGCGCGATGGTGCGCCGCCGCACTTACTCGCTCATTGCTGACCTGAGGTCACCTGGGCGGCAGGAGCGCGCGCTCTGGCCAAGTACCTGCCGCTGATGAGTGAACTGCGCGTGCTGAACCTCAACGACTGCCTGCTGAAGTCGGCGGGGGCGCGCGCGCTGGCTGCCGCATTGCGCGACAACAACCCCAAGCTGGAGGTACGGCCTGGCCTGGGCCAGACGGTCGGCTCCGGCCGAGTAAAGGGGCGTTGGGGGGCCGAGCTGGGGCATGGGAATAGCAGAAAAAGGTGAGTTCAGGTCCGTAAATTTTGGGGGAAGGATGAGCTTAACTTCGGGAGTAGTGAGGGGTGGGGATTTTGAGGTAGTGTTTAAGCGTGGTTAATCTTAGTTCCAAGAGTACCAGGGAAGGACCACGGCTAGGTTTGCTGACGAAAAAGACTGAGCCAGGACTGATTTGTACGAAAGGACGAAGACTGAACGGAATCAAGGGAATGTGAAGTGTATTCTGTTGTGATGTTTGGCTGTAGCCTGGACGTCGGCGTCGTCTCCCTGCGGCGTATTGAAAAATCTGACGTCATAACATCATAGCGTCGCATCGTTATTTCTACCCGCCCTTCCACCCCGCCCTTAGCGCCGTGACGTTTGACGTCCCCGCCAGGAGCTGCACCTGGCCTTTAACGAGGTGACCACGGAGGCGGCGCTGGAGCTGGTCTCGGCGGTGGCTGGCCGGAGTCGGCTCTCGCTGCTGCAGCTCGACGGAAACCAGCTGGGCGAGCGGGGCATCGGGGCCGTGCGGGCGGCCGCCGCCGAGCGGGGCAGCGAAGACGTGCTGGGCGGCTTCAGGTGGGCCGGGGGCGCCGCCAGGAGGCGCTGCCGTCAGGGCAGGGAGGGGCCTGTGCCCAAGCGGACTGGAGGACGGTGTGTGGCGAGCGGTCAGTCTGAGATCGTTGTTGCCTGAAGGTTCTGGAGGTTTCTGGTCGCGACGGCGTGGGGCGCAGTCGGCGTTCAGGGCCGGCTGGTGCATGCTTGTCTTTAGGGGAGCAGTTGGTGTACCCTTGCATGTGTCTGGTTATTGATGATTAGGACGTGGAATTAGGACAGCCTGGGAGAAAACATGCAAGGACTTGACGGAGCGGAAATGCTGAAAGTTTACGTTGTGTTGCAAATGTGGATTCTTGACTGTCGATGGATCAAATGTGGCCGAGATTTCAAAGCACTGTGACTGGGATCTTCTTGAAGTATGTCATAGTTCAAATAAGAAGCACGCGATATCCTTGTATTGGCTAGCTTTTGTGCTTTCATCCGCTTTTTCTCATCCCTGATACTGAGTTTGGATGCCATGATATGATATGGCACCCAGCCTCAGTATGGACGATGTGATGTGCGCGTTCGCCTGTGATATGATATCGCCATCGTGACCTGTCATCCAAGTTAACCAAACAACGTTCTAGTGAGGACGAAAGTGAACCGGAATCAGAAGAGGAGGAAGAGGAGGAGGATGATAATGATGAAGAGGAACAGGAGGAGGAGCCACCAGAGAGTGAAGAGGAACATGTATCTCCCCTCAAGCGAGCCGATCCCGTCCCAGTCAAGAAGGTGCGTGTCTGGAGTTGCTTTCTCAGCTTTTAGGCATTTTTTACAATGGCGGATGCCGAACTTGAACCATGTTTCACCTACTTCACTTTGGTGCCCACGGCCCCTAGTTCTGCAGATCGCTTCTAGAAGGAAGGTTTCTTTCCCGTGTTCCTTTTGAAGCGTTCCCCCAGTTCGGAGTTCCCGTGTCAGCTGATGTTCACGTTTGTATTGTACCGGCGTTTGCAGTCTACTGTCGGAGTTTCTGTGTCACCCATGTGTTGCGTTTGCAGTGTACCGTGTCGGAGTTCCTGTGTCAGCCGACCGCGGCGCGTCTGGTGGCGCTGGGAAGAAACAGCCGTGAACAGCTCACCCAGGAGGCATTCAATGTCGAGGTGAGCCGGTCCGGCCTGCTCAGCTGTCTGCGGGTGAACGGTCGCCGCCGGGCCGGGCCGCGCTTCGCACACCGAAGTCTTCCGCCTGTAATAAGGTTCAGGTCAACCCCGGCAGAGGGACGCAAACCGCCGCCATTGGCCAGTGAGCCGTTAAACTGATGATGAGTCGATGATGTCTGGTTAAGGACGACTGCCGTGTAGTGCAGTTTCGATTCCTTCGTCGTGTCAGCCTTTATTAAACCTCGAGTTGACCGGTGGTAATATTCTACCTGGCCCGCCGTTTCTCTGCCTGACCCACTATTGTTCTTTTCCGTCCCACCGCGATCGTCAGTTTGACCCGGCTTAATGCCGTAGACCATTGCGGTCCTTTTGTTTCCCGCACCAGCGGTATCTCTTGTCATTTGACATACCTTGATCCCCTGAGTAATCCACTGCGATTTTCCGTCTGGAATTGGAAAAGCTGGAATTGGAAAAGTCACCGCATTTTGGTGTTTCGTTACACAGCGTTTGTGTTCGTTGTTTTGCAAATTGGCTGTGTGATCGTGATGTTTAACGCATGTTTGACGCGCCGCGATTTTCTGTACCGTCGTGATCCTCTTTCCCATCTGTCATGATGATTATCTTTTTGGCCTGCCGGTGTATCCACCGCGAATCTCGGCCCTTCCGGCCGCGTTTCCGTGCCTCACAGCCCTGACTTGTCCATACTACCGGCGCTGACCATCTGTAACCGGCTGTGGGCGTGTGAGACCCGGTCTTGACCGTCTGCGTGGCCGGGCAGGATCCGTCGGACCCGTCTGCAGTCGTCCGCCGCCACCTGGAGGTGCTGTCGGCCGTCTGCCGGGTGGAGGCCGACTCCGGGCCGGCGGCCGACCTGGTGCCCGGCCTGGTGGACGCGCTGCTCCAGTCGGCGCTCAGGGCGGCCGGCACCAACCTGGGCCTGTTCTCCAACACCCTGCTCGTCTACCTGGGCCTGATCAAGGCACGTGACGGCCGGACGGGCCGGCGTCACGCCCCGCGGATGTCGCCGTCACGCGGGACGTGACGCCCGGGAGTGTGGTGCCTCCTAGTGAAGCTGCGTGGACTCAGGTCACACCCTATCGTCGGCGCGGCGGAGAGAACCGACAGGTCGTTCACCATAGTGGCGGGTCATTTTCCTCTGTTTTAGCAGTAGACGTTCGGCAGGGAACATGACTAGACCAGAGCTCTGCTCCAGTCGTGTAGTAGCCCGGATCGGCAGTCGCCATGCATCTGCAGTAGTGCTGCTGCCGGTCCGCTCAAGGGACCGTCTGTCGTGCTGCGGCGTCCCCGACCTAACGCTGAGCGTCCCTCTGACGGCGCGTCCGTTCGGCCCGCAGTGCGAGGACAAGCAGTTCTCGGTCAGCTGGGACGTCAAGGGCATGATGGTGGCGCTAACGAGGGCAGCGCGGCAGCCCTACTTCCCCGGCGTCGTGCGAGACACCCTGCAGACGTTCCTGTCCAGGTGGGTGGAGCGCGAGCGCACGCCGACCGCTGGACGTCCCTGTTGGCGGGCCTGCTCTCAGTGGGCTCGTTAGTGAATGTTTTACTGGTTGCCGCTCGTAGGCCGACGCTTCTGTGTGCCGCGAGACCAGCGGCCCGGTCGAGCAGCGCTTGAGCCGCGCTGCGTCTGTCAGTAACCGTGTAGCTTTTATACTGATCGTTTTCTGCTACCCATTACACTGCGCTGAAGTGCTTGGAATGTAAACCGCAAGAAAAGACAATTAACACTGGTTTTGTTTCCAGGCCGAATAAGACCATCGACGTCCACCCAAAGCAGAAGCATCTGCTAATGCAGTCGCTGTTCCAATAGAAGACGTCTGCACCTGCATCATTGTTGGATTTCTCATCACGTGGCACGGTTACCAATAAACACGACACCGTAGTGTGTGTTAGGGTGACTACCAGGCAACTCACAGCGCATCGCGTGCCGAAGAATGCAGCATCAAAAACAGAGTCCACCCATCACACTACTCTGGTGCACCAGAACAGTACAAATTACACCACCATTCATCTATCTGTCCTATTTCCGCCAAAGGGCGCGTTGGCCCTGCCGTGGCCGGGCGCACCGTCTGATGTCACCTCAGACGGCGGCGCCCTGCCCCGCCTCTGCCGGCGCCGGTTCGCCGTGGTGGCCGAACAGCCGGGTGAACTCCTGCAGGGTGGTGCGGCCCAGCGGCCGGCCGTGCAGCACCTCCGAGCTGCAGTCGGTCACCCGCACGGCCGCGTACCGGCCCGGCTCCAGGCCGTCCACCGCCGGCACGATCACCTTCACGTTGGCGTCGTTCCTGCCGACGAGCGCGTGCGGCGAGCGCCGACTGGCGCGCTCCAGCAGCACCAGCTGCGTCTGGCCGAGCTGCTCCCGGTTCACCTGCAGCACCAGCTCGCGGTAGAGCTGCGCCAGCCGCGCCACGCGCCGCTGCTTCTCGTCGGCCGGCACGTCGTCCTCGAGCCGGTGGTGGGCGCGCGTCTTCTCGCGCCGACTGTAGGCGAACAGGAAGCAGTACTGGTACCGCACGGCGCGCAGCAGAGAGAGCGTCTCCTCGAACTCGGCCTCCGTCTCGCCGCAGAAGCCGGCGATGAAGTCGGACGTGAACGCCACGTGCGGCACGACGCGGCGCACGTGGCGCACCAGCTGCAGGTACGCCTCGCGCGTGTAGCCGCGCCGCATGGCGGCCAGCACGCGCGAGCTGCCCGACTGCGCCGGCAAGTGGAGGCAGCTGCACACGTTCGGCCGTTCGGCCACCACGCGCAGCACCTCGTCCGGGAAGTCCTTGGGGTGGGGCGACGTGAACCGGACGCGCATCTCCGGGTCGACGTCGGCGACGGCCGAGAGCAGGTCTGCGAACCGCGTGCCGCCGATCCGCGGCCGGTACACCGTCGAGAAGCCGTCGGCCAGGCGGGTGGCGCCGCCGCCGCCGTCGCCGCCGCTGGTGTCGCGGTAACTGTTGACGTTCTGGCCGAGCAGCGTGACCTCGCGCACGCCCTGCGCCGCCAGCCGGCGCACCTCGTCCACCACGGACGCCAGCGGCCGCGAACGCTCGCGCCCGCGCGTGAACGGCACGATGCAGTAGGTGCACATGTTGTCGCAGCCGCGCATCACGGTCACGTAGGCGGCCGGCGCGGCGGGGTCCAGCCGCACGGGCCGCACGTCGGCGTACGTCTCGTCGAGCGAGAGCAGCACGTGCACGGCGGCGCCGCGCTCGGCCGGCTCGGCCAGCAGGCGCGGCAGGTGCCGGTAGCTGTCCGGTCCGGCCACCAGGTCCACGCCGGCGTCCGCCTCCACCAGCTGCCGCTTCAGCCGCTCCGCCATGCAGCCCAGCACGCCCACCTGCCGGCCGACGGTCACCGGTCACGCCGAGTCGGCCGAACACCAGCCAACACGCCGGTCACGCAAACTGGGTCACGGCTCAGCCGGGGCGGCCGGGGCGCCGCCCGGGGGGTGGGGGTGACACGACCGGCTCGTGTTCTTTGAGACACGTTCCATGGCACAACTGCATCATATGGATCACAGGGAAAGTAAAGCCACCGTCTTGGGGAAAACAATAGACGTTATTACCCTGCAGACTGGATGAAGCCAAGGCATCATCGCGGGCATTCTCTCCATTGCAAAAATGGCAAGCAATCTCGACAGCAAAGCATCTACCGAACAAGACAGGCGCGGGGGCGTCATACATTCGAAGGAGAACAATGGCTACGGGCAACGGCGTAATGGCAGCCACAACTATGCAATGCTGGAGGGAGCCTTGAAAGAATACTGTTTAGAAGTCAACTGTTTTCTGCGCAATATTCGGGGGAAGCCGAAGAGTCAGTGAGACAGTCCCCCCCCCCGACAGGGGCCCGGGGTTGGCGCTGGCGCTGCGGGTTCCCAACACGCAGCCGACGCACCTTGAACTGGGGACCCTTGTAGTTTCGGCTGGCTTTGAGGCGTTGGTAGTTGTTCAGCTTGTTCCAGATCTTCTGCTCGGCGCCCTCGCGGATGGAGCAGGTCATCAGCAGGACGACGTCCGCCTCCTGCAGGTCGGCGGCGCGCCGGTAGCCGGCCGCCTCCAGCACGGCCCAGGCCACCTCCGTGTCGTTGACGTTCATCTGGCAGCCGTACACCTCGAACAGCACGCGCCGGCCGCCGCCGTGCTCCGGGGCCGGGCTCTGGTACGGCGCCGGCGGCGGGTCCGTGTCGGCAGGCTCCGGGGCGGCCGGGGGCGCCGCCGAGCCCGCCAGGAACTCCGCCAGGCCTGGACCGGCCGGCAGCCGGCGGCGCGGCGCCGGCCCGGCCTCGGCCGGAGGCGGGCCCGCTGCCGATGATTTGGAGACGTGCGGCGGCGGCGGCGGCAGCCGAGCTCGCCGCAGCAGCAGGCGCCGCGCCGCACTCGCCACGTGCATCATTCACAACTAGGCCAGGCACTGCTGGGTGAAGACAGGCGAATCGCCAGACGCCGCCTCAGCCTGAAACCAGTGCAACAGAAAAAATGAATGGCACCAAAAAGTTAATGCATTGTACCAAAGCGCTGCAAGACAATTCACACTGGGAATAATTTTAGAGCAATAAAATCAAATGACTCAGGATATTCATCACAATGGAGAGAGCATCTTCAAGAGGACTGCTGCTGTCGCAGCTTGTTTCCGCAAAATAAGGCATAAGATTTGTTCCGTACAACAGAATTATGTATCACCAAAAACCGTATCTTACAAAAGGTCTACATGGGGCCTGGTGTGTAGAAGAAAACATGTTGGTGTTCTGAATACCCATTGAGTGAAAGAGACTTACCATGCCTTGTACATCAGCATAGTGGCAATACGAAATGCATACAAAAACTTCAGACTTCATGGTCTTTAAAAACCTTATCTGCACTAAACAATGTTTGAAAGTTTGATATCACCCTAAAAGACAGTTACTTAATCCATAGTATATCACAGCCTTTCGACAAGAGTGCAACTAGGAAGGCCTGGAAGATTATGAAGAGTCGAAGTTGCTGAGATGGGACTTTGTTCTTAAAACTTCTTCACAAATGCGATACAATTCAAGTTTCTAGTTTTCCAGTGGTAGGTTTTTATCGTTGGATCCCAGATTTCCCACCTTTTATATCCCTGCAATTTGTGATATCCTGACACATTTGTATATATGTTAATGTATATATGTTAATCCAAACTAATGATTGGCACAGGGTTGGATATGATGGCAGGCACAAGATATGTCTAAAAACAGTCCCAATTGTGCCTTCTTAGTCCTAGATTATAGAGATCTGGCACAAAAAAGTAGAGTGTTTATGATGTTCTGCATGTTTCACACCAACGATACATCATTCATGTTTCTGACAATCAGACCAAAGTTCTCTCTAGGAGCAAACCAGATTTTTTGGTGAGAAGCAAACTAAACCCATTCAATCACTGAGAATCGCCTCTACTACCGACAGGCACCTCATCCTAAATGCTTCGCCCGCAATGGTGGTACCGCTGCTGGCCATTCTTAAAACTGCAAGAAGGTTTGCCCGCTAGTACGAGTGTGGTCGGAACTACTGCCCGGTACCGGTATCGGCCGTTTGACGTCCATCAGCCGGTTGAAGAGTATGAAGTGCTTCTAAATCGTGAATGAGAGATCGAAGGTCTTTCAGTGGCGGCCTCTCACGATATAAGGAATGGAAGAGTAATGCAGACATAATGGTTGTGATAACTCTGTTTCACACATTTTTCTGAGCAAGCTGATTGATGCCTGCCCAGGCCCAAACTTCGCAGACTTTGGACACCCAAGCCCAAGAGGCTGTGCTCTCTAATTCACAAACAAACCAGCATTCCACAAATGACTGATGCCTGACCTGACTGGCATGGACTTCATTTCAGGGTCTTTTCATCAATTGCAAACATCAAATCAAAACTAATCTTATGAATTGAAGCCAGCAGGTCAGACGTACCTCAGAAATTATGGGTGGACCTGTTTTATGGCTGTATAATGGTAAAGAGCACAATGCAACTGGAAAATGCACAAACAGATTTCAATCTACCTGATCATGGTGGTCCCAAAAAATTTAAGCACAGCACCAGCACAGTGTTGAAGAAGAAGGGAATGCAAAGAACTTCTGTTTTAGAACTCTTCCAATCTTAAAAATGCTAGCCAGGTCAGCTGATGCCAAAAACCACAAACCAACTATTTTCAGACAACACCTTATGATGGCAAAATGTGGACCTTTTAAGACTACTTATGCCTCACTGGCTTCACCTGTGAATACATCTTGTACAACAAATTCATCACGGGTGAGAAATCTATGGTTTATCAATCCAGAACACTGCAAAAATTGTGTCTGTGCATCTGATAGTGTGTTCTATTAACACCTCAAGCACAGCACTACTTTTGGGTGTTCAAGAGGTTAAAATACATGTAATGGGACTAACTACTAAATAAAACCAATCTCCCCCAAACCAACCACTTGGCATTGTCCACTCCGAACCATATGCCCATAGGGGCCAAATCTGTACCCATGTAACTTAACCATCCCCCCAATGCTGGTTTTCTCCCAGATTTGGGCCATTTTGACTGCACAATGTCAAAAATAACATATACAAAAGCAAACTTGTTCCAGAACTAAAATATCCCAGATTTTGGTCCAAAAGGTCATAGAAAAAAACTGTTAACCTCCAGTTTTCCCATAAAAAGGGGGCCATGGCCCTATAGTCCCCCCCTTCCTAGATCCACCCCTGCTCCAGGAATCAAAAGGATGGATTTGCCTGAGCAGCAATTACAAGTTATGAATCTACACTACTTGGTTTTTAGTTTGAAATACGTTATCAGGGGTGCCATTATCGCAGGTCGTGCGCATCTAAGATGAGCTGGCACCTGCCTGCAAGTTCTGGTCAATATATTACAGACTTACCCTTGCAGCCAATAGACAGTTACGGCGCTGCTGGCGTTTCTCGTTGGTTGATGGGTTTGGGTTAGGGAGCAAAGCCACGTACGTCCAGACCCTCGTTGTCACGTCATGTTCAGCAGGCGACAGTCGTCTGCGAGGTTTTTTTTTGTTTGTGTGTTAAAACACAACCTCTTGTGCTCAGGTGTCCTGAGCGCTATGTCAAGTCGCTTGTCTCGTCATGTGCCAGTCGGTCGTTCGTAAAATTCCTCGCTAATTTGTTTGTTTGTTGTGGTTTAGGACGCACAGCCTCTTGGGCTCAAGTGTCTGTGTCTTGAGTCAAGTCTTGTGTCTTGGGCGTCAGTCAGTGGTCCAAAAATTATTCACTGAGAACTGTAACTGTCATAACTCGAAACACCCGCGCTGTAAATGTCGCGAATTTGGCTTCCATATCACTTCCTTTCCCAGCATGTAGGAATGATTTGCTAGCAAGGTGCGCAACTTGACTATTTCTCGGTTCGGACCAACCACCAACCAGAGGCACGACCTGTGATGTTTTGTGTGCATTCTTTATCACTTAGTCAAGTTCATTGATTATGTTTATCCATCTGTTCCAGGCATACACGTGATAATTAAGCTGAATAAAGCCCTCATGTCAGCTCATCTTGCATCTGTCTAGATTTGGCACCACAATTTATTCAGCTTAATTCAGCGCAAACATGGACAAGATTGCCCGTCCAACCAAGTTTGACATCGCACCCAATGCACCATCCAGCAGCAAGCACTGGAAGCTGTGGCTAAGGAACTTCAAGTACTTCCTCACCCAGATCGAAGAGCACACCCCTGACAAGCTGGAGGTGTTGTTCCTGCACATCGGCACGAACGTCGTCGATGTGATCCAGGACTGCACAACATACGAAGACGCCATGGAGAAGCTGGACGCCGCCTACCTCAATCCGCCAAATGAAATATATGCGAGACATCTCCTCTCCACAAGAGTACAGAAACCTGATGAGAGCTTGGATGAATTTCTCCTCACCCTGAACACGCTGGCGAGTGACTGTAACTTCAAAGCTGTCTCAGCTGCAGAGAACCGCTCGTCCTTCATCCGGGACTCTTTCATCAGAGGGCTTCGCTCACCAATCATCAGGGCCAGACTCCTCGAGAACGCGACCCTCACTCTGGACAAGGCCGTCGAACAAGCCAGGACCCTGGAACAAGCGCAACAGAACGCGGAGTCGTATCCGGCTCCGACTCCGGTTGCCGCCGCCACCTGTGTCCATCCGCCCGAACTGGATCTGGACGGCGCGGAACTGCCGGAGACTGCGGCGGCTGCAGCGTACTTCCCCAAAGGAGGCGCCCCAGCCCCACCATGTTTCTTCTGTGGGTTAAAACGGCACCCCAGATCAGCATGCCCTGCCAGGGACTCGACGTGCGAAAAATGTGGCAAGCAAGGTCACTGGCGAAAAGTATGCCGTTCTAGACAGAACCGACCAAGGGCTACACCCTCGACTTCTCGGTCCATGCAGTCGTCTTCAGCCACAATCCAGTCTTCCCTGGCCGCCACGCTTTCTTCAGCAGCGACTCATGCACCCGCCACTGTCCCTGCCACAGTCGGCGGACATCCAGTCAGGGCTCTGATCGACACGGGAAGTTCGGACAACTTCATCAGCGAAACGCTCATCTCAACTCTGCATGCTGAAGTGCACCCCCGATCGGCCACCGTGTCGATGGCGTCGTCGTCGATGGCAGCTCAAGTCAAGGGATACTGTGTGACCAGTGTCAACATCGAACAACGAGAATACGATACCGTCGAGTTCTCCATCCTCCCCGACCTCTGCGCCGACGTCATTCTTGGGATGCCGTTTCTCAAGCGTCACGAAGACGTTACACTGTCCCTCGGAGGTGATCAGCCTGGCCTGAACATCTGCGGTCTCACTCGCATCAGTGTCACCCAACCTAAACTGTTCAGTCATCTGACCCTGGACTGTCATCCCATCGCGACCAAGTCACGGCGCTTCAACCCGATCGACTCGAAGTTCATCGAAAGTGAAGTTCAGAGACTACTGACAGAAGACATCATTGAACCTAGCCACTCTCCGTGGCGCGCTCAGGTAGTTGTCACGCACAACGAAGCGAAGAAAAAGCGCATGGTGGTAGACTTCTCCCAGACAATCAACCGCTTCACCCAACTGGATGCCTATCCGCTCCCGAACATCGGCGACCTCGTCAACAAGATCGGAAAGAACAGGTACTTCAGCGTCATTGACCTCTCCAGCGCCTACTATCAGGTAGAAATAGACTCTGGAGAGAGGATCTACACTGCCTTCGAAGCGGCTGGACAGCTTTACCACTTCAAGAGGATCCCGATGGGGGTCACCAACGGGGCTGCCGCCTTCCAACGCGTCATGAATGATGTGGTCTCGAAGTACAATCTGAAGGAGACATACGCGTACCTCGACGACGTCACTATCTGCGGCCAAAGCAAACAAGAGCACGACGAGAACCTGAAGCGGTTCTGGGAGGTCGTCGCGGAGGTCGGACTGACGATCAACAAGGAGAAGTGTAAACTGCATCAGACATCGGTGAACGTACTGGGGCATTCGATATCCCATGGGACTCTGCGACCAGATCCAGAACGTCTACGTCCTCTCCAGGACCTCCCGGTGCCTCGCGACGCGAAGTCTCTGCAACGACTCGTCGGCCTCTTCGCCTACTACGCCAAGTGGATCCCTGCATACTCTGAGAAGATTCGTCCTCTCATCGCGGCAAAGTCGTTCCCCTTGTCAGAAGAGTGTCGCGCCGCCATCAGCCAGTTGAAGGAAGACATCTCGTCTGCTGTCGTCGACGTCATTAGAGATGACGTGCCCTTCGCCGTCGAGACGGACGCCTCGGAGGACACCATCGCTGCAACCCTGACGCAAGATGGCCGGCCCGTGGCGTTCTTCTCTCGCTCGCTGAACGAAGCAGAGAAGAGACACCATATCGTCGAGAAAGAAGCGTACGCCATCGTAGAGTCCATCAGAAAATGGCGCCACTTCCTGACAAGTCACTTCATGCTTCTCACTGACCAGAGGAGCGTCGCCTTCATGTTCGATAACAGAGCAGCCAGCAAGATCAAGAATGAAAAGATACTTCGTTGGAGGATCGAACTCTCGCCCCTGTCGTACACAATCAAGTTCCGCCCCGGGCGAGAAAACATTCCGGCAGACACCCTCTCCCGCGCGCAGTGTGCCGCAGCTCCCCACTCGACGGAGCATCTGGAACAACTCCACGAAGCCCTGGTCCACCCCGGCGTCACAAGAATGCTGTACTTCGTGAGAAGCAAGAACCTGCCCTATTCTGTAGACGACGTTCGCCGCATCACAGCCAAGTGCAGTGTCTGTGCGAGATGCAAGCCCCAGTTCTACAAACCTCCGGATGCAAAACTCATCAAAGCGACATCGCCATTCGAGAGGTTGAACGTGGACTTCAAAGGACCATTACCGACAAGCACAAACGGCAACCAGTACATCCTAACGATCATCGACGAGTTTTCCCGGTTCCCTTTCGCCTATCCTTGTCGAGACATCAGTACGGGAACAATCATCAAGTGCTTCACACACCTCTTCTCAATCTTCGGCATACCAGCGTACGTGCACTCGGACAGAGGAGCTGCATTTATGTCTTCAGAGCTCAAGACGTTCCTAACAAACCTTGGCATCTCTACCAGTCGCACGACACCCTACCATTCACAGGGAAACTCGCAGTGCGAAAGGTACAACGGCATAATCTGGCGCACCGTCACCCTAGCGCTGGAGAGCAAGGGACTGAGCAAAGGACTCTGGGAGGCAGTGTTGCCAGATGCCCTGCATTCGATCCGGTCTCTCCTGTGTACCGGAACCAACGAGACGCCGCACGGAAGATTGTTCTCTTACCCTCGACGCTCGGCGACCGGGACATCCCTGCCGGCCTGGCTCACAAGTCCAGGGGAAGCGGTACTGCTGAAGCGACATGTGCGCAACAAAACCGACCCCCTTGTCGATCAAGTTGTCCTCATAGAAGCGAACCCGCATTTCGCGTACGTACGGCACCCAACCGGAAAGGTAGACACCGTGTCCACTCGAGACCTCGCTCCTTGCCCATCCGGGCAGCAGCCGACGGAAGAACTGACTCCGCCCTGTGAGTCGACTAGCCCGAGTGGCTCCAGCACTCCGAAGCACCTGCCTGCTGCAGAACCGAGTGCAGGGCTCGGAACGCCCCGTCGTGCCGACGACGTGGCACCTGACCCGCAGAGCATGGGAACCGAGACCGAGGCGCCACATGTATCGCCGCGGCGCGGCCCTGAGATCGAAGCTGCCTCTCGCGCTCCACTGCGGCAGTCCTCGCGTCCGCGTAAGCCGGTCACGCGCCTCGACCTGTGACCTGTAACCTGTGTGACCTGTTCGTGTTAACCTAGAACCAGGCACCGCTCAGTGTATTGTTCATGTGAGTGTCGCAATGCGGAACTCGGCGAGACGCGGATCAACCCGGACAGTATCTACGGCCTTGACCCGGACTATCTACCGTACTCATTTGTGTGTCTGTCGTGCCAAGCGTGTAGTACGACCGGCAGCCCGGTAGCGTTACCTTCAGTATCCGATACCTTCAGTATCCGAAGTTTCATGGCGGAGGGGGAAAATGTGATGTTTTGTGTGTATTCTTTATTACTTAGTCAAGTTCATTGACTATGTTTATCCATCTGTTCCAGGCATACACGTGATAATTAAGCTGAATAAAGCCCTCATGTCAGCTCATCTTGCATCTGTCTAGATTTGGCACCACACGACCATCGTTTTGTCAAATTAATTGGCGTGCTCCAGCACGACTTTCGGCATTTTTTAGTAGTTGTCCTCAGGCATAGTTTTAAAAGATAAAACATTGTGACCCCGACCCCACCAAATGTTTACATACAATAACCATACGCAATGGGGACGACAGAGAAATTTCGTTTTTGGGGGGAACGATGTTCAAGCAGGACTAAGCTGCTTCTTCTCAGTCAACGCCGAATCCCAAAGTTTACACATCCGCACGGAACGGAGTTGGAAACCCCTGAAGTTGAACATCTCCAACCTGTTGGGAGGTCTCGCTCTTCGGTCGGTTAGAGCCGGTCACCTCGTCGGGCGCCGCCCGGCTGACGGTCAGCCAGGGGTGTTCGAACCGGGGGTGCGATGAGAGGCAGCTGCCCCCTACTTTGGGCAATATTTAACATAGCCCTGTGCGTTGCAGGGAGGTGAAAATCACGCCTCTCCTCCCCCCCCCCATATCTTCACAGTAATTCCACCGCTACTGACGCCAGCTGTCGATGCAACCGTCTGGCGATTATGCTATTCCGTCACTTTGTTTGCAACTGCTGGTCAGGTCATCAGTCCTTTAACTTCTCTTCCGCAGGGGCTTTGAGCTCCGGACCATTCGTCGATGACGGCCTTCAGCTTCTGTCTCAGTCTCGAAAGAGACGAGGTTCTGTACGCACTGCTAAGTTTTCCTCACACAAACATCACCCCGGCCTGTCGTCCTCTGGGGTTGTTTGCTGTCAACAGTGGAAATTTCAGGTCCTGTCTCATCTGAATCATATTCGGCGCATTGTTTTAAACTGCCGTACTTACGTCGCGTATATTTTCGTGCTATGAATTGCATTAAAAAAGTCGCAGAATATAGTTTCGAAAAACTGTTTTGATAACATCCCAGTTTTACCGCCAATTTCGGGCGTACGGTGAGTACACAGTAAAAGAACAATGCAGATGCATACTGCGTATAATCATGTATTTGTCAACAGTACATTGCACACACAAGGCACGCTAGCAAGGCCTAACTATGAGGTGGTGGAGATTAGATTTATCAGGAGTCCTACACAGACACGCACGATCCCTAGCATTGGGAGTTCATGAATCGCTGTCGCGTGCCGTGGTTCGCACGCTCGCACTTGTAAAAGTATTTGATTAAAGCTGTGCGCACGATGTACATACTTCATTTCAAATATACACCATTGGCTCAGATGCGCTCAACACAGTGCTGAAACCCTAGAACTGTGGAAGAAATATACTGATAAACAGGGAGGAGAAGCGTAGAAGGTAACACATACCTAGACACGAACCCCCTAGCGGCACGGAATATATATATGTATATATGCGGCGGACTTCCCAGTGGAATGCGCGACACCTTTGGGCTAAAACATGAACTACGGCCGCCGAGCAGCCCTACCTGTGCAGAAACCCCCGACACCGGTGTAGTGCTCAACGCCAGGACGGCACCCGACAACACACTTAGTGGTTAAGACATCACAGAATAAACGCAGCACGAAACAACACGCAAACTGGGCGCGGCGCCTGGCGGCCGCGCTTCGCCCGGCGGCCGCAGCGCGGCGCCACTGCGCCCGCCGCGGCGCGGGCGACGGCGCCGCGCCGGCCGGCCGGCCAGAAGCACATAACAAACGAACGAGTAAAGCTCAGCCGGCTCGCCGATACCCTCCTCTAGCACCCGTGATCCAGCGGTGGCGGCCGCCCGTCGGCCGGCGGTCTGCCCAGGTTCGCCGCCGCCCAAAGCCCGCTCTCTCTCTCGGCACGTAACAACTAGTCACCCTCTCCGCAGCTCTCACAGCTAAATGGGCGCAAAAGGTGGCGCCACAGAAACCAAACGCCATCTTGTGTACTGGGTGTTCTCATTGCGAACGGCGACTGGCACTTTGCGCATGTTGATATATATATATATATATATATATATACATTCTACGTATGTGTGTGTGTGTGTGTATTATGACGCGACAGGATGCTATCAAAAGGACGTACAAAAATACTTTTGTACAGGGCCACGTCGAGTTCGTCGCGTGGCGCGGCTTTGTCTGACCGGTAACTTGGGGGGCGGCGGGACAACACGCCAGCCCGCCGATCTGGTCACTGAATTAAAACGGCGCGCCCCGCCGCGGCGGCGCCACGCGCTAGTCTCTCCCAACACCGGCCGGGAGGCGGAAAGGCTGCGCCAGCTCGCCGATGGGCAGCAACAGACGGTCCCTCGCCAGCCGCGCGCCCCGCGGGGCGCGAACCCACCGAGCGCCAGGCAGCACCGCCGACGCCGCTCCACGGCGGCCGCGGCTCCGGCTCGGCCGCTATAGCCCGTCTGATCGCCGCCGGCCGGCCGACCGTTATCACATGATTCCCGTGACCCGTCACACGACGGCTCCCTGCTGCCACTGCGCGCGGTCCCACCGCTCCCTCGCCGCCTCCGGCCGGTCCTACACGGGGTTCTTCAGGCGCGTCCGGCCGGTCCTATATGGAGTTCTCCAGGGTGCCTCCGGCCGGTCCTACATGGAATCCTTCAGGAACATGGAGTCCTTCAGGACGCGCCGCCTGATCCTACATGGGGTTCTTCAGGATGCGCTTGCTGCGGAAGTCGAACACGCGCCGACAGTAGAAGATGCGGTCGGGCGCGACGCGGGCCGGCGGCAACATGGCGGCGCGCGGGTACTCCTCGGGCGACTCGGGCACCTGGCTCGGTTGGCTGGCCACGCCCTGTCGACACTGGGCCAGGAACCTGACGTACCTGTCGGCCGGCAGGGGGCGTCAGCAGCGGCCCGGACCGGCCTCGTCACCGGAGGCTCCACGCAGGCGGCTATAGTACGCGGCACCGAGATACGATCAGTCACTCGGTGCTCATGAGGCGGCCGGGCACCTTACGTTAAAGATAGCGCTACGTTAAAGATACTCCAAAATAGCGCTAGACGCCTGTATTTTGAAAAGTACGCCTTGACACCCTGACCACAGTTCTGACCAAGCCTATAGTAAACGACACCAAGGTACCAGAGGAAATGAAGCAGAAGGTCTGAAAAGTTCTGGAACTGCGAGCCAGCATACTACGCATTTAAGATCTCAGCAAGGGTAAGTAAAGCCTCAGTCCGCGCAATGTGACGTCCGCTGCACTTTCCACAATGAAAAAACTGCCACTGCCATCCTCGACAAGCCTGACCGCGGCTGGACCGCCGGGAAATGAACGCGCTCGAACCGCTCACCTGCAGTACTCGTTCCAGGTGAGCACGAAGCACTTGTCCTCGATGCAGGCCACCGAGTTGGTGTCGCGGTGTTTCGAGGCGAACACCTCGGCCGGCGACTGGGCGACCAGCTCGGGCCCGCCGCCGGACGGGCCGGCCGCGGCGGCGTCCGGCCGCGCCTCCTCGCCCTCCTCGGCGTGGTCGGGCCGGTAGTACCAGAGCAGCGAGACCAGCATCTCGTCTGCGGACGGCGGCCGGCGGTGAGGGCGGGCGCGGGACGGGGCGGACGGCGGCGCGAGAGACGCGACTGAACGGCTCGACCGACGCCGGGCTTTCGGGCGCGCCTCGCGGCAGGCTGCAGGCCATTTACACGGCGCGCTCGCCAGTTCCCGGAGGCACGGCGCGGAAATGAGCCGTCGACGGCTTTTCGGAACTGTCGGCGTCGACCTCCGCGGTTCGTGTCGACCTCGCCGGCACGCGGCGCTCGATACTCACTGTCGTCCGGGTTCTGGAAGATGGCGGCCACCTTGCCGATGAAGGGCATCTCGTCCTTTTGGCCGGAACGCAGCAGGACGCAGTCCCGCAGGTGGATCTCATCCCCCTCCCGATGCCGCATCGACGGGTAGCACAGCCGCTCCACCATCTGGTTGTCGTTCTGGGGGCGGGGGTGAGACTGACTTCAGATTCGGGGGTCGTCTGTTGTCCATCGGCAGGACTGAACACCCGCTAGAAACCACCCACTAGCGGCCGTCCGGCACTCGTTCAGGACTCGGCGGGTTACGGCTCGGAATGGACGCAATGCAGCAAATTTACTCACGCCGGCTTAACCGTTAACCTTTGGCAAGTATGCCAACCAGGCGAGGCCCACCACAATCTCGTTAACTGCAAAAAAGCTTGCCATTTGCGTGGCCCGACTGCACCGCGGGTTCATACGCCAACCGGACTGCATTACTTTCTACTACTACCCGGGCAGTTAACGGGCCCAAAAGCGCCGGTCGCGTGCTGGCGCGCGGCCGACCGGCTTCGGGGTGATCGACCCTTCAAACGCCGAGTCGGCAGTTCGGAGGAAACGTCAGACGGCGGCCCGCCGCGGCTCCGCCGGCCGGCCGTGCATGATCACACGCCGCCTAACTGCCGCACCTCCCGACAATTAGCGGCACGATGGCATCGCCCCTCCCCCCGACCTGACGGCCGAGGGGGTTACGCCGGCCTGGCGTCCACCAACGGCTCCAGACAGCGGAGCTGTTTAAAAGGCGTGTCTCGGTGATCGATGACGATGACTGCTGTTAATCGTGAAAGTCTCACTAGTCTTATGGTAAAAAAAGAAATCGATTGCGGTACTTTGAAACCGGTTGTGCTGTTTTGGTGGCAGACAAGGTTTTACAGCTCCGTTCGCCAAACTTGCAGACTTACCTTACTATTCCGAACAGATAAAAATCACTATGACTGGGGGATGTCACTTCCAAAAGCATTTTACTAGTGGGAGCAGTGTAAACCAAGGTAAAGGGAAAACCATGCAAAATACTACGATACAGCAACAACACCAAGCGGTCCCCCCATTCCTGGTTATCAACGGCTGTCTTACGCCGCAATTAACCAGCCAGAGCACGACGCCCCCCGCCCCCTGCAGGCGTCGTGATTAGGATGGTGGCAGACGGATGGTGAGGCTAGTTGGTAACCGGAGTTTAGGAACAGAGCAATCATGGCGTCCAAACACACAAGACGAAGACCACAGTGAACGCTGCACCCGCAAGTAGATGAACGTTCCAAGTCAAAACATTAATAATGTGTGAATAAACCGTTATTTTTAAATATAAATTATTTCTCCTCGTCCAAATTACTTTCAACACAAGCATAACAACGGAAATGTGGCCAGATGCGTTGAAATCGCCCCAAACATGATCATTCTGTTGTTCATGCCTCAAGCCGACTGGATAAGTAATGATAAAATAAAGACATAGCCCATTTTATGGTGATAACTGTTAATGTTCGTTCCAGGCCGTCACGTTCTGTCACGTGCACTGCTACCAAGCACTGGTATGTATGTATAAAAGGTCTGATATAGCGAAACGCCAGAATCGATCACAGCACAGCATTATCCGACCTCGACAATAAAGAAGAACGGTAACTAACTCCCTTTACCCCTCTCTTTTCCACCTCACACCCCGACACCCCACGCCGGGCCCGGGCCCACCACCGCAGCCGACCACTCACCCTGAGCAGGATCTTCTTCATCTGGCCCTCACCCTGGAAGGACCAGGCGTGCGACCAGCGCTGGCCGCCCTGCGGCCGCGGGATGGCCAGCGCCCGCTCGCCGGACGCCGGCCGCTCCGCCTTCCGGCGGCGGCGGGCGTCGGCGTCCGCCGGCCGCGCCTTCTTGCCGCGGCGCGGCGCGGCCGGCGGCGGCGCGGCGGCCGCCGGCTCGGCCGCCGGCAGGTCCGGTGAGATGGATTTGCGTGCCGTCAGGCCGGGCACCACGCGCGGCCGTTTGGGCTTGACGCGCACGGCGTGCGCCGCCGGCGCGTCCGTCAGCCGCGGCGGCGGCGGCGTCAGCTTGGCCTTGGCCAGCTCCGCGGGCGTGCGGCCGCACAGGCTGGCCACGTCGACCACCAGCCGGTCGGAGGACGGCTTGCGGCGCGCCTCCTTCGCCGGCAGGCTGCCGTTGGCCGGCGAGGCGGCGCCGGCGCGGCTCGTCTTGCCGGAGCGGGCCGACTGTCCCGAGCTGGCCTCCGAGTGGCAGCTGCCGCTCTCCGAGGCCGAGCGCTCCGACTTCTTCGGGCGGCCGCGCTTCTTCTTCGGGTCGCCGTTGGCCAGCGACGTCCGCTCGGCCTTGGCGGCCTTTTTGTCGCCGGTCGGAGAGGGCTTAGGCTTTGGCTTTGGCGGCTTTCCGGCAGCCTTCGCCGACGTTTCGGCCGCCTTATTGCCGGCGATCGCCTTGGGCTTCTCGGACTTGACCGGCTTGGGCTCCGATTTGGCCGAGACGGTTTTGAACACGGGCTTCAGGTGCGGCTTCGGCTCGGCGGCGGCGCCCTTCGCGGCCCCCTCCAGCTTGGCCTTCTTGGCCGCTGGCTCCTCCTTGACCTCGGCCGTCTTCCTCTTGGCGGCCTGACTAGTGGCGGGCGGCTTCCTCTCGTCGGCGGCGGGCGCGGCGGCCGGCTCGGCGGCCGGCGCCGGCCGGGCGGCCGCCGCCTCGCCGCCGGCACCGCCCCGCAACCCGTTCAGCGGCGGCGCCGTGTTGGGCAGCTCGACGATCTTGACCTGGTTCTCCGCGAGCAGGCGGCGCGGCGCCTGCACCACCTGCGCGCGGTACTCGGCCTGCTGCACCACCAGCTGGCCGCCGCCGGCCAGTGACGTCACCATGGCGCGGCCGATGCCCGGGAACGGACGCGGCAGCACCGGCCGGCGCGTTCGCGGCGGACACTGCGGCATCGGCGCCACGGCCAGGTACTGGTGGAAGCCGGCGGGCGCTGCCGGCCGCCGCTCGGCCGGCTCCGGCCGCGAGCCGCCGGACACCGCCGGTCGCGGCGGCGCCGGCTCGGGCGGAGCCGCCCCCGCCGAGCGCCGGGCGGGTGTGGGGGCGGCGGCGGGGGCGGCGGCGGCGGCGGAGGCGGCCGGCGGCGGTCTGACCGGCGCGGGTTCTGGCGCGCGGCGGGCGGCCGGCTCCTTCATCTGGCCGATCTCGCAGATGACCGGAGCGTCTTCGGAGACGGCCGGCGGCGGCGCCGGTCGCGGCGAGGTGACGGTCGCGGACGGGACGGAAGTGGTCGACGCACTGGAAGACGGCCAGCCCGGCTGCCAGATCACGTGACTCTGCAATGATAATGTTTGATTCTCAACGGGAGGTTGACATTTTGAAGATGCTCTGTAAATGCTGCGAATATAAAATCATGAAATAGTTTTCACGTGCAAAAACAACCGCTGCATTAAATCTCACTAGTTCATTTAAGATTGCTCACAGAATTCATGGTGAAATGGCGCGGAGCAGGAACCACGAGGCTTCTCCAGTCAATTTTTTACCATTATATCTATACCGTTGCACGGAAAACATTGCAACAAAATCAGTATCGTCAGACCCGAAATACAGTCCTCCCTTAAACATCTACAATGTTTCTTGAGATTCAGAAACGTCATATGATGGTTTGAGATGCTCACCCCGTCTGAATTACCGATATCGTTATTACGGCTGACTGCACGAATGATTCGTTAAGCAAGAGGACATCATCTAACTCAACCATCCCTCTGCGATGCCCAGATAAACGCAGTCCGACACTCTCCCGGTTCTCCCGCCTCCCGTAACACTAACCTGGACGGAGCTGGGATGAGCTGGAGGGGGTGCGGGACCGGGGGCAGGAGCGGGGCGCCGATCGGGCCCGCGCCCGCAGCGCGCCACCGGTCCGGGCTCGGCAGTTTTTGGCGCGCCGCCGCCGCCGCCGCCGCCGCCCGGGTCGGCGGCGGGCGCGGTGGCGGCGGGCGGCGCCGGCGCCGGCGGCGGTCCCGTGGCCGGCGGGCCGGCCTGCTCCGTACCTCCTGCCGGCAGACACAGAGAGGTCAGACCAGGCGGCCGTGACAAGCGTCGCATGCCAGCGGGGAGGCCAGGCACGACAGAGCTGGTGACGGTTCGCTTTAGTGACCGACGCAGGTGGGACCGAAATTACGGCCCACAGCACAGACGACGGACCACATCAGAGATGACAGACCACATCAGAGACGACGGAGAACGACGGACCACATCAGAGATCACGGAAAATATCACAGATGATGGACTACATCACTGATGACGGACCATATCAGAGACGATGAACCACATCAGAGACGACGGATCACATCAGAGACGACAGACCACATCAGAGACGATGGACCACATCAGAGACGACGGACCACATCAAACATGGCGGACCACATCAAAGACGACGGACCACATCAGAGATGACGGACCACATCAGAGGCGACGGACCACATCAGAGACGAAGGACCATATCAGAGATGACGGACGACATTAGAGATGACGGACGAAATCAGAGATGACGGACCACATCAGAGACGGCGGACCACGCTAGAGATAACTGATGACATCAGATATGACGGACGACATCAGAGATGACGGACGACATCAGAGACGTCAGACCACATCAGAGACGACGGACAACATCAGAAATGACGGACCACATCAGAAATGAAGAATTTCGGTCAGGTGTGCCTCTGGTTGTCAGCAGGTCTGGTCTGGAAGCCCTGGGCGTCATCGCTGAGATAAGCCAAGTGGTGGCTGCCGTCACGACAAGTGATCGTCAGGGCAGCCCGACACAGGACACCGTGACAGAGGGCCTCCGATGGCAGAGTGGGACAAAGTCGGAGAGAACAGAGTTCGATGTTTGGACGGCACACCACATGGCTCACAGGCCGTGTTTATCGATAAATGCAGCGGATGCGAAGTACAGGAGTCGAAGTATTCAGAGCAGCTTACCCGTGGAAATATGCATAAACGAAAACAAGTGGAACAGTGAGAACCGCCGGCGTCATACCACGCTGAGGAATCCACCGGCGCGAAAAAAAAATATTCGCTTTTGAAGACCCCCACACGTCTGAAGCCGACGATACCTTCCTGAAGCCCAAGCGGCATCTTTACGAAAGGTCAGATGTCGTTAATTGTCTTGCGTAAGGCCGAAACATCTGCATTGTCCGAGATCCACTTGAGACTAGCAAACCAGCTGCGACGGGTCTCGTCACTAACGCGACAAAACTTCGTCGGATTAACCTAACAAAGGATAATCGGAGCGGTGCTTACGTGCGACAAATTGTCAAAACACGAGCAGCAATCGGAGACTGATGATATAGCTGCAATGCGGAGCGTCCGTGACGGCGAACGGAGTCGAATTTGCCAATCCTAACGCGCTGGATTACGTGTCGAGTCACAATGCACCACCGAACTGTGGAGCGATAGCGTGTCGCCGACGCGTTCCGAAACGTTGAAACTATCCACCACGCCTGCTCTGAGAGTCCATCGATTTCGCTTAGCGTTCCCCGCCGCACAACATTCATACCCGCCGCTGAACAGATGACGAGGCCTGAGCGCACCCGCCTGTCCGAACATCTACCAGCCGCCTGTCACTCCAGACTGTTACTGGCCTGGCCTCTTCTCCTCACGAGAGCCACGCTGACGCAGTGACACCGACGCGCCCGTGAAACCCCCAGCGTCCGGTCGGCTCTCTGACGCTAATGCGGCCCGTGTCCCGTCCGTGTTTCAACACATCAGCGCCGGCTGGCCAACAAAAACCCGCCGCAACGCCGCTAAAAACGCCCTGACGGCAGCCGGCGCCGCCCGACGGAGAACGCCGCGTCCAGCTCCCAACGGCGGGCCAGTATTATCGAGAGGCTGCCATTCGCCGCCGCTCGACTGCGGAGAGACCGGTCCGGTCCGGGACGCTCGACTGTGGGGGACCAGTCTGGTCCGGGACGCTCGCATGTGGAGCGACCGCGACCACTCGCTGCTCGACTACGAAAACTGCTCTTCCCAGCTACTCTCGTTCTCATGGAACAGCGGCCGCCGCTGCCTACCCGGAACTGTTTCCCGCCATTCCCGCCTCTGATCCTAGGAGGGAACGGTCAAAGCTGGATGTGAAGTAGGACAAGCTGTCCTGTCCAGTCCATCGTGGTCAAGAAAAGATCAACTCGCTTGGAACAAAAAAATTATACCCATACATGCTTAAGGGAGTCGTAGAACACAGCTTACAATCATGTGAAGATGAACACGTCACAGTCCCGAGGTCTAAGCTGCATGTTTTATCTCCGCTCGTCACGCCCCTCCCCCCCAAAAAAAGAGTCCAACAAATTCTGCATTGCACACAAACGGAATGAAAATATAAGCACTGGCAAATCAAGATGCCTAAAATATGTAAAGATATTTCATTCCGTTTTCCGCAACATTCTGAAGATCAGTGCATTGTGTTTTATTCACATTTCCTGACCGACATATTCATATCAAAAAGAGACGTAATAATGAATGCTGAATGACTGACCGACCAGTTCTAGCCAGCTTGTCAAATCCCCAGGCTGGTTAGACATGCCATATCGCCAATGTGACAGCACAATGAGTTGTTAAAACGATAAAGGCCGGCAGCAGGACGCTTCTGACTTTGAACCGCCGCATAAGTTCCTATCCGAGCGTCACTGTCCGACGAAAAAAAAACACGCAAAAACGCATCCATCCAAAGCGCGGCGAGAATTCGCACGTCATCACTGGACTCCACAGCCACAGCCCACAGCCGACTCCACAGCCACAGCCCACAGCCGACTCCACAGCCACAGCCCACAGCCGACTCCACAGCCACAGCCCACAGCCGACTCCACAGCCACAGCCCACAGCCGACTCCACAGCCACAGCCCACAGCCGACTCCACAGCCACAGCCCACAGCCGACTCCACAGCCACAGCCCACAGCCGACTCCACAGCCACAGCCCACAGCCGACTCCACAGCCCGGCAGCGGGCCGAATGCGCCGCCTTCCGTGCGCCGATCGGGCGCCGAACGTTCGGCGCCGATTCGCGCCGGCTCAGCGGTCCGACACGGAACACCACCGGCTCAAGGAACCGCCTCGTTTGGCCGATGACGCGGGCGATCGGACGGCCGTCTGACGTCGGCGGTGTCTCCGGCGCGGCTGCGGCGATCAGCGCCGCACGGCTGCGCCGAATTTGCCGCCGGCCGAAATGGCACGGCGCTGGCCAGCTGGGACCGCCGGCTCATTAGCATGCAAAGCGGCCGGGCCCCGCCGCCTGATGGACTGCGTCGTCGCCGACGCTCGGTCCGGACCGCGGACGATCTCTGTCGTCGCCGACGCTCGGTCCGGACCGCGGACGATCTCTGTCGTCGCCGACGCTCGGTCCGGACCGCGGACGATCTCTGTCGTCGCCGACGCTCGGTCCGGACCGCGGACGATCTCTGTCGTCGCCGACGCTCGGTCCGGACCGCGGACGATCTCTGTCGGCGGCGGCGGCGGGACGCACGGGATCGTGCGGGGAGCGTACGGTATCGGGTCCGCCGCTTCCGGAGTGGAGCGATTTGCAGACGCCGACCACCGCTCAGTTAGGGCGTGATTGGCCTCAGACTGTTAATTGGCCCCATACATCGAGATCCGATCCGGTCGGAGCCGACTGAAAGACCCCTGCCGATTCGAGACAGACCTCCGCCGACCCGAGGCAGCCAAGGTTCACCAGAACTGACGTGAGCTGTCTGGTCCGATCCGAGCCGCCGTGCCTCGTCTGCTGGTCGAAACACCAGTGGAGACTTCAGGCCGCGCGGGCGGGAAACAAACAAACCGTCCCGACGCCGGGGCCGTCGGCGACCACGGACCCCAGCTCCCCCCCCCCTCCGACGGAGTCCCGCGGGCCCCTGAAGATCCGGGCACGAACGGCGCCTGGTCTCGTCGGGAGCGGCGCCGGAGGGCAATTTCCCGCTCCGCAGGTCTGCCAGCCATCCACGCCACGGCCCGTGACGTCACGACCCAGTCTCAGACCCGAATCGCCAGGCATGACAATTAGCCGAGCTGACCAGGTGGTATGCACCGCGGCAGCATTCCGTGCATCCTCCCGTTCCCGGCAGCAACCACGTCCTGTCACCATCTGGGTTTCTGGTTGTTTGCCGCTTGATGCAACTCGACCTTGTGAGTGAGCCTTGTGTTCCCGCCACGTGGACACGGACACTCGCGATCCGGGGATGTCGCGCACCGCATTCCGTCTGGCGCAGCCAATGCTTTAACCAACGTTCCGCAGTGAGCCCACGGTAGGCTGGTCAAGCAGAAAATTATGGCAGACCGCTCAGACACGACAATTAGCGGGTTAGTCATCAAAGCAAATCACTGACCCTAGTCCCGCGACGATCCCCCTGTGACTGGTCTTCAGCATCATCTGACTGGAATCTTGAGCATCCTTCCGGTCATCTGATCGTCTGGTGTTTGTTGGATGTCTACCCAAGTATGGTATGTTATACTAACTATGATGAACTATGCTGCCACCCAAAACATTTGCGGTAAATAAGCTCCAGGGACCAGGGCAGACCCGGGATTTGCCCAACGGACAGCCCGAAACCACAACCACAGACCGGCCAAAGCTGTCTGTCCATACACCACGGGACGGGAAAGGCCTGGGGTTTCCCAGTCGCGAGGAGGGGATAACGACTGCACCAGTCTTTTCGGCGCGTCTTTGTATGGGAGGAAACTTGGGGCGGGTCGCAGCTTGTTTAACTCGTCGCGAAAATCGGTCCCAACTCAATGTTTTTCGGTGTTATGCAGTACCGTTTGCGCTATCACGTCATACCAACTCTGGATCTCGTACAAATCACTAGAGCGGTTCCCGGGGAGATTTCTCGGACGCGTGCCCTGTAGATCTGAAATCATTGCAGACGTGCGCACCGCCAATTTTATAATCCGTTCCCGAAGCCAAAATTCACACAACCGTTCGGAAATACAAGCGTGGTAATTTAGCAGTCGTGCTGCGTATACCGTGAGCGTTCACAAAACTAGGTCCAGATCAGCAGGTTGAAGGAGAGATCATTTACCCTTTCTCGATATATTTAGGAATTTCTGTATGTTTCATCAACACCACAGAAATTTCCGGTCCGACAGGCTGAGTGCCAAGCCCCTTTTACAAATCAGAAATTTGCGTTTCAGTGGACATACGGTTTAATACGTGAAGACTTCCCTAATAAGCCGTTACGTCGATGCCAACAGCGTAATCTGCAAAAAAAAAAACAAACGAACAAAAAATGCGGTGGCTACGATCGACAGACACCGCCAGCTACTGAAAACTGGGAGCAATGCCTCTGACCTCAAATCTAAAGTACGAGCGATGCCTTTAGTGATTCCCGTTTCGTGATGACATTCATGAAGAAAACAATTACGTTTCCGAGAACAGGCGGATACTGTTACATGAAACGACAGTTCTATGAAATGACAAATAAATGAAACGACGGATGGGAATAACGGAAAAAGTACGGGGATCGGGAGAAGGTCATTGCCGTTTTTCCCTTAAACCAGCACCGTCACCAGACCTTTTATCCACTTTTTATTTGTTCCCTAGGCCTCTCAATCAAGTTTTTTTTTTAAGTTTTGCGCATAAAAAAATGCACACCAGAATTGCTGGTTTCAGCTATAAATGGTGAAAAACGGGCTATAGCATGGCCCCAAAACCGAGATATCAAAGATGGATGAATCGGCCCTCCCCACTTGGATTAAATCTAGCAGAATAAAACTGCTGCAGGAAATTGGAGTTGTACTTCTACGAAATGACGTTCGATTTACGACCGCGGCCCATAACCGATTCAAGGAACAGACAGCTGCTCAAGGGCGAGAGATAGCAGCGGAGACGCGGAACCCTAGCAAAGTTCCTCCCTTCCATTTCTTCATCTCTCGAACTCCGACTAGTCAAGGCGACAGCGATACCTACCGGCGGATGTGTGAACAGAGCTTTACGAAGGGCGCGCAAGGACAACTGTTTCAAACCTTTGTGTCAGCACGTTTACCTGTCCGCTGGCCACAGATTCCGGCAAGGGAGAAACGCCTTTTCTCCTGGTCTCCTTTCCTAGTTTAACCTGGCTTGCGCCCACGCCAAAACACGTACGGAAAACCCCGCAGAAATGACCAGGGCCGAGAGACTAGCACCGTGATAAGTAGAAGGAAACCGACCCCAGGTACCCTTCTTTACCGCCTCCCTCTCGCAGTCAAGCCTCTACAATTAGAAATCAATGGACTCTGTTCACTGGAGTACCCGGATTTTGCGTATACAAGACAAAGTAATGGGAGTTTTATGTCGGTTTGCCAACGAGAAAAAACGCGTTAAAACGCTTTCGTGAACGACCCCAAAGCGGCAAATATATTCGTTATGTGAATTAATTCGTCAGATGCAATCCAATGGCTTTCATACAGCATAACACGTCATATACACTTTGAAGTCAGACAGAGGAAATGAGCCCCGCTTCACGACGCCATAACCACCGGCCAAGGTTTTGGCGCTCGAGTTATTTTGCAATATATGCTTTAAACTTAGAACCCCAGCAATGACGCCCACAGGTGCTCGGAACAAATCACATGCAAATGTGTGTCACGCCCTTCGTCGAGTGTTCGTAGTGCGTGCTTACTGTGGTGACATGGGTGACGCTTGCATGAAAGTTTGGGATGTACATGTATATGTACATGTATCACCAGGTTCATGGGAAGGTAGCACTAGGCGTATGACATTATACGCAAAACAATGATTTTAAAGCAGCACTTGCATCTCCACAAATCTTGGCAAAGCACCGACTCCGTAGGTTGGGAACACCCAGTAAAACTAGCTGCAATTTGTCAGCGGGCTACAAATCGTCTGCAATCTCTGACCAGACACGACCATGGTCGGAAGACTCTGACGCTCCGAGGCCGAGAACAAATCACGTCCACCCGGTCAGGCCGCTGGGCCGCCGGCCGCCGGAACGTTCTCGAGCCGTGCTGTCGGCGGCAGGCGCGGCCCACTTAGCCGACCGCCTGGTTCGCGCGCCGCTCAACAGATGGCAGCACCACCCGCTCGCTAATTGACATTTTTCGTCGTCGGCAGCGATTGGCCGGCGGCGCGCGGTCGGCACCGCCTTGACGGCCGCGCGGACGGGCGAATTATCGCGGATAAAACGCGACCGGCGCGGCGGCGGACAGCAGCCGCAGTCGCCGGCAGAGGGCAGCATTAGCGGTGGAGTCGACCGCCGCCGCCGCCGCCGCCGCCGCCCACGCGGGCTGCCGCAGTGGCCGCTGACGGGCACCGGCAGGTATTGGCACTGTTGCGGCCTACAGTGAACACGGCGCCACCCGCGCCGAGCAGAGTCTGCCCGGCAGGGCGCCCTCGGGAAGAGCCAGAAAAACGTCAAACCGGCGGACGAATCTCCGCCAGGGGTGTCGAAAAGAGGTCGAAGGTGATGTACAGGGAGAACACTGTTTGAACGGCAAGATTCGCCGACATAGCTCGAGCACAGCAGGGATTCGCTGGCCTTAGGTCTGCCAGTTGGCAGTCTTCATCGGTCAGGTACAGAGGCAACGGTGGGAGCAGGTCAGGAGTATATGCGCTGGGAGCTCCCATTTCCGAGAGCTGATTTTCTCCACACCTTTTTTGTTTTCCCCAATAACATTTCCCCTATGACATTTCCCCTATGATTTCGGCAATGGCCACGCTGAGGCCGAGGTGCTCATCCGATCCATACGTATCTGATTGGCCAAGGAGAATATGGGAGCGGAGAATATCCGCTTGGGACCACAAGGAATCGGAGGAGAACAGCTTACACCGCACCGTGCTGTGAAGCAAATCAATACGTCTGCTGGGCCCGATGATCAGATGAACGCTGGACCACGCCTACCACACATGCAGAGGCGACAATATCTCTGGGCGTAACATCCAGGGTGGTTTAACTTACTGCTGTATAATAAGACTGTCCTCAGGAGAACCAGGTTCATTGTGGCCATACCAGTAGGAAATGGGTGACTCTCTGAAGTCGAAGGCACAGAGGGGCAAAACAGGCCAATTACATATTCGCTGGAACGTGCGCAGCAAAGGTCATGCATACCTAGATGCCTACTGGATAACCCAGATTGTGAAACGTCACTGCGGCACCTTCGCACACTATAAACAGATGGACGGAGAGGCCTCACCCCTTCCAAACGTCCCCGACATTTGCAGGAAGGAACGTACAAAGGGGTGTAACTTTCTGCTTTCACAAATCTAGTTCGTGGGCGCACAAGCACCAACAGGCTAGATTTGTGCACCCACGAACATGGTCTCTGCATCCACAAGCCAAAAACGTGTATGACCTCCAAAAGCAAAACTTGAACACTTTCACAACACGAAAAAGACCTGCACTTATATGTAAATACAAAGAAAGCTGGTATACATATATGTATGGACATCCACTATTCCTAACTAAAAAAAAAATGCAGCACAGAAATGCACCCCGGGCAGTATCCAACGTGCACAAACCACCTTAATGGTAACAAAATTTTCGTTTGTTTGGCCCCCCCCCCAAAAAAAAAAATCTCCGCTTTCCGTTATATGGGAATAAAAGTGGCCGAAATCCACTGAGTTTTTGGCTTCAAGCGGGATTAGGTCTGCTGGGGCCCCACCCGCAATATGATCTTGGCGCCTGAATGCACCCACAAAGGATTTTGGAAAAATTACACCCCTGGACGTAAACGGATCGCAAATCGTCGATACTTGTTTTGCTTGGTGTTGCACGATGTCGTCTTAGCATACGCAAGAATTACGCATTGTGGAAAGCTCGTAGCACTGAGCAGACAAATCCAAATCCCGAACGGGAAAATTATAACTACAGCAACCGGAAATATGCGAACTCGTTAACCAAATCTATAACCACTCGGATTCACTGAGGCATAGAACAATTTCAGAAACGTTCAACGACCCAACCTGCCACAGATCGCGATTCAGCCGATCAATACAAACCTCAGTGAAATTTACTCATTTATCGCCCGGCGTTGAGCCGATGTGGGTGGAACATCCATTACCCACGCAAGACACCGCAATGTTCTCTGGATTCACTCGACGCACGACTACGGACGGCCTCCAATGAAATCCAATCGGCCGTAACACACAGACCGATCATTTCGTGCACAGCATTCCCGGCAACAGAACGATCCGGTCCCAGCAAGATCCGTCTGAAGCCAGCAAAGTTAAGCCCGCCATCTCTGAAGGCCTCGACCCTGTCGGGGTGGCGCGATGAGTTCGCAAATGGCGCGATGAGTATAACGAACTACTCAAGCAACGCATATCTCCTGCAAGCCGAGAATATGCGTCTGAAAAGTGAGTGCGCGAGTTGATACGTTTTGTAGCAGGGCCTCAAAGTCGGCCAGTCGGTGCATTTTACAAATTATTCCAGAACCTAGAGTAATGTTTCATCGAGTCGGATACACGGCTACGACGATGGCACATAAAACAACGCGAAAGAGCAAAAGATGGACCGATCAGGCGAAACAAAGATCAGGAGAGCACGTTCACCATGAGCCGCGCTCGGGACGTGAGACCATATCAGGTCCGGAGCAAAGCGCGACTGTCGCTGGGGCAGGCGGCTCCGGAACGAGGACGCTCGATTACAGGATACCCTACGTATTGACGAGACGCGGAGAGGCTGCGGCTCCGCGACCGAAGAACGGGCGAGACGCCCCGAAACATCAGCGCGCCGGGACCACAGGGACCGGACCGCCACCGGAGCTGGCGGGTCGGGGGCGACACTGAGGGCGGCCGGGACGTCACGGCGGGTAACGAGATCGCGCCGGCCCAACGCTGCCACGGCCCGAGAGATCTGGTCACGAACGCGAGTCTCAGAGACGGACTGGCCCCGCAGTTTATTGCCCCCTGCATCCTGCTCAGATGACACATCGCCGCCACGCCCAAGCAGAGGCAGCACCGGATGCGTGCGAAAACATGACTCTGGATCACGAGTTTCCGGCTTTCCGGCGTTAGAAGGTGGCAGTCTTTTAAACCTAAGAGGATAAGGTTGCAACATATCGTGACAGTGAATACGCGCCCCTCCCGGGAAAACGCGCCGTGGAGAGTCACGCCCAGCACATTCACGACCGACAACGGATTCGTGCAGTGGAGCTGTAGACGTTAAATCGGAGGAAGAAGCTTTCTTGACGAAATGGTTAGTTCTGAGGAGAAAAATAATTCCAGTTGGATTCATCAGCAGGGAACTGAACAACGTACATGACAGGACTGCGACAACGATTTCCTTCTGCCGAGGGATTTAAGGACACAGACATGATCAGGAAGCACGGAATCCGGCAGCCTGTTGCCACCGCCACAGGACTCTTACAAGTTCGCGTGGAAGGTACGAAGGGAGGTCGTGAAACATAAATAATAAATATTGGTCTTTTTGAAGGAAGCCTCCCGACGTTCTGCCCCGGGATGCTAAAACGTTCCGACTTGAAGTCTGCGACAAAAAAGGGTACTTTCACCTGACGCTTCGTGCCAGAAAGGCTTCTGACTGGAAATTTTTACGGCCTCCCATACAAAACATTTTAATGCACACTGCACAAGCTAAAATGAGACTTTCCTGGCAACTCATTCCACCACACAACACTAGCAGGGCGATCGTAAAGATCCTTTACCGTGCCATCCGGCATCATGGTATCTTTTTCAGGTTTCACCCCAACTCGGCGGTAAAAATATTGTATGATTTCCAATTCATTGGCGGACTCGGTGAAAGGTCAGCGACAAATAGGTTTATTTTCCAATGGTTCGCCAGGTCAGCAATCCCCTGTTTTTACCAGCGGGAACTGAATGTACCGCGCTAGACAATGGAATATGCTAAAAAATATCTAGATATGGTAAACAATGTGATTGCAAGAGAGGGTTTTGGCCGCTGCGACTAATCTGAAGCGCGCGGCGACCTTCAATGCCCGGCAGCTTGCAGGCAGTCAGTCGTATGGTTTCATGATTAGGTATACACCCTGCTGACTTCTTTGGCGATACTACGATTGTCTTGTCTGTACCGACGAGATGCATGGACGTTTCATGGAATGGCGGTAAGGTGAACCCGGTCACGGCAGAATGTAGCCTGTGATTATCCAGGCTGCATTTTCAGAGGGCACAGAAGGTTGCCGAAGCGCCACTTCGCGGGGAAACCCCACAAACCTTCCAGCTGAACGCACAACAGATTTAACACAGTGATGTCCCATTGCTTGCAAACTCTAAAGGTCTTTATTTCAGCATTAGCAAATTAATGCACGGGCAGTACAAATTAATCTTGTTGGCCATTGTCTGATTCACTTTAACTTGATTAACACGAACATTAAAGGCATCGCATATGTGCACTATCTAACTGCTATGGATTCCGTAAGGCAACGAGCCAGGCTTTCTTTTGCACTCATCCAGAGAATTTATAATCCATTGTCTCCAAAATCTGAAACTAAAGCGCCTGAATTCTTGGTGGCGGCAATTATTCCTTGGTATTAATCAAATGACAGTACATAGCTGAGCTTTTCAGTTGTGTGAAAATGATACTGAAAACTGCGGCCATGACAGAGGCTTTCAATGATGACTCCAAGACGAGCCAGAACCTGATTGCGATGTTGGACGTGAACTTCATTGTCATTCTAAGTCATGTGACATCGCACCAGGCTGCTAGACAATTTTACCTATATTAAATTTGGTCGGCGACAGAAAAGGCCCTTTTAGTACCCCTGGTTTCGCCAACCTTGCTTATTTCGGAGAGAGAATCAGCCAATGGATCGTCCGTCCCTGCCTGGTTCAGCGAACGGTGAGAGGGTGTGTCGCCCGCAGAAGACGACCCAGGAGAAACCACAGAGGTGACCCGGGGTGTATTCGCAGCGACCAGGACAATGTTGACTTTATGCCGTCGACGTCATCCATCACGTCACACCTCAAAGATTCTGCGCGTTTTGGTGTTTGCAGCGACCCCGACAACGAAGATTCTATGTGACGTCACGTGGAATCTTTGTCGGATGCGCAAAATATTTTTGCGTTACTAGGTCAAAGTAAGAAACAAATGGCGCAATGGGTTCATTTAACTGTTTGGGTTACGCGCAGTTTCCACCGTTACGGCGCACGTACGTGAGGATCAAGGCTATTTAATAATCATGCGAATCAGACAGTGGCATGGGAGAACTGGTCATATATAGGTGACCTTACTGATGTTTGAAAGGACCGGCCAGGAAAAGCAGGAACCGAAAAGAACACAAATTATCATATTACCTCGCCGGCAGCCAGTATATTGCACTTGAACGTCAGATCTTTGAAGATTAAAGCGTCTATTCAAACTCGTCAAATACAACAGGTTTGTAGTCGATTCACTGCTGATGCACGATGTTCGACGTCCATCTTGAGCAGGATATTTCAGGTGTCCTGCGTCAGTCACTGACAGATACGCTGATGTCTTGCATGCAAAGTTACTGCCATCAATCTCACAAACTGGTAACCAAAAAGAAAAACAGACAAGTACAGAGCACGGACAACAAAGATTCTACGTGACGTCACGCAGAACAGAATATTCATCGCGCGCTGCGAATACACCCTCTGTCATCGCCCCTCACACAGTGACGGGGCGATGACAGCACTTGGGTCAGGCCGCACCGGACCACAGAGGTGACCCGTTCACACAGTGACGGGGAGATACCAGCCAGTCCAGGCCGCACCGGACCACAGAGGTGACCCGTTCACACAGTGACGGGGAGATAGCAGCCCGTCCAGGCCGCCAGCCGGGCCAAATCGTGCCCTCGGGCGCCCAGACCCGGTGTTATGCTGGCCGATACCCGGTGCTGGCCTGGGACTACATTCAGCTGCTCTGGTTACTCGGCGCTCATCTTTGGCAGGTTATTGCGGCGGGGGTCACTCGACTGAAAGGCCAGACTGAGATCTCCAGATGGAGAGCCTGGCGCTCAGGAGTTTTGGGACCGTGATCTGCAGACGGGATTGGAGCCGACTGCGCGACCCTAAATGCAAATGCAGGCACTGCTAAGAGTAACTAAAAGCGATGTGACATGGCGGTGGTGCAATAGTCATTATTTTTGTAACTTTTCAACATGTTCTCATTGGAATGATACGACGAAAAAGTACAACACTTGTTTTGTCAGCAGTTTCAACAGATCATTTTTGCCACCGAAACTGGTGGCATTACGCAGCTCCGATTGCAGAGACTATGCTCACACAGGTCTGAGCATGGGCGTGGGGGCACTGGAACCGTCGGGAAACAACAAGATTGGACACAGACTTTTTAAATACAGAACATCACACCTGTTTCATGATTGGAGCAGATGCTAGAAATCTTGGGCGGCGCCGTTTTACCGAGAAAGGCATCAAGATAAACCACTGAACCCGTCGGATAAGCGTCTAGTCACGTAGCCGGCTGCCCAATGAATATTCCTCGTGGCGGCGCGAGGCTGACGCTCCTTCTCGCTCCGGAAGTGCCGCCGACGGCAAACCAGGACCGGCCGATCACCTGGTGACCACTCCGGCCATTTCACCAACGGCAAGGCGTAAATATGAAGTCTGCATGCTGCGGTCAGCCAAGGTGAAACCAGACTTCGAGTTTTACACACCCGAGCAGGAGTGTAAAGCCGAGCCGCGGCGTCGGTGCGACAAGTAACCACGCGCTGCCGCAAGGCGACCAGACGGGCTCGAAGCCCGGCTGCCGGCGGTGGACGGCCGGAAGGTTCCGGGAAAACCAGGCGGACAGTGACACCGGACCGGGCATCACCAACGCGAGGCGGCCGAGACTCGTCAGCAGGAAGCTGGCGGGCCGACCTTGGAGACGCTCGGCCACAGACCGCCCGGGTGACCTTTCAAAGGATGTACCATCTGACGCCATTAGCGCCGCAGTCTCCCACGGCGACCGGCGCGAAGGCCGGGGAAGCTCGACGAGACGGGTCATCTGGCCGCTTCGGAGCATGACGTCACCCGATCCAGAGCTTAGGACTCGAGCCTGGAGGTGGGCCGGGTGCCGTCCGGTGCCGTCGGGCCGCCGGCTTCCGGCCGCCGGCGAGCCGGGCGGACTGGGCGTGAGGCACGCCGCCAGCCTCGTCTCGGCGTCAACAGATGGCGCTGCCGCCGCCGGCGGCGGCGGCGGCGGCGGCGGCCGGAACGGGCCGTTCTGGTCGGCGGCCACGCGGCCAGAGGCGGCCGGCCGGCGTCGGCAGCGCCGGGCCGGGTCTGGGTCGGCCGCTGCGCCGTGTTTGGCAGCTGCCGACCGGCCGGTACCCCCACACCGCAGCTGGGGGACGGCGCCCCCGCGGCCAAAGGGCACCACGATAGTTGGTGAGGGGCGACGCTCCGCCGGCGGGCCGTCCCCGCCTGCTGACCCCACCCCATGTTATCTGACGTTATCTTCGGGTCTTTATCACACCATCTCCCGCCGCCTCTCCGGACAGCCAGTTTTGGCCGGTTGCAGGGGTGGGGGACGGCCCGGACCGGCGGGTTACGGGGACCAGCTGTGCGCTGTCAGGCGTCGAAAGACCACCCAGGCCGGCCGGCGGACGACACAGCCGCGACTGCTTCGGCTGCACAGCCGGCCGACGCAGCCCGTTCACCTGGCTTCAACCGGCCGCTCTTTCCGTCTGCCTCTGGCCGATCAGTCCAGCCGTCTGCCTCCGCCACACCGCGCAACTGCCTCTGAGGATTTCAGACCGTCCATTTGTGGCTCTCGGCAATGTCCGTCGGCGCCAGATACGTAAACAGTGGCGCGTCGGGGTCGGCCCCTTCAGACTCCATCCGCTCTGATCACGCCCACTCGGGCGGACCCAGGACGTGTCCTCAACGAGAAACACGTGCCACTCCGACCGGCCGCCAGCGTCGAGCGGCGCAGGACGCCACGTGATGGACTGACGGCGTGAAAGCCGCGCCGCCTCGGCGGTCACGTGACCCACCAGGGACTGAGACGCGACGAGAGCGCGGAGAGATCGGACCCACGACGGCAGTCAGTTCTGAACCTGGCAGGTCGGGTCACGTGCGGCAGCCCGCCTCTGACGGCTTACCTGCGGCACGCCGGCCGACAGACCTCGCCGGCGAGACGGCGAGACAACGGCCTGTCGAGCTCCGAACAGCGCGCGCCTCCCGGCAGCTCTGATTTCCGAGCTTTCCGCCTCCCGGCAGCTCTGATTCCCGAGCTTTCCAGCTCGCCACGCGCGCGGCCGGCCGCCTCACGGACCATGCCTCGGCCTCGATGGAATGCAGGTCGTCCCCGTGTTGCGTTCAACCCTTCGTTGACTTGGGCGGGTCACTGCGTCATGTCGGAAAGGTCATGTCCCTCCGGAGCAAAGCGGTGTCCAGGTGACGCAACACTTACCCCGGTCCGCTTAGAATCCGACGCAAAACGAGGACAATCTGCATTCCATCGGGGTCCCGGCACGGTCTGTCACCGACGCCTTCACCCGCCGCACGGTCCGGCCTCCCGTGTCGCCTCGCCTCCCATCTGCCCAGCGTAGCCTGTCCGGAGCCGTGCGGTTGGACGGAGCACCCTCAGCTCCAGGCGGGCCGGCCGATGCCGATCGAGTCGGCGGTCAAGAACCACGGGCCGGCCGGTCCAGCGCCGGACAGCTCAGCCACGCCGGTCCAAGTGGACAGCTGAGACCACCGTCACGAAGGCCTCGGCTGAGATGGCCAGGTCCGGGATATTGCAGGCAGGCAGGCCGACCGCGCGGCCTGTCGGGTTGCGATATCAATAAACCTGCGATAAGAGCTGATTAAGAAGTTGCGCGATGGGTCATGATTATTTCAGCAATGCCCACCGGGGCGGTGTAAAACACCTGGGCGTTCGAGCCTACAGGAAATAATCCTGGCACTGGCGCCATTACAACACCTCCAGAATTGGCCCGGTCTTTGAGCCATTTAAGCGGCCATCCTTCAGGACATATCACATAAGAGTGTCATCGCAGCGAAGACAATGTCCTGTAGCGAAAGCTCGCACAAGCGTTAAGCGCTCTTTTGCGACAGCACGCTGTTTGGGGAGAAAAGACGGCTGCTGAAACCGTGCCGTTGGCGTGTCGTTCGGCGGCTAGCGGCTCGGCCAACGTGGCTCTGTTCCAACGCCAGAGCGAACGCCTGCAAGGCTACGGCACACTCCCAGGAACACTCATCATTACTGCCTACGGAACACTGGCAAAGGTCAGAGCGCAAAGCCGAAGGTGGTGCTGAATGGACAACTGGTTACCTCGCGTTTTAAACTAGGTTCTGCCCCTCAATATACGACGCTTGGGTTTGGATATTGAAGTTTTCATGACCAACCCTTCATGCAACGTCCATAGTGCAATGTTGAATTTTGCCAAAAGCTGACACGTTCGTTCTCTGCGCACTCCTCGAGGTGAACGTTCTGGCGCTAGGTTTGCGCGATCGTCTAACACAGGTTTTCGTCAGGCCTAAGAGTGCATTACAACGGCCCTAAAACAGCGCCATCGGCCGGAACTCGTCGCACGTCATGCAGCCTTCAGTCCTGATTAACACAACAGGCCTGCCCACCACAATGAGTCATCACCACGAGCGAGCCCTGTACAGTTTCACCTCCAGGCGAGTGCTCGTTCTACCGCCGTCCTGCGTTCACCGGGCTCGGTAAGCTTCCCGGTCCGACGCCGCAGCCACAGCCTCGTCCAGAGACATCCAAACGCTGACGGAGCAGGCACGGAACCCTTCGAGCCAAAGCCCCGATCGGCGGCTGCGGCAGCCGGAGCCGTGACGTACCTATTCCGCGATGCTCCTCCGTGCCCACGACCATGCCTTCCTGCCGGATCGCGACTGCGGCTATCACACGCGCAACCCAAGCAGCTCAGGAGCACAGGCGGCGGCCGCACGCGGCGGCGACGAGGCTCCAACTGCCGACAGGCCGGCGCCCATCGTCCCCCCGCCGGCGCGGCGGCCGCCTGTGTCGTCATCAGCTGGCCAGCCGGCGCGCCTCTAACAGCTGATCGCGGCCGACACACGCGCGCCGCGCCTCCATTTTGTGCCGGCGCGCCGGCGCGCCGCGGCGCCACGTGAGGGGGGCCGATCCTGCGGACCCCGCCTGTTCCAGAGCCGCGATCAGGGGAAGCAGCGGACAACCCTGCCGCCCCGGCCAGCGACGGGCCCAGAAACGTCCAGAGATTCAGCGAGCTTCAAACCATGCCTTTTACGAAAGAGCTTGAGCTCCGCCCATTTCAGCGGTACCGCTGTTTCGTCTGTACCCCGCCCCCCCGAAAAAACATGCCTGGCCGCGCTCCTGGCCGGTGGCCCCTGCCGTCCGCTGCTGGTGGGATGGCGGGACGGCGACACGACCCAGGCGCAGGGCAGGAAGTCTGGGATTGGTCCCAGCATGAGGCGGATTAGGCCCCACATGTTTGACGCCGCTGATGACCTTTTAATAGGTGTCCAGTTCGTTCTCAGGGTAGAGCTAATGCCCAGCAAGGAACCGCGAACAATTAGCTTTCCTGGCTAGAAAACCAGCACCACCCTCCTGTCCAAAGACAAAAAAAATCCCCGGAGCATATGTGCCGTGACTTACTGTCCATTCTAAGCCGGCGGCGGAGGTTGTTTTCAAGTCGGATACAATTCAGTGAATGGATTAGACACTTTTAGCAATTACCGTAATTTAGCTCCGTCCCGTTCGGAACTGCGGAGGGTTTGGCTTACTTTTAATCCGCAGAATGTATTTAACATGCCACGCCTCGCGGTGTCGTTGAAAGGGTTCATAACGGCTTCCCACTTACAAAGATGCCGGACATGTCACTTTTGAGACGGATTGGTGGGTGTACGCCCATATGTTCTTTGGGGTTCCAAATCACTGTGGGCGCCAACCCCACATGGTCTCATAACCAGCATTTGCGACACCGATGCACTCACAAAAATATAGAAAATTACACCAATGAAAGATGCGGAGTTCCTGTGGCGCATGCCGTATATATTCCATAACTCCCCAAGTGCACGGTTTCGTATTCCAGTTCCACTGATATATCCCCGACACCAAACGAATGATTAAATCGTCTTACTGGGGCTGTTTTGCACGCCCCAATGGAATTTCTGTCGACGTCTCCGCCCAGAGTGTCGGGCATACCTAACCGTCCGGTCAGCAGAGGCACATCGCCGTCAGCACATGCTCTCGGCGGCGGGCAGCTCTGTCCCCGAAGCCCTCCGTCCGGTGCCGCTGGCGGCGGTGACAGTTCGCTAGTGTTCGGGACCACGGTCACAGCTCACGGCGTGACGGCGGACGTCACGGCGGCAGTCAGGATCGGGCAGGGGACCGCGCAGACGGGCCGCCTGCAGTACGCCACGGCGCCAGGAGTCACAAAATGGCCGCGCCGGCGCGCCCGCGGCCGCCGCGCCCGGAACAGTCTGCGTCTCGCGCAGTTACACAGCGCACTTAACAACTGGGGGGAGAACGCAGTCATCCTGATCGATTTAATTACGCATTGTAGGTGGGTACGACTAGATTCAATAGAAAAAAACGTGAAATCCATTAAAAATTCTGCAATGCATGGCGCTAAAATCACGTCACCCAGGGATTTCCGAAAAAAACTGTTTGGAACTTGTATGCAAAGCCATTGAATGGAAAGAATCATCTTAAGGGTTTTCTAGGCTCAAGGCGTGACAAGAAATAGGTTACAACTTTTGTTGCGGTTAGAGGACCTTGTTTAACAGAAAAATAAAATAAACAGGTTATGTTTCAGTGGTTTCATCGCGATACCAAGATGTTGTATTTATAAATCGTCAAAAAGAGGAGGTTTAAGGAGGACTTCTACTAAGATAAGCAAAGAAAGTGACTGTTTCTATCACATGTGTTGGTGTTCGTGTTCAATCCGACTAGGTCTATGTTCACTTCTAGTCATCAAAATCAGGGCTAACGCTTTAATCCCTACATTTCAGAGGCCTAGTAAACCGCAATATTGCTATTTTTAAGATCTGGCATATTGTTTCATGGCCAGATAATAAGGTCAAAACCGCCTTTAAAAAATGCACATGAGAATAAAAACATCTTATTCTGTCTGGTTACAGGTCCTCAAGACAAACGCAACTGCATTCAAAATGACCAGATAGGAGCAAACTGGTCAGGTACGTACTACCTCCACACCGGCGGTGAAACGCCCGAATTTAGGGAGGGTGGGCGCACGCCATCTAGAAATAATTTATTTATTGTTAAGGCCGCAGAGTTACTGTTAAATTTACGTGCTCAAGCTGCTTATATGTGAAGGGGGGCTGAAGTCTTCACTGGCTCCCCAGCGCCTACATGTTTTTTTTCGGCTACTTTTACAACACATTCATTCGCCTGCGTCAGGAAAACGCCAGAATGTTTTCAGAAATCTAAATCTGAAGAGTTATACCGTGCTCACGTCACCCGGCATGCACCTCTTGTCGTCATTTAATTTTTGCTGAGCCCGCATGGTCCGCTCGCCGGAGGGAGTCCATCAACGTCTGTTGTCCCCACCAGCATTTCGGTAAAGCTGTGCTGTTTCTTTTTTTGATCTTCCTTCCAGGGGTGTCGATTTGTATTCTTCTGGGAGGGGCCTGGCCCACCCAATGTTGATTTGCCCCTCCCTCCCCCATGATGGTTCGGGTCCCTCCAATATTTTCCGCAAGTTTTAAAGGGAAATGAGTAGTAATAACGAAAAGAACGGCCGCAATAGATAACAGATACGCAGAAAGTAACGAACAAAATCTAAAGCGATGTATCTATCATCTTTCTGTCTTCTATCCATCTATCTCTCTCTCTCTCTCTCTCTCTCTCTCTCTCTCTCTCTCTCTCTCTCTCTCTCTCTCTCTCTCTCTCTCTCTCTCTCTCTCTCTCTCTCTCTCTCTCTCTCTCTCTCTCTCTCTCTCTCTCTCTCTCTCTCTCTCTCTCTCTCTCTCTCTCTCTCTCTATGGGAATAAATGCAGTTTTTATTGGTAAATGGTAACAAAGAACAAACATAAATTTCCGCTGTGCAAAATAAAGTGGGCTAAATCCGTTGAGAAACCCACATTTCGGGGAGGTTAGACTGTCGGGCCCTCGTCTCGGCCCTCCAAATATTTACAGAAATCGACGCCCCTGCTTCCTTCGCTTCAGAACAATTGAGGCGAAAAAGGCGAAAAAACAACAAGAAACCGAACAGAGCAGAACTCTGTTGCATGTGCGCTCTTTAGCAAACTCAAGCGTTATGGACAGTCATGCTTTTCGAATGGTTGTATTTTCTGCGTAATGCGTAATAAAAAAAATTAATTTTTATTATTATCATTTGATCCGAGTGGTTTGACAGAACGCTGTTCGGGATCGCAGCATGTGCTAGGCACAGCTTGTTGAATCGACTCCATCCCCTACAAACGATCGCGCCATTCCAGGTGCAATGGGTGATTTTGTGGCGAAAGTGTAATGTGTCGCTAAAGGTGCAACACGACCATGTGGTGGTCAGCTTAACCATATGTTGGCCAGTTGCAGCTGACCAGAGGGCCAAATATCGACGGCCGAAACGACTAGAATCAGGACGTTTTGCCAGGACGTGGAGACCAGCGCTTTACCAACTGAGCTACCGATCACGGTTATACTCTGCCTTGCCGTCATTTTATTGATCTGACAGCGCTTTATTTTATTCATGCCGAAAACGACATTTCGCTCTTACGCGCAGTCAAAGAAGAGCGGTCGTTCGGACCACAACCATGCCTCGTGGATGGCCAAACTATATCACTCAACAGGAAAAGCACAATGACCTTTGATGGCGACTTTCCTTCAACCTTCGCGTAAAACGCTCTTTACGGTAGTCCGTGCTCTACCTTCATCTGTCACGAGAGGCTAATTCCTCTCTTGATTCCTCTCTCCCCTCGGAAAATCCTGTTGCTACGCCTGCGCTGAACGGAGCGAACCAGACTGCCACGAAAAGCAGCAGTTCGCCGTCTCGCTCAAACTGCTGGGCTGGAGCTGGAATAAACCTGATCGGTCGAAAGACGGGAGGCGAAATACATTCGACAGCTTTAAAATTCGGCGATAACAACGAGCTCCAAGCTACCTGGATCACAAGAAGCAGTGGAAAAGCTGACTCACAAAAAAAAACACGAAGCATATCCTATCCGTACCTTCACTGTGAAATCAAACCCCAGCCCTGCTCTTTGTTAAGATTTGGATGCGTCGTGTGGTTTCACTCCTTGCCTGCCACGGGTGAGTTGAAGTTCTGAACTGCTTATGGCAGTTCGCTTGCACCACAGTTTTCGCCGTCTCATCCGCGACTGATTTCATCGCAAAGGTTCGGGTTTTTGTTGTGCGGCCAGAACAGGAGCTAGAGGCTTCGTAAGGAAGCATTCGTACTCGTTTTCGTTAATCCTATTCGTTTATAAAAGGCAATTCAGAGGGGGTTCAAAGATCCGGTCAACTGGCAAACACGTTAAAAAGGAATAGACACATTTTAAACATGGATGAGAAATGGAGGTGAATGAAGTAGGCGAGAAAACAAAATCCACAAAGAGACTAACAACAGGAGCGCGCTACTGCAGACACATGGCTCGTAAGAAAGCGCGACTAGGCGGAGCTTCTTTATAGTTCAGTTTAAGGCTGTTCCGGCCAGCAATGGAACGGTGGCACGGTCGTGTTCCGTACAAGGTCTCCTTTGGGACGAAAGAGCCCAAACACCGTCCCCCACCCATGCACCAGACCAGCCTACCGAAACAGGACTGGTCCCTGCCGGACCAGGTCTGCAGACCGGCCTGTCAGACCAGACCCCAGACCAGCCTGACGGACGAGGTCTCCAGACCACGGTGTCCACAGGCCGGGCGGCCGGCCGCCTCGCCTCGCCTCGAACGGATTTCCTCGCTCGATGGTAATCCGTTCCGGAAACCATTTCCGTGACGCGGCGCCCGTGCAGCGTCTGTAGCAGACGAGGGCGTACCAGAACATGCTCCGGATTCTCGGATCGTGCATGGTCGTGAGCCGTAGTCGCTTCACAGGCCACATCGCCTTCTCCATACAGATTCTGCGTACTGGACATTTACGGCAGAGCTTTGAATTCGAAATGACTGGCCTGCGTTCGACTTTCGTAAATTTATATTACACTGTGTCGTCATCTTGACACTGGTTGCCTTTGACTGTTATGGTTGCAAAGTGTGAAGGCGACTGTCTTGTGAAAACTGGCATCGATGTCCATGACTGAATATGTCCTACTGCTGGGACGGGAGAAAGGTCAGAACAAGATCTGAGATATTTTCTTTCTAAACACTGCCACAGAACTTATGTTAAAATCTCTGTTAATGTATGTGTTATGTAAGTTATGTTATCTTATGTATGTTAATATGCATGCGAGGAGGGAAATTCTCGACCCTCCCATCACCCCAGGATCGCCAAACATGACAATATGTACTTTGCTCTTCAACGTTAAAATCAGGACAATATGACAACTTCTTACCTACTTATCCTACTATTGTTGTTGTTTGAAGGAAACAGACACATGGCAATGGCCCAGGCTGCGGATTTTCCCGAACTGTCAAGGTCATCACGAACATTGTCACCGCTGGTCGGGTATCAGCTCCTTTGGTTGTGCTCGTGGTTCTGCCTATTTTTGTACCAAAGGCCAACTTAACTGTTTTAAGGAATGAACTGAACATACGGTTAACAGCGAATCCCAAGGTTCTAACCGAATCTACAAAAAAAGAACAAAACTTGAAGAACTTGATTTGACACAAGTCAAACGCCCTATGGGAACTCCATTAATTCATGAAACTGGCGTTAAAATCGCTGGATTTAGGGACGGAGATTTCTGAGTTATTACGCGTGGATTAAACTGCGCATTTGGTAGTTTGTTCCCCGCCATCATACGTCATGTTCACCCCGCCATTAAAGCCACAGGATCCATCCCCTGGCACATCCAGTCATGATTTCTCTGCTGCAAGATTTTAGGACCGTTTGTCGATGTTTCAACCCTTGAATGCTTCCTAAGATCTGAAATATGGTAAGAGCAGGGGTAATAAATCCGTCGCTGTAAGGGCGGATAGGAGCCACTCTAAGCTTTTCAGGAACAGCCATATATCTCTCATACGGATAGCCGATGAGCGTCCATGACAAGGCGAGGGTGGAGAACGTATCGACGGTGACGAACAATGACGTCACTTCTTTGCAGAGACCAGCCAGTCTGCGCACGTGCTGCTCGGCGACTGTCCGACTGCCATGAGCTCCACCCAGACCGTCAGTACAGACGCAAACATTTCACGAAAGCTGCAACGCCCTGAGTTCGTGCGCCAGCGGCGGGGTGCCGGCGGGCAGTACCCCGCAGCACTCGGCACCCGTGAGCCGCTGCCGTGGCAACCGAGGCCGGTCACCGGACTCCCGCCGGAGCAGCAGGTGTCCTGCTGAGCATGGCAGCTCCGCAGACCCGGCGGCTGTGTGGCTGGGCAGCCACAGTGCACCGGAGCTCGGAGGTGAGATGCCCACAGGCAACGTCCCAGAGGTGTCATCAACAGGCGGCGCCAGACGTTGCTGGCAGCCGCCGGGTGTGGCCCAGAGGAGGTGCCGACCGACGCTGCTCCACGCCCTCTAGACTAAAAGCTCTGTGTCGGACAAGTAGGAGCTGTGCTGCCCCGTTAACCGTCGGCTCCTGCAGCTCTCAGATCAGCTGTCTATAGCTCGAACAGCTGAGGACAAGCTGTTCACTGTCAGTTCCAGCAGACGGAAAACCAGCTGTTCACTGCCGGCGTCAGCAGCACTACAGTCAGGTGTTCGCTGTTAGCTCCGACAGCTCGAGGGGCACCTAACAGCCGCAGCGGACAGCTACTGGAGCCAACATGTACGCCCAACCGCCGTGTAGAACTCCGGAACAAACCTGTTATGCCTCTCTAGCGCCTGCGAAAAGCCGCTTCTTCATGGGGGCCTTTCACTGTCAGCACAAACTGGCCTACTCTGCGCCGACCAGTGCCAGTTTCGCAACTTTTAGTAACATCTTTCACCGTGCGAAGCAGAGCTCTTCACTTTTGTGTCCTTTAACTCGCCGGAACCCTCCTGATACTCCTTTGATGATGAAAAGCGTTTTTAGTCGTCCGAAAAAAGTTGTGTTTCTGCGTGGACTTCTCAACAGCCGTGTTCTTTTAAACTCCTTCAGACTCAGCAAAAGTTAGACCAAAAGATCATTATGTCATCAGCAGGTAGTTACGTAACCCCGGCTAGCTCAGTTTGCTGGTCATCAAGAGAAATTATAAAACAATAACGATAAGCCCCAGCAGCCAACCACCGAAACGAAGCAATGAAAACCGGACAAACGACGAAAACAAACAGCACGTTCGGGGGACAGATCGATGAATTCCGTTCTGACCACACAGCCCTCCCCGCGCCTGATCTATCCCCAGTAAAGTTTGGTTCCCGGCCGTCCCTGCCGTCCGCGCGCGGCCGACCAACCTCGCGCGCAGCCAGAAGGCCAGCCTCGCGGCCGACCGCAGCCGGGCGGGCGGAGCGCCGCGCCGGGCCGGCCTGACCTCTACAGCGGCCCAGCGTAGCCCTGGCACAGTTCCGCCCGCCCATCTGAGCCCCCTCCCCCTCTGCTGTCACTTGTTCGGCCGACGCGGCGGCGACGGCGCGGCACAGCACGGGCTGATGCCGCGAAATCGGCGCCGTGCGACGATTCCGCCGCGCTGAAGAGCGGCCGAAACTGCGGCGGCTGCGGACGCGGCGCGGCGCAGGACCCACCCCTAAGGATCCACCCTGCACCTAAGGATCCACTCCTAGCTACTGCGCAGCGATCCGCCGCGGCGAGCTCGGGAGGTTCAGCCGTGAACGGCCGGCGGACGAGGTCGCGCGGTGTACTGTGCGGCGTATGGCCAACCCTAGCGCCGGGTCCACCGGGCTTCCCGCCTCAGTCTTCTGTCTGTACGGGACTGTACACGCCACTGAGGGCAGGAGCGCGTTCCCGTGTGTTGCCAGTAGTGTTGCGAAATCCCAGGCGCTGGCGATGAAAATGTCATCAAACTGAGCGGCAATACGTGTCGTATCGATTAGTGTCAACCGTGCCTTCACCGGGGAATCCCATTGTGGGGATATCCCTCTGTAACACTGGAACTGCCAGATGCACGGGAAATCACCCTGCCCTTTCAAAGTACCAGTGGTACTTAAATATGGAATGTAAGAAAATACTGACAGAAGTGCCAATCCTCGGCAATTTTTGAAACACGCTTTTTAAAGTTAGATGTGACCTTGTCGTGGGTTAATTTAGCCGGGGCTTGCACGCAAAACGAAAATTAAGCTTTAGAACGATGGGGAGACTTCAGTAATTTTACATCGACTGTTTCTGGCCGAGGACTGCTGTGAAAATTGCCCTCAGCCTCAGCATCAGCTGCAACGCAAAGCCCTATTACAGACCAGTTACACTGTCTGAGCAGTGCCACAGAACAGTCTGTCGCCTTTCCCGCGCAGGAATGGAGACAGCTTGACGTCGTCTCTTGGACGGCCCAGAACAAACCACATTTAACATTCACGAAATGATTTTGTCCTCTTATTACTGCAACACGAAATATTTTAAAATGTCTGTTTTGTTTGATATTTTCCGACTTCCGTTTCTGGTAAGCAGTAGTTTAGCTGTCGTTTTAGTAACCCCACCACGGACATGCATAACAGCTTTTCAAATCGTTCGCAAAAAGCGCAGTGTGCAAGAATTACATGAGCACAGCCCTGAAACCGTTTTGTACGAAAACAAAACGGGAGAAGACATCTAGCAAGTTTCAAAATGAACTGCAAACAGGAAAAGACTGCATGTGTGCACCCGTTCATCTGTGCATCTGTGATACGTGCAAAAGCATCTGCTTGGTCTACACAACGGCGATAATAACGTATTAGATGACACGAAAGTGTTTTTAACATAACTTCTCTCAACACTAAATCCGGCTTCTAGCGCGCGCGCGGCAAACCTCAACATCAGCCGCTCAACATCCGGCCCCCAGAAGAAAAAAGTAATATTCCCCACGTCAGCTGTTCAGGACGCCCATCATGCCACGGCCACTGACCACTGTATATAGGCCGAGGCCCCGAATCCCCGGCCCGGGGCAGCACATCGTCCCGCGGCCGCCAGCCAATCCCGCGGCCGCCAATGCTCAGATCAGATATGCTAATTGCTCGCGGGAGGCAGACCCGACCGGAAGTGACGTCGCCGCGCGGCAGGAAGTGAAGGCGGCTGGCGGAGATTAGGGCCGGCCTAGCGGGACCGACCGCCGCTGTTTGAAGGACTGGGAAACAGGACCGGCTGACCCCAAACGGGGCTGAGGCCTCCTCCGAGGGGGCGCACGGACCGGCGTCAGTTGGCGCTGAGACTAACGGCCATCAACGCTCAAACCGATGCCATGGGTATTGAGGCAGGCGTCATTTGGAACTGGGATTAGGACTGGACGCCCATGGGACTAACAGTAGGCGGTTCTGCCCTAGTCGTCCCAGCCTAGAGCAGCCTAAGGCAACCTAAGGCAACCTCTAAAGCATACCTGAGAGTTTTGGAAACAACACCGTGGTAGGACCCTGATTCTGCGTAACAATAACGGCGACAGTTGTCATCTTGCAACGGAACGATACCAAATTATTGAAAAATCACATCAGAGACGGAGAGACAGCGAGCGTCTCGCAAACGACGAACAGAAGCCGAGCTAACTCCAGCAGCACCTCGCGGTGCGGAGCTCCCCTGTGCGTCGAGGAGCTTCGAGCCGGCCGGCAGCGGGCCGATCTCCCGACCTCGCGGCGGCCGAACGCCGCCCCGCATCCACGCAGAGTCCCGCGCCGCAGCGAGCTGCCGGCCCGCTCACGTCACCCGGTCAGAGCACTCACCTGTCGCAAACGGCTGGAACTCCGCGGCGGGGGCCAGCCGCGGCGCCGCGTACGGCCGACTCTCCGGGTACACGGACGGCGGTGGCGGCGGCGGCAGCGCCGGCGGCCCGTGCCCGCCCGCGTACGCGTACGGGTACTGGGCGTACTGCGAGTACTCGTGGTAGAGCGGCGGCGGCGGCAGCAGGTGCGGGTGGTGGTGGGCGGCCGCCGGGTAATGCGGCATGTACGGGTAGTACGGCATGTAGACGTCGTGGCGCGGCGGCGGCGGCGGCGGCGGCGGCGGCGGCGGGTACACGGGGGCCGGCGCCCGGTACGGGCTCGGGTACATGTACCCCGGGTGCGGGTACGCCGGCAGGTAGGGCGCGCCACGGTAGGCGCCGGGCGCCGGCGCCGTCCGGCTCGCCGGCGGTGACGGGCTGGACAGGGTCGAGGTGGAAGAGGCGAGCGGGGAGTCCGCCGGCCACCGGGGTGGACCGGCCGGCGGGTCAGGCGGGTGCTGCGGCACCGGCCGGTGCACCGGTACCGGCGCCGGCGCCGCGTGCGGCTCGATCAGCGGCCCGGCCGGCTGCATGTAGCCTGCAACAGACGAGAACAGGGTCAGAGCAGAGCCGGGGAGTCAGAGCCGAGTCAGAGTAGTCTGAACAGAATCAGAATACATTCAGAACAGTGTCAGAACAGAGTCCCGGCAGAGTGAGAAAAGGCGGGCAGCGTATGAAAACAACCAGAACGCAATCCCAGCGGAGAACGCAGCCATAATCGTGAGAGCACAAATGGATACGGTGTAAAGGTTTAAGGACACTGTTACGTGGAAGCAGTCTCTCAGAGTGCCTTACTGATGTATCGTTAGTGTTGGTTTAATAAAGAGAACAGTACTGAAAGTAATCGGCATAAGCCGTGTTCACGGCGAATAATAGGCTGGCAACTTGATTGTGACAATGATTGCGATGATGGCAGCAGGGAGATGAAAAGAGTAGCACAGGCCATCAATGAAAAGCGATTAACCGTGAAGTAGATAAAACCCTGTGAATGGATGTGGTAGATTACAAACGTGCATTGAACATTTTTCGCTGTAAATGACCACAGACACTGGCAGTAAGGACCATAGAAGTAAAAAACGTCGTGTATCCGCAGTTGTGTATTTCGTGACCGGCAGGCGCTCCCGGCGTCATCACCACCCACAGCAACAGTCAGCGATCGCCCCCACGGATACACACTCATCGCACACAAACCGTGCCAAACTGTCGCAGGTGCGCCAGCCATTCCGACCGGGCACTGGCCATTGGTTCTGATAGACTAGCGCAGTGTAACCATCGACATCGCATTTCGAACGGCTTCACGCGGCCGAAAATACATGTTCCGGCTGTCCTGGTGAGCACCTGAACTACATCGTCTGACTTTCGACTTTAAAAACTCCGCCTGGGGTCGGCGTACAAGCGGCGCAATCAATCGCCACGCCCTGCTGCTCGTGCCAAAAGAATTTTCGACCCCAAAGAAAAGGCTTCTCATTCTTAGATCAGACTCAACGAACCTTTCAAAGGCCGCACTCGTTCTAATTTGAGTGGAACTATGGGTGTTGCGATATTGCTCGCGGTTTGTTGGAGTGCGATCGCCCGGCTGCGCTGTCCTCGGCCATAACTTATCATAACTTATCAGCAGCCCAGCGCCGAGCCGTGTCGGGCCCTGGACTCGGTCAGCACCGAGCCGTGTCGGGCCCTGGACTCGGCTAGCACCGTCCACTGCGCCGGCCAGGTCTGAGCTCGGTTTGAGTCCCTGCATGGGACTCTGAGATAGACGTACCGGACTCGCGACGTTTGCAGACACGAAAGCCACGTTCGCAAACTGAATGATTAGGCGTGCCCGGTTACATCAGCTGGCACCGTCTTCAAGGTGGCGTCCGGAAATTAACCGGTGACGTTAGCCAAGCAGCCTCGGCAAGCACGCCCAGTTACCTCGCGGTGACCTCGCTGGGCGCCGAGGAAAGTCGGTAAGCATGACGGCCTGCACGCGAATTGCAAACAATCGGCCCTAATAAGCACTGTAACTGTCGCGCCAATTTGTCGGTATCGTGCTACCGTCACCGGCAGCGATCTGTCTGAACCGCAGATCCATTGACAAGTCGAGTGGCGATCGGGAACTGATCTACAATGTTCCACAGTTGATCGATGGGTGAAACTCGCAACAGAGGCTCCCGGACGGAACCCAGATTTCAGCCGGGGTCAGCTGGCCTCGCGCCCGCTGCCGGCAGCCCGCGACCTCACCCGGCTTCCCGAGGTCGCCGCCAGGTGGCACGCGGCACCGGCGCGGCGACGCGGGCCGTCGGCGCGTGGCCGGTGGACGGACCGCGGGACACTCTCCGATCTGATCAACAGCGGCTCCGGCCGCGGCCTGCGCCCCCTGCAGAGGCCGCGGCACACCAGCCGGGAACACCGGAGCACCCGCGGCAACTCGCGTGACGTCACCGCAGCGACGGCGCTGCGGCGCGCGCGACACGGGGTCCCGAGGCGTGACCCCCTCCTCCCCCCCTCCGGCGCCACCTGGCCTGGCGAGGACGGACGGCCTCTGTGCGCCGTGTCGGCTAATGAAAGCGTCCAGTTGGTGACAGTTTCACAGCCAGCACAAAAGGCTATAATGGCCACAACCCACACCACGTTGTGTCGTAAACATGGGGATTAACACTGGAAGAAAGAAAGGGGTTGGGAGCGCAGTGAGATGGTCCGTCATTTGACTCTGAGTGGACATCGAAGAATTTAAATCATGCAACTGGTGATTTATTGATTAGTTTATTGTTGTTTTATTTGCCATATATATAATGCAAATATAGATTAAATGCGGTATATATATATATATGTGTGTGTGTGTGTTTAATTACAGTCTGCTTTATAATGCTGTTGTCGGTTCAGTGATCATAATGGTGATATTATTGATGACGAACAATTAATTGGCTATAAATGGAAACGGTAGACACTGCTCTCGAAAGAAGATGGGTACAGCTTTCAAAAGCACTGGTCTGAAGCGATAATCGGCGAACTGAGCTTGATAAACCTGGACCAACGGACATACTAATTAAATTTGCACGATGCGTAATGGAACATAGATATTTACCCAGGAGGGAAGGAAGCCTGCAAAATCATCGGGAAAGGATAATTAAACATGTCATACATAGGTAAGTGAAGGAAAGTGTTATCGCTACGTTTTGATCGCAGCTAGTGCTGCCCTTTTCAGGAACAATAATGCTATTTTATTCAGAACGATTGCGACACTCCCTACATCATTTCTGCGGATCGGTACATATTCCCATTTTGGCAGTCAATGGACTGCCGGCAAGTTTGGACCACCAACAATAAAAATCTACGTCAATGCTTAGCGCAAAGAATCGCCTTAAACGAAGGGATGGCATATTGCAATCCTGACAGACCACTTTGTAATGCTTCAAATGCTAAATGATTTGCAAAAAGGTCACAACTATTTTTGAGGACTGTCTGTTGCCGAAGAGTTTTGGGGCCTAATGCTGTGAAGTGTTGCGATTTATGTTTTGATATTTCCTTGTTTTATAGTTTCGCCAATGAGCAGTGTGCACTTGGACGGGTCGTAAGTACCCACCGTACCTTTACGACTTTTCTATAGACCAAGTCGAGGGGATCCAAATGTTTCCGCTTTTATGAAAAATAAAAAGACTTAAATCGAATATCGATGCTGTAAGTACATGATGTAATCTGGCACCCTAATGATACAATAAATCAGTTTCCCAACAAGAACAGGAAAGGGGTAATTGAAACAACGAATTCAAGCTTACATCTGATTAATACATGTTACGGTGAAACATGATTACATTACATGTGCATAATCAGATTCCAACTCACTTCAGAATTCCACCAGCCTCTAAGTGTCTGTACTCTCCCGTTTTTTCTACTTTCTTACAATGCCAGGGCTAATTAAAAGCCCTGGCTATGCTTTTAATCACAAAGACATCTTCTTCCAGATATTACCATTTGATACGCCACAGTAAGGCAACAAAACCTCATTGTTATTAAGACATTTACCATGACATCCTTCGTAGTGAATGCTTCGATGCCAATTAACGCTGAAGTTAAAACCCCAGTATGTGTGTAGCAGCTTACCACCACAAACTTTTAGTTTTGCATACCTAATCCGTTTTTCATCCGACCACTTTGACGTCTCTAGAGCTTTTGAAAAAAGTTGGCAACACATAGCTCATTGAATGGTTCTCCGCTTTGTCAGCTTCGTCAAAACACTCAAGTTTCTTACCAGAAGATAACCGACTTATTCTTCAAAGAACATTTCCGCGCTGATGAAATGGCTGTTATGCATCTGCCAAAGCATTAAATCATCCCGCTGGACAACTCTTCGGAGCCCACGGAATATGAGTTCGGGCAACGGCTCAGCCAAGTATATTCTGTGAAAGACAAGTTTCATGAGGAGCACAAATTATTCTTCCACGTTGATGTAGAAGATCTGTTATTGCCGTGAATGATTCAGCAACAGACAACTATTTTTTTGGTATTCTCAAATAAAACTGACGCCCAGTGTCCAAGGGAATTTATCTTTGGACTGAGCGTTCCGTACCCTGATAGTTTACTGCTGAAGGCGACAACCGTTCCGACTGCCAGCCGTCGTATTACATCACGTGGTGGCCCGTCAAACGCTGGAGGTAACCATAAAACACACACGTCGAAGCCATCCAGACTCCAGAGGCCATATTTTGCAAGGAGTGCTGGACGGCGCGCAGCGGCACAGGCCTGTCTCCGCCGTCCCACTGCCTGGGCGTCTGCCGGCAGTCAGTCGGACGACCCAGGGTCGCCCAGTACGCCCACCCAGGTACCGCCGACAGCAGCGCCGCGCCGCCAACGGCCCGGCGCGACGCAGGCCGGCCCAAGGTCAAACAAACGACCGCGCGCGCCCATATTGCGATGGGGAAACAAATGAGACGTCGCCGGCCGGAGGTGTCCCTCGGTAACTACCGACCGCGACGAATGGTGCAAAAACGGCGCACACAGTCGGACAGGGCGGGCGGCGCCGGTCGGCCGCTGGTCTGCTGTCAGTCTGCCGCCGGCCCGCAGACAGACTGCGGCCAGTCTGTCGCCAGTCTGTCACCGGCCTGCGTGACATGATCAGCCTGCAGTCATCGTGCCCTCAGTCTGCCGTCAGTGTGCTTCCCAGTCTGCTGCCGGTCTGCTGCCAGCCTACTGTCCGTCCGTGTCGTCAGCCTCGGCGCAGGTTCTATGGACGAGACCAGGGTGAATGACGCCGTACCGAGCTCGCCTTAACCAATCGAGCACCAGGATCCTAGAACAGGATCAGTTCCGCTCAGCGTAAAATAGAAGAGCGTGTAGCTCAGTCTGCGTGGGGGGACACCACTACGGCAACTGCCGCCAACAATTTGGCATGCCATACATCCGTGCAATCCTACCGTAACAAACAGGCAAAACGATTAAGTTGCGTCTAAAGAAATCTTCGGGTGGTTCTTAGCTAAAAATGAAGTGACGTAGTATGTGTACATAATTATGCATAAATATGTGCATAATTGGACTGGTCCCAGTTCTGCGTCTGCTAGCGTTTGGCCAGCTCTGCCTCTTGAACGCTCCGGACAGCGTTTGGCTGGTCCGGCAGATCAATGAATCGACCTCCGGCCTCCGCCCGTGCCTCAGTCTATTTCCATTTTAAAACGATACTCTGCGGGAGCCGTAACGGTGTCATGATGATCTGCTGTGGTTTTCCTGTCCAGAAATGGATTTTCCCTGCGCTAGTCGTTAAGCGTTCAGAAAAAGATCTGCGCTCCATTAGTCGTTATACGTTTGTCTGCGCCTCGCCGATAAACAGTGTCCCGCATTCTAAAGGAGCAAAAGCGCTGGTTCTCATCTCATCAGTCGGGGAGTTCTTGTTCTCATCAGTTCATGTTCTCATCAGTTAGAAAGTTACGACGTCACAGGAAAAGGAGGCGTCGGCTCTGGATGAACGACTGCCGACCGTCCCTTTTCTGGGCAAGATAGCAAGATAAGTTTTCTGTCAAGATAGCACCTGCTCGGACGAGTGGCAGGCTGTCGCTGTCACATCATCAGCAGTCAGCTCAACGGTATTCATGACGATCGGACTTGGCAAAACAACCATCCAGCCCGCAGGAGTTCGAAAATGAAACTACAGGTGGCGCTCCCTGTACGGTTAGCCCGCAGTACCTGCAAACGAATGAGAGCCTGAGAGCTCCGCAGCCTGCGACATAACTCTTTTTTAGGGCATGGGTCCAAGCGTCTTTACAACGCTCTGAGCAGCGTTTCGTTGGACGCTGATCAAAGTGTGCTGCCTAAAGTGCCTTGCGCGTGCGAGTTTGGTTTAGCCTGATTACTTAAACATGTTTGCGGAAGTCTTATTGCAATCCTGTGCCAATATTGAGTGCGGCACCCGATGAAGTTGTTTTGAAGGCAAACTACTGAGAGACGAAAAGCATTACAGGTCCGGAAATTGCGTGCAAAAGAAAAACAATTGATCAGATAGCACAGGACGTAACCGCTACGCGTAAATTCGCTGCAGCGTTGGCAGAACACAAAATGGGTTTGTGTAAACACTTATAACGTGTAAACCCAGGAAATTCGAATCCAGCAGTAGAGACATCGTACCCACAAACCCCGAGCTGTGTCAACCAGGCGCGCCGCCAGTTCCCGGCCCGACGGTGCTCACCGATCGCAGCGAGCAGGCGGGCCTCCGAGGGTTCGGTCCGGTCCGGACCGCACCCGGATCGGATCGGACCGGGCCGGGCCGGACCGGACCGAAACCGACCGGGCCGGGCCGGGCAGGACAGGACCGGACTGGGCCGGACTGGACTGGACTGGAACGGGCCGGGCCGGACCCGACCGAACCCGACCGGACTGGACAGGACCGGACTGGCCGGGCCGGACCCGACCGGACTGGGCCGGACTGGACAGGACTGGACCGGACCGGACCGGACTGGACCGGACCGGACCGGACCGGGCCGAACGGCGCTGGCCGGTGCATACCGCGCGCGTCGACACGCGACCCCGACGCGCGCGGCCGTCGAGCCCGGCGCGGGCCGGACCGGGCTGTGACGGCGTCACGGGCGGCCGCGGTTCGTGACGCGGCCGGGCCAGCTCTGTCGGAATGTGGCCGGAATGCTGGTGCCGGACGTCGCGGAACGCTGCCGGCCGCGGCCGCCCGGGGCGGGTGCACGGTCTGCAGGCTGCTGCCTGGCGCGGGCAGCCACCGTCTGCCGGCGCTCCCGCGGCCCTGTCTGTCAGTCTGTCTGCGGACAGACCGACCTCACTGAACCCGCCACAGTGGGCCGTCCCTCAGCACCAGACTGTTCTGGATTGTGGAATATTGGTACTGAGAGATTTCCTGTTAAAGGAAGCAAAATGTGAAAGGTGGCAATATAAAAGATCGTTCAGAAAACTAAATCACAAAGATTTAACGTTCAACACTAGTGAAAACAGCGCACACGCTGGAGTTAAATCCTGATACCCAATCAGTAATACCTTTACAAAACATCATAATCTCTCCAATTAAACGATACAGTGGTCACTCACGGTTAGCTGGGTTCAAACAATGCTGTTCGCCGTTGTTATTTGAGTTTTCAGCGTTCCAAAACTCAGGTTCCGGGTAGGGCAGGTCACGGTTTTGCGTGCAAACGGCAGATGCATGTCTAATGATCGTCAGTGTGAACTTAACAGGATGCTTAGCAAGCTCCGCAATCCACCAGTCACCTCCCAACTGACCTTAGCTTTGCGAACGTCCGCGACCATATGAACGCCGTGCATGCGTTGACAAGGAAAGACTAAGGTGTAGCGAAGATACAAGACTATTCGTGAGAGAGCACTGCAGGCCTCGTTGGTGTCGTCCGCGGTTCGACAAAGCAGCAGGAATGGGACAACGTCCTCGGGTTTCAGTCGGAGCACGGCTGGTGGCCACTGTGACAGGATATCGCCGTGCCCGTCCTTGCCGCCGCGGCTGCAGTCGAGCCCGCCGCGAGGGGGAGGGGGACGGGGACGGGGACGGGGACGGGGAGGCGGCGTTCAAACGCCGCGCAGAGGACACCGAGGATCGCATTTGGTCACGTTCGCTGCCGACTGCATGAGAGGTCGCATCAGCTTCTGCACGACAGCTATCGCCGCAGAAGCCAGCCACCACCACACGACCGCCAGGTTTTCAATGACAGGCCTTCCGTCTAAAGGAACGCCGCTGAACTTCAGACTGGTTCCGGCAGATAAGACGACAGAGGAACTCCACCCTTTCAGAGTTTTCAGATGAAGGGTTTCAGCTCATTCATCAATCAGGTTATTAATTCTTACAGCGCACCGACTTCCTGCCCGGTGGATTTCAAGGCCGCTCCGAGCGCCAAGAGAAGCAGTCACGCTCGAGGGACTCGGCGTCAATTTTCCAACATATTCGCCGGAGCTCCGCGGCTGACAGACGACCGTTTCCCCAGTGGTACGATCAGCGCCTCCTGTTGGGTGATGGACTCAACGTAGGTACCAACGGCACAATTTGCTACGTGCGAAGGTGTCGCGGTAGTGGTGTGGACGGCGGTCGAAAGGAGGCCGGACAATGTACTGGATATCGATATAGACGTGGTTTCGCGGTGCACGCTCCACAAGGGAAGACGTCACCAAAATCCGCAGCATCCGTAATCAAAAGAGGAATGCCTGCCAGCATGACTGGAAACTGCCGAGAATTCTTGGGGAGTCCACACGGATCTCAGACCGTTTCTTTCCAGTCATTCATTTAGTCATCATATATTCATCAAGTCATACCACACCTAATTTTAAAAACCCCGGATACTGGGGAGGGTCCTGACCCCCTTGCCCCCAGGATCGCCAGCCATGTCTGCCAGCGCCCTTTGGGTTGCTCGTTCCGTTCAGCTCGCAACAGACGGCGGCGCCTGGTGTCGCTCTGTCGCCGCCGCGAGCCCCAGCGCGGGACGGCGGCCAGCTAACCGAGCCGACGCCGCCGCCGCCGAGCTGGGGCCCATTAGTCGCCCGGGCGGACACACGGACACCAGCGGCCGTCCGTCGCAATTAAAGGCCCGGCCGCCGGCCGCCGCAGCCGTCACCGAGGCCGCGCTCTCAGTGGTCGGAAACGTCACGACCCGCGCCGATGAGGGGAGCCAGGGGCGGCAGAGACCCGGCCCGACCCTGCCCGCGGTCCTCACGGCCCAAACCGACACGGTCCTGCCTGGTCCGACGCGGTCCTGCCTGGTCCGACGCGGTCCTGCCCGGTCCGACGCGGTCCTGCCCGGTCCGACACGGTCCTGCCCGGTCCGACGCGGTCCTGCCCGGTCCGATACGGTCCTGCCTGGCGGGGTGATGGAGCAGGACCGCTGCCTGGGTCGGCGCGCCGTGGTGCCAGCCGCAGAGCCGACCGGCCACGGCCGTCTGCGGAGAGCGGAGGGCGTTCCCGGCGAGGGACGGGCCGCGCCGCCGACACAACGTCCAGCCGGGGTGCAGGCCCCGAGGGTGCGGTCCGTCAGACCAGCTGCTGACCCCGTGCGCCCAGTCCCGAGTACCAGCCGTGTGGCCCCGTTGTTGTCCTGATTCGGTCGGAGCCGACACGAGGCTCGGTCGCGCAGTATGGCGTCACACCGTGGCGCTGCTCCGCTGTTCCGCTGCGCCATCAGGTGCCACTGCGCCGGCCGGCAGACCCCCTCCCCGAGCTGAGCCAGAGACTGAATAAACACGTGCAGCCACAGACGCCGCCCTCGGGGCAGAGCCGGGGTCGGCCGACGGCCCGACAGACCACGACCTGCGGACTCGGCCGGCCGATCCTGACCAGATCCTGTCTGTCTGTCTGTCACCAGCTGACGAGACACTCTCTGCCGCCAGCTGAAGGAGCCCTGTCTGCCGCCAGTTGACGACGTGCTGACGATCGACACGCCAGCGACGGCGCAAAAACGACCAGAGCCAGCAGAAAACAGCGGCCGAGCAGGCATCGATCAGCCGTCGAGGAGTGGAAACAGACACGAGATGGCGCTGCAAAAAGTAACTCAAGATGCATGAACAACAGGAAAAACCACCCACAGAGAAGGAGATCACGCTAACTGGCGGCCAGGCGCAGCCTGCAGAATAGGAAAACGACGACCGTGGCAGAGACGGCAGTCTCTGCATCCCGTCCGAGATTGGTCGCTGCAGTACCAGGCAGCTGATTAACTGAAGGAGGTCATCAGTGGCGGGCAGGTGGTCGGCCGGCGGACGTAAGCACGTGGTCGCGGAGGGCTGTAATTAGCCGGCGCTGGCGCGAGATAACGGGCAGCCGGTTAGCCAGAGAGGCGGCCGGCCACTCGTCAATTAGTCAATGAGCAAGCAGTGGCGTCAATTTATCACCCGCGGGCGTCGGTGAGTGAAAAACAATCGGCGGAGCGCTTCAGCGTCCCCCGGGATTACGCCGACAGACGTTCGGCGGCAGGAGGCGGCGCCGGACGGCGGCCGGACCGGGCCGCCGTTTGTCCCCACGCTGAAGAGCTCAGACGAGAGACGGCGCCCGGCTGCAGTCGACAGGCGGGACGGGGCGTCGACAGCCGGTCACACCGCCGGGCCGGCGGGCAGGACGGCGGGCCGGCGCTCCGTCGGCCGGGTGACGAGCGACGGGCGGCCGGCAGGCGGGGGCAGCTAGTCTCAGGTCGGGGCTGTGGTCAGCGGTCTGTTTCCCGAGTCGCTTGGACGGGCAGTCAGCAGTCTATGTCTCAGGCTGGTCAGACCGATGGTCGGCTGGCCGTGCCTCAAGCCGTTCAGACTCCGGCCAGTCGGACGGGCAGCCAGCTGACTGCGTCTCCGGTTAGTCCAGCCAGTGGCCACCTGACTGTGCCTCACGTCGGCGAGCCCGGTGGTCAGCTCGCCGAGGACGGTCAGCGGCCGATCGCAGGCCAGCCGCCGTCCGCCACTGATTAATGCCTTGTTTTCCGGCCGCCGCGCCGGCCCCGGAGCGGCGGATGAGGTGCGGGATTAACGCCGGACGGGACCGACCGTCGCCAGCCGCCGGCGGGGCGGCCGGGCGGCGGCGGCGACCGACGCAGCAGCGCCGACACTCGGACCACGTGCGCCGGCCGATCGAGGGCACCGGTTAGCGCGCCGCGCCGGCCGCCCTGCCGCCAACGCCAGCGATCGAAACCACCGCTCTAAAGGGACCGGAGACGTGACAAGACCGGGTCAGGCACCGGAGGGTGGCACCGCGTGCCACGGCAGGGTCATTAATTAACCACCGACTGGGCTCGGAAAACTTAATAAATGTTCGCGGAAAAGCAGTCGGTTGCCGCAATGAGCTGTGAAAACAGCCGGGCTGTTTTCCCGTTCATTAACGTTCAAAGTCCTCTCCAATCGATTTACACCAACCAGCAGCGTCAGTCACCCCTGAGGATTTCCCGGAGAGCTTTTCACAGGGACGCACCGCAGGCTGAGCCATTTGGCTTTCGAGTGGCAGAGTCGTTTGGCCAGCTGCCGAGAGTATAAAACCCGGGCCGAGAGTTTGGGCAACAGCACGAGCGGCGACCAGCGCTTACAAAGCGCCAGAACATCAGAGCACAAAGGATTAAATAACGGTGCGCGACCCGAGGTGGGCAGAAAATCGCTGACGCCAGCATCTGGCTCACGTTTTGACAACAAAACGGGTCAGTGGCGAGAGTGCTATTATTGTTTGGTGGCGGAAAGCAGGCAGTCGTTGCCTTTGTCTCCAGATCTGTAATCTGAGAGCGTCTGGGGCGTTGTGATGGTGTGCTGTCACTTTTCCCAATGGAACGAGATCTGGAGGAGGGAGAGGGGGGGGGGGGCGGGCACATTTCACGTAGCCGGTAACGCCAACTGCCCGTGTCTCTCACCACTCGTGGCTTGCTGGCTCGTTTCTGTGACGTCGCTACAGATCGAGACAAAATGAGACATGTCGTAGCGGATCCAATAAAAGGTACTGAGAATGGCTTGCGACATCCTCAGCTAATAAAACGATGTTGCCGCAGTTAATACAGCATGTCCATCCGCCAATGGAACAGCTTTCCGTGAATCAATAGCAGGCGTTCAGCCGACTACGCTGGTGCAGTTTGTCTCGCAAACTGAATAGCGCAGAAGCGTCGAGTTAATCAACGCCAACTGGACCACGTTTGCTCCGGACCAATATTAACCACGAGCGGCAACTTGAAAAAACGGGAGACAGCTGGGTGGCCCTGGGCACTTGGTTCACGGCTGATGAGCGCGAAGGCGTGACACCGTCAATACGACGTTCATAAAAGCCAGTTCCTGTGGTCCCACACAAACACAAACCTTTGTGGTTCACGACAAACAGTGAAACAACAAGGCCCACTGTGAACAGGCACACAGGCACAACGTGAACAATCACCCACAGAAAGTTTGAGTCGCTACTAGAAGCAAGGTGGGAATCGTCATCATTGCTCAGATGACTATGGGAAAGCAAAACCGCAGTACGTTCTGTTACATCCCTCTGGGTCCTTGGTGTCTTTTTCAGTGCAGCCATTAGCACATAGCGCGAAGAGGCATCAGGACAGCGTGAATAGTCACCACCACGTAACGTGAATCGTCAACCCGTGTCTGTGACAGGTTTTCCACTGGATATGGCGGGGCCCTTGTGACAGACTGACCGTCTTGTACAGGTGAAGACGATAACGGAGGCCCGACCGGCCGGCAGAAGCTATTTTCTCATCTGTCGGAAGAACGGCGTCGTGTGGGCAGCGCTCTGTTCGACCCGCCTCTCAGCTGGATCGTCGACATGGATCGAGGCTACTAAATAAACACGTGGCAGACTGCGGGGCCGCCGTGGGTTCCCAGACAGGCTGCCTCCGACGGAGTCCCTGCTGACGTCAGCGGTCTGCCGGACGAGAGCTCGTGCTCCTCAGCTCCAGGCCAGAGAGACGGGAAGCGCAACAGTCGATGGACTGACTAGGATCCTACGCCTTCTGCGGTTCACCCGAGAGTTCAGGAGAACAGATCTCCAGAAGGGTATCGTTAAAGCTAAAGACGTTCGGCGCCACCAGTCAAAGTCGAGCCTAGGGGCCCAAATGTTCACGGAATATTTCCCGGTGCGGCCACGTGTGGCTGGTGCGGCTCGTGCGCAATCATTGCCAAAGTGGCTTCCGTCAGAGGAAAAGGCAGGACCATATTGTCTGCCAGGAGGGACCATATTGCACGCGATATTATCACCCATTTTTTGTTTGTCAGCGACCGCAACGTCTTTGGAACGGCCGCTGTTGCTGCGTTTGCGGAGGACCAAGAAAGTCCTCTTGAAAGTGGGCATCCAAGCCAGACCCGTTGCTCTGTGATGACGGTGACATTTAGGATCATTTACTGGTAACAAACTACTGTTTCCCGTGTCACTCAAGAGCGGAAAGATAGGTTCCGTCGCAGGTCTTCTGCAAACCGATTTTCCCTGTTTGTCTGTTTTCGTCTTCGAGGCCAAGTGTCTGGTGCCTCAATGCCAGAACTGTTTCCTTTTTGCAGAAGAAATTCGTTTTCACACATTCGTTTTTACACAGCGAACAAATTATCAAAACGACTGGCCTCGGCGTCGAACAGCTGTCTGTCCCATTTCCTCGGCTTTCTCACTTTCACAGCACCTGAAGTAGGCAAGCAGCCACCAGCGTCCGTAAATGGCACGTTGCGACATTTATCAGATTCTGTCGCAAAATAAAACAGAACAATCAAAGCAAAAACGTATGTCACAACGAGTTTGCATGTGGAAGACAAGACGTTACAATGGCCGTAGTGTTACTGAGCTGCAGAGGTCAGATGGAGCAAACAACACGCTGCATGGTAACCTGGTTGGTAAGCACGGCGTGACGTTCCTCTCGTGCGCGAGACCACCTCTCTCCGGCGCTGCCCCCCCCCCCCCGCCGCTGCGTGCGTCTTCGTTTCATGTCTCGTTCCCCGTGCGGGAACGGAACGGGAACGCAACGTCCCGGCGACCTCAGGACAGCTGGAGCCCGACACAGAGGCTCCAGCTGTCCTGCTGCTGTGAGCAGCTGCTCGTTCCACTACGGCTGCAGCTCCTATGTCGCGTCTGCTGTGGATCCTGTCTCGGCCCCTGTACCGCTGGTTAAGTTGAGTTGCGCAGGAGTGTGCTGGGCTGCGCCGAGAGTCGGATCACGCGGGCCGGATCAGTGGTTTGTACGATTATGGATCACGTGATGACCTGATAAACAAAAACTGCTGTCAGAACGCTCCGAATGGGTCAGCCTGATTCACCTGCTAATCCTTTGCTTTGGTGGTAATCGCGTCACCCGATTGTGCTTTTGAAAGCATATGTCCGCCAACTAAAACGTAACAATATAACTGAAAAATAGCGGCTGCAGTTCTCATCCCGTTGCTGACGTCACGCCGCTGGTTCCGGCATGGAACCGGATCTCGCGCTCGAGACAAATCAGAAAAGCGCTGCGTTGTGACAGGCCAGTGGCCCAGTGGGATCTCGTGCGACCCGACCTTATCGCGGGCGGCACCCCCACACCCTTCCCTCTCCTGCGCGGCGTTCGACACGGGCATTTTTTTTTAGCCCGGCTGTAGCGCCAAACTGCAGTTTCTCAAGTGGGTTTCGCCATACGCACAGACATGTCCAATGCAGGATTTAAAATGTACCTCTTTTTTCGAAATGACAATCTATATCACTTTCTGTTAGTTAGCACGAAAACAAGACCTTGCCATTCAGTGCATTAAACGTTTATGGCCAGTGCAGTCTGCACCACCTCATTATCCAAACGTTAATCGTCCCAGGGTGGTTTTTAAAATCAGAAATAATCGGAGCGTGAATTGCCAACACTTGAGGCCCCTGCAGTCCTCGACTGTGAAGAACATGACAAACCGTCATGAATCAGGCTATCCACAACTCTTTTAAGAAAGGAGCAAATCAACAAACAAGAAAAATTGGGCAACTGCACGTTGCCCGACGACTCCGGGATTCCGTGGACCACTGTGGCTCCGGATCGCCGAGTTCGATAAAAGGCTGGTGAACAATCGATGATATAACCGATGTCAACGAAGGAAAAATAAGCATCTTTCATGCCTGCGATATACGCTCTAGAGGAACGATGAAACGGCACCTCTCAAACGACGGGGCCGTTCTCCAGTTTCTGTCACGCATGACGGTAAGGAATGCGTGACACGAGCGTCATGTGATCATTACAATTTCACCCCCGTTTTTTTTGTGTGTTCCACGCGAGGTGAAGAACCGATGTATCTGTGTCTTTCCAGGTGTTATGTGTTCACTTCTAAGTTTTAGAAGGTTTCAGGCGGCCGGCTCGAACAAATCCGTTCCCACGCCACCGATGCCAAACAGTTCTGACTCATCTGACCGTTTGCGTGGGGGTATCTTGCCTCTGCTGTCCAGACAAGGTTAAGTCGAAACGATCAGCGTATATTTACTGACTGGTTCACATCAATTAGCATGCACCAAAAATCATACGAGTAAGATGGAGGGGGCGGGGGGGGCGTCGGCCATGAGCCAATTTTGGGGGAATTTAACATTAGCCCTGAATGAAAGGAATATATCTGCCCTCACTTTTTTTGGATGTTGTTACGCTCGTACCAAAAACAGCCGTTTATATTTTATCACATGCCTGCTGGTAAAAAGGCGCATTGTCTGAGCTGAGAAAATCACAAAAATGTGGGATTCCATTAAACTGACGATCATGTCAGTTTAATGTTGTTGTTTAACGTCATGGTGGACACAAGGGAAATCATTAAATCCTAGCCTACAATGCCGTCCATGACAGCTGCAAGGCCAGAGACTGTTCTTCTGAAAAAGCCGTTTAGCACGGCCTAGACACTCTTCGTGGGACTTGATACATGGCCACGCGATCTCGCAATCGCAAATACGTCGTAGCCTTAGTGCACACTCAATGGCACCATACATTTGTGCAACATGAGACGACCGTTTGTCTGTCATGAGATGCGAGAGAGGAGTTAATCTTCTTGGGGCTGGGGGCGAGTTCATAGGTTTATGATATCCAAAATCATGACGCGAGTAACTGAAAAAAATATATTCAATGATTAACTGTCCCACAGCAGCCGGCCTACGGCGAGCAAGTGGGTTTTTGACCTCGAAAGCACCACACAGAAATGCCAGCACAGTGAGCATGACGATGACTAATTTTTGCACCTGCATACGGCACGGCAAATTTCATTCATTCCCCACAAGCCTGACATTCATATGGCGATAACAGCCGAGTTACGAGTGCCTACGCGGCTTAACCGCTTTCACCCGTTCCGAGGAGGCCTTCAGACTGCAGCTCAGCACAAACGACGGCAGGCCCGCGCCTCGCTCCAGACCGGCAAACCCGAGCGGCCGCCACTCACGAACGTCACGTCACGTCACGTCACGTCACGCGGGGCCGGGGCGACGACGCGTCCAATCAGGGCGGCGGCGCCGGCGGCCGTCTCGGCCGTCCCGGCGACCACCACGCGGGGCTCATCGCCGAACAAAAACGCCCGCCCGCCTATTTGTGTCTCTCTCCGCGGCGGATCCGCCGTCGGCAGAGGCGCGCTCAGGGCGGACGCCCGGGAGCCGTCGTGCCAGGGGCGCGTTCAGGCACACCGTCCGGGGAGCAATCCTGACGCCGGCCTCCACAGACGGTGCCGTCTGTCAGGCCGCGAAGTGTCGCGACGTGTGGAAACAGACGCCAGCGGCGCGACCCGAACCCGGCCGGGGCGAGAGCAAACGAGCGCCGCTCGCGACGATAGGCAGCTGTCACCGTGGCCCTCCCGTCCGTCAGCTCTGAGCTGAGCCCGGGAGAGATCACCCCGCGCTCCCCGTCCTGAAGCCGCCCCTGGCCGGCAGCCGGGCGGCAGCAGCGGGAGGCCCCCGCGGACGGCGCTACTGGGCCGATCTCCCCCCTGCCGACCGGCGGGCCGTCATGCTGATGAGCGGCCGGAGGTCTCGACATGACGTCAGACACACCGGCTGCTGACGAGCACATGATGTCGGACGGTGACTCAGTTGCTCGTGAATCATTCATCGCATGTCTCCACATGGTGTTGGACAGTACATATCCAGGACAGAAGCTTCATGCGACGGTGCAGTTCCCGATGAACGGTCGCGGTTCGTCACATGGTGTCGGACGAACCAGGACGCGGGGGGGGGGGAACCAGCCGACCCTCCTCTAGAAGAGCACGCCGATCTTCAAAACGGACCAGCGCCGGCCGCCGAGCGGAGCGGGCCGACCGCGACAGTCGACACGGCGAGAGGGCAGCGCGCGAGCCGGACCGGACCGGATCAATGAGGCCGTGCTGAGCCGATCGGTCGGTCGCCCTGACGGCCTCAGGCGGCGGCCGACCTAGGGGCGCCCGACACGGCGGCGCCTCAATAAACCGCGGCCGGCTCGCAAGAGCGGCCAAACACGAGAGCGTCACGGCCCGTGAGTGCTGAGTGACCGCACGCGACAGTAACGAGGCTCGAGACCACCCATTTTGAACCCGACACCTGAATGCAAACGCCTTGCTTGCTCGCTGCTCATGTGCAGGATGAATGGGAATGGATGGGCTGCAGTGAATGGGCATCTCTAAAACAGCCGGTGGCTATCTGTCTGTTAAATGACTGGGAAACATGTCGGGACCAGACAGCAAATAACTACTCAAATGCACCGTTTGGATTATGGAGGGCTTCGGGCGACTGGCTCGGAGCCAGGGCGATACCTGATGACGTTGTCTCGTGATAGAATATTGGCTCTGATCCAATGCTCTGCATATTTATTGGAGCAAACACAATAACGAGCGGGGAAGATGAGGACATTTATACACTTCGCAGATTTTTACGTCGTCACATAAATCAGCTATTGCAACGGTTTAGTTTCGACTTCGAAGCAACGATCATGCGGCGTTCCGACGAATGGTTCGATCTGGCATATACAGCTGGGGTACAGGCTGCGCGGTTCGGCTGAATGGTGCCCGGTAGTTCCGTGGCCCGTCCGAGTTAAACTCTGAGCTTAGTTTCGCGACCCGTTCGAGTTAAACCCCCAGTCCGAATCAAACTATATTACGATTAAATGGAATGTCCCGCATCTTCTTCGCGATATTGAAATAAGCCCAGTTCGTTTCCGGGTGATGACACGTGACAAAGAGCTGGCCTTTGGAGCACAGCAAGGTAACTCAAAAACTGGTCAACAAAAATGGACGATACGGTAATGTTTTCCTAAGCCACGGGGAGGGCGGAACGAGATTTTATCTTAAAGCAGATAAATGAATTGCTATGTGGTCCATTGCCAAGGAGAAAAAAATACTGGCGTACGAGGATGACCAGAACAGGAATACCTCAGTGACTAGTCAAAGCATTTGTAACCAGCCATACCATGTAAAGGTTCTGTTCCCTTCCACTTGTCTTGCGCGTTCTCAGCGACCGAGCTGTTTATTAGTTTTGGGAATGAACGATGAGGGACCAGGACTGTTGAGAGTAGTAACACGCATACTTTTTGTTAGGCGTTACCAATATTCCGTGTTGGTATCACCAACTCGCCACGATAATTGAAACGCTTTTAAACCATTAGCCTGTTTGATTAACTAACCATGCAAATAACAGTTTTAAGACTCCATCTCATTTCAGGAATTTTCATTGCGAAAAAATCGGGAAATAGGAATCAAACAGGAAAAGAATCACAACAGTAATTTATTCACATCCCGGAAAATCAGATCCTTAACCGGGCAAATGTCTTGGGCTTCACCTTCCTCACTTTTTCTTTAAATGGGACTCTTATAAAAAAATATTCCCGGAGAATAAAGCTCCAAACGGAACATCAGGCAGCACATCCCCAGCGGTGGACCCCATGTTTAGGCAGCATCATCAGCCAGTGCTACATCTTGCGGAAGCCAGGACGTGCGCAGCTTCCTCCCGCGTCCTCGTCACGCAGTGCCTCAGCCGTGAGGCCAAGGCCGCCCGTGACCGGCAAGGACATGACGCCGCAGGCTCGCCGGCGGTCAATGAAACCGAGCCCAAATCTGCCCCGCTCCGCCTCCTGGGCTCCAGTGGAATCCCCGGACTGAGGGATGGAACAGGGCTCAGTTGTCCCCGCTTATCAGGGAATGGATGTTGCCTCTTCTGTCCGAGTTCACGGTGCTGAGTGCCCAGACGAAATATCGCGTGGTACAAGATCGTGTAGGACAATGACCAACAGAAACGTCAAAAGACGAAAGCATCGCTTTGAAGAAGGCTTAATATGGCCGAATTGCCCCAGAGGAAATAATCGTCGAATAGAAATGGCACTGGCAAACGTTAAGACATCACAAGACAGAACCGCAGAAGAGACATTAAAGTCGTCTTCCTTAGTAAATCGGGGACAAACATTGGGTCGAATTTGGTTCTGCTATGTTAAGACCGACTTGACGTAGTTGTTGACCAAGACGCCTACGGTACGCGCTCGGTGGTTTGGAGAGTCTGAGCTAAACCATGGACTGGTGTTCGTCGTCCGCCCGCGTCGCACGAAGAGCCATGCAGGTGGCGAAGTCCGTTACAGCACCTGTTTCCCAGATTGCCACGCATCGGTCTCCGTTCCCAGCAGCCGTAAGAAACACGCTGTCACGTACGAGCCAGCCGGTGAGTGCAGTTTTGGCCGTCGCGGGCGCAGTCGTTGGATTGGCCGCTGGGTAACCGTCACAAACCTCAGCCGCTCTCAGCGTCACCGGACCCCAAAGTGCCGGTTCCCGAGGACGGAGCATCACTTCAGCTTCAGTCTTACGATTTAGTCCTCGCCGTCAGTTCGTCTGCCTGCATTTGTAAGTACGCAAGTCCATCTCCGTCGCGCCCTCCTCCCATCCTCTCTCCCACTCTCTTCACAGCCGGCTGGCCGGACACGCTCTCAGCACCGTGACGGCAAACACTCACCGTAGCAGTGCGCCGGCGGCGCGGGCGGCGGCGGCGGCGGCTGGGGCGCGGAACTGAAGGCGCTGTGTCGGGACGGCGCCGGCGGCGGGGGCAGCGGTCCGCCCGGCGCGCCCCCCGACATCATCATGCTGGAGAGCGCCGCCAGCGGCGTGTAGCCGTCTCCGGGGTAGCTGACATACGGTCCCTGGAACACGGCAGAGGCCAGTCACGCGCGGGGTCGGGGTCACATTCCGGCACACAAAGACGCCCAGACCCGGCAAAGGCAAGTCAAAGGAACAGGCCACACCCGCACACACAGGAACAGAGGCCAGTCACACACGGGTCTGTCGTGGTCTAGGAGACGGGTCCCCATCTGCTGTAGATGTTCTCCAGAACTTTGGGCAAGAGCAGAGGGCCTACCACAGGCCATCTCGGCGTGTTGTACACGTCTTTTTCCCGCCTGTACAAGGGCAGAGACTGGACGAACAAACGTGTGTCTGGCGCGAACCACACCGCATTACATCATGTCCCAGGCCATTGCACGGCAGTCTGTCTTCGGAACAATCATCCTCAGACTACATCATGTCCCAGGCCATTGCACATCAGTCTGTTTTCGGTGCAATCAGCTAGGACAACTTAAACAGTTACGCGTTTTTTGATATCTTAAGCATACGTCTTTTGCGTATGACACGTACGAGCCTACACAACCACAAACGTCTCTTGACGCCATGAAGAAGCAAGGGGAGCTTTCTACGGAATTCACTGAAAAGCACACGTCCGATATCTAAGCGTCCCGCAAGGAATGTCGACTTTACAAAACCTATACAAGCATTCAACATCCTTACAAGTGAGTCAACGCTGGAATGCCGATTAGGTAAGCATGTACGTAGCTAAACGAGAGTAGAAGAAAAAGAAGAGAACAGGCTGGAGAGAGAGAGAGAGAGAGAATGTTGACAGTTCCGACGTACTGGAGGACAATGGGATGGCCGTCGGTCTGCTTGGCACACGTCGGTGCATGAAACACCACCTTCACTCTTTCACCACGACCAAAACCTCGTTATGAAAGACTAAAACATTTGGCAACACCAGGACGAACCTGAACACCACCCCTGTACTGAAACTCGACAGAGGGTCAGTCACGTCTTCCCCTGGACGGTGTATCCCAGCCCCGGAACTCCGCAGCATCCGGACGGCTCCAATCACACGCAACGCGAGAGAACGTCTCGTGACGCGCGGCGCCGCTCAGAACAGGTGCCGCCGCGCCGCCTCGCGCGGGTGGCGCCGTCACGGCGTGACGCGGCCTGTAACAGGTGAGGCGGCCGGTGCCCCGCTCGCTCTCGCGCGGGTGGCGCCGTCACGGCGTGACGCGGCCTGTAACAGGTGAGGCGGCCGGCGCCCCGCTGCTCACGGCGTGACGCGGCCTGTAACAGGTGAGGCGGCCGGCGCCCCGCTCGCTCTCGCGCGGCGTCCGCGGCCGGCCGGCCCCGCGCTCCGGCAGTCGGCCGCCGCTTCGTAACGCGGCCATAAACACCGCCATTACGCCAGCATAATGACCCCTCGCGTTTCAGCTCCAATAAACCAAGTGCCGGCGAGCACATGCGCCGCGCCGCGCGCCGGCCGGCGCTCGAAGTTTGAGAGCCACCGCCGCGGTGTTGGGGTTGAGGGCCGCTGATGGATGGGTTGCCCGCCAACATGTGGCAGCGGACGGGCGGATTTTCCCGCTGGGGAAGTGATGAGGTGATGGCCTCAAGACTGACAAACTGACGTGATGATGACCTCAAGATTGACGGGCCGACGACGAGAAGACTAACGAGACGGTGACCCGGGGCCGACGTACCGACAGCTTCATTGACCTGATTACCCACCGCCGCAGCCACTGCTCAGTGCCCGGCCGTTTACATTCTTCTCATTTTATCCGCTGTCAGGCTTCTGACTGTCCGTGTGCTCGAGCAATGGACCCTGGTCTCGGGTGACTCAGGTTTCTCGTTTCGGCCGAGGTATTCAGACCTCGCAGCGGCACGGACACCGCTTGCAGGGTCGTCCATTTGTGAGCTTCTCTAACTGACCGCAGCCCGGCAGCGGAGCCCGCTTGGGATGGACCAATGATGGTGAAAGTCGCTCAGGATCGAGGACCGACGGTGATGCCGCGCAGAACGACGCACCGAGAGGATGGAGCACCATGTCGCAGGTCCAACGACTGTCATCGCCATGACCACGGAGCTCGCACCTCAGACGTCCAAACCTACTAGAGCACGGCCGAGTCTGCTTCTGACACAGACGTGGACTAGCCACGGCTAACCGGAGACCGCGGCTCCCAGAGGGCAGCGCCTACCGCAGACGGCCGCCCAGTCACGGCGGAGTGCCGCCTCACAGGACGCCTCGCCGGCCTCGTGACTCACGGTGAGTCACGAGAAGGACGAGTCACGGCTCGCCCCGGACGCCGCATATCACTATCCCCCTGAATGGCGTTACACGTCACGGGTGCGAGAGCCGCAGGCGGTGGTAGGGACATCCGCACGTTCTCCTTTTTCCGTGACAGCCTCTCTCAGATAGCCCGGGGACGTCCCCACCGCCAGCTGCGCCGCCTCCTGCAGCCGTAAAGCAAACACCGATAAATATGCCGGCAGATCAAGACGAGGGCTGCCTCGCGTCGGCTGATACGATGCGGCCGATACGGCCTTCACTCGGGACACACTCCAGATTTCACGGCAATCAGCGTCGGCAGCCTGGTCCCGAAAGGCCCGCCCGTCAGCCCGGAGGTGGTCTGCCGCGCCCCCCCCCCCCCAGCGCCGACCGCGGCGGCCGCGACACCGGCCACCGCTCGTTTATATTTCCCGGCAGTCTCATGATGGCGCCGGCCTTTGTTCGCCGCCCGGCGTTGTCACACCAGCTGACGGGTTGATTTGTTCGCGCTCAGCAGTGGCGGCGGCGGCGGGGCGGCGGCGCTGACGGGCAAGGACGGGCGGGGCCGGCCCGGCCGTCCTGCGGCCTGAACTAGACCGCACGGGCGACTGCTGAGGTGGCGCCACAACTGCGCACCGACCGCCTGATCAGACAGATGCCAGCAGGGGACCGCCTAAGCGCTAACTCGGTAAACAGCTTTAATGTTCTCACATGGATGATGGCGTGAAGGAGAGCAGGCGAAGACGGCGGCTGCGCGCTTGGGTTTTAAAGGCTGATCGCAAATGTTTTCTGGTTTCATCCTCTGTCTTGCCGACCGCTACCTCGCCAACCGAACAATCAGAGCGTACAAGGCGATATCCTGAATGCCGGCTCGCGTCAACACGACATATCATCGCACACTATAATTCCTCGTACGAGAATGCGGGAAAAACGTAGCGCAGCACACGGTGACGTTCGAAAGCTGGCATCATACCACTCTGATTACTAACACCATACCGCTCCGCTGGCGCTTGAACGCCAGCACCAAGGCTTTGTATCGCTCTATAAGCATCATCGGTTTGCAGTGTCAGGCATTCTCGTTCACGTTTCGGCGGTTGTTGGCGTGGTACGCCAACAGCAGTGACGTGCGGAAAACTGGTGCAAATAGGCGGTTCCCACGGGCGTACGGTCACGTGCGGACCGCACGCTGGACCGCTCAGGCTTTGGGGGTCGCCGCTGGCCCAGAAACGCAGGTGGGACCAGCGGCCCTGTTGTTTTCAGGAACTTTAACTGGGCTGTCAGCGGGCGGTGACTCGAGTCAACTCGATTGACGGAGTTCGGGCAGGCCGAGGCTCCGAGCTGCATGAGTCACCGGTCGGCCGCCGTGGGTGGGGGTCTGTGGATACCCGCCGGCGTGGTGTCGCATCACTCGCCGGCCTATCGAGAGAACATCGACGTCCCGGATGTTCAAGTTCAGAAATATCCGCCTCCCTGCGAGATGTCCAGGCAAGAGCCAGTTCAGGCCAGCGGCGCTAGCAAAAAAAACAGAAAGGTGTGAAGCGCTGGGAACAGACGACGCAAACGGAGTCATCGGAAACTGTAGAGCAGAAACAGTGGCGAAAATCTGTGTTTTGTTTCTGCAAAATCATTGCCAGTCGTGTGTTGATATAGCTGCTCCCAGGCCAGAATCAGCACCGTCCAGCCACCTCCTCGACCAATAGCGGGGGTTCGTAAGACTGGCAGTAACCCGATCCAGAGCTAGTGGCCCCAGAGAACAGTCGAAGCTCAGGCGCCGCACCCGCATCTCTCGCCGCCACCATTCCCTCAGTCCTCAACGCAGCCGCACAGAGTCGCTACCCCTGCGAAGCGACCCCCGCTTTAACACAGGCTGCGCGCAGCGCGTCAGACAGAAGACGCGCCGAAGCCGTCTGGCAACGACGGCGAGCAGCCTTCGGCGGCTACCTGAACCATGTCAGGCCGGGCGGGCGGACGGACGGCCCGCTGGACGCCGGGGTCAGCTGTTACGGCCCACACGCCGGCTCTGTTACAACCCACACGACGGGGCCGTTACAACCCACGCAAGCGGCGGCCGGCCGGCGGCTCCCGCCGGCTCCCGTCGGTTCCCGCCGCGGAGCCGAGCGCGGTCCGCCGGCCGGCGAGGTCGCCAACGACTGCGCGTGGCGAGCGGACGGACCTGAGAGCGCTTTACAAATGAGCCGCCCAGGGTCGCGAGGGCACCGGCTTCCTCCTGAGGAGGACGGAGTCGGCCAACGGAGCGGTGTCGCTCCTGATGGAACGCACTGTCGAGCAGCTCTCGTGAACAGCGTCCGCTAAAAACACAAAGCTGAGCTTTCGTTCTTTCCTTCCCTGCGAGGCGCTGAAATGCTTTACCGCGAGCCACGCGCGGGTGTTCGGCTCACCGTGCGACCCCCGCCGGCGGCAGCAGACCGAATCCTGCCGGGATGTTTGTCCACGCCGCTGAGCTGATTGTTATTTCGGCACGCGGCGGCCGCTCGGCTGACGTCACACAGAAGGCCCGCCACCAGACGGCGCTGGCGGCAGGCAGCTGGCGGGGGAGGCGCGGAGGGCTCTCGTGATCTCGTGCTGTTGCTGTGGTCCCGTTTCTGTTTGGGGGCCGCCCCTGGAGACATGGCGGGCGGCCTGCGCGCGCCACACCGCGTCGCAATTCGCTGCTGAACCGTACTGGTCTGACGCTCTACGGTCATACCGCACAGCAGCGGTGCCAGCAGTTTGGTGAGGACGACCACAGCGAATCGGAATTTTATGACAAACATTGTGGCGTGGCATTTTTGTCGCACATCGCACAGCAGCATTGTTTACATACGATACAGCGCCATATATTAACTACTCTTGATGTTATGCACGATATTACGGTGTAACCGTGTAGATCATACGTTGGCATGACTACATCTTGCCGTCCCACGAGTTATTTGCAAAGATGAGGAAGTGCAACGGACCTAAAAAAAAACGGAAAAAGAAAACAAAAGCAAAAACAAAAAAAAAACAGTAACGGCCAAGGCCAAACCTCCCACCAAAGAGAAATCAGTTCATGTCTCTATAATGTATGAGACTCCGGAATATCACGCGCACCTTATGCTTCCCTAACCTCAGGACATATAAGCGGACACCGACGAATAAATGCAAATTTGATTACACAACAGGAAAATGTGCTGGGACACGACCTGAACATTTCAAACAGCTTTCTGGATTGTGCGGGGAGTTTGACAAACAACCCTGTTGATCGTTCTGGGCCCGGCGCCAGCAGCAGATAAAGCGCATTCTCGACAGGAGCTGAAACATCTGTGACTTTCAGACAACACAACACTTTGTAACGCATTTCGTAAAGTTAAAAATGTTATCTTACGGCCTCCTGAGGATCACGTATCAATGACGCATCGAGTCGAAGGATCTGACTGAGATAAAATACTGCAATGACTGCAGCATCGATGGAAAATCACGTGAAAACGGATGCAGTATAACCCGAAACGTTTCTGAGGTTATGCACGAAGTGAGCACACTGTGTACGGGACATCCTCTAGGAATGTCTCCGGTTATAAATACGCCTTGTTCTTTTGGGGTCTTAACTATTGCTGGAGTTTCCAGTGGTTTTGCCGGTACCCGGCTCCCACAACACTGACAGTAGCGTGCAGAAATAATGTTCTGCAATTCTACATTGTTAAAAAGTTGTCCATGGACTATCGACTTCATGTCATGCAGACGTTTCTGTGGATCCCAATGTAATAAAGGTTATCTCCGTTTTGCTTGGGGCCATTCTCTGATTTGCGCGTCGCACTGCGTCATCTCAGAAGCTGTCTTATCCCAATAGAAGTAGACGGCGCCCGAGTGATGAAATGTTTAGCCTGGTCTTCTTACAGTTGAGTGCAAAATAAGGACAACATCTGGACCGAGGCACATGTCTCCTCATATGTGGATATGCTTGTCAAATCTGAAAACATGCAGTGACTGGTAAATACTATTGAAGAGTAACTGTTGAGTTTCTCGATCAGTTTAAAAGGTTGAAATTGGCCTCCTTGGGCAAATAGCTTTCTCTAAACAGTCCCACCCGCTGGTCTCAATGTGGTCAGGAAATCAACACATAGTCATGGATGCCACTTCGGCATTTCGCGCCATACAGAAACACCGTTTGACATCCAACACTCCGGATGTACGGGCGCAAAACATTCTGGGAACGTACTGGTCCAGTTACCCGCAAATTTAACGACACTCTGTCACGAAAAGGAACGGGAGAAAGGTCACCGTCGAGCTGCTTCGCGTTGTAATTCCCGTAGTCCGACACGCTATTTAGAGCTTCCGTTTCTGCTCAACAGAAATCCGACCGCAGTAATGAACGTCAGCAAATCACGCTCGCACCACATCCGCACGAGCCGGCGCCTTGAACGCCCAGTCTCAATCAAACTCTCAACAGCTGCCAGATCACCTGCAACAGATCGGCGCCGCTCCGCGGGTCGCTGCGGTTTCACCACACGAGCCACCTCGCCGGCGCCGGGCTCGGCTGACGCAGTTGGCGGCGGCGGCGGCGGCGGCAGGCACGGGAGCCGTCTGGCCGCTCCATCAGCGTCCGGCCGGCACGAGCCTGCGGCCTGTTCAGTGAGGCCGCCCGCTGTTTACGCAGACGCCAGGCCGGCCGTCTGCTCAGGCCACGTTCTCGCGTAGGAGCGCGCCCGCCGGCCCCGGCCGCCGAAACGAGGAAAACCTGATCGGCTAATGCTCGGTGAGTGCATTGAACTGCCTGGCGTAGCTGAGACACCGAGATCTTGCAAAGCAGTTCTTCTGCGATCGGCCAGAGGAGTGAACCACCGGTCACACCATGGTGGCGATGCGAAGGGCCCTTTTTAAGTCCACGTCACGCTAAAAATACCCTCTTGGTCATCAAGTCTATCCCAACATCGTCTCGCTACGTTCCTGCAGCCAGCCAGTGCATCGTAATGGTCGTCGACCTGTTCAACATTGCCTTGGTAACCGTTGTTCTAGTCCCACGAAAATGAACATCTGAAAACTTCAGCAGAACTGCTGTCAAAATGTAGCTGAGTTCACACGAATCTTCGTGGAACAAGGTCGCTGCATCACTTCTCCGTCGGCTGTTTCACGCGCCACTTTCCTCGGCTCCTGTTCCTGAGCGGGGGCGGAACAATCTCCCGGCCTCTCCTGAGCGGTGGTGGGGCCGTACAGTCCGGCCGGCTGGGTCTGCTCCTGAGATGGGCTGTAGTGTACAGTCCGGCCGGCTGGGTCTGCTCCTGAGACAGGCTGTAGTGTACAGTCCGGCCGGCTGGGTCTGCTCCTGAGACAGGCTGTAGTGTACAGTCCGGCCGGCTGGGTCTGCTCCTGAGACAGGCTGTAGTGTACCAGGCTGTAGTGTACAGTCCGGCCGGCTGGGTCTGCTCCTGAGACAGGCTGTAGTGTACGGTCCGGCCGGCTGGGTCTGCCCCTGAGATGGGCTGTAGTGTACAGTCCGGCAGGCTAGGTCTGCCCCTGAGACAGGCTGCAGTGTACAGTCCGGCCGGCTGGGTCTGCCCCTGAGACGGGCTGTAGTGTACAGTCCGGCCGGCTAGGTCTGCTCCTGAGATGGGCTGCAGTGTACAGTCCGGCCGGCTGGGTCTGCCCCTGAGACGGGCTGTAGTGTACAGTCCGGCCGGCTGGGTCTGCCCCTGAGATGGGCTGTAGTGTACAGTCCGGCCGGCTGGGTCTGCCCCTGAGACGGGCTGTAGTGTACAGTCCGGCCGGCTAGGTCTGCTCCTGAGATGGGCTGTAGTGTACAGTCCGGCCGGCTAGGTCTGCTCCTGAGATGGGCTGTAGTGCACAGTCCGGCCGGCTAGGTCTGCTCCTGAGATGGGCTGTAGTGTACAGTCCGGCCGACTAGGTCTGCTCCTGAGATGGGCTGTAGTGTACAGTCCGGCCGGCTGGGTCCGCTCCTCAGACGGGCTGCAGTGTACAGTCCGGCCGGCTGGGTCTGCCCCTGAGATGGGCTGTAGTGTACAGTCCGGCCGGCTGGGTCTGCTCCTGAGATGGGCTGTAGTGTACAGTCCGGCCGGCTAGGTCTGCTCCTGAGACAGGCTGTAGTGCACAGTCCGGCCGGCTGGGTCTGCTCCTGAGATGGGCTGTGGTGTACAGTCCGGCCGGCTGGGTCTGCTCCTGAGACAGGCTGTAGTGTACAGTCCGGCCGGCTGGGTCTGCTCCTGAGATAGGCTATAGTGCACAGTCCGGGCGGCGCCGTCGGTCACCGTCAGCCATCACGGCGCCGTCGTTCTCACTGGGCAAACAGCCGCCGCGTACGGCCGCGATGACAAACGGCATGCAACGGTGAAGCATTGCCTCAGCTCCCACCGCTGCAGCCTGTTCCACTGACAACAATGAGCCTATTGTTTCGGCTTCGATCGGATAATGGATACTTTCTATCGGCTGTTTCGTGACAGCTGAAAAAAGGGCGTAGAGTACGTTCTAATGTCGTCTTCATATCACCATATGCTGCGCTGACTCTTTACTCTTACGTAAACTTTACGAGTGTTTCGCATTGTGAGAGGCCCGCCAGATATGCACAGGGTTTCAAAACTCATCGAGAGAAGAAAGACCCTGCTTTCTGGAGGTGTTTCTCGACACATAAGAACGCGCTATGCGTAATTCATTCCCAACCAAAAGATACTCCTCCGACGTCACATAATTCGTTTACTAATCAACTGGCTCTGCAAGTCGTGAGCAGAACCCCGTAGTCGCCTAAAAACAATGCCCCCATAAAAATTACGCCATCTGATAAACTCCCAGACTCTCGCTAGTCAGCGGAGTATGGATTGCCGTCTCCATCGGCCGAACGTTCCGCTAACTGGAATTAACGGCCTGCCGCTGCCGGCGCGCCGACGGCGACCAGGTCACACTGGCCAGCAGGCGAGCGTTAGAGCCATGCAGACGCACGGCCGGCAGATCCACAGCTCTCGTTCAGCACCGCCATCGGCCGGTGGCGGGAAACAATCTGTCCTCGGAGAGGCCTGGGAGAGACCAGGCGAGCTTATGGGGAGGACCGGTGAGATCTGGTGAGCCAGGCTCTCAAGAATCTGGCGAGCTCTCGGGAAACTTCGTCACAGGCTGAATCGGCCGCGCAACCGTGCGAAAATCAACTCGCTCTGGGGTCACACTCTGGCCTTTCATGGGACATCTGGAGGGTCTGCGGGGGCAGCGGTCCGGTGGGCTCGCGCGCCTCGACAGGGGAGAGCACCCGCACCCAGTCTCCGGAGGGCTCCTGATAAGACCTCCTAGCCTGGTGAGAACCGTTACCCCCCCTCCCCCGTTTGTCGCGACGCTCGCGGCTCAGTCGGACCGTCTCGTCCGGGCGCGGGTGGCGGCCGCCGGCCGGACCGGCCCGGACGCAGCCGCCGGCGGCGCATCAGCCCTGCAGCGCACGTTCGCCGGGCGCCGGCCGGAGTAATTGGAGCCCATCTGGCATTAGCGCGCCCGGCGCCATCGCCGACGGAGCCGGCCGGCAGGGAGACCGGCCGAACGGCGGCCCGGCGGCTCCGCGTGGGACGGCCGCAGGATCGGCGCCGCGGGCGGCACAGCACCCTCTCAGCAGGGATCAGTGGATCATCACAACACCGGCTCAGGAGGGGTCAGTGGATCAACACCAAACCGGCTCAGGAGGGGTCAGTGGATCAGCACCACATCGGATCAAGAGGGATCAGTGGATCAGAGCAACAAGGGGCCGGAAAGAAACAGTGGATTAACAGAACACGGACCCACGGGGGATCAGCGGATCGGCACAACACTGGTTCCAGACGCACCAGTGTATCCGCGGAGCATCGGCCGGATTGGGGCACATGGATCAGCACAGCACAGACTCGAGAGAAAAACTAAGAGCATATCCCCCCCCCCCCGACGCAGCGCTCAGCTCCAAGGCACGACCGGCAGCTTAGCTCAGCAGAACCACTACAGGCTGTCGAGGAGGCTGCAGTTTTGAGCCTATCGACGCTAAACGGGCACGGCCCATTGCTGCCGAAACGGCCGGATAAGCAGACGGCAGAGGGCGCCCGGCAGAGACGGCAGAGACGGCAGAGACGGCAGAGGTCGCCCGCGGCCGCCGTAACACTGGCCTGGTGGCCGGCAGCAGGCCCGGCGCTGGCGAGGTGAGGCCGTAATGACGTAATGACGCCGCGCGGGGCCGATTACGGAGCCCCGAATCGCCGCCTGTTTTCGGGTCACGAGCTTATGCAATCCGGTCACAACGTGCTGAAGCTGTGGCTCACTTCGACAGGGAGGCAAGAGAATGACAGTGACCAAACGAGCCAGAGGGACGGTGAGCGGGACAAACAAAGGGGAACAGAAAAGGGGAGTGCGGGTGGGGGGAAAAGAAAACCTGTTAACAGCATGGCTAAATGGCTTTGTTTAAAGCTGGGTCAAAAGTCCACAAAAGGCGACTGTTTAAACGCGGGTTCAGCAACGTAAATATCGCTGTATAAAATAACGCATCGCCGCACAAAAAGGTCAGAAGAAGAGACAAAGAACAAATCGGCGGCGCCAGAGGACGGCTGAAGGCGGCGGACGGCGGCGGCCATCATTATTCAGCCGGTTTCGCTCCATTCTGCCGTGATGCGACTGAATAGTACCGATTAACCCCGAACAGAATTGGGTTCACGGGAGCGATCGGTCTCCGCGAGCCGAGCCGCGCGAGCCGACGTCCCGCGTCTAACGAGCTCGTCCCGGACACGGCGTCTCGCGGGGCGGCAGAGGACCCGGCTGCCGCCCGGCGGGACCGCCACCGACAGGCTGACGGCGTAACGGTGCTCGGCGGTGACGACCGGCGCCGGCCCGGTGGCCACGTCCCGGCGAGGAAAATGGGCGGAGTTACGTGCCGCCGTCACGAGGTTCCGTCACGCCGTCTGCGCTGGGCCGCAGTGGTTTGGAGTGGCTGGCCTACTCCGGCATAGTGCTGCTCGCTTGTTGCGGCTGCTTGAACCTTTTATATCTAAATGTCTGGAGCACTGCATGCTTTAAGCAGGTGACATGACTGGGGTACAACACCCACTTTGTGGACATTACGAGTGTCTGTAAGTATGTGACCTGACTAGGGGCATAAGATCCTCTCTGGGGACATAACGCCCCATATGATGATGGCAGAACTACCCGCTTCCTCGTGGAGGAATCACTACCGCCTTCTCAGGCGGTGCTGATGTTTTTCTCAGAACGACCCGCTGACGACCGCACCGGTTTTCCGGGTGAGCTCCATCCACTTACCCCGACATCGTCCGACATGAAGCAATCTGGCTGCGATCCGCGGACACCGAGCGTACCTACCTCTATTGATTGCCCCGGGCCGCCGCCGCCGGACCACTGAAAGACGCGCGTCGCCGCCTCCTGACTACAGATTAACTCCTGCTCCCCGGGTCTCGCAGTCGTGGGAAAGAGCGGGCACATTCGCGCCTCTAAACTCCCACTAATCAGCCAGCTCCAGTTCCGGAAGCGCGCCGGGATCGTCCTCCGCGCGTCATTAATCGCCGCGCGGTCTGAGACGTCCCCGGCGCCCGTCGCCGATCCGCTGACGCCGCGGCCCGGCGGCGACAATTTCGCATAACATTTCATCGACTTGAACGGACACCACATTTTGTATTCAGTATGGAAATACCATTCGAGTGAAGCCAGGTCGTAAAGCCGGGCGGCGGCGGCGACGCGCCGTTCCGTCGTCCGTCGTCCAACTCGGATCGTCTGCCGGCGGCGGCGTAACGCGTCCGTTACGACCTCCGTCACGACGCCAGTCACAGGGCGTGACGCAGCGGCTCCCCGCCCGGCGCCGTTGGCGTCAGCCGCCGCCGCGCGACGCTTGGCGGTGATCGGCAGCCGCTGTCAAGATTTGGCGGCGGAAAGTTGCGACGTTTACGGCATTTATGGCTGGAGACCGCGGAGAATCATCGCGCCAGAAAATGGCGATTTCGTATGTCGTGTATCGTTGCTTGGGCGCTACATAAAGAAGGGTTTATTACTTCTGGCACATGTCCGAGACGACCAAAGTCTCTCGGCTTGCATACTTCGGGGCTTTAAAACGCTCATCGGATTTGCTTGACATGCTTGACTCGGCAGCGTTTGTCGCAGGTCCGTACTAACTATTCAGGGGCAACGCTGGTAACTACCACGGACATAAAGACAGAGTAACACGGAAGCGGGCAAGAAGAAAGAGACAGAGAGACAGAAACAAAAAGACGGAAAAATAAACGAACTGAAGCTAAGGAGGCACCAACCCGCCAGTCGTTATCCTCATGCACACCTCTCTCTCCTCTCTTCCTTCTTCCACTCCCTCTCCTTCTCTTCCTTTTCTCCTCTCTCTCTCCGACTTCCTTTCCCTCTCTATGTATCAACTACGCTTCTCTCTTTTATTCTCGCCTCTCCTTCCTCCCCCTTCCCCAGTAGGTGGTGAACAGAATGGCGCTGTCCAGAGTCCAGAGTCCCGAGTCCCGAGTCAGCAGTTCATCAGCAGTTCAAAGTGCGGAGTTCGGAGTCCCAGGGAATCCTGTCTCTATTCTTCCCAGCTCGAGCCAGGGCCGTCCTGCCAAAGTTGCCGCGGAGCGCTCTTCGTGCGCGCGCCACGGCCGCTAATCGGCTCCTGAGATCAGGCCTGCTGCCGAACGCTGGCCGACGGACTGCTGGAACAAGCAGCCGACAATCTAAGATATCTCGATTACCGGCGACCAGGCCGGCGCGGGCTGCACTGGCTACTGCATAGCGATGCTTCACCGAACTGATCGACCGTCGGTGGAAACGCCTGCAGACGGAACCGGACAGTGAACATATCAAACCTGTCCCAGGTCGGCCCCTCACTTGGTGTGAGGCCGCAGTCAGGTCACCCGGCCCGCGACGGCGTCGAAGACGCCAACGAGCTCATTCCGAGGCCGATCCGCGCCTCAAACGTCCAGCTCCCGCAGCGCTGGACCCGCTGCAGAATCGCAATCGGCAAGCGGCGGTTCACCACAGCCATACGAGCATGCTGGACTCGTCACTGCTCGGCAATCAAACGGAAATGCCGCCGCTGCCGCCGACGCCACCGCCGCCGACTGCCAGGCTCACGCCACTCATGCCCTCCCCGTCCCCCTCCACTCGCCTGCTGCCACAGCCCGCCACACGGACTGCTGCACATGCCGATAAGAACCAATGTCACCAAAGCCGAGGCAGCGGGGAATTCGTAGACGGGGATCTATAAATGGGGTGTTGCGGAGCTCACAGCGTCACAAGGAGCGGCAGCGTCTCAGTGGCGCGCCGTGGGGGGCCGTGACGTCACCGTTTTCGTCAGTAAACACAGGCGGTGCCGATCGGGGCCAGAGCCGCGCCCGGCTCGCGATGCAGCGGCTGTGGACCGTGGCGTCCGGGCCGTGAGCTCCGCCCCACACGCCGGCGGAACCGGCGTGATTGGCAGAGCACGGGGCAGGATTCTGAGCCCGGCCGCCTTCTCTCGTTTCGTTTCAGGCTTCGGAGCAGCGCAGCGGGGCTCCGGTAGGACGCCGCGACCGCTGACAGGTGGCCCGGTGGCGGCGGCGGACCGCTGTCCGGGGTCCAACTGGCTCCTCCCGACCAGGCCAACCCGGCGGACCCACGGGCCCGGCGGACTCAAAGGACCCGGAAACGCCCCGACTGGGGCGCCGTCGGGACCCCTCGGTGGCCGCAGCCTGCCTGTCCGCCAGCGGCGGTCAGGTGACACTGCCGTGTTCCGGTGTATCAGCACCACGTGACGTGCCGTGTCCCGGTGTTCAGATCCGCCAGCGGCGGACCGCGGTCAGGTGACGCTGCCGTGTTCCGGTGTATCAGCACCACGTGACGTGCCGTGTTCCGGCGTTCAGCAACAGGCAACGCTGTCGTGCTCCGGGGTATCAGCACCAGGTGACGCCGCCGTGTTCTGGTGTACCAGCCGTGCTCCGGTGCGTCAGCAGCCTGCTGACGTGCTCAGGTGTACCAGCACCGAGTGACGCTGGCGTGCTCCGGTGCTTCAGCACCAGGTGACGCCGCCGTGCTCCGATGTACCAGTCATGCTCCGGTGTATCAACAGCTGGCTGACGCGTTCCAGTGCACCAACACCAGGTGGCGCTGCCGTGTTCCGGTGCACCAGCCGTGTTCCGGTGGGCCGTGCCCGTTGTCTCAGCGGCCGGCGGCGCGGGAGACCGACGGCGTCCGGCGGCCAGCCTCCTGCGGAAACCACGCGGAAGTGGCCCGACGATCGATCCAGCAAGCAACTGCCAGAGGCCCGCCGTCGAGCCGAGAAACGAGCCGACCGCGCCGGACCGTGATACAAAGCCAGCCGCCACCAGCGGACGGCTCCCAGCGCGCTGGGCGCCAGGACGTGTTGGTGGCCGTGCTGTTTAACAGCGCGACTAACATGATGGTTAATGAGCGTTGGAGCGGCTAAGTCCTTTGCCATGCAGAGGCTGGAGCGTTTCACGGAAACGTTGATGGCGGCGATGGAAAAAAAAACGAGAAACCTTTCATGTCGGGAGATCTCCTCTCGGCATTATTCTCCACAACGTTCGCGAGACGTCATTTCAAACTGTACGTCTGGTCGCAGAAGTGGAAGATCACACAAGACGGCATCGAAACGAGTTTACCCAGGAGGTACATCGAGTCGCCTGCAAGCACAGGGCACGGTAAGATACAGATGCTGCCATCCGTTGGGTTACAAGTTGAGAAGCTCCTTCCCGACCACGCTAACCGTTTCCTTCCCGGCGGCTGCTGAGCCCCACGGGCGGACCTCCCTGAACGGTCGGCGCTCGGGGCTCGCCGGTGCAGGTGAGCCCCGACAGCAGCCCGGCCGCCGGGCGACACAAACAGGAGCCGGCGCGCCGACAGGCGGACGGACCGGCCCGCAGCTGCCGGCGGAGGGTCGCGCCGCCCGCCCGCCCGCCCCGCGCCCGGCAGCCGGCCGCGCACGCTGCAGGACGGCCGCCATCTTGGCGACCTCGGCGCGCCCGGTCGGGCGGGGGCGGAAACGCGACAAAAACGGCGCGCAATCGCGGTCGCCGTGGCGCCGGCTCCCGGCCGCGGCATGGGCGGTCCGTCGGCTGCGGCGTCGGCGAGCGGCGGGGGCCGGGCGCGACTCGGGCGACTCTCGATCTCGAGTCGCGGCCGTCGCGAGGCCGGCCGCGCCCGTCGCTGCGAGGCCATGCCCGACCGTGTCGCGGCTCCGGCCCATTCCCCGGCGTCCGGCGGGGCGGCTCCCGGCGGGCGGCTCGGCCCGTGGGAGACCGGTGGCGGCGCGCCGACTGACGGGGTTAATTGCGGGCCGAGCCGGCTTGTTTATGGAGCGCGCCTCGCCGGCTGTTTATGCAGGGACGGTGTCGCGGGCCTGCCCCGCGCCGCCCGCCGCCCGCCGTCCTGCCCGGCCCGGTCCCTCTCACGACAGCACACGGCGTCACCGGCAGGTGGTCTCGGACGGCGCTGTCAGGAAGACGGGTGCCGACACGCGCGGGCGGCGAGAGGTGTGAGATAACGAGGATCGCCAGGCGAGGGCTCCGGCAGGCGCGGCGAAGAGGTCACTGAGGGAGCGGGAAGAGATCGGCTACAGGCGGTGGAGCAGGAGTTAATAGAGACTTTGTGAAAATGTGACGGAATAATGCCGGGCATGCTTTGTCATAGAAGACGAAGGAAAAGTCATGATAGCGAGATGGAACAAAGTCACCCCGCACGAAGTCACACGGGCCATATATGACTGGGAACATCTGATATTGAGCGTTAAACGGAAGACGTCTCCGAACATAAACCATCAAGAAAGGACAACACGAGGAACATACATGGAGCACGAGATGTGTGGTAAATCATGCTACAAGACCGCGCAAGGAGCGGAGGTGCCTAAATATTGGGCGCACATTATCTACCGTGTTAACAACCCTGGTTACCGTGACAACAACCCTGATCAAGAAAACCGTCGAACCGTTTTTCTCCCCACAACGATTCGAAGTCGTGTTATAAGTCCCAACCGAAGAGAAGTAATATACACAAGATTACTGCAGCCACCAATCGTATCAAGGACAACAATTTAGAACGACGTCATAAGCGTTCCTCACTTAGCACAGCCACAGGGAAATCACAGTATTGTCTGAGAGTGCGTACGCGGCAATGCTAAAGGTCTCGAATCCGTGCCCAGCGCCTGACACCGATGCAGCATGGCCTCCACCTATGATCATGTGACTACACATCAGCCTGTGGAGACCTCATTCTTTAACCGCGGTCTCTGCAGTGCCAAGAAAATCCCGCTATCACGGCCCACATCTCCAGAGCAAGACCTTGCCTTCAAGGGCGAACCGTCAGCAGGGCCTGGATGGCGCACCGGTGACGGCAGATGCCCGTAACCATTCTCCGAGGAGCTGAGGCATTCTGTCATCGCAGCTCTGGGTCCGTGGCAGCTCTCCTCGAGATTTCAGACGAGTTCCTTGCCGCTCGTAACCAATTCCTTTCTGATGACGACCATCTGTCTGAGGTTTATCTTTCTGGGGCACTCGCGTTCGTGCCGTATAAGCCCTCGAATACAGAATACCGACAGCTTCCCGATACCGTGCTTCAACATAGCCCTGGACAGCAGCATAGTCGAACAGCTAATGACGTCATTACCTATGTATACCGCAATTAGTGTAGCTTGCACAGCATCGCATTACATGCTGACACAGTGTGGATTTGCTTCTCCGGCAAATGGCGACCAACACGGATCCTAGAAGCAGAGCGTCGGTCGGGGTCTAATGTGGGCCGGTGGCTGCTGGTAGCTGCCAGCGCTAAGGCGCAACACGTGCCATATCGGTGCAGAGACTGGCAGCCGAACGCCGGGGCTCGATTTCGACCGGCAATGGCGGCGCCCCGGCGATTTTGTGCGATTTGTGAAGCGAATAACGTCTGCATCTACGGGTGGTACTTCCCATACAGATTTCACGCGCATCGTGGAAGCCAACCACGTGAGGATAGGTTATCTGCTCACAGTGCAGAACTGAAATTTGGTCTACCCACACAATGGCACAAGGCGTCTTTTGCCCTCCAATTTAGCGGCTGGCTGAGACAGATCTTAGACACAGCGTACCACCACGGCAGCACAGCTGAACTAAAACCGCAGAATGGCCGGTAAGAGCGGCGTTACGGCTAGCAAGAGTAGCAGAGCAACTGGTCTAAGCAGCAGAACAGCTGGTCTAAGCAGCAGAACAGCTGGTCAGGGCGACAGGCAGAACAGCAGGTCAGAGAGACAGAAAAGATGTACCGAAACGTCGGAATAACCGTTGTCCGAGCTACGAGAAAACCACAGCTTGTCAAAACAACAAAGCACGCAGTCGGCGCACCAGTGTACCTAAACAACACAAACAAAATACCAGTTCTTAATCGTCGTCCCTCGAACGCCGCAGGGCTCGTGTAAATCGGTGGAGTCAAACTTCAGGCTTTGAAGCATGAGTATAACTCATCAATGACTTAGGAAAATCTTGCAAAAGGTGCATAATGGTCCTTGGAATTGGCCATTCATTGAGGTGACCTTAAAGCAAAGTTTTAGAAACACTCGGTTAACCTGTTTGGTATTTTATGTTCGGCGGCGCGCTGACACTATTCTTTTCTATAACGCACAAACCATTGTAAACTTACCAAGCCGTACTGACCGAGGCATTTTGCGTTTTTTTCGTTTTAATACATAGCGGTGCACGTACAACACGTCAATGATTTGCAGCGAGCTTCAACATCGTACTGTCACAGCGAAGAGCCTTTACAACAATTTACGAGACGACATTTGAAAAGTCGGCGACCAACGAGTCGTTCATGCCTCCATTTGGAGGTTTTAGGACCAAACCTTAAATAGGTCGTAAAAATAGCACGTAACAGCTCACAGCATTTCTCCATCAACCGTGAGAAAATGCCCAGAGTTCTCCGCGCTCATTTGACTCGGGGTCGGAGGGGGGGGGGGGGTCGACACGACCTGTGCCACTGGCTGACGCCGCCGCCGGCCCAGTGGAACGGTCCACCCCCAGTCATGCGCAGGGCCTGACTCAGGTAGCGCGCCACGCGCCGGCGCGGCGACCCTCAACAGCGGTTCTCGGCACACGCCTCACTGCTTCAAGCTCTGATAGCTGCTTACAAAAACAAACCTACTTGGAGTGACTGCAACAGCAGTCTACGTCGAACAAACGACAGACAGGCGTCATCCCCTTGTTCAACAGCATGTTCAATCTTCTGATAGATAAACGAAACGCTATGATAAACGCATCGTATACAATTTGTCAGAAATTACATCTTTTTGCAACCGGTTCATGTTACCAAAGCCCATGTTCTACAAACACGGCACCGGCTCATCATCCGCCATGTTAGTGCTTTAAAGTTTCTTGTTCACAGCTCATAAAGCATGAGTTTAAAGCGCTTCTGGAAGAACATTCGGACAAAGGAATTTTGTGCGTTTATATCAAAATTTTTTTCGAAAAAAATCCTCGTTATGAAGTTTTGGTTGAAGCATGTATTGTTCATTTCTCGGTCGACAAAAATATTTGTGGAAATTTAAAACCACAGAACGGTCAACGGCAGTACATGCACTCAGATTAGATATTAGCAACCCATCTGAAGGACAAATGTTGGACCACTCCTTGTCGTTTCAGGGAATTTTTTTATGGCACTTCTGCGCCGAAAAAAAAGAAAGCGCAGCTGGTGTTTTGGATGAGACCAGACACCCAATCAAAGTGACAGAATACACACAGAGGCAACAGTTACGTAAGCCGTTACTCGGTGGAAAGAAAAACGGAGATTTAAAAGAGTTCTAGCATACCAAGCTGATGTATATCATATGTGCTGATTAAGTCCGCATATTAACGAGAGGCGGCAGTGTCGGTATGATTGCTCCCATCCAGTACCCAAGACAGACATTAAAAAGTAAACAGTTAGACCATAATCTCCTGCCACCACCCCTGCCCCATTCCTGAGTTTTACATGCACCGCATACGTGTACTGAAATGATGGGCACACACAACACGCTACACGTACTAACAATGTCCACGCAATACATAGTTGCTCGACATACCGCACGTGGCATGAGGTCACACCAACGGGTCGCGCTCGTTTCCACATTGCCTCAACGTTCACCGCACATCATAGCTTTATGACGCGGCGCATGACGACGGTCAGCAGACTTGTATACTCAAATCACGCCATCACGGCGCATCAATGGACGTCCTTTACAAACGCTGCGGCGCGCAGGCACGTCGGCATCCAGCAGGGCTCGAAATTCGGCTTCTATTCTCCGTGTCGGAGTGTAATTTTTCATGGAATACAAAGTTTTGCAAAGAGTAATAATGGTCTGAGTTGGCGTTTTTGATGTAAGTCAGTTATGACACCATACCTGCAGCTTACTGAATGGAGACAGAGTCATTTCCTTGCAGAGTTAAGAATATGTCAACATGGTTACAGTGTAGCCTTCTGATGGAGGGAGAATTAAACTTTTGGAGCGTAAAATGTTTCTGGAGCACATATTTTCTGGTGTTCTTCAATAACAGAAAACAGCATCTTTTCCAACATTGGCTCCAGCATCCCGGCAGCATTTCCGGTTCGCTCAAGCGCTGTGCCAAATCGAAACAGATTGGAAAGCCCAGTTCCAAGTTTGCAGAAACGTTATATGATTACTCCGAAGTTCCAGCAGCACGCAGGTATAAGTTTGACTGTCCCGAGAGAGGCCATGCACTGAAGTGAGGTGACGCTGAAGACATGTTTGACGAGTTTCCTTTGCTCAGAAAAACGCTAGCAATACTTGTGGAGACTAAATTAATTATGCATACACTACGCACATAGCAGAACGTCCTGCAAGGGCATATCATTTATCATTATCTCAGGCTGGAAGGCTGCTGTCAAAATGCATCAACCCAAGACTTCTGTAGAAAGGTGAAGAACATTATTTCCATTTATCGTGAATTCTGATGACATTATCGGTGATATCAGTTCACTGACCTCTAAACTTACCATTGTTCCTTTTGGCTTTATAAAAGGCTCATTCCCATCGTAATGGCCCTAATGGTTACCATGGCAATTTTAAGCATGAATCTAAGAGTAATAAGAAAAGGAAAAAATGACTGATCTAAGAGACATACCACCATGTATCGACATAGATACCACCAGGCATTTGATACAACGGGAATCAGGTAAAAGGACGAAATTAAGACAAGTTTCAGAACCGCTCCAATACGATTCAAGTGTACACGGCGCCATCTCCTCCTCGTTCCTGACCACAACTTCAGCCATTAAATGCAGGCCATTAAATGCAGGCCTGCTGACCAATACACTCCGGGCCAGCTCAGATCGTTGTGCCGTGTCGTTTCACCACGCGCTCTTCTCTTCGCCACTCCCAGTTGCACGGAAAACAAGCGGCCTCCCCTTCCCGGAAATTACGCTCTGCGCCTCTCTCGCTCCGCCAGAAACGTCTTAAAACGAAACACGCTCCGGGCTCTCAGTCATTCGATGGCGGCGACACGCTCCGGGCTCTCCGTCATTCGATGGCGGCGACACGCTCCGGGCTCTCCGTCATTCGATGGCGGCGACACGCTTCGGGCTCTCCGTCATTCGATGGCGGCGACACGCTCCGGGCTCTCCGTCATTCGATGGCGGCGACACGCTCCGGGCTCTCCGTCATTCGATGGCGGCGACACGCTCCGGGCTCTCCGTCATTCGATGGCGGCGACACGCTCCGGGCTCTCCGTCATTCGATAGCGGCGACACGCTCCGGGCTCTCCGTCATTCGATGGCGGCGACACGCTCCGGGCTCTCCGTCATTCGATAGCGGCGACACGCTCCGGGCTCTCCGTCATTCGATGGCGGCGACACGCTCCGGGCTCTCCGTCATTCGATGGCGGCGACACGCTCCGGGCTCTCCGTCATTCGATGGCGGCGACACGCTCCGGGCTCTCCGTCATTCGATGGCGGCGACACGCTCCGGGCTCTCCGTCATTCGATGGCGGCGCTTTCAGCTCCGCCACATCTCACACGGACGGAAGCCGCTGGCGACCGCGAGGACGGCACAGGGCCACTGGTGGCACGACGGATGCAATGTGTCGTGATCAAAAGGACTCGGGATCTGTCGCGGCCAACTGCACGCGACAATGAATGATAAACGTCGCGACGCTCGCGGCATTTTCAGCAATGCATCGTCAAATGACCACGAAGACTCGCAGCTTCCCGCAGTCCATGAATAGATCTTACGGTCATTCAGTACCCAACAGAGCTGGAGCTTCTAAAGCCGTGTGGTGTGGGTTTACCGGGCTCACAAAGCTTTCTGGCTTGTTGAAAAGCTTAGTAGCTCGCCTTATGGGCTCTAAACATATGTCGACATACTATGGTACCCGTGTAACTATTATGTGTCAGTTACTAAACCATCTGACAATCCTATGACCATGAACATTACGTTCGCTTTAAAAAGCATCTCGAAATTGCGCCATATAGGACAGATTATTTATGGGCAGTGACACACTACCCCAAAAAAGTTGCTTTTCTTTCCAGCACATTTTTTATTGCTGGTATTTTTAGCCCTTAACAAAACAGACCTAAGCTGAGTGCCGTAGCACTGTTTTGTCTCATAAAATATTGTATTCAAAGGCGACATAATCTTTCATATCCGTTGACTATTTCACAGTTCCAGTTAGCTTTGCTTTACTATCGCGCACCGGTCTCAAACCGAGGCAGCGGGTCGAGGCAGAGCTCTCACTTCAGGAGACCGCCGTCTCCGTTCCCGACCGGCGACGCCTCTGACTGTTCCGTCACAGCTCACCGGCCGTCTTCCGGCCGTGACGTGACCGTGACACCGGCGGCGCCGCGCCGGCCCGGACCCGCCGCCGAACAGAGCCCGATTGTCCGTGACGTCACCGCACGCAGGAGCCGGCCGTCACGTGCGCGGGTGACGTCAGCGCGCGCCGTCCGTTCGCGGCGGCGGCGGCGGCTCCGCTGAGCGAACCGTCTATTTCCGTGCGGCGGCCGGCGGCCGCGGCACCTGAGCCGAGCACGTGCAATCCGAGCGCCGGCGCTGGCGCCGCGGCGCGCGAGCTGTCCAGAGGTGGATGGCGACGCGTGCGTCCTGATGGCGCTCGTCTGGAGACGGTCTGCACCACAGCAACATCAACATAACATCGGCGGGCTCATCGGCCGAGTGGTCCTCGGCCAGAGAGTCGGCAGGTCCAGTTCACAGCCAGAATCGTCAGGTCCAGTCATCTGACAGGGCGTCGGCAGGTCCAGTTCACGGCAAACGAGTCGTCAGGTCCAGTCGGCTGACGGGGAGTCGGCAGATCCAGTTCACGGCCAAACAATCGTCAGGCCCAGATCATGGCCTCACAGTCAGCAGGTACCGTTCACTGACAGGCTGTGGCAGGTCCCGAGCACGGCAATACCGCGTACGTCCGCTCGAACTTGTTTACCGTTCGGCTCGCTGCGCCTGTGACAGCCAACACGGCGGACGCCAGAGAGCGGGGTGCTGGCGCCGCAGAGACGACAGGGATCGCATGGCGTCCGCTCACGGGGCCCGCGCCCGTGCAGGCCGTGAAATCCGACCCAGGGATATCAAGAGAGGGGGTAGAGGATGGCAGGGCATTGGACGGCGTGTTGTCAGTGGGCCGGACCATTTCCAGCGCTGGTTCTCAGAAAACTGCGGCATGCTAGGCTCAAGTGGCTGACGGTTTGTTAGTGTTATTAGCCGTGTGGGTTTTTTCTCTTCGCGTGGCTCAATCTATGCTGGTCTGTCAGGGTCAGAGGCGCACGTGGTCCCCGACAGTTGTCTACAAGTCAGAGACCGTTCCACAAGTAGATTAGGACGCACCAGCCAACAGCAAGTCCGATGCGCTGAGTCAACACCACCGCAAGCCATTGAACCGTGACCGTAACCCGGCGGTGTCAGGGAGCCGCAGTCGTCTCTAAAGGGCTCTAGCGAACCATTTTCGTCTCTCAACGGCTCCAGCGCGCCGCAATCGTCTCTTAGCGGCTCCAGTGGACAGCAATCGTCTTCTGGCGGCTCCCGTGCACCGTGATCGTCTCGCGACGGCTGCAGCGCGTCGTGATCGTCTCGTAGCAGCTTCAGTGCACCGTGATCGCCTCGCGACGGCTGCAGCGCGTCGTGATCGTCTCGTAGCAGCTTCAGTGCACCGTGATCGCCTCGCGACGGCTGCAGCGCGTCGTGATCGTCTCGTAGCAGCTTCAGTGCACCGTGATCGCCTCGCGACGGCTGCAGCGCGTCGTGATCGTCTCGTAGCAGCTTCAGTGCACCGTGATCGTCTCGCGACGGCTGCAGCGCGTCGTGATCGTCTCGTAGCAGCTTCAGTGCACCGTGATCGCCTCGCGACGGCTGCAGCGCGTCGTGATCGTCTCGTAGCAGCTTCAGTGCACCGTGATCGTCTCGCGGCGGCTGCAGCGCGTCGTGATCGTCTCGTAGCAGCTTCAGTGCACCGTGATCGTCTCGCGGCGGCTGCAGCGCGTCGTGATCGTCTCGTAGCAGCTTCAGTGCACCGTGATCGTCTCGCGGCGAGTGCAGCGAGTTGCGGCGCTCCTGGAGAGGTGACCGGCGCCCTTTGGTCGCACCAATCGCGGCCGCCGGCAGTGCAAATAGATCGATGCCATGGGCGGGTGCCGCGGCCGCGCCGTGTTTGTCGCCGTTCGGACACGGCGCGTCACGATCGCCGCGGCGGCAGTTCCGACGCGCAGGTGTCGGCCTGGCCGGCGGCGGCGCGCGCCGGCGGGCCTAACGGGGCGTGAAGAGGGCAAATGACGCCGGACCGTAATCAGCCGGCTGTTTCCACCGTATGCCCTGTCGCGGGGCGTGGTTATTGATCAGACACCCGCGCTGTTTTACGCCCGCTGTGGGGAACACAGCGTCAACCAGTGCGATCATTTGAAGGCGTTGGGTTACAGCGACAATAAAGAGCTTCACGTTCAATACACGACGGCATTCTGGGATAGCGCTAATGCCATTTTGTAATAGTCCCTCGGTACCACCCGTTCTTTTATTAGTTTAGCGCAAGTACCCTGGAATGAGAATCGTTACTTTCTCCAGCGCATTACAAGGTACCTTTGTCGAGAGCCGACAGTACAGCATTGGCCCATAATACGAGGCAGTAAAGGCAGCTTTATGATTCAGACATTTCGGCTGCTACACTGGCCTGATTCACCCAGAGTGAGACGGAGTGGTCTACGGGTCTGAACTTGAGGGACGAGTCATTCCATTTAAAGTGTGTATGGCGTACAGCGCCCCTCGCTGGCTCTGACGGGCCGGGCGTCGAATTTCAATTCACTTAGTCGCTCCGTCATCTGGCCGCTGTGAGGCGCTGATGCGCTGCAGTGGTGTGTTGGACGCCGTCGAGAACGGTCCGGGTTCGCAGGGCGGAGGGACAGATGTTCAGCCCAGCGAGCCCGCGACACGCTAGGGTCTGGACGAGGCTTGTTTCAATGGGACAGGCGAGTTCAGGACCCGCCAGGGGTCGAGGGGAAACAGGGAGACGGGCAGCTCAGAACAGCGCGCCAAACGCACACCTGACAGGGCTAGCTGGCAGAGACGGCGTCGGAGGCCATCTCTACACGCGCACCTGCAATCTCCGTCCCTGACTGGACTCGGCGAGCGAGGGCAGGCTGGAGGCGCCCGGCGAGGGCAAGACTGCCACCCACTCAGCGCCCCAGACTCCCAGCGGCTCTTCAGAACCCACCTCACGGTGAAGTGCCGGGCGCGATGTCCCGCCTCCCTGCCCGCCGTTCACGTCCCAGCCCTGATTAGCTCGTCACCACACGGGCTGGGGCAGCTCTCCGCCGCTCACGCCGCTGCGTCGGTCAGGGGAAGCTCGCCGGAGCTCCTCGGCCTCCGGATCTGGTGACGCGGCCGAGCGACGAGCCTTCGACGGCGCCGAGCGCCCGGTAAACCGATTACAGCCACGGCTCCGGCGATCTGCTCCGGCCTGAATGATCGCCGCGACAGAAACTCAATTACGGTTCGCCAGCGTGGCTCGAAGTGCACATCTCACCTGGCATTCTCGGCTCTTCGAAGCCTCGAAGCCCGCCAAGACGTCACCACAACTGAAGAGCGATTTCTTCGGCGACGGCGGCCGGAGCACGCCTGACGTGTCCGAACGTGCCAAATACGACGGAGCTGCTCTTATCGCAGCCCGCTCTCCTGCACACCGGCACCAGCACAGTCAGAGATGCCAAGTATGGCGCTCACCGCACGCGGCCCGCCGGCAGAGGCAGAGGCTGTCCCGGGAGGCGCCAGAGGACGTGCAGTGGACACGATGTGGCAAAAACTTATTACGACAGGAAAACGGCCCACCGCCGCCAGCATGGCACAGACCTCACCACGTAGCGTCACCTGGGCGACGAGTGGTCTCTGTAAGCGTCATACCGGCAGCACGTGGTCACTCTGAGCGCCACACAGGCGGTAAGCACCGTCGGGCCGTACCCTGCCGGCGGCTTGACATGCAACCGGCGGGCCGTGATAATCTATTGGTGGGTGGTGCCGATTGTGAACCGGCGGTGGGGCCGGTGCACGCGGACCATCACTGCAAAGTGGTCTGAGCCGCGGATGACTGTGTCAGGGCTGCAAAGGTCTGCCACCGTGTGAACGTTCTGCAGAGGCTGGCCGACCCAGTTCCGCGTCATCTTCTCCTTATACAAAAAAGACGCCTCATGGGGACTTGCAACACAAAGAGCAGTCTGGCCATATCAGCCCTTCGTGATTACCATCTAGCCAATGCCGCTCCTTTTTTTAAGCTTTGCAATGGCCCCCGTTCATCACGCTCGTCACATCCCTAACGCCAGCATGTCTCGCCTCCACACCAGTGGCCCTTTCCAGACAATGCTCGGTCCGCGCTATAACCGCCCGCACTCCGTGCCGCCCTCGCCGGCAGTTCACGCCCCGCATCGCCCTGCGGCCCACGGCCTACGCTACGCCAGCCGGTCGTGTACGGCGCCGCACCACACGCCGCCGTCCCATGGCGTGCACGGCCGTTACGGTTGGCCGCCACGCCGCTCGTTCTCCACGCGCTGTTTGTGACAGCACTTCCGGATGTGCGGGAAGCCGGCGTTAAAACACCGGCGCAACACTACAGACAGGACACCAGCGCTCGGTAAACGGACAGGTCTGGGGGATGGCATCCGATTTACCGCTTGGCGCCTCGGCCGGCAGGTCGAGGAAAGCACGCTGACGGCGCGTGAGAGCGGTGCTTCCCGTGAGCCGTATTTCGCCTAACGGATCGCCGGTTCTCAGGAGGTGCCCGGCCGGTCGGGACCGTCTCCTCCCTTGGCGGTGCCTCTGAGGCCGGCGAGTGGCGCGTCCGGCGGCGGCCGCGGCGGGACCGTTCGACCGTCGGTGGCAGCCGGCCGCCGCCGGCACGGTTCTGGAGTCGGCGGGGCCGCGATGATGCGGCCGGAGAGGTGGCAATCCTGTTACACAGCGGGGCGACCGCTTCGACAGAGCACACGGTTTTAACGAGGCCGGGCGGGCCGGCACTGCGTCCGGCCCCGGAGCGGGACTCGTCCTCCCGTTCAGCCGGTCAGGTCAAGATGACGAACGCCGCCGGGCGAACCCAGAACCCGGACAGATCTCCGGAAGGCGGACCGCCGATACGGTTTCATGATGCGGGAACCGCGGGGATCTCCTGCCCACTTACGCTCACCGGTCGGCGGCGGGAGGGACAGCCGCCTCCAGCCGAGCGCCGGCACCGGCCGACGCGGAGCGCGCTCACCACCGGGATCGCCACCAGCGACGGCAGGCCCCGTACCCCGGCCGAGACCGCGACACCGAGCGTCAGCGGCGGCCGGCCGCTCGACTCGCGGTCCCGTTATGAACTCCGGCAAGTGTTAACTGCCGCCAGGCCGGACGCCGCCGTCGCGGACGACGCCCCCGCCGCGGCAACGGGCTGACGGCGGGCGCGGCGGCGCGGCCATCAGCGCTGACGTCGGACGCCGCTTCGTCGACGGCGTCGGGGAAGCACCTCTGTCGATCGATCGGGTGGGAACGGGCGGCGATGACGCCGTGTGGCCGGGATGTTTTAGATACCCCGGCCGCCGCGCCCGTAACCTGCTGGAAGCACGGCCGATCGGTCGGCCGGCCGTCTCACAGATGATCTCACGGCTGCTTCTCACGGCAGCTGAGGCCGACCGAGCTCTTGCCGAGAGAGACAATCGGCTGGACGGACGGTGTCCGGAAAGGTACCAGCTGGACGGACGGTGTCGGGGGAGGTATCGGCCGGACGGACGGTGTCGGGGGAGGTAGCGGCCGGACAGACTGTGTCGGGGGAGATATCGGCTGGACGGGCGGTGTCGGGGGAGGTATCGGCTCGACGGGCGGTGCCGGGACATGTATCGGCTGGACGGACGATGTCGGGAGAGGTATCGGCTGGACGGACGGCGTCGGGAGAAGTATTGGCTGGACGGACGGTGTCCGGAAAGATATCGGCTGGACGGGCGGTGTCAAGAATGGTATCGGCCGGACAGATTGTGTCGGCAGAGGGTGTCGGCCAGACGGATTGTGTCGGGAGACGTATCAGCTGGACGGACGGGAGGTGGGGACGTGGGATGAGCCGCCGCGCGCTGGGATCAGTGGCCGTGATGTGTCGACCTCGCGCTGATTTGCCGCCAGCGGTGGCGGTAACGACTTGCTGTCGTGTCTCACATCGAGTTTTAAACGACCGGCGATGGTCTGCCTAACAGACGAGAAACTAGACAACGAGCATCTGTCTGAGAGGCCGCGAGAGAATACAGAACAGTCCCTGAAATCCGAAAGTCGACGAACGGCTGTCCAAGCCTGTGGTCGCTTTTCATAGACCGCTCGTTACTGGTCTCTTATCCGGAGTCCAGGAGAACAGTGGTCTCTTCGATCGGATTCCGAAGGGCACCGATCCTACTTAGGGTCCTGTCAATTCTAGCGCGATGAGCCTGACTTTTCGAGTGAATCAGTGTGCCGTGAGCGCGATGAGTTCAGCATTAAGTGGCAAATGTGGTTCGCGGTATTCCGTCGGGCATTTCAGCCGAAGGTAGGTCATTCTGCGGTTCAGTGAAGAAGATATCAACGGTTGGCGATTTTCTTCTGAGCATTAGCCATTGGCGGAGTTCGTCGCGCGCAAATTTAAACGATCTTTTATCCTGCCGGGTGCAATTCCGTTTGGAGTTGGGCCTCGGTATATTTCGATGCGGGCTGTCTCATGAGATTGTTTTCGCTTATTAGCAAGCGTAACATTCGTGTAACAGCAAATAGCAAACGTATGGCAGTGCGTCGGTGCCACGACTGGGTTTTAAGTTTTTTGGACTACACGGCAGTTTAGCGATCTTACGGCTGGAGACTGAGAGGAGGAGCCAGGAGGGGTCTCCGTCCCCATTCTTATGAGATGTTAACATAAGGCCTATGGAAATGACTGAAATAAAATGTTCTGAAATAATATGCAGACCCCATCCCTTGGGAAATCTCCAGCCAAGCAAGCCTTCATAGGGCTCTGATATTTTGGGTTGTATGACTAGGTATTTATCGACAAGATGCGTCCTCCTCTTGTTCTTACTGAGGTCTAAAGGTGCCTTTAACGTTTTTTCCAGCCTTAATGGTTTTTACAGCTTTTAATAGCTCTTGATGGCATGGTGGCTGCCTTTAAACGTGCACTGAATGGGTTTTTTATCTTTTAGACGGAGAATACTGGAAATGCGTTTTTCGTTTGTGTATTCCTATGTGTTCCTATTTGTGTTTGCTGAGTGCCGTTTTTAGCCACGCATTTCCCTTTAACCTTGACGCGACGCTCGGAATAGTCATTTTAACAATAGTGTTCTTACTGCCAACACAACACATACTTAGACTTCGTGTTCGTCAGGAACCATACGGCTGTCATACGATTCACAACGTTAAACAGCCCGCAATTAAACCCCAAAGTAACACATCAGCACAACATCGGAAGCATACTCGTAAAACTTGAGGAATCGTTACAAGAATAATGACATGTTAGTGAACCTTCTCCCTTTATAATTAACGTTTATAGAAGGCCTTTGAAACGGTTGAAGGTTTACGTAATTTTGCAGGCCAGATTTATCGACGTAAGCCCTAAAAGTCCCAACCTTTACGTAACCACTTGGAAAGTAAGCAAAGCTCGCCGATGCAGGCAAATCGAAGATCTCCTCATTATCAGGAGACTTGGGGGGCCAAAAAAGTTTGCGAATGTTTGCTGTACAAGGCGGAGAATGCCGCACGCCCAAAGGCTTAACGACATGATACAGTCATATTCCACCATTCTGCTAACGTAAATCCCTGTAAACAAGCGGACTTATTTCCATCTTAATAGCGTAATTTACAGGTGGTTTCATGGAACGGGGTGTATCGCCTGAGATCCATGATGTTCTGATTGATTACTAACACTCAAAGGTATTGCAGGTTATTTACTATAGCTCTGTATTCGGACTGTTATCTACAATGCCACATTTGCAAGTTCAATAAGGTCATCATGAGCCATACCTGCATGCAAATAACGATATCTTACGAGCAAGACGTTCCTGAACAATCCCTTGGTCGCTGAACGCAGTACCTGGCTACAAGCGTTCTACCAAATGCAAAAAATCGGTGTAAATGGATGACAACCTTTTGTCCGTTCCGACGCTCCTTCACCTAAAACCCACTCCATGAGTTTTCCATAAATTCCGTAGCGTGTTTTATCAGTTGTATATCCCTCTCTCTATGTTAAGCGTTTTCCGGTTTAGTTCTTAATCTCTCCACATTAGTGTAACGAGGTCACCAGCCTCCCCCGCCTCGCCTATTGCGTGGTTTATGGAGGACTACTTACCAGATAAGTTGAATAACAACAACGAAAAAACGCAATGACAACGATCTAAGTACTGCATGTTCATCTCCTTTCCTCGACCCTTGAATTTTTAGAACGTTTGCGCTGATAAAGGCTACAAATCTATGCTCTATGCTGCTGACAGACGACAGTCTGTCAACAAATCATAAGCAATGAAATGTGGCATTCGGAGGAGGCACTACTTCCACGCTTCCCTGCTTTCCAAAACAGACATTTAAAAACCTATGTCACTGTCACCGTACCAGTACTCAGCAGCCATTCACTCAGCATTTTCCATCAGCTCTGGATTCCGTTGTTGTTGCGAGGTGAATGCCTGTTAATTGCATGAACATCGTCCTGAACACCTCTCAAGTTAAAACAAAAATATTTTCATGGCAACATTCCTCAGCATCATCATCTTACTTCATCGTGACAAAATGGTTCGATTACCACCATAAGGGGTCTTCGACAAGCCATATTGAAAGAGGTGAGAGTTGGAAAGAGTAAATAAGTACTTTACGTATGTTATGAATCCTGCCTTGGGCGCCATACTGGGCTGCATGAATCTGGCCCTTCGCTCTAGATTATGCTCCCAATAACCACCACACGCCGTTACTTCCGAGTCGTTACTGTCCGAAGTCATTCAGGGCATACCATGGATGGGTCACACCGTGCGCGTCTCCTGCATCACAACTCCAGCCGACATCAGGAGAGCCTGGAACCCACGAGAGCGGATGGCCTTTGCTGCAGAGCCTGTACAGACACGCGCTGAAGAGCATCTGGGCTGTCATCCGGGCACCGTGCCGGCGCCCGCCCTCCTCCCGCTCTGCACGACGAATCGCACCTCATCAAAACTTCAGGGCGGCGCGGGATGAGGGATTTCGAGTCGACCGCCGAGCCACGGCAATACGTCACGCGACCGAGGAGCCGGCAGATCAACACTTCATTAATAGTCACCTGTACGGCCGGCGGCAGCGCTCGGCCGCCAGCGCGATGAAATACGAGCCGCAGCTGAGCCGGCGGCGGCGGCCCCGCGCCGGCCTCTGAATCAGCGGCCGCCGCTCCGCCGCAGCCGAGACAGGTCCGGCGGCCTGTCTATCTCGACCGGACCGCGGTGGCGGTCTGTGACTGGCACCGGCCCACGGCGACGGTCTGTGGCTGGGACCGGCCCACGGTGGCGGTCTGTGACTGGCACCGGCCCACGGTGGCGGCCTGTGACTGAGACCGGTCCACGGTGGCGGTCTGTGACTGAGACCGGCCCACGGTGGCGGTCTGTGGCTGGGACCGACCCACGGTGGCGGTCTGTGGCTGGGACCGGCCCACGGTGGCGGCCTGTGACTGAGACCGGTCCACGGTGGCGGTCTGTGACTGAGACCGGCCCACGGTGGCGGTCTGTGACTGGGGCCGGTCCACGGTGGCGGTCTGTGACTGAGACCGGCCCACGGTGGCGGTCTGTGGCTGGGACCGGCCCACGGTGGCGGTCTGTGACTGGGGCCGGCCCACGGTGGCGGTCTGTGACTGGGACCGGCCCACGGTGGCAGTCTGTGACTGGGACCGGCCCACGGTGGCGGTCTGTGACTGAGACTGGCCCACGGTGGCAGTCAGTGACTGGGACCGGTCCACGGTGGCGGTCTGTGACTGAGACCGGTCCACGGTGGCGGTCTGTGACTGGGACCGGCCCACGGTGGCGGTCTGTGACTGGGGCCGGCCCACGGTGGCGGTCTGTGACTGAGACCGGCCCACGGTGGCAGTCAGTGACTGGGACCGGTCCACGGTGGCGGTCTGTGACTGAGACCGGTCCACGGTGGCGGTCTGTGACTGGGACCGGCCCACGGTGGCGGTCTGTGACTGGGACCGGCACACGGTGGCGGTCTGTGACTGGGGCCGGCCCACGGTGGCGGTCTGTGACTGAGACCGGCCCACGGTGGCGGTCTGTGACTGAGACCGGCCCACGGTGGCGGTCTGTGACTGAGACCGGCCCACGGTGGCGGTCTGTGACTGAGCACCGGCCCACGGTGGCGGTCTGTGACTGGGACCGGCCCACGGTGGCGGTCTGTGACTGCGATCGCCGACAGCGGATCCGTCCGTCCCTCCTCGCGGACGCTGACGTCACGTCGCTCCGATATCCCCGGACCGCCGTCAGGAACGAGACGAAGCGGCGCTGGCTGAACCGGAGCAAGCCGGATCCATCTGGCAGGGCGCTGGAGCGGCCGACCGGCACCGGTAGCCGTTCGCCGTCGGATCGCGCAGCCTGGCGCCGAGAGCGGGGGGTGACTCGGTAGTCGGAGTCGGCTGACACGAGCCAGACCGGCCGGTGACGTCAGGCCACGACGGTCGCTCGGCGCCGCCTGGACGCCAATCGGGCGGCTGATGGCTGGTGACGGCTGCGGACTGACGCGGTGACGCGGAGAGCCGCCGAGGCGAAGCTCGAGGCGTCGTGAGGACGACAGCTCGTCGAGTGTCGAGCAGCTCTGCTCGAGCCGTGCTGGCGTCACGCGAAGACATTCCGTTCTGTTCGAGCAGTCGGTGGCTTGCGAGGACGTTTGCTCACGTAAGGCTGCCGAAGCGTCTGAGCGCCAGCGCAGGGTTGACGTGCGGACGAACTGTTCACGCGGAGCCTTCGGCCACCGACGCCGGCCAGATGCCAGGCCCCGAGTCGGATCGATAATCCAACGACTGATTAAAGATCCATTTGTGGAGCGAGTTTGGGCATTGATTGTGACCGTTAATGGCCGGACGCATGGGCGGCAGTCGTCCTGTCGGAGGCGGCAGCGGACCGTGGGCGCCATGCCCTGCGCCGGGAAGTCCCGGTCCCATGCACCGGCATCTGGGTCAGGGGGGAACGCAGAGTCCCCTGCATCGCTGCCGGCAGGGAAATACCTTCACCGCCTGCGCCTCCGGGCGAGGCGACGCAGGACGAAGTGAGCCCGTGGGCAGTTCTGAAGAGCAGAGCCCGTCTGTCCAGGGTCGGGTCATGCAGTACACGCTGAACTCGCCCGGCCGAGACGTCGGAGACCAGACAGGCCTTCCCATGACCACGGCGCAGGATGTCGGAGAAACAGAGGTCAAAGACGCGATGGTGCGAAACGAACTGGTCCCTGCAGCCACCCAGAGCCGTACAGGACGAACCCCCGGCCTGGACGGCATCTAGGGTGCGACGCCCTGGGGTCCGTTAACTTGCTGGAGTTGGGAAAAACTGAGTCAAGGAATGATAACTGAACTGGAAGTATTTGTCCATTTTGGAAGCGAAACGTGGGGACGACCGGATTCCTACGACTGGCTGCTCAGTGCTCCGTACAAAAAGGGTCTTCATTCGGCGAATCGGTAAGTCAAGCTTTACAAGTACCTCTGATGTGTCTCTGCGCACGATGGTTCCTTGCGACAAGTCATACTACTTAAAGAGACCGCAGTAGCTAATGTGGAGTGTCATGGTGTTGCTGGGATAGTGATGAGAACACGTACAACAAACCGAGCAGAAGAAAAGAACGTCTCTCTTCTTCAACAGCTGCCTGAACAACAGTTACTCGAACAGAGCTTTTCGAAATCTCTTCCAAATCACACTGGAGTCTTCCAGAGGATCCTCCCTGAACCCTCTTTTGCACACCTTTTTTGACGATCTCAGCCTGGATAACGTCAGCCGGCGCTGGCGTCATCCAGTATGTTGACGACACCCAGGTGTTCGTCAGCGGCAAAGAGGCAGCTCTTGCCGATCTCACTCCTCGCACGGAAAATTCTTTGGACCTACTTGGTTCTTCGTTTGGCAAAAATTATCTTAGGGTGAATCACCAGAAAACTCAGATTACGTTATTCGGCAGTGATCAAAATCTTTTTGGTATCGAATTCAACGCTTCAGGATTCAATCGAATTCAGGAAGACGGAAAAAATTCAAGGACACTCACATCGCCCTCCGCGCCCATGCCGAAAACTTAGGACAAAATTTTGATCGCTGTCTCAGCTAGGACAAACACATTTCGGCTCTTACTCGTTGCTGTTTAGGAGTGCTGGCCTCCGCCACCCATCTCACGCATTATCTTCCGCAGCCCATCCTAACATGTGTAGACTCGGCACTGATTCTTCCACAGCTCAGATACTGCATTTCCGTTTGCGATACGTGTGCAAAAACCAACACTGAAAGGATACAAAAAAATTACCAACTTCACGGAAAAAATAAACTCCGGTAGACAAAAAGTTCGGTCATGTATCTGACCGGTTGGAGAACTTGAATGGCTTTCAGCCGCCGACCTTGCCACATTTCACACACCTCTCTCTCTCTCTCTCTCTCTCTCTCTCTCTCTCTCTCTCTCTCTCTCTCTCTCTCTCTCTCTCTCTCTCTCTCTCTCTCTCTCTCTCTCTCTCTCTCTCTCTCTCTCTCGCTCACAAATTTTTAGCGACCGGAGAGCCGGAGAACTTCGCTGACAAGCTCGTACATAATAACGCTACACGAAATCGTACAATACAGAACGATAAGTTTTACGTTTCTCGATGCAGCACTGCGACCAGACATCGCCAGTTCGGTTTTAGAATCCCTGGACTATAAAACATCCCCGCGGCAACTATCATTAACTGCGCTCAGGCAAGTTTGGCAGGTCTTGGGTGTCATCTTGCGGAGAAGAGTTCAGTGTTCTTAATGTGTCTGAATGTGATATGTTCCATCTTTTACGCTTCGTTTGCGATTCGACCTTCACGTTTCATCCGCATTCTTTTGATTTCAATGTTGTGGTACTTTGTTTTGTGCCTCGCACCTCCACTGACATCTTCATTTTTGATGCAGGATCGTTCCAGCCTCGTGTCTTTTTACGGGGATGATCCCGATGAAATACATGATGATCATGATGATTATCATGATGATGACCAGGGAAAACAACATAATTCTACACATGCGATCCCAGCATACAACGGAAATACAACGGAAGTAGATCATTAACGATTGCACGGTAACTGGTTACTTTAATATAATAAATGTGAGTGTTACTCGTGATAATTAATCATTTACCACAATGTGACGAGACCCAAGGCAACCGTGCAGCCAACAGTGGAATATGTTTGTTCAAATCTGTGTAAGTATATATCATCGCACGCCCTAGGCCAAATAAGAATACAAATTATGGCGAGCGTCTTCATCTTTGGCATCATACGCCGCACAAAAATCTTTTCCACACTGACGTCACATAGCGTGCGACGCTACGCAATGATGACAAACGGGCAGGGACGTCTTCTCTCAGAATCTAGCGGAGCAGTGGCGTGGTATTCTGCAGTAAACATTGCAAAGGCATCAAGGAAACCGAGTACACTTCTGCTACGAAAACATGAGCCAGCAATTCAATAAACGGTCTGATAATAAAGGGATAAACAAAGCTAACTTTGACCGGGCACAAACGCGAGGAGAGCCTTCTTTGCAGGCTGACGAAATCCATTTCAATATCGATGAAACGGAATTGACTGTTGATGCGTCTTGAAATGAACGAGATCGCCACTGAAACTTAACCCGGGTGCATCACAACAGCGTGGGTGAACACGCTGTCAGCGAGAATGCCAACCGCAGGCTGAGATTTCCACACCCGTCTGGCGTGAAAACGCGCGAACCAGTCCGACAAACATCTGCCCTGCCCGGGGCTCTCCTCCATCGACGAGGGTTCGGCGCATCCCTCGGTCCGACGCGGGGCGCACCGGGCCAAATCAATTGCCCAAACAAGCCGGCGCTCGTTCCGGCGCGCTGCCGCCGATGGGGCAATCGCGGCGCGCGTCCGCGCCGGATTGATGACCGCCGCCGCGGCGCCACACGAAAGTGGTCCGCCGCGCGCGCTTTCACCGCGCCGCTCGGCGGCGGCGCGGCCGGGCGGCGGCATCCCGACGTCGGCGTCGTCGGCGGCGGCGGCGGCGGCGGCGGCGGCGGCGACGGCGGCGGGACACCGGACCACCGTCCTTCGGCCATCGATCGGCGGCGTTCGGGAGCCGGCCGGCCATCGGAGCACGGACGTCCGCCGACGCCGACGGCCGCGGAAGAGACATCGACCGTCAGGCCGACCGGTCACCCGTCCGCCGACACGCCCGCCGGGGTCAGGTGCTGTCCGTCGGGGAGCGTCCTGGCCGGCGGCAGCCCCGGCCGCCGCCGCCCGCTGCCCGGCGCCGAGCGGTGGCGTCCCCTGACGTGTCCGGCCTTCCGCCACGCTGACGCCGCCGACCTGGCACGTCGGAGCAGAGGACGCCCCCCCCCCCGGCCGCCCAGCGCCGCTCAAACAGCGGCGGCGGCGTCACGCGCGGCCCGCTCCGCGCCGCCGCGCCGCGCCAATATACCCGCCGCAATCCAAGTGGGTCAGGCCGGCGGCTGCTGTCATGCAGATTAAACGACGCGCAGTTACGACGGCCGGCCGCTAGCACGCACGGAGCGCGCGCCGCGTGCGTTCGGCTCGTCGGTCGGCTGGCGGTTATGGCGTAGGGCCGAAGGTCACGGAATGTAGCGCGACGCACGCAGGAAAACGCCTGCTACGCCGCGGCCAGACCGGCCGTCACGGATGGACGAAGTACGACACATCCGGCCAGCCTTGTGGTGTCCTCCATGGGTCGCGGCACTCAGCTGCCTGCCTGCGTGAGTCGTGATACTCAGCTGCAATTTTCTGTGAGCACGCGGCTCTGAGCTGTCCTTCCCTGCGAATCCGCATCTGTCAGCTATTTTCACCGTGAGTGGACCTTCCGTCATTTCGCGTGGTCAGCTCAGCCCGGCCTCTGTCAGTCCGTGGTCAGCTCAGTTCCGGCCTCTGTCCGTCCGTGATCAGCCCGGCTCTGTCAGCCTGTGGTCAGCTTCGGCCTCTGTCAGTCAGTGGTTGGTCGGGCTCCGTCAATCCGTGGTCGGTCCGGCTCCGACCCGTGTCCCGGAGGCGGCGTCCGCGCGAGAGAGCCGGACATCTGGGCCGACACGGTAATTAGTCAGGCCGGACGGCGACCCTTCGCCCGCCGACACGAGCCCCGGACACCGACGGCATCAATCTCAGGGGAGGAGCCGGCCGACCCGGGCCAGGTGAGGCAGCAACGGCGGGTGCGCTACCAGAGGAATAGCAGGTCCTGCCACCGTAGGAATGTGAGACGGCACACCCGGCCACCGGAAAAAAACATGAGACAATACGTCCGGCAAGAGGAAGTGAAAGAGACGACGGGCCTAGCCCTTAGAAGGTGAGACGACGGACCGGGTCGTAGGAGACAGGTAGTACTGCAGACCCGGCCACAGATGAGACAGCAAACCCGGCCACAGAAGGAGGCTAAGAAACTAGGCCCAGCCTCCGGAAAACCATGAAAGCCAGAGGAAGGCGAGACAGCAGAGTCGTCCATCGGAAGCCAACGAGACGGCAGACCTGAGCACTGGAGACGGACGAGACGGCACACATCACCACCGGAAACAGAAGAGACAGAAGACCTGACCACTGGGGACAAATGAGACAGCAGACCTGACCATCAGAGGCAGCCGAGACAGCAGACCTGACCACCGGAGGCCGTAAGAGGACGGGTCGGGCGACGGTCGCCACAGAAGCCCGGGTCCAGCTCCCGCTCAGCGAGCCGGGATCAATGACTGAGAAGCTCAGCCGAGCCGATCAGGTGGCTGTCTCGCCTCGTGAGCCATTGAGAGACGAGATCAATGAGCCGCCCCGGCCTCCCTGTCCGCTGACGTAGCAAAGACTGATGTGACGAGATAGATCAGCGAAAGAAAAGAAGCCTGACAGAGGTAGCCGGGATATCAGAAAAGGTGGCGTGAAAATGACGACGATACGACCGAGCGTGCCACCGGGACCGACTGCCGGCGAACGATAGCAGCTGGAAAACTGCCGACCAGCGGAATCAAACGTGAAATAACGCCGTATCATCCGCCTCAGCCGAATTCATTCCGACAAGACAACCGGCGAAGCCGCAAAATAAACGACGACGTCGACTTAACGGCGGCAGCGTTACGGGAGCGACGGGCAGCGTACGCCGGCGGGCGGCAGGAGCCGAACGGAGCGCAAAAGAGCTGGCTGGCGGCCTGCCGACGCCGACCGATGGGAGAGAGCTAATGGAATCGTCTCGGACAGCGGCGCCGGTCGTTACCGGGAGCAGGGGAGAGAGCGGGCTGCCGCCAGCGAGCGACCGCGCCGACCGTCCCGCCGTGACCCGGGCCGGCCTCCGGTCAGACCAGCTCCGGGGAGGACCGAGCGGAGCTCCGGTAAGACCAGCTGTGGGGCCGACTGGGGCGGCCTGCGCAGGAGGTGACGAGGCTCCGTTCAGCACAGCTGTGGGGTGGACTGGGGCGGTCTGCACGGGCCTCTGGTCACATCAGCTCCGGGGCGGTCTGCGCGGGAGGTGGCAGCGGTTAGCAGTTGTCAGAGGCTGGACACGGCGGGGACGCCAGCCGCGAAGACAATGTGGGACTGTCGCCACGGACTCCTATGACTCAGCTGACTCCTATGACTCAGCTGACTCCTATGACTCAGCTGACTCCTATGACTCAGCTGCCAGTGATGTCTCAAATTCATGCAGCCCTCAGAAGCCGAACGAGATTTGCCCTGGCGTCGGGCGACGGACGGCTTAAGAAGTCTACAGCAATAGAGGAAAACTACATTCGGTGACTTAACAAAAGCAAACAGCCCAGCCGACAACTTGTGACAAACATGATCAAACAGAGGCGGTCATTGGCGAGAGGCAGCTAACAATGACAAACAGGAGCAGCGGTCCCCGGCCGGCGGCCGGCGGCGGCCGCCAGTGACGGGCCGTGACGGCCGTGACGGCCGGCGGGCGGCGGCGGCGCGCGCGCCTGGGCGCCGGATGGAGCGCTGACGTGATAAGCCGCGCCGCCGGCCGGACAATGCCGGCTCACCGCATTCCGAGCCCGGCGGCCGCGCTGATTGGAAGACAGGACAGAGATCGCGCGCCGGCCGACAGCCGGGCCGGACGGCGGCGGCTGCCGAGCCAGCGGCCCACCATCGACCGCAGACCTGACACAAACTGGCAGGGAGAGGGAGAGAGAGAGAGAGAGAGAGAGAGAGAGAGAGAGAGAGAGAGAGAGAGAGAGAGAGAGAGAGAGAGAGAGAGAGAGAGAGAGAGCAAAATACATGGACGACTTCCCGCACCTTGCAGCCTGCATAGGCATTCCGAGTCAGAAAATGTTATTCAGAACAGGACATCTTAATATCTGTCAGTGCCGCCAGATTCATGTTTGATTATCAGCGCATACCGCGTCTTAAGCGCGCTGCCATTTCGCACAATCGTGACGGGTGCTACGGAATCCCAGCACGAAGATCTAGACACGTGAATATCTTCCACCTCGTTTCAGCACAACTTCGAGGGCCTTCACATCGCTGCCGATATGATCTTTCCACGTGAATGTTCTGCGACCCATATTGGGCACAACACTTGGATAAGTCCGTGCCCGAAGAAATGTAACACTTAAAAGCGCATTGGAATCTTTTATTCCACATCATGTGTTCCCACTTTGAACATAATTTCATTCAAAATGTTCACTGGCAGACGACTCAAACGGCAGAAAAAATAACCCCAATACACAACCACTTACAGACAGCAGCAAAGCCCTTTCTCTCAAAGGGCGCATCCTCTCAAAAGTAACAACATAACTTTTGTAATAGCAGTATATAAAACAAATGGAACCGAACATTAATGTGCGATGCTTGAGGCAGTTTCGATCTGACCAGATAACATATTTAGGAAGTTATCAGACAGACCTGTCGCTTAGTAACGTCACCTTTCCAAAACATCGCATTCGCGATGTGAGTGGCCCCTGCAGAAAGGATATAAAAAAGACTAAAGCATTTCAACTTGGACGATTTTTAATGCAAAAACTACGATATTATAATCCACTGAACTGTTCAGCCAAACAATACGAAGATTCAGCCTCCTACCAACACGGCTTTTCATCAGTTACGACCAAATCCCCTCTCCCGACCTGAAGTTAATTGAGATGCATCAGCCCACCGTCACCAGATCACCCCATCACATAACTTCCTTAATCGTAAGCCGTAAACCTGGCCGGCTGCCGGGTTTTGCAGGCCCCACGCCCCGCGCCGTGTCGGGGTTACAACAGGAGATCGGTGTCACGCGGCGCGCGGCGCCGAGCCGCCTCAGACCGTCGCATTCGATCTCTGGCCGGTCGCCTTTCTCTGAGCCGCCACCGACACCGCTGGCTGCCGACACGGCGAGCCTGCCCGGCCAGAGGCGGGCAGAGGGCGAGATACGCCGCCCTCCGAACCCGCCACCGACCCTGAGCCGCCACATCGCCGCACGACTTCGCGGCAAAGTCGACGCTGCGGCGCAGACGGCGCGCCGGCGGCAGGGCATGGGGCTCCGCGGGGCCGCCGGCCGCCGGCCCGGCAGCCGGCCTCGCCTTGACACGGCTTCAGGCCGCGATTACAGCCAGGCGCCCGCCCACTCTCCGCCGCCGCCGCGCCGCCGACGGCACGATAGCGTCGCCGACGATAGAAGGGGGCGGCCTACTCGCAGGTGGCAGAGGCGGCGGTGGAGAAGCAGCGGCAGAGGCGGTAGCGGGCGGGGGCGACGGCAGAGGCGGTTCCGGGGCGCTGGCGGTGGCGGGGGCGCCGGCAGGGGCGACCGTGTGGGGCCGACTGGGCGGGAGTGGCTCCGAGGTGACGCAACGGCGGTAGAAGTCGGGGCGGCTGCAGGGGTGGACAGTTCTGAAACGCACGGGCGGCGAGAAGGCAGCCCAGCCCTGGAGGGCGGGGGCGGCAGGGCAGTCCGGCTCTGGAGGGCGGGGAGAGATGGCCGGGCGGACGGCGGTGGCCGGCTCTGGAGGGCGGGGAGAGATGGCCGGGCGGACGGCGGCGGCCGGCTCTGGAGGGCGGGGAGAGATGGCCGGGCGGACGGCGGTGGCCGGCTCTGGAGGGCGGGGAGAGATGGCCGGGCGGACGGCGGTGGCCGGCTCTGGAGGGCGGGGAGAGATGGCCGGGCGGACGGCGGTGGCCGGCTCTGGAGGGCGGGGAGAGATGGCCGGGCGGACGGCGGCGGCCGGCTCCGCGGCGGCGGGAAGCGCCGCTGTTTACACGGAGCGGCGTGCAACGGGTCGCAGCGGTGCGGTCGGTACGCGGCCGCCGGTCTCTGCAGGGCACGGCTCCGAGCCCGGCGACGGGCCGGCCGCACCACACAAACACGGCCGGAAGGGCAGTCGCTGAGCCCCCGGCCGAGGCTCTTTGTCCTGGTGGTGCACCCGGACGTTTTCGTGGTATCGGCGACGGAAACGGTGTCGCTGCGGTCTGATCGCCTAGAAAGGCGAGGAATTAATCACGCAAAAATGAGGGTTCAGCATGTTACTGTTGCGCAGTTCTGCAGCTGTGGGCCATTCGCGCCCTGCCAGACAGGACTGCACGTGCTTCCCCAATTTTTAACTGCCGTCTAATCTAACGAAACCAAACGGAACACTACCATTCAACGAAATGCAACCGAATTCGACCTTTACGGTTCAATATGGCGCCGACTTAACAGCCGGCGAGGTGAAACTAATCTGCTCTCAGGGTAATTGAGAACTCCAGGCAGCGCTTGTCGCTCAGCTCGTCATAACCAAGGACTTATCTTTGAAGCCGGAAAAAAGTGCGATGAAGTACGACGACGCGCTTGCGGTGCGACGTCTGGCCACTTACTAGGCGTACTCCAAAGCCCGAAACCAAGTAAGGCAAGATGGTCCCGTCAAATATTTTATGTCGAGTAAGCGCAACGGACGAACAGTTTTGTACGAAAAGTTTACTTTGAAGGAGCGGTGGGTGTCGACACAAGGCAGATGATGTGCTACATGACTGATGATTCACCAATACATGAGCCGAAAGCATGGCACAGTGACTGTAAACGGCGACACGTAACGTCACGTAAACGTCACGCGGACCTGGTGAAAATTACTGAAGCTCTTTATATTAAGCCTGATACCACCTACCTTACCAACGTAGCTTCCACTGAATTCAGGCATTGGGTAACAATGACGGCAATGCTTGACAAACGGATCTCAAGCCAACGACGCCTTTTTGACATTCGCCTCAAAACAACACATGTTCCCTCTTAATGTCCATTGCGATTCCAGCCGCGCGACACACTAATTCCCGTGAGGTGATGAATCTGCTGACATCGTGGCAGTGTTCTCAGTTCTATGCTCTCACGCCGTAATACACTGTGCTTGCAGCTGCTCTCTCAACATCCAGCCGTGGAAATCTGACCCGCGAAGAGGGAGTTTGCGTCTGAGAACTCACCGAACGGCGTCTGATATCACCGACTCTGGGCGGAAGCCAATCCAGAACGCCCTCCTTTGATCTCTGCCGCCTCTGACAGCACTGAGCAGCTGCCAGTCGGCGGGACGATGAAAACGAGCCGCTTCAGCGCCAGCCTGACCGGACCGACGGCGGCACAGAACTGGCAGACACCGCGGCCGGCAGCGGCACCGGACCGGACAACGACACCGGACCGCCAGTCATCGCAACCAGACAGCAGTACCGGACAGGCCAGCAACATTGGACCGTCAGCCGCCGCGGCCGTACAGCAACACCGGACCGTCAAATATTGCGGCCGGACAGTGACATCGGACCGTCAGATAATACGGTCGGACGGCGACACCGGATTGCCAGATGATACGGTCGGACAGCGACAAAGGACCGCCAGACACCGCGGCCGGACAGCATCGCCAGGCCGTTAAATAATTGCGGCCGGATAGCGACACCGGATCGTCAGATAATGCAGCCTGACGGCGGCACCGGACAGGACAACAACACCGGGCCGGCAGACACCTCGGCCAACCCCGGACCGTCAGATACCGCGGCCAGGTGGCGGCACCAGACCTCCAGACACCGCGGCTTCACCGTCAGACACAGGACCGTTAGACACCGCGGCCAACGCCGGACCGTCAGATACCGCGGCCAGGTGGCGGCACCAGACCTCCAGACACCGCGGCTTCACCGTCAGACACAGGACCACCTCCAGACACCGCGGCTGGACCGTCAGACACAGGACCGTCTGACACCGCGGCCGGACGACGCCGCAGGGGCGGAAATTCCTCAGTTCGAGCTTCCTGGCCCCGTCTCGGCTATCGCGCGCGCCGCCACGACAACAGCCAGCATCACTATTGCGTCAGCCTCGGCGCTGGTCGGACCGGCGCCGCGGGGCGCCGGGGCCGGCGGCCCCTCGCGTCGTGCCGCTGGCGGCCGGCTGGCGGTCCGGCCGCCGGGCCGGACCCGGTGTCCCGCCTGCCGCGGCCGCGCGGCGAGACGGCGGCGCCGGCGGCCGCTGAGGCCGTGCACGCGGCGGGACAGCGTGACGGCCGGCGGCCGGGTCGATACGGCACCGCTCGACACGGCGCTCTCACCGGCGCACGGCCGCCCGTCGCTCCCGCGGCCGTCACGCCGCCGGCGTGCCGCGCCGAGCCGGAGCCGCCGCCGCCGCCGTCTCAGGGCCCCGCGCCGCGCGGCGCGCCCGACAGCGGGCCGACCTCCACCGGCGGCGCATCACATCGCCGGAACGTCACACCTGCTCACGGGGTCTGGACGAGCGAGCGCTGCACCGCGCGGACTCGAGCGGACGCAGCATCACCTGGACTCGCAGCCGAGCGGCTCTGAGCCGGGCGCGGCCGGCCGTCGCCGACGACCGGGTCCGACCGACCGCCGCGTCGCTCGCGGCGAGTCAAACGGCGCCCATTCCGGAGACAAATGTGGAGACAAAGTCGAGCGCGGCCGCCGTCCGCTGCCGGCGGCCATCAGGAGGCCCATCAGCGCCGCAGGCTGCCGGTCGCCCTCCGAGAGCCGGCGCCGATTTTTCCGCTCAATAATGCACGTCTCGGCCTGGCGCCGGTCGCGCCGCGCCGAGCGGGCCGGAGCCCCGGAGCCGCTGCCGACGCCGGCCGCGCGCCTCCCGTGCCCCGGCCCGCCCCGGTCAGCGCGCAGAGCCGGACCCAACGGGGCTGGCCGCCGACGAAAATGGCGCCGCGGAGACGTCGGTGAAGTGTTTCAGCATACATGATGGCAGGGCAGGATGTACTCATCATTCTCACGAGCAACGCCATGACGTTTTTCCTGTCACGAATGATAGATATGAATGATAGAATGAATGATAGAATGATAGACAGTCTACGGTGATTTAACATGATGCTCATGATGTTTTTGTTGGTAATTAAACTGAGCTCAAAAACGTGGTTTTTGTCCGGTGTTCAGAGACGCCACCCCGGATTTCCAGTGACTCGCATTCGGCCAATTTCAGCGGAGACCAACGTTCTGTCTGCCTGTCCTGTCGGCTGGATGGCGTGTTCCAGTCCTAGGCAGACATGCCAGTTCCCAGCCGTCCTTCCCTCTGGCCCCCGCCGCTTTCCGCCGCAGACAGTCGGTTGCGAAACGTCGACAATGGCCGGGAGAAAATCAGCATGTCGTGCGACACAGGGAAAAAAATCGTGGAACTGGTTTGCCGGCAGGCGGCGCGGCGGCGTCAGCCGCGCTCTCAGCGGACGGCACCGGCGGTCCGGCGACGGAGTGGACGCCGGACCGCCGGGTCCTGGCCGCGGCACAAATCCCGCTGCCCGGCCACTGAGCTTTCCATCTGTCAAAACCGGCGCAGGAAGTTATTTCGCCCGGCCGAGCCGAGCTGAAGTTTATCGCGCCACAACGCCCGGCCAACAGGCGATCCGGCCCGACGTGACCACTACTGGCGAGGGACGGACCGTGTAAACTGTTTCCGTCAAAGGAGTGGTCAACGGCGGCTGGTGCCGACTGTTTCCAGGTCAACAGGCAACGTGAGAACGTACGCTCGACAGTCTAGGAAATAAACATGAACAGCAACACGCTGAAGCTGGCGGGGAAATGTGAGACCACAGTGGTAATGGCGAAGATTGGAGAGGAAATGGGAAAATCTCACTGCGATCCAGTCAACATTTAATCTTAACCTCGCTGGTGGATTCGGCCTGCGTCGCGACGGACTGAGGGTCCCGGTCAGACGATAACTCTGCCCCAACTGTGCCCTATATCTGTTCGTCGGCTCCTGTTTTCCAGCATCGACGAAAGCCAATACCGCTTGGTTTCGGATGGTCACGCTGCGCAACTCGAAGGGCGGCCGGCCGCCTCCATTTCAGGGCGTCCGCTCAGGCGTTCTCACTCGCCACTTACGGACGTTAGCCGAGCCAAATCCACCGTTCGCCTGAGGGAGCCAGACGTCTCCAGACTCGGGAGATCACCGGCTCTACCGGGATACTCTGGCTCAGTTGGCAACGTTTCCTCGAATACATATTGCTCACATCTAATAAACACCGCTCAATCCCAGCTGGCATGGGTTCTCGCCCTTCCGTGTCACCAGCCCAGCACCTAAGTGGCCGTCGTCTCAGTTCGTCATTGGTCCGGGCTTCCCAACTGTCGCCGGCGTGGTCATCCAGCCGTCACTGGCCCGGTCACCCAACCGTTACTGACCCGGTCACGAAGCCGCCATCGGCCAGCGACTCGGTCATCCAGCCGTCAATGAGCCGGTCATCCCGCCATCAATGGCCCTACCATCCAGCCGTCACTGACCCGGCCACCCAGCCGTCACTGACCACTGACCCGGCCACCCAGCCGTCACTGACCCGGTCACCCGCCGTCAATGACCATGCCATCCAGCCCACCACTGGCCCGGTCGCCCAGCGCTGACCGGCCCGTCCAGCCAAGTCCGTCGTCTCAATCGGTGTCGGCCGGCGGCCGGGCGGCAGTCGGCCTCCGGCTGACGGATCGCCGGCCGGCGACACGGCCTGCCGTCCGGCGGCCGCGGCGGCGCCACCTGGCGAGCCGCGGCCGCCCGCGCCCACCGGCCAAGCCAAACAGATGACGGCGCCGGCCGGCGGCAGTCACTGACCCGCGCCGCCGCCGCCGCCGCCGCCGCAGGGCGCCGGGCGTCGGGCCGCGACGCGACGAATCACGTGACCCGGCTCAGCTGGCGGCGGCAGCTGGGCGTCGGCCGACAGCTGACGGCGATCCCTCTCACATGGTCGGCGAGAGGCAGCTGAGGTCTCCGGACCGGGTAACAGAGAACCCCGTCCTCCGGCTGGTGCTGGCAGCGCCGGGCCGGCGCCGAACCGCCAGTCGACGTGTGTGAATCACGCTCGACCGGCGCAGCGGTCAGCTGGCACCGGCCGTCCCACGTCGGAAGCCCTGGCTCCCGCCGAGTTGCACCCCTGGCGAACGGCGGCCTCCCTGGCGTGACGTCACGCGACCACGGCCGCCACGACCGGCTCCGGCTCGATTCAACCGCGCGTTGACGTCACCGTCAGCTGACGAAAACAATAACACCTCTAGTGAATTGATGACGACGCTAACATCCCCGGAGGTCGATGCCGAAACTGACAGCCAGGACAACTGACGACAATAATGTCACTAAATGTCCTTCGGCTGACGAATAACGGAACCGGCGCCACTGTCACCTGTTGACGCATTGACACCAGTGTTGTCATCACCGAAACTTCAACGCGAAACTAACACCTCTGTCGTCTGGCAACAATGTTCCCCTGCCGGCCCGTTGGCCTTACGATCGCACGACCCCTTCGGCTACCAATGTCAGGCGGCTCGCGATCGCTCGGTGACACTCCGCCGACCTCGTCGGCCAGGCGAAAGGCGCGCAGCGCCGCGGCCGTGACGGGGTGACGACACCGGCCGTGGCGTCACGAGCGTGACGCGAGGCTGACGTCAGCGGTGGGCCGCGCCGCGGCTCGTCTCGCCCGTGCGGCGTCCGCCGCCGGCGGCTTCGGCAGACGGCAAACGGAGCAGAGGAACGACAGGTGGCCGTCTGCCGGTCGGCCGTCTCCCGCCCGTCCGCCGCCCGTCTGTCCGCCGTCCACCGCCTGTCCGCAGTCCGCCGCTCATCCGGCGACCTCTGCCATCCACCCGCAGACCGTCCGCCGCTCATCCGGTGACCTCCGACGACCGCCCGCCGACCGTCCGCCGACCGTCCGCCGCTCATCCGGCGACCGCCCGCCGACCGTCCGCCGTCCGTCCGCCGACCGTCCGCCGCTCATCCGGCGACCGTCCGCAGTCCGTCCGCCGCTCATCCGGCGACCGTCCGCCGCTCATCCGGCGACCTCCGCCGTCCACCCGCAGACCGTCCGCCGTCCGTCCGCCGACCGTCCGCCGCTCATCCGGCGACCGTCCGCCGTCCGTCCGCCGTCCGCCCGCCGGCCCCCCGGCCCGCTCCGTCCGGCGTTTATTCACGGCGGCCGCCGCAGCCGCCCGGTGCAGCAGCGCTTTCGGCGAACACGGGCCAAGGAGAGTCGTCAGCGTCATAGGCGCTGACAGAGGGGCGGCAGCCTTCTCGGGACAGTCTCACGGCCATACTGAACACCTCTCAAACGACAGCTCCAGCTACTTACTATTAAAAGGCTGTCAACTCGTGGTGGCAGCGGCGCACGGACGAAAGACCGGTCGTGGGTGACACTGGCGAAGACGGATCATAGCCCCACATGCCAATATATTATTTCCAGACGTTTGGCCTCGTGTTAGAGTTAATAAGCAGCTCACGTTGTTTATTTCGCCATAGCGTTCAACGCCGTGTTGATGGGGCAGTCTATCGTGACGAGGCGAAGGACTCTGTAGAAAAGGGCACCACAGGTTTGGTGGACCACGCTTTTCCATCACGGAAATTCCCCCATATCCAGCAAAGGTCTGTACTTCAACACTTTCAGGATATCCCTTGCCTCGTAAGCGCAACTGTCCCACATTCGTTGCTTGGTAGCATCACGATATCGGTTACGTATTCATGATGCGAGGAAATGTTCTAGAGAACTATTTGGCGCGACCAGTTCATAAATTGTGACAAGTCTGAGCGTTCGCTATAAATCTCAAGTAGCGGTGACGACGAAACAATTGCTCCGACCAAAAACTCGGGTCGGACTGCGGAAAGAAATAACCATGTAGCAGGAGTTGGGGAAACAGGCGATCCCAATGTCAGAACATTTTGTCAGATTTTACGTTACTCGCGGCAGTGACATGCAAAATTCACCCTGACAAATTACGTCATTTCGCACGTAAACAGTGTAATTTTTCCGCCCGCTAACTTGGTGTTAACGAAGATCCGGTTGCTCAATAACCAAAATAACCAAACAATGGTTTTGCTTTATGAAAAACAAAGGAATTCCGCGTCAGGAAGCTAGCCGATGTCACCATTCTTTTTAACGTCGATTTGCGAGATAACTACGTAAGCCTATGAATGCCAAACCAATGTGAACCATGAATCAGATAATTCAGAATTGAACAAAATGATGCACATTTTTTGGGTTACTTTACCTTCAGTGGTTGATCAGCAGTTACAAGCATTAGGTCAAATAACTTGAAACGGTTAGGACTGAAGAAGCCATTTTTAAAGTGCTTCTGAAAGATGAAATAAGTTTTGGGTTGTCGAGTAAAACTGCGTAAAACAACACATTGATAGTTAAGGACATCACCACGGTTACAGAACGCGACTTACGGGCTTAACCACACCAAAGAACCATTGTTCAAAAGAGCAGCATTCTGAAACCTGACGATCCAACATCGTCCCCGCAGATTGTTGGAAACCTGCAGCCACTCGTCACTGGCATGTTTATAAGGTATACCACAACGTGCCTCTGGTTTGTGAGGAGGATTTCGACATATCGTGGGCTAAAATAAATCGGCAATATCGGGACTGAGTGACGCCGAAATCGGCAGAACGCTCGGCTCCTTGACGATGATCTGCCCGGTCCAGCGATGTCGCGCAACGGAAGGAATGTATCGACACTAATTCGCAGCACCTGAAAGGTCACGGCGCTACCAGGGAACGTCGCCAAACAGGGTCGGAGCTTCACACGACGGAGGCAAGAAGCCTCGTTCCGACCCCAGCAATAAAGGCACTGTGCCCCGCGCGCAGAGTCCACATTCAGAGTCTTGACCTGCCCTCCTCCACATGCAACAACCTAACCCGAGACAACCGCGTCCAAACGAGGCCAAAACGGAGCCGTAACCGCTGCCGCTGACGACATCTCGGCGTCAGAGGACCCTGTCCGTCGCACTGTGACGCCGGGGGACCCTCTCCGCTACACTGTGACGCCGGAGGACCCTCTCCATTCACACTGTGACGCCGGAGGGCCCTGTCCGTCACACTGTGACGCCAGAGGGCCCTGTCCGTCGCACTGTGACGCCGGAGGGCCCTGTCCGTCGCACTGTGACGCCCCGGAGGACCCTCTCCGTCACACTGTGACGCCGGAGAGCCCTGCCCGTCGCACTGACGACGGAGGGCCCTCTCCGTCACAATGTCACGCCGGAGGACCCTCTCCGTCACAATGTGACGCCGGAGGACCCTCTCCGTCACACGGCGTCCGAGGTTCGCCTGCCGGGTCGCCGCCGCCATCTCACGCGTCGACCGACTCCATTCAGACTGGCGGGCGGCGCATTACGCGAGGGCGCGCCGGCCGGGCCGAGCGTGTAATTACAGGCCCTCCGGCCGGATCAACACGGCACGGCGCCGCCGCCGCCGCCGACCCGCGGCAGCCTTATACGGACCGGGGCGGCAGCCGCCGGCCGACCCGGCTCATTGAGAGCAGCACGCGCGGATCAGCGGCACAAGGAGGCGATGTGGGACGCGGCCGCCGGCTCAGAACGGAGGTGCAGGCTGCAGCGAGAGGCAGGGACGGCCGGAGCCCCCGCTGGCGGACGAGGAGGGTCAGGTCGGGTGCACTGAGTCAGCCACTGCTGGTAACGGAAGCGGGTCAGGCTGGGTGCATTGAGTCGGCGTCCCACTGGTCAGTGAGAGGGAGCGCGCCACCACAGCGTCACCGACCGCGGTCGCCAGCCCGCCGGCCCGACCGGACGGCACGCCGTGCACGCGCCGGAGCCGCCGGACCGGCGCGGCGGCCGGCGGGGTTCGCCGTCATGGTCCGGCGGGCGGCCGGCGCCGTCCACACTCCCGTTACCCCGCTCTCCAGCCGGGCGCTCCGGCGGCCGGCCCGTGAAAGCTGGCCCGGCCGCCGGCGCCGCGCAGCTTTCCACGGAGCCGGTCAGCTGGGCGCCGAGCCGGCCTGGCGCGGTGTCGGCCGCCTGCTCGGCGACGCTCCCCGGCTGGGAGGCGGCCGCCCGCCGGCCGACAGGCACCTTCCCGCCGAGCAGATGAAGTCTCAGCGTCGGCGGCCGCCACCGCGCTCTCCGGCGGGCCGTTCTGCTCAGCTTCTCACGCTCAACTCTGGACGGTCGACTGGCCCGGGAACTTCCGCTGCGCGGTCGGCAGGCACCCCGCCCCCCCCCCCCCCCCCCTCCCGCGACGCGACCCTGGCAGACAAACACACAAACACAGCGGCCCGACACGACGGGCAGACACTGACCTGTTGCTGGGCCGGCGAGGCGACGACGTCGGCCAGGCCTGGCCGCTGCCGCGCCGCCGCCGACGAGATCCGGTAGCTGTGCACGTTGGTCACGCACGTGGTGCTGGTGCACGTGGTGACGTAGTGCATGCCGGTGATGGTGACGTCGCGGTCGGCGACCAGCAGGTCCACCTTGCCGAGCTCGTCTTTGAGCAGGCTCTGGGGCAGGTCGCCGGCCAGAGGCTCAGTTTCCTCCGGCTTCTCGGCCGGCAGCGGGGTGGCGTCGCGGCGCGGCCGCTGAGGCCGCTTGGCGCGCTTGACGGGCGGCCGCGCCAGCGCCGCACCGCCGATCGGCACCAGCGCCAGGGCGTCGGCGTCGCGGCGCCGTTTCGGCTCCGGCGAGTAGCTGGCCGTCATGATGGCGGCCGCGTTCAGGCTCGCCAGCCGCTTGGTCACTACCATCGCGGGGAACGGCATCGCGCCCACCTCGGCGCGCTTCCGCTTCGGCTTTTTGGCGGCGGCCGCGGCGGGCCGCTTCTCGGTCGGCTTCCGCTTGACGGGCGACGGCTGGCGGGCGGCCGGCGACGCCTCCGGCCGGTCGGCGTCCGCGAGTCGGGACGGCCCCGGCTGGTGCGCCGCCGGCCGTGGCAGGCTCTCGTTCTCCAGCATGCACTGCGTCATGGCCGAGGCGTTGAGGCTGGCGACGCGCCGGCCAGGTTGCGACATCACGATCCGGCGGATCTCCTCCTCGCGCCGCCGCGCCGCCTCCCTCTTCCGCTTGGCCAGCCGGCGCGCCGCCGCCGCCGCGGCCTTCTTGGCCGCGCTGGCGCCTTCGCGCTGGGCCGCCCGCCGGCCGGCCGACACCTTGACGCTGAGCAGCTCGTCGTCGCTGCTGGAGTCGCTGGCGGCCGTCATGGCGGCGTCGGGCCGGGCGCTGTCGGTCGAGCCGGCGCGCCGCTGCCGCTGCCGCGCCGTGCTCGTCTCGGCCGGGCGGCGCGCGGCCGACTGCGCTGCGCCGCCGCTCGCCGCCGCGCCTTTGTAGGTCACCGCGCCGCTCTCGCTGCGAGCTTTTTTACACTTGGATTCCAGTTTGGCGGCCGGCGGCGGCGCCGAGCCCGCCTTGGCCGGTCGTGCTTTGGCGGCGGGCGCGTGGCCGGCGGCGGCGCGCGCCGACCCGGCCGCCGGTCCGCCGGCTGCCGGGCGGGCCTTCTTGGGCGGCCGGGGGCCGCGGCCGGCTGCGCCACCTGCCGCGCCGGCACGTGCGCCAGCTGCGCCCGGCCGCGGTTTGATCGGCGGCCGTTTCGGTCCGGCCGCCCGCTTGGCGCCCCCGGCCGGCCGCTCGGCCTTCGCGGCGCCCGCGGTCCCGCCCCGCTCGGCGGTCGGGGTCGCCTTGGTCGCCGCCTTCTTCGCGACGTCCTTTGACCCGGCTGATTTCTTGTACGCCGTTTTCTCCTTCGCCGATTGGCTCTTGCTGCTGGCTTTCGGCGTGGGTTTCTTGTTTACGACCTCCGACGAGGAGGTTCGGGAGATGTCGGAGGGCGGGGCTCCGGCCACCACCGATTTTCCCGTCTGCTTCGCCTTCGTCGTTTTCACCTGCTTGGCGCTCTTGACGCCCACCGCGGCCTTCTTCGCAACCACCTTCTTCGGTTTGTGGGCGGCATCCTTGGCAGACGCCTTCTTCGTCGACTGTTTCACCACCGCGGTCGCCTTCTTCCCTCCCTGCCGCTCTCCACTCACGCGGCGTTCCGGCTTTGCCTTCACCTTCATCACTCGCTCGCGCGCGCGCACACACCACTCACTGGCACATAACGCACGGGCCGCCTGCAGTGGCCGCAGCACGCGTAACGCCGACCCGCTCTCGGCGGCCGTCCGACTCCAACTGGGCGCCGCTCGATACGGCGCGGCGCGCCGCCGACGGGCCGCGACCGGCCGCAGTCAGCTGGTGCGCCGGCCGCCACCTGTGAGCCGGCGGCGGGCGGCACGCGCGGCGCCGCTCGCACGCCGTGCCGCCGCGCCGCGCGCCACCGCCGGCCGCTGGCGGTCGCCGAGGCGTCGCAGGGGCGCGATTGATCCACGGGATTGATTAAGCGCGGCAAGTCTTTTCGCAGCGAAGCGCGACTGATCGCTTCGCGGCTGCGGGCGGCGCCCTGCGGCGGTCGCGTTCTGCTCCCACCCCTTCTACAGACCCATGCACCCGTCCCGGCCCCCGCCTCCTCCACCCCGCGGCCCCCGCCCTGCTCCGGTCACAGGCCGCGCGGCCGTGGGTCGGCCCGCCGCGCCGAGAACGATGTTCTATCTCGCCACTATATCACGCGCCGCGGAGCTCGGCGAGCGCCTCATGGGCGGACCACTTCACATCCAGGCCGCGCGAGCCGAGCCCTGTAATTCATCGGAATAGCCGACTGCTAACATCGCTGTTACGGGGCGGCCGCGAGCAATCCTGCTCGGCGCCGAAACGGCCGCGGACAGCTGTGGCCGCCGTTTCCCACTGGATGATAGGGTTACGAATAAATGGATTAATTTATCCGGTGCCAGTTACAATGCCGCCAGTTATGGACGGCCGGCCGCCTCACGTGGTCGACAGCGGATCCGTTCTGCTTCCCGGAACCCGGTGCAAACGTCAGCGCACGGCCGCTGGATGAGTTACGGTCCGTGGAACAAAACGGACTCGGGACGTGGTGAAGAAAGTTCTTCTGGTGGGTCGTGCGCGCGGAAAAAAGCCGACAGCGGGTGGTCTTTTTTCAGGATTCTTCATCGATTGAAAAACTGCCATTTGGCATCGGAGAGCAAGACAACAGGTTACATGATATGCGTGGAATTGTGCTTTCTGTCGTCGTATATATTTACGACGCCATCACTGAGTTTTGAAATCGATGTCATGAAGCAGACCAGCCGTTGAGGACGTTATCTTTATGACATCTTTTATCGGAATCCATCAATGGAAGGTGAACTATGGCCCGTAAAATGTACGCAATGGGCATAAAGTGTGCACAAAGTAACGAAAGTTTAGTTCATCTAAGCAGGTGGTGATTTCAAGCCATCTTCTCGGTCTTCCAAAACACAGATGAAAATAAGCCAGCAATAGCTAAAGCTTAGAATGATGCAGTGGCCTAGGCATTACATCCAACTTTCGGGATTTCGAGTATTTTAAACGTAATTGTCTCCTTGATGCCATCTTCATTATGCATCACTAAATGTCTTATTAGAATTATACGCAGGGGTCATCGTCGCTGCACATTACATATCAGTGGTCTGCTTTGCCAAGCGCCTGGAGCGTCGTTTTGTGCTGCTTTCTCATCTTTTTTTTTCGGGGGGGGGCAATACGACTCAACCCCAACCAATATAAGTGTGAGCGACACTAGGAACCTTAGTTCCCCACGAATGCAGTTGGTCGGGAAAAAAACTTTAAAATGCAGCATTTAAAAAGTCTAATGTTGTTCCTGAAAAAAACAGCATAACTGGAATTTTTCGTTCAGTACTCTGACACACCACAACATTCGGTAACAAACTTATTTGTACTAACTACCTTGCCTTAAAGCCTAGGTACATTGTAGCATAACCTATTCAGTGCATGCTTACAACTGTTTACAAAACACAAAATAATATGTAACTGAGAAATAACAAAGTTAAATCAAACGGCCGGAATCCGGTGAGAAATTTACATTTGGCGAGATTAGGTATCCCAGCGGCATGCCGGAGCCCCACCAATCATTTTTACGCAAAAACACCGCCGCCACGAGCTAAATACTTATATGGCAACACTAATGACTAGACACATAGTAATGACCACTGACGTAGAAACACGTCGTAATCACGCCTGTCCATGGTCAGCCTGACCAGTCTGTCCCCCGTTGACAGGAGGCCCATTCACCTGACGTCTCGAGGTAACCTCCCGGAGCAGCCCGCGGTCCTCTGCCTACTCCAACCTTGGCTGAACACGCTGCGCCAGCCCCCTGGCTTGGATGACTAAATACAGAAGCATCGCGGCTGACCCTGATGCGGAGATGAGCGATCCTCCAGTGGGGACCAGTGCCGTCACGGAGGTCGGAGCCCATCCGATGGCAGTTGCCGTTGGTTTCCCACAGTGGCGTGACAAAGGTCCCAGCTCGGGTCAAAGTTTTGTGGTAACATTCAGTTTCCGGTCAGGCCAATTGTCTGGGAAACGTAACCCCATTGGCAGGGGAGGAGCTCGTGCAGGATTCGTTCAAACAAATTGCCTTGCAAGAAGGGCGGATTTTTTTAGTAGGGGTTGTTACATAATTGTAATATAAGCATACTATACATATAATTGGTATTCACGGATGTTGTCGCACGCTTGCCAATCGGCCCAGTATTCTCCGACTGTGACTTTCGCAATGGATTTCGGCTGCTACGTTTTGTTTCATTATATGCGTGTTTTTATTAACGGGATGTACAGCATTTGCACATTAAGCGTTATAAGAACTGCATGACTTGTTTCGAGAGGAAGCAACCATTGCTGGCGCGTTCCAGAACAAATCGACCAGGTACTTTCCAAAATTTGCACAGCATAGTCCCCAACTATGATGAAATTTGGTCCGGTGGGTAATCTGTGGCTGAAATTTCATATTTTGACTTCTCAGCTCGATCAGACAAAGATTTTTGTGCAAGAGCAGTTTTGAATTTTGAGGTTTGATGATTTTTGACTAAACCTTTGATGAAATAATGTGTATTATTTCAGTAACCAATGAACACATTTTCACAACTCGGTATCGTTGTGATGAGGACGAAATGTTGCATCTTTTTTGTTGTCCTCATTTTCCAAAATGTTTTGCTTTTTATTTGACTTTAAAACTTATCTTCAATGCCAAATTTTAAAGGTTTGGCCAGTGATTCCGACTGAAACCTTTGACAGATAAAATGGCCTCCATAGAATCCTTATTTGATCGAGAAAAGTGCCCCATTCTAGTTTTTAATGTCACAACTTGGACTTCAAATTCGCGATGCTTTCGTCGAAAACGTCTTTGTCGGAAATATCCCATCTGGAGAGGCCAGAAAACAGTATGAACGATCGGCAAAAGTATTTCTGAACAGCCCAGGTCATCGTTTTCTTTCATGGGTATGCCACCAGTGCCCCGCCATGTTACCAAACTATAAAAAAATGTTATCCCCAAATCCTTACAATTAACTCAGAAGCGATGACCTCGGCCTGACCTCTGGTGATTAACTAAGGCCAACCACTTTTTTCCATTCATGCTCATGATGGTGTGCTATAATTCTGTGCTTCCAAAATGCAATGTTTAGAGAAGAAAAAATACAGAAAACAAAATTTGTCGGAAATGAATGAACCTCTCATTGACCTCAGGCTATTGGCATAAGCTTTCCGAGAAATTCCAAGATAAACGTTTTAAGGTCATTGGCAACATAAGTTCATGTACCAAAACACAATGTCATATTTTTGGATATATTAATGTTATATCTTTGAATTAATTAATGTTATGGCAGTCTAAGCTATTTGATGACATGGGTCACTTTTACCAGATCTCGGCCACTGATTTGGCACGACCCAAAATTAACATCTGTTCAAAATGTGCACGATATGTGTCAAAAAAATAGCCAGCCGTCCAGGTGGATTCGTGAAGGCTCAGTGCGAGTTTCAAATAATTTTCTGGTTCGAATTTCTCGTATATAACTGCACTGTCAATGCTGAGAGGCAAAGTTTACACCTACACAGTGCCTCAGTTGTGAAATTACACTTCCTATTTAATCAGAATACAGGTGATACATTCGCACTTGTTTGTTTTTTTCCCGGCTAGTTTTCTCATGGTAGAGTGACTGACCTTTTGGCGCCATCGTTTGTCGGGCGTTATTGCGCCAGTAGTACCATCGAGGCAGGACTAAGTGAAGGTGTGCTGATGGCTGCACCAGTGTTTCCCATGTGTCTGAAACCCTTTGAACAGAGAATACGGGGAGAGGATTACGGTTGCAGAGGGGACATATTGGAAGTAAGGCAGAAGCGTCGCCAGAGCCTCCTTGGGAGGGCTGTAGCCCTCAGCAACCCCATCTCTCCCCCCACGGAGCCCGTTCATGCCGGCCGCGGAAACCATTCAAAACGTCATTTTTCTCATTCACCAACATTCATCTCAGTCAAATTCTCCTTGAGCGCATTCATCGCGTAATCAACTCCTCCAAGTCTCGCAGACCGAGGATCCTAGCGACACCCTATGTTTTCTTCATAGTTTTTCCAATTCATTTAAAGGGGTTGGCTCGCTGCTGACTACACTCACTCTGCCCTTCGAAGCCAGGTGATCTCGCTCTGCTCTTCCCCATTGGGGTATTCAGCTGCCACTGCAGGAATTTGTTCCCTAGTGGACAGGCGAAAATGGACCATGGTGGCAATGTGGTAATATGGTAAAATACTTTGAGGAATGAATTTTCAAGATCCCGTCCAATCCGGTCTGTGAACTCTAGGACCCAATCCATCTGCAATCAGCCTTCTCCAAAATTCCTGAATCAGGTCCGGACCAAACCCCAAGAGCAAAAATCTGCTTATAAAAATCCACACCAATCCGTATTCAAATTTTTGCTTCCGTCATCATAAACAGACAAATGTGGCGTATCTGAGCATGTTTAATTGTTCCATCCGCACAAATGCAATGCAAGCCTTCTGACAGGTTTCAAAAATAATGTTCGGTTAGTGTCCTTTGAAAACTAATAATTGTTTAGTCCGTTCCATCCGTTTCGCCTGGCAAATTCTAAAATCCGATCCGGTCCTAATCGATATCTTGCTTGAGTTTTCTGGTCTGGCGCAATCCGCCCGCGGACCAATCAACAATCCACGAGTTTATGCAGTCCGTGAAGTGCTCTAGTGATGGGAGGCTGCACGCTTCTCAAAGCCCTTATAATTTCGTTGACCTTACTTTGACTGTTAGGAAATGCAGGACTGTATTATTTTCGGACATAAGATCGCAACATTTTCAGATCACAAGAGGGGTGTGAAATCTATCGGATGCCCCTTTGTAGCCTTCTCCATCCGGTCTGCCCAGCATCTTCCTCCATCCTCCGAACATCTCTCTCCACCTGTGGGGAAGTATTGGTAGAAAGGATAATAATTGGAACTGCCCATAATATGCTAGATAGTGGTTCATTATGCCCTTTGCCGCAGCAAAAGTATCTGAAACTACACATAATTGCTATGCTGGCGCAATTTGACACATCGTCTGGCGCAAATATGGCAAGGCTACCCTAACTGCGTCTTTTGCATTGCCTTACTAGAAATGAAATAAAAGATAATAGGCAAATGCTGAAGCATTAGAACTCCAAATATTCTGATGGTCAAAAGACCTGAGAAGATATATGAGAAAGAAAAACGACAATATTTGCCATATCATAGCCGCAGTGCCCCTTCTCCGAAAAGGTGGCGCAAATCGGACAGCTTCCCCTACACGAAGAGGAATTTGACGAAATTTGCTTTCAGATTCTCCCATGTACCATTCAATATTAAATCAGGGTATGTTTTTAGTCGAGCGGATGTTGAAACGTAGCAATGCGCTTTAAACGTGGAACAAAGTTGTTTTAATGTAAATTTATGCTGATCTGTTGCTGGTTTGTTGTTTCACTCGACGAAGGCTGGCACTGAAGATCGTATTAGAAGCAAAACTCATATTAATGGCTCAACGCGCTGAGCCTATCAATATGTTGTCTGATACCAGTGGCAACGACAAGAATTCAGACCAGGAGCAAACGACATTTACAGGTTTTATCTTTTCCTGCGTCGCCAGACTGATAATGTTACATTTTCTCGAGCCAGGGGTAAGCACTGGTTCAATGTAAAAGTGGCTAACAATCCTATCACACAATGATTAAACGCTAAATAAGTGTAGATGTGTTGGTGAGTTTGCGTCAGTCGCATCACTAACTCCGTTTCCATGGCGAAAGTCTGATCGACAAACATGTTCTTTCAGCGGGTAGGTAATGTATACGTTGCCTACCCTTAAAAACCATTCCACGCCAGGCCCCAGTTCGGCATGCTTTAAAAATTAACACTTTGCAGAACGTTTTCTTTTAAGTTATTCGTTATTTATTTCCTGTGGTGGTTTGGATCCAGAGCACATTTGTTCGCCGGTTCTTAGAAATTTCTTCATTGGTGATCTCTTTCGGTCATTTTTGTATTAAACTCTTCTTGCACGACGGTGGTAGGTATCCCCAGCCAATCTGAATATGACGTTTTCGGTACCCGTTTTTTTCTGAATGAGATCTAGAAGCTTTAGCAAAAGCAATTCATTAAAAATTATATTCCATAATCATCTTTCCATAGTTCGTCATACACACGGGCGACGGCCCTACGTATGGGCCAATGTTTACGGGTCAAGGTGCGTTCACTGGCCTGCGCCTGCTGTGACGTCACGCAACAGCTGTAAAAAGAACACTCAGAAAAGCCGTGGGAAATCGGTTGGGAAAGAATCAGTAAGCGTTGAGTTTTAAGACATAAGGTATACTACAGATTGGCTCCCAAGACTGCAGGCTACAGTTGAGCTCTGCTGTTTCAAAGCACATGTGAAGGTTGAACATTTCCGTTAACCCACTAACGACGAAAACTTTTCTCGCGGGATTTCAGCGATGCCACTGAACGGTTTTTCTCAGGGCTTGTTGGTAGTATGCTATTCAGCTTTCCTCAGAACTGCAATACGGAAGTAGTAGTTTTCGGTTTGGGAACTATATAATTACCAAACAGCACTTCCGTATTTCAAAATAAAGTGGTGCGCCCAATACATCACTGATTCGTTTAGACCCATTGGACTGTTCGGATGGTTTTTGGTACAATAAGGCCCGAGGACGTAGAAAACACTGACGGTGTAAACAAATATTACAGGCACTGTTTTTCATTCGTTGTAAAACTATGACAAAGGCTAGGTGCAATGCACACTGATCTAATTTTTCCTCAGAACTAAGGCTGCCTTTTCATTGCAACAATAGGATTTGAAAGGACGTTTTAAGACTTCGCTGTTATCATGCAAATTCTGTGCTATGAGATGTGTGATCAGACAGTGGGAAGGCGGCCAAGTGCGTCTCTCGCCAATAGTCAGCTGGGGACCCTTTTTGCACCATGTCTTCCGTGAGAGTGTGTGCATGCCTGGGTTCACATTCCGGAGGAAACCGGAGACTGGTTAAACAGATGCTAAACGAAACGAAACTAATTTTACATCGCAGTCGCAGCCAGGGAGTGATCTGGATTCTAGACGGACGTCAGGCAAGATTGACACAGCATTCCCAAGCGGGCTGCTCAGTGATCAGTGTTTTGGCTCCCGTCTTGGCGTCCATACGAATTTCACATATGAGTCTCATATGTCCAGTTGGGATGATATAATGATATCCGAGCTGAAATGAGATCCAGATATGACTGTTTTCCATTTCATCTTTTGTACTCCAGCCTTCTGAAGTTGTTCTTTTTTGACGGGACGATAACTTTTGTGGTGGACGGATCCAGTGTATTTAGTGTTGGGCTTGACCATTGACGATATCGCTATGAATCATTGGCGCCGTTTCCCTGTGTCCAGGCTAGTGATTCGCTTTATCCCATTATTAGCTGTAGGCAACAGAACCGCTTATTTTCAGTCCATTTAAGACTGGGCAGTTGCGTCCTGTCTCGAACAGCATGAGGGCCTCGGCGTCAATTTTCGAATGAGAACAATGTGTTGTTACGCTGGAGCATTATATGCGAAGGTTGCGTATCCAGGCTGAAACAGTGGATATCTTAATTAACCAAAATTCTGATGGTCCTCTCTCGTTTTCAATTGATCTATCAAGTACCCTATATCATGCCCTCCTTGAAGTTGTCCTGTCGCTTGTCTTCTCAAGCAAAAACGTCGAAAAATTTCCACGTAAGTGATAAATATAGCTCTCTATTGGAAACATCAGCATTCGTATACATCATCATGTCCGCCAGCATTACCTTTCGTTTAGCGGTATTTGCATAAAATCGATCCGGGACTGATGACGTGGTTCAGGTCATTTCCAGTCTGTGTCAGGGGCTATAATGCATCCTCCATGCCAGGGGCGTCGATTTCTGCAAATGACTGGGGGGCCGAGCCGAGGACCCGACAACCTAAACTCCCTCATATATATATATATATATATATATATATATATATATATATATATATATGTATACATATATGGAAAATAGAAAGGTACTTAGATGCATCGCTTTAGACTTTATTCTTTTCTTTCTGTCTGTCCCTTATCTATTGCGGTCGACTTTTCGCTACTTCTACTCATTTCCCTTCAAAAACGGCAGAAAATATTGGGTGGGCCCAAACCAACATTGGATGGGCCCAAATCAGCATTGGGTGGACCATGGCCCCCTCAAAAGAATACAGATCGACATCCCTGCTACATGCTGATGGAGTCTGCGTATGTATGCATGTATATGTATGTATACACGTATGTACATGCACATACATGTATATGTATGTATGTATGTATGTATATTCTCCAAACGTTGCAGTCTGCTATGGTGCCATCCGGGAGCGGGCATTGCGTAACGCCACTAACCCTAACCAGGCGAACGCCTCCAAGCGGGCAGAGCGTTAATAAACGTCCTTTGGGGACCCCAACAAATGTGCCTTAGCTTACTCCAGACGTGTTATACTCACGGAACATGATACGCGTATCACATTGGTCTCGGCACGTTGGCTATGGTGTTCACACGGTGCTGCGCTGGCAGACCAAAAAGACCACAGCACCATACAGACAGACCAGACAGGTGTGTCTGCTTCTTGGCAGTGGCCTTCTCCGCCGCCTTCTTGGCAGGCGACTTTTTGGGCTTGGGCGCCTTGGGCCTCTTGGCGGGCGACCTGGCCTTCTTGGCCTTGGTCGTCTTCGCCTCGGGCCTCTTGGCCTTGGCGGGTGACTTGGCCGCCTTCTTCTCGTCGGCTGGCGATTCTTTGGCAATCTTCTTGGTCGGAGTCTTTTGAGGCTTGGTCGCACCGGCGGCCTTCTTCTTGGGCGTCTTGGCCGGCTCTTTGGCGGACTTGTTCTTGAGTGAGGACGCAGACAACTTGAACGAGATGCGTGATGGGGCGCAAAACTGCACAGAACCCTTGCGATCCGTGATCGTCCAGGGGCAGCGGCATGCCCTCAACGTATCGCGACAGGCAGTTCTCAGTCGGAAAAGTCAATCCCCGAAGGGGCTTCCACACAGACGAATCCGCTCTTCTATGTACGCCGTAACATCCTGATGTTTGCGTTCGCTTATTTGCTGGACGTCGTTTCGCAGGTTTAAGGCTGAATGCTAAATAAATCAGTTAACTGTCGCGATAAATTCGACCATGTCTCCCGAAACTACCTTGAAATATCACTTGATGCTTAAATTGACACCCAATGTGAGCTGAGTGCAGATGGAGATGCTTCCCGCCGCGGAGACTCATTGTCTTTGACGTGAATTTGCAGACAAAATGTCATACGGCCCAGGATGATATGGCATCACTAAATCCTTGAATATACGGATAGAAATTACATAACACTCCGAGGGACTCAATCCATTGAGGGATACCCAAACGATCAAAATCGGGCCTCTAACGTTGCTCTGGAATAAAGAAAAATGACATTTGTTGCGACCCGACAGCCATTTGCGGATCAGGAGGGAAATTGCGAGGTCGTGACAACCACGTTAAAGGTAGAATGAGCCGCCTAAGAAGCTTCCTATTTTTCAGAAAAAGTTTCGGAATGATGGACGCTTCGAAAACAATGTGGCCGAACCTGAGGGGTTTTCATTTTTGAGTAATGTGAGGGCGGGCCTCCCTAATGACGCTCACAGCAGCGCTTTATTTCGCGCCAAAGCGCCCATGCGTACGGTTAACAGATCGACCCGAAGTTTTTCACAGATTCGCTCGAAGGTGTGGAACGATTTTTTCGATAGCAGTGCCTTGCGCTTTCCAAAAAAAAAGATTTTTTCACTCCTCGGCAATACATATGTTTACATGGACTCAATGTTGCAATCAGGTCATCTTCAGGAGCGTACAGGCATCATCTTAAGTGCATCCAACCCCTGTAACCCATTTTGGATGCCACCTGACGGAGCATGTGCGAACTTTGTTTAGTTCTCCACGAAAGCGGTACAGCCCAAGATCTCCTAGGTTACTCCCACAGTTCAGGAAAACGTGTCAGATCAGGATTACGTCAGTGACGCTTGATAATTATTGTTACCATCTACGATTCGTTGTTACCTCATGCCTACGTCCGGAAATATTTCAAAACGCGAACACTGTAGATGCGTCGATAACAATGCTATGTACAACGTGGCAGCACAGAGAGGCATCTGGAAGTTGCCCTTCGACTCCAGAGTATGACTTTTCATCGTGACCTCATTCCTCGGCAGGTGTCGTCCAGCGTCTGGAACTGACGTTTACTGACGCAACCTTGTATTGCAATCCCCTTCAAGCTAATAACACAGCTTAAAAAGATGTTGAGCTTTGTGTAACCCTATTGCCCTCAGAAGTTGAAATTTTGAATTATTTCACATTTTGTGGTTTGGTAACGAAAGTTACCGCTTGGCATTAATCGGTTAATGAGTCATCTTTCTAGCGCCAGTGATAAATTTGTATTCAGTTCGTATAGATGTAAAACAATGGTAGCCAATGTGCTGTTTTTTTGACAACCACCCATTCATAAGTGGTTGATAGGAATGAAAAGTGCCCTCCCTCTTTCCCCGCGTCACACTGCAAATCTTATGTTAACATCATAAAGAAAAAGCGCCTTAAATAAACATAAGAAAGTCACAGAATTCCCTGCTATAGACGCATCAGAGTGTGAAGAAAATGAGCCGGCATATGAAGGAAATGTCCCTCCTTTAGCATGTGCTTTGCACTGAGGTAGCCAAGCTGTAGTTGGTAGTTTTGCAAATGGACTTCAAATATACTTGGTGTCCCAAAACTCAGTTTGGGATTCAAAGTGATTCCCTGGGACTTTTCCATGCGTTCTACCTCTCAATGTTCTATTATCGGCTGCTGCTTGGCGCTAAAAAGGACGGCAGAAGCACAGTATTGCTGTATCATCAAGTGGTCAGAACATAGCTTGTGACTGATTATATTTCTTTTTCTTTCCCATGCGTCCTACCTCCCAGTGTTCTATTATCGGCTGCTGCTTGACGCTGAGAACGAAGGCAGGAACACAACAGGTGAAGTATCATCAACAGGTGAAGTCAGAGCATGGCTTGTAATTGATTATATTTCTATATTTCTTGGCATTTTCCAGAACAAATGATTGCCGAAAACATCATCTGCGACAATTTCTTACAGCGGCATAATTTCCTTTACCCGGCTCCGAATGGCGCGGTTTTGTATCCGCGAGCGCCAATGGTGTCAAAAAGGGCACCCTGCTATATTGCTATCTCAAGATCTAACCGTTGAATCTGAGTCGGTCTACCATCAATCGATAGCCCTGAATCCTGCAACTCAGGAAATACTAAATTAACCTTGGTTTCGTGGCTGGTGACGTCACAGGTCACGTAAAACGCGACGTCGGAAAGACTGATACCGGTTGGTACATCACATCATCGGCAATGCTGCTCTTAGAGCCTTCAGTTGGAGACCTTCAGAACGAAAGGTCACGATCTTCTACATCAGAAGCATGTCAAAAAGTTTAAAAAATCAGGTCAAGACCAGCCTAGGTCAGGTGAAATATTGGCCTTACTTTAGCTAGCAAAGATCGATACTTGCAGCCGTTTTGATCCGTTCGTCAAAGAAACGGAAGTGAAACCTCCTGATGATCAATTCAGCATAACCCGATTTTCATCCAATCAAGGTCAGTCTAGGTAGGGTCAGATAAGGTTGCATTAGTTTTCCCGCCAAGGAGCAATAATTGCTCTCTGGGTTTTGAACTGCGTCAAATGCAAAACTGCAATGACATTTCATGATAATTATACCTACTCTGTTTGCTCTTTATCGGGTCAAGATCAGTCCAGGTCAGGGCAGACAGCATTTTTCTTTTTTTGACAGGAACAGTAATTGCCCTCTGCTGCTACTAAACGACCTACCGCAGACAGCGTTCTATTTTATTTCGTTTTGACATTGATTATGACGTGATGTGACAGGACCTGACGTTGCCTCCAGTGAGCCTTGCTAAGAGGCGCATAGAAATCTGCTTGTCTGGCTTGATTGATGGAGAAGGTCAGCGGCAACCTCTTTTATCACCCACAAGAAAAGATCAGTCCGACTGTCATCATGCATTTGACTTAGCATGACCACTAGTGTTAACATGACATGGTTGGATGTCCTTTTGGGACCGTGTGCTTTGTAAAACCAAATAATTCATGCATTATATTCGCGAATATTGTCATAGAAGCGAAGCATTTTTGCGCCATCACCCGAAGAGGCGAAAACATCCATGCAAGAGTTTATCTATGACGTCATATCCCGTGGTCTGACCTAGCATGAAAAACATATTGACGTTCGAACATATAATACCGACTGATGGCAGGTATTGAAAATTTGGTTGGGCTGGCTCCAGCGGTTCAGAAGTTATTCGCAAGAGAGCGAGGGGTGCTCTATTTGACATCCCCCAGGTGGTGCCGATTAAAGTTTTCGTCCATTTTCACACTGAGCTCCTAAAACATGAAACCGTATGTTATTTGTCATGAAAATCTGGGTAATATGAAGAACCATATTGGCAGACGCTATATTTTGTCAAGATTTTTTTTTTCCAAACCCGGGGTAACTGTAGGGCCTCTTGAGAGACACGGAACTGCGCATGCGCTTTCAAACGACGCCACGGACGCTTTTTGAGAATCATGTCGTCGTGTTGATGTTGGGACAGCTGTTGCTTATATCGGTACAACTGTTGACAGACGAGGGTCGGACAGATCCGTTCCGGCCAGCTGTGCCCCTGTAGCACGACGCGGGCGCCCACCAGACGGGTACGCTGGGAGCGCGAAGGAAGTGTCCCTTTCACCTGTCGTGAACATGCGCGCACCCAGGGACGGAGCGGAGACTGATCTCAGCAGCCTCCGCGCTTCTCTTGTGTCGTACATCGGAATCATGACAAAACATTGCTCGGCGTACTTAATGAAAATGTTGAGAACTGCATTCGCCGAAGCGTTACTTAAACCTTGACCGGACTTTCCTCAGTTCCTGGCCAACCAGGCCTCCTCTGATCCCGATGAAGCTCGGGCCTGACATGCCTCAACGCTAGACCTGGGTGCGCCCCAGCCGCGGACACGTGCGGTGGCGAAAACTTCTGGCAGCCGGCTCTGACCAGCTCCGCGCGCTACCATATCGCGGCACAGCTGGGCGCGCGGCGGCCGGCCGATGACGCCACTGTGCAGCTCTGACAGCTCTCACTGATGCCGAACAGCTCTGGTCTCGGGCCTCCTCCGGCGAGTCCTGTCCAGCCACTTGTCGAGCTGTTGGTCCTCCTCGGCTGTTCAGACGGGGGTCACTGCAGCTAGGAGGAGAGGGGCTTCGAGACAGCTGCCCCTCTCTGCCATAATTTATGAAGGTGAAATGCTAATTCTGTACGCTGAATGGTATCAACTCGGACATAAGTCATTGATATTTGGTACCTGATTTGCAACATTAACATTAACCTTATGGCATTGCACAGAACTATTTTCGCCTCGCGAACTTTCAACACGTTTGGTCTTTAACCCGTGACCGCCTGGGGGACTAAAAATACCCCCTCCCCGTTTTGCTAATTACCTCCGAACCGTACACGATGAGGCCGCAAAACTTTCATTACCTGTCATTGTATAAATTTAACCCATCACACGTGACAAATTCTCATATCGATTGTTTTTTACCGAAATTAAAAGCAAAATAGTACCATGATGATGTCGGGAGATTCCCAGCCGCGTTCGTCGGCCGACGCACGGTGAGTTGTTAATCGGTAATGTAGCCATGCTTCCAAGAAAAAATGGTAAAATGTATATCATTTGGTATGGAATAGAACGGGCTGTCAAATAACACAAGTATTTTGTCATTTCTTTGGTCAGATTTAGGAAAGCAAGGCTAAGAATGAAAAGTTCATGGTCTAAATATGCTACGAATTTCAAAAAGTTATCTCACCGCTGTCACCTAATGGAGCCATAGATTATGATTCTTTACAGCACACAGCATCACTGTTTAATTCTGCGTCTAGCAGTGCCAAAACCATACAAGTTGACAAAAACTGCAGTGTCTATGGCGTCCATGGCCCAATATACGTTAGGCGGACCCGGCTGCCGTCGGGCGCTGGCGGGCGACGTCGGCCGAGCGCTGCTACTGTTCGCTGAACCATGAGAAATACGAGGCGCCAGGATCGTGTCGCGCGATGTGCCTGTGACCGGAAGCTAGAGCGGTGCAAGAGGAGAGGGAGAGGTACGAATCTGAGTAGAAAAGAGGGGCTAGGAGTACGGTAACATTGGTAGCGTTCGGCCATCACTGCCACCCATGTGCCCATAGCTTCACAACATGAAGTTTCAAAACCCTCCCAAACTTCTCCAAGGTAGCTTTTATTGTACCTGGCATCGCATCAGATACCACGATCTGTGATCTGTCGTTTGATACCAATTTCGAATTTTTCACGCAAATGATATACTCGCTATATCTTATTAAACACATTGCATATTTCGCGTACATTCTATCATTTTCGTGACCTGTGACGTCATAGGGCAACATAAAGGCTCATTTTTGACATCCTGAGATGAGAAAGACACGCTCCATCGACTGCTGTTTGAATCATGCAGATGGGACTCTAAGTTCCTGAGACACGAGGAGTGGCGTTGATTTTACCCCCCTGGCGATCGCGGGTGGTGGAAGACCCTAGGCGGTGTCGGGTTAACGTCGGCTCATTATGCGTGCGCTTCCCGATGGCAGCTCTTTGGCCATGTGTGCCTGTCACCCCTATTAGACCATGACCTTCTCCCCGAGCCGCTGGACAACATACGCAAGCATAAACGGGTCGGCAGAACCCTCTTCTCTTGCACTCTGTTCATGGGGCATTTAGCTGGTGTTACGTTTGCGGTTGTTTCGGACATTTCCAGGTGCGGCATGCCGACATTCCGTGCGGCCGTGACTGTCGCATAGTGCCCGTGGAAAACGACACTACCGCTGCCATGGCAAAGCTCTGTATCCGATTGCGCAAAACGCTTCTGAGATGGCTTCTTTAAATCTGAACTTGTTGTCCCCAAGGATCGGGCAGACAATGTTTCAGTGAAAATTGAAAAAAGCAAATCCTGTTCGTTAAAGTTTCCCTGTCAGTAAGTTAGTCCCAAAGATTCCCTGATGGGTTCGACAAGTGCCGTATGGCTCTTCCCGGCCAGAATAAATGGATGGCGTCATAATATAGCCGCTATCTTCCTGTGTTAAAGAGAAACACCTCCTGGACTCGTGCAAACATATCAATAGGCCAATACATTACAGCAGCAAAACATACTGCAAAATTCGTCACACCATAATATAGAACAAGAAAGCTTTTCCATCGCTCACAGTAACAGGCACTGGCCCGTTAGCTGCAATAATGCATGACACTCTAAATAGCAAATACCTCACGTGACTTGCATGAAACGCAATTCCTAACACGCGATATCTTGATTACGAGGCAGCATGCACATGTTACCACGATCCTCAATCAATAACCTGACAAGACTTTTTCATGACAATATGTTGTTCAGGTGATATGACCACGTACGGTTTACTGCGTTCGTCCTGTATTTTTTTATCTCGTGTTAATTGATTTCGTAGCTAACAGTGGACAGGTAACAAACTGTGAAACGTAATGCACATGTTAGCGCGATTCTCACTCAATAAGTGTACAAAGCGTTTCCATGACAGAATTTGCCCAGGAGAGATTATATTCTCAAATGGTTCATTTGATCTGCAAGCCACATTATATTACGCAAGTGTATCAAGAGTACCAGTAATTAAGAGCATTCTGACTCTTTTTGGCGTTTTTGTGCAGAGATTAAAGTCCATATTGAAACTACATTCAAACCTGATATGTTCCGCTGGGGGGCATTAAGAGCTGCACACAGATCGGTGGTCGGTTGGATCGCCCAGGACTGACAACCAGGCTATTCACTCACGAATTACTCAAACTGTCAGGTAAACGAGCAAATGGCGCTCACGTTTCCATGTTTACGGGCAATAGCTTTACTCTTCACTTAAAATGGAGTTTAGGAAACAATATTTTCACCATAAAAATTGGGGTCTACGAAAGCATTTAGTTTTCCAAAAACATGGGATTGGATTCTTGACTGTTTCCAGATTCAAGACGTTTCTATTTGCATGCATGCGGGATTGGAGATGCGTGCCGAAGCTGATGGAGCCTGTCGACACACGAAAGGAAACAGAATAAACAAAACGTCGAGCTGAATAAGGCAGGCTTTCCTCACAAGAGCCGACCGCATTTTATGGCCTGCACTACCGAATAAAGATGGCAATAAAAACCGGACCCATGTTTACGTACCCGGGACACATCGGAAAACACGACAAATGACGAAGGGTGATGTTAATAGCTGTGTAAGGTTTGATGTCATTTTCATTGACGATTTTTTTTGTAGACTTGATGAGCCCTACTCCGGGGGAGCTTTAGGTTTTTGCTCTCCGTTTCCAGGGTTTTTAAAGCGAATTCGCGAAACTTGGCATGAAATTAGTGGAGTTATAGTGAGTAAAGAATAACCTTTTCGAGATTTTTGCTGGCGTGTATCCACCCCTTGCAAGATTCCCACTTTTTTCTAAAAATGTGGTTTACGTTGTGACAAATCGATTTCCGTTTGATGCGATAAAACGGGATCCGTAGTTCTCGAGATCTCGGGGGAGGGGCGCACAAGCCCCATACAAACGAGGAAACGCATTAATGCTATGAGTACAGAAATAGGATAAAACAAATTTAGAGCAAGGCTTTAGGCGAAGTAAGTCTGACTTCAGCAAACAGAACAAAGTTAAATCAAGCTGCTTGGCCCTGCCCGCCGTGGTTTTTGGGGCTGGAAACTTCAAAACCGCTTACCAAAGAACCATGTGATTTTCACTGATCGATTGCCCAGTTCTTCAAGGACGCCTCTGTTTGCCGTTCTTCTGGAGCAAAATGTTGACGTGTAAATCGATAAACTAGGGCCCGCTGGTTGCTGCTATAAGCAAAGTTCCTGAGCCCTTCTGTATTCCATAGTCTGTCATGATACCAGTTGCGAGCCTTTTGATTTACTTATTTATTTATTTAGTTATTCATTCATTTCATTATCAGGGGGCATCCGCTTCAGTCGAGGGCATATTGCATTCTTGAATTAAAAAGACAAGGTGCACAACGCGCACAAGTATCGCAGGCTGGCTGCACGGCTGATTCGATCGGGGGGAGCTGGGAATCAACTCAATCTTTATCATTCATCAGTATCAGATGCATGAAAAACTTGTTGTACTTTAGGGGCATGTACACACAATTACGACACTTTCTCGACTTTGTCCCCATTTTGATCTTTGGGTCGTTTCAATACGTCTGAAAAATTATTAGCAATGTTTTCCTGTTTCGCTTTTTCTCCGCGTGGCAGCCGCCAAGTCACGTTTGTATTTGCACAATTCATAACCCGGCAGCCGCGTTTTCTGTTTACTTTTCAACGGTCCGGCGATGTGAAATCCGACTCTTGCTGTGGGCCTGAAAGCAACGGGCGTTTTGCTGTTTCGCTCATACGCACGTGACACGTGCCTTGTCGTTTTGCAAATGCACTGCGCTGTAATATTTGCTGCTCGATTTCTTTCGAGATAGAATGCATTCGAGCTGCCTTGGCTCTAGGTTTCCAAGAATATGTTCCCAATGTATGTAAATGTACCAAAGCGGGTCCTACGCTTTGAGTCGTGCGAGTTCCAGTAACTACATTGAACCGAATTTACCTAGCGATCAAAGCCGACAAGCTATTCATTTTTTAATGGGCATAAAATTAAAGGTCATACGGGATTTTGGAAAAGGATGGATTACCAACCGAACGACAGCGCAACACATGTTTTGAATGTATATTATTCACAACATAACGGACGACACGTTGAAGTAACTGTGCTGCATAGAGCCAGCTACATCTGTAAGCCGTCGGAGTTTGAGAATGGGTCCATTGTCTGTTTCCAAAAGAACAGCCGAACTGTGTGTCGGACGCATTTCGCCTCTGGTGCAAACGACAGACGGTACATTGACTTACACTGTGGTGATCGTTTCAGGATAAGATTGTGGGACTTCAGCATCACACCCAGTCCTGAAACAAAACTGGGAATAACACTTTTCACATTGTTACTATTTGCACTTGGCATGTGTCACGAGTGTAAAAACGTGCTGGACGCCATACGATTTCGTGTTCAGTTCTTATTCTAGCTTAATGAATTTCGAACCAATCTTCCCCGGAGGTTGTCAAGTAAACCCCGAAACCGAGACCACGTTTTACACCGCTCGCTTCTTTTGTTTTGAATGTTATCCCTAAGGACAAAAGGCTCCTTTATCGGCGCTCCCCACGCGCCGACCGCGGAACCGCGGAGCAGCACAATGCAGCTGATGCACCGGTCGCGCGAGGGACTTTTCAAATTGACTGATCACTGCACGTGCCGATCTGTTCCCTATTCGTGCGCAGCGCCGGAACAAACTTTTTCCGGCAAACAGACGCACTTTATTCGAAAAGCTAGATCAAAAAGATCCGTTTACGATGCGAAACACAACAAATAAAGCAAATCTACCAAACAATGTTTCGAAATGCATTTCAGAATGTCGCGGCACCGCTCATCACGCATCTCACAAGGCGTCCTGGTAGTGGTAACTCGGCTTGTGCTAGTGAAGGGAACTGCGTTGGTGTCAGGATCTGCACTGAGCAGGGTTTGCTGTCTGGACCCCTTCCCGCTGCCCACGGCCCAGGGTCACCCAGATCTGAGTGCATGTGTGCCCCCGGCACCAGACCAAATGACGCTGAGGAATCTTTCGAGTGAGAGGTCCAAGACATGGCCATCCTGTGTTGTGAAGGATCTAAAGTACCCATTTGATTTAATGACCCTGGCTCCTCGTGATCACTGAGTCCCGGCACCTGCGTCGTTCCGAATATAAGCAAGCCTGTTGCCACAGAACGTAGGAGATGGTGGCCAATAGCCCAACGTCACTGAAAGGATCCAGAAATGTGAAAAACGTCAATGTCGTCAGCGACTGAAATATTTGGCGCAAATCCAAAATAAAGTACTTGCCGACCTCAGCCGATCATCAAAGCACTGTCTCCACGGGAGCCACAGCTGGTCATCATGGCATGCTCTTCACGGGAGCCTCAGACGGTTACCGAGGCATGGTCTCTACGGAGCCTCAGTCGGTCATCAAGGCAGAATCCTCGCGGGAGCCTGGGACGGTTGTCCAGTCATGGTCCCCGCGGGAGCCTCAGACGGTCATCAAGTCATGGTCTCCGCGGAAGCCTCTGCCGGTCATCCGGAGCCCGCCGGCGCCGGCGGTCGGCCGCAGCCCGCGGACAAAAGGCGGCCCGCGGGGCGCCCTGTGCCGGCCGGTGGGAGGCATCGATCGTTGTAGGTGCGGGCGGCGGCTGCCGCCACCGCCGCAGTCGGCCGGCCAGTCATCAGTCACCGGGACTGCGCGGGCCGGTATTACCGGCTGCCGCCGCCCGTCTCCGTCCGGACCCCATCACGCGCCGCAGCGACGGCCGCCGCCCGCCGGCGGGGAGGTCCATTCCGGAGGAAATCGAACCCTGGAGTTCGCGCCGGCCGCGGGAGTGTCGTGCGGCGATGCCTCGGCCGGACGGTGCGCGGTTATTCACGCTCGACGGAAGGTCTTGCGGCGGATGTGTGGTGGCCAGGTGAGATTCCGACAAAAGGTCGCGACGTGAGATCGCGAAGGGCCGAGGATCGGCCAATGGGACGGGCAGTTATTGGAACGCCATACCGGTTCAGGGTCGCGACGGAGATAAGGATGGCATCTTGTAAGTTGTGAAGCAATTCTTTCCATCCAACGCCATGTACCTAATACTGAATGTTTACAAAAGATGGGTGGGTTGCTTTTTGTCTGTCATTTCTACGCCTCAAATGATCCCTCAAAAGACCGGGAACTGCGCCCAGAGATCTCACAGGCCATGCGACAACTGCAGAGTGCCTCTCGATGCACCTGCGCCCGCACCTGATCCGCGTAACATTCGCGTGCCCGACCCGAGCGTGGCTGTTCGAGCTCGCGGCACGTGCAGGCCACAGCTGGGCGTTGCGGCGCTCGGCGCGGCGTCCGACTGCGAGCGTCAACAGATCCAGCACCTCCGGGGCCGCCGGACCGGCTCCATTCATAGCGCCACGCGCGCGGCAGCTTTTGTTTCCGGCGCTGGCACGGCGGCACAGCGCGCCGCTCGGCGATGATTCACAATGCCGACCGCGCGCCGCCGCGCGCCGCCACGCACTTTGAGCCTGACCTCAAAAGCGGAGCGGCCGGCCGGCGTCCGCGGCCGCGCCGGTTTGTTTTGATTCGTCCGGCTCGCTGCGCCAATGCTTTTTATGGTGCCGGGTGGTACCGGCATGCCAAAACGACCCGACGAGCACCGGAGAGCAGCAACAGAGCGACGTGGGACGGGGGGCTGCACGGTTCGAAGCACCGCCCGGACCAGAGCTCTGCTTTCACTGCGACAAGGTTGTCTGGAACATGTCCTTATCCGTGGCGTGTCGGTATTTGTATTTGCACTTAACATCGCCGGCAGATTTTACGTGTACCATGGCAGCTCGTACGTGGTGAGATGACGAGGAGAAACAAATTGCGGGAGCTCGCCACACAAACAATCTAGTCATCGAAATGGAACACTGGATGGAAAACCGAACTGCTTGGCCAGCACCCGAAACCCTTCATTGTGGGACTGAAGCGTGGAACTCTTCATTGGCAGTAACTTCAAGACTGACGCCAAGGAGTGCGTCAGTCGCCACCTCCTGGTTCTCCGTTCAGGGGCGGTGCAGATACTGCAGGCGTTCTTGCCACGCGCCTCTGTCCCGTATCTGGCAGTTCGTCACGAACAACTCTGGCGCCAAGGGCCTTCCGATGAAAAGGACTGTTTGCACCAGCATCTTTGACCAAATGATTACCATGGATTTATTCCCGTGCAAGCATGGCCGGAGTGTGCTTGTTAAATGGACTTCATGGCAACTTGCAACTGAAACAACTCCGTTCTGACTGGCACCATTCCATACTAATTGCCGTAAGAGGTGCATTCTGATAACGTTATTAGAGCTCTTTTGTGCACTTCTATTCCATTGTCGGCTGAGGGCTGTGTTGACGTTGGCTGTCGGTTTTTGCAGACAGTAAAAACGACTGCTGAAAGCGCTAAATTTCGTATACTTTTTATATTATTAGAGCGTTTTCTACCTCAACCTACGGGTACACAAACGCAGTGGTCCTTGAAAACCTGTCATACTTCCTATACCCGTTCGTCCCCTGAGACACAAGGTTCCACGGGACTCATGGCTCTCCAGGCCTGCCCAGAGCCTTCAAAGCACACTGGACCAGGCACGGTCCGTCCACGCCTGCGAGCACCGGTGGCTCGCGCTGCAGCCCTCTCTGCCTACGTCTTCCTCCCGCGGCAGATAACGAATGCCTGGATACCGGCCAAACAGGGATAATTCCCTCCATCGATCGACAGTCGCCGCCCGTCTATTTCCGGCGCGATCGGGTTATGATGCCACCGGTCTCAATCCGCTGGATAGGACAATCACCGGCAGAGAGGGGGCGGACGGCAACCGGACGAGATGACGAAGTCAGAGCGATGACGTGACGAGATGAAAACGTCAGCTGAGCTACTGGAGTGGTTAAAGTCTTAGCCTCTTTCCATCTGTCGTCTCCCTTTGCCTATCCGTCTGTCTCCTTTTCCCTGTCCATCTTTTCCTTTCTCACTTTTCCCTGCCCTCCTCTATCCCTCTCTGTCTTGCTCTCTCTCCCCAGCCCTTCTCTCCTCCTCATTCTCTCTCTCTCCCTCCCTCCCTCTCTCTCTCTCTCTCTCTCTCTCTCTCTCTCTCTGCCTTAGTGTAGGGCTTTACTAAACCAGAAAAACGTTATCGGAAAAGTATCCACCCCGCAGTCTTTCTTCCCCATCTGTTCCCTCGCCCACTTTTCTCAGCTTTGTTCACCCTGCAGCCTTATTTCCTTTTCGCCAGCCCCGCTCGTGACGACTGAGCTCCCCAAATCGACAGCAGAGAGGGACGAGCCAGCGGCTTGAAAGGCACCGCCAGGGCGCTCGAATCGTCGCGTGGACGGCTGAATGTGGGAGGTTATTCAATGCCACGAGATTTTCCGGACTTTTGGAGCCCGTTTAGAGCGCGCCTGCGAAGCCCGGAGGCGGGGGTGCCCCGTGAGTAATGACTGACCGGTGCTCTCCGCGTGAAAATAGGTTGGGCAGGCGCTCTCTCAGGTCCAAAGGTCAAGTCGTGCTCAAAGCGTCCTCGCGAATGCTTGTTCACCTGGTCGCCGGTTTTATGATGGTATCGAAGTTTGCTGTCGGTGTTTGCAATATCTAAGTGTAATTGAGGGAGATTTCAGTTTTTTTTGGAGGATTGATGGATGCAATCAATTTGGACAGAAGCTTCAATTGTACTGCTTCAGTTCCAATACACATACACGGAGAGATTCACTAGGTAGAAGTGCGTGTTGCGCCCGCGCCGTCGAGCACTGCTTGCATTTCACCCACCGCTGATTTGAATGTCTTTGAACAAGGACGGCCATAATTTCGCGCTGTAATTCGTCCTTAGGTCCATGATTCTTTAACATCTAAGGTAAACTACCCCTTTTGACTTCTCGGGACTGGTCTTTGCAGAGGTGAGTTCGAGCTGATTACGCCGGAAGTATATCTTCCAAATACTCATCAAGTAACCATAACCATTCATATCATGGGTCATTTCATGATATCAGAATCGCGTCTAACGGTGCCAAAATCAAAGCAATATAGAGAGAACTTCGTTCTGTGCGAGCTGATACGTTCCTTAGGCAGTATCAGCTGAGGTAGCCGAAAACAAGGCGAGGCGGACTGACGGAGCCCCGCTGGTCCCCTCAGCGTCATCTTTTCTTTACTCCGGAAACTACATGAGTTATCTAAACATAATACATAATTTGTCATCCCGCTGGTAATGAAACGATGAATTAAAAGGCGTGGTTGCAACGTCCCCTTTTTTTGTTATGGGTTTATGAATAAAACACATATAATACCAAAAGTAAGACGTACTCATCCTTCACGGCATTTTTTACGGTGATGTGCCTGAACTGGATAGTCAGTCATTATCATTTCTTGCTTGATGAATCATTGTTTCATGGGATGTTCAATGGCGCTAAAATCAGAGCAACGGATAGGGAATATGTACTATGTAAAGTGATACATTGTCTCACGGCAACTGAAAATTTGGCGCAGTTACCTGGTGGCGCCCGCCGGCCGGCCAGTCATATTTACTTTGTGTACGCGATTGCTCGGAGTACACAGACTGTACTCCCAGCATAGTTTTTCTCAGTTCTAAGGCCGGTCATTTAAGACAGCAATGCTGATGTGCGCCAAATACCATGCAAATCCAATCGGCGGATTGACAAATAGACAGCTTTCTAGGGAGCCTTACATCAACGCAAAAACAGCTGGAGTCTAACAAATCGAAGATTAATGGAAGTTTATATATACATAGAAATATATATAAATACATGCATATAACAAATAATATAGGGTTAATTAAATGAAGTGATAATCATCACAACAAATTACTTTCCTGATTTCCAACGTTGAGCTCAGCCTTGGTTTCACATTGTGGTATATTTGTTTTCTTATGATAGCTATGAAATATTTCCTATGAATTCAAGTGTGTAGCAGACCACAAGACAGGAAGACCGTCGGCCCTACGAAATTGGCGGAGGTCCACCACCTTTGCATAACTTTTAGCATTAGTCTTTTGGTGTCGCATGGAAAGAAATGGTATAGAAATGACTCTGGACTTATCCAGTTTCCAAATGCTTCTACGCTGATGCTTACGGGTTGCAATCCAAAGTGTTAATGTATATCTTTACAAGTATTTTATACAAACAAAGTTCATATTTCGTGAAGAATAATTAAATAGTGCACAGATGGCGTAAACCCCCCTCCTCGAAACAGCAAATTTTGCTCATATCACGCAGCGCTCCCCGCCACCTGAAGCTTGCGACGCGGACTTTGCTCGTTTCATGATCCATTGCTCATATAATCTGGCCGTGAATCGGGGCACTCAGGGATGAATCGAACATACGTCTGCTGTCCAGGGGCAGCGAGCGTGTGAAATAGATCGGATACATCTTCGGAATATTAAGTCCTGAAATTGAGTTCAGTTGCAGCAATCATATTCCGCGAAATGGCAATGCGTTGGCAAGGTCACCAAATTGCTTAAGTTTAAATGTTCAGCCAGCAGAAGGTTGCGTGCGCCAGCACACATGATTGCTCTTCGACCACACCGGAGCTTTTACACGCGCTAAATAAGCGACACTTGTGCCAGGGAGAAATCCGTGTATAAAAAAGTGTCTCTGCATTACCGAGAGGTCTGAGCTGCTGAAGTGAATGAGAAATGCGGTGCAGCATACCAAATTTTATCTAGTAGGAGCCCTTTGATGGCTACCTATTGTGTCCTTTAAACCGCGCAGAAAACAGTTCAACAACTAACATTTAAATGCCATCAGAATCTTTCATCACACTCCGAGTGCGGCACAAGCGCCAGCAAATCACTGTTTTCATAGCCTATCTCATCTTACTGAATTTACTTAGATGTCGTCAACGGCTACATTCCTAGTATCAGACATTCATGAAACAAAAGCCGAACAAAATACTCAAAGTCCAGGGCTTAGGCGTGGAAACAACGATTTTATGGGCCACGATTTTATGCAATGTCCTCTGAACGGTGTTAATAGTCACCCGCCCTGCAGAGATTTCCCACTGGCTTGTACCCCAAAAGAAGCTATATCGATGTGATCTGAAATAAAGAGTAAATGAGTGGAGACCGGAGAACGACACTGTCTCATGGTTCCCATCGCGTCATAAAGTTCAGAAGCTTAACAGCGAAAAAATCGTTCCCTTTTCGATGCCAGTGCATGAGTATATGCTTACTACATTGCAGACAACGATTTTTGAGTGCTATAAAACCGTTTCATTCATGAGTTACCATTATCTTTATGACTGGTTTCTTTTCTTCTCTTTACGAAACGTTTATTTTCTTTCAATAAATAGATTGTTTACATGCTAGTGTGAACAATCTATAATTGTAATTGTATTATATATGTAATTGTATAATTGTAATTGTAAAATCAGATAATTTACACGTTAGGATGAGACGCTAGCAGAAACAATCCCACGACATTCACTTCTCGTAATGTATCGCAATGCTTTTAGATTTTGGTTTCATCAACCATCCTTAAGCACAACGTTTTGATTTAACCTCACAAGGCTGAACATCGCGTGTGTTTCTGCGTGATGCCCTGTTCGCCTTTATTCCAGCGTCTGACGGTATCTGCACCCAGTCCTGGGGCCGTAAGCGTTCCGGTGGTCTCTTACACAGTACGGCGACCGCACATGGTCCAGCGGTAGTAGGAAGCCGGTCATCAAAGAGCAGAAACGAAGGCCAGGAACCAAGCCTCACTTTCCTGCGGCGTTTTACATAAGCCCTAAACCCCTTCGTTTGCACACAGCAAATATCGCCTCGAACCTGACGGAGCGCGCTCCCCTCTTTCGCCGATGTTCGCGCGACTGAGGCCGCCGGCTCGTGTCGGCGGCGTGCTGGATCAATGAGTACCGACAGCGGGAGACAAGCGGCACTGACAGCCACTCGGCTCGGCATCTGGGTCGCCGCGACCCGGTCGATACCCGGCCGCGGCCGCCGCCGGGCGCAGGTTATCGTTTGTCCACCTCGTGACCCCCGGCCAGTCCACAGGTCGACCTGCCCGCCGGGCTGGCCGCGGCCGGCGGCAAAACACCGTTCCCGGCCGGCAGCGTCCTCACGTTTCGCGACCGGCCTCGGCGCCTGGCGGCCGCCGCGGTGGGCCTCCGTCGGCGCTGAGGGAGAGCGAGAGGAGGTCAGGATCGAGCTCGGGTCGCCGCGCCGTCCGCGGTCGCCGCCCGGACGGCATGCAACCGGCCCGGCCGCAGCCCGCTGACCCCAATCCGCGGCGCTCCGGACGCGCCATTAGCTGCCGCCGCGCGGCGAGCGCGGCGCGGCCGGAGTTCGCCGCCGCCGCGCCGGCGATGAGCGGCGCTCGTGATTTATGAACGGCGCGGTCCGCGGCCACAGCGCCGCCGACGGCGCCGACGCGTCGCGGCCGGCGGACGACTGACGCACGCTGGTGCGGCCCGCTCGGGGTACACCGTCCGCGGAGTGCAGTCTGATGGGATCTTCCGAGACGTCGGGTTAACGGCCCATTAGCTGCGCCGTTTTGAGCTGAGGCCGCGACGACCAGGCTGTGAAGAAACCGCGACTGGGGTTGACCGCGAGAGCTTAAAGCCGAAATGAAAGCACCTTAACAAGGAACGCCACTTACCCATGCAGTTAAAAACGTCAGCGTAAAACGCGATTAACGCTACCTGCCTACAGTTAAAAACACAAGCAACCCCCCATTCTCTCTCTCAGACTGATTAATGGCTTTGCTTTGTTTGTGTAACGCGCTCGCGATCCTGGATTTTTATTTACCAAAGTAATCTTGTTTTAAGTAGTTTGCTATTTGTCTTTAAAATCCGTCATTTTGTGGATGAAAGTGTGGAGGCGATGCAGTCTGAAACCAGCAGCTTAAACTTCACAATGCGATTATCGGACGAAAATGATGGATTCTTAACTGTTGAAATGATCGTGTGTAACCTAGCTGCACCAGTCCGGTATGTCATATCTAGAACGACCAATCATTCCTTTTGGCGAGCCTAATAACCTCAGGTCATTTATCTCGATGAATCGGATGAGCGATCCTGGAGCACTTTTCAGGATAACTCTAAACGCTTTTCCCCTTTCCGAAAGAGCGCTCTGCGGCGCGATTTCGTCGTCTCGGCATCCACGATCACGCACTGTCATGGCTGGACATAAGTGTATGATGTGTAAGATTATGTAGCTGATTTTTGAGCCAGTCCAGTTTTTAAATTATGTTAGCGATTGGTCAGAACAGCCACAGACCATATGGCGACGTAGCGTTGGTCTACGGAGAGTTAGTGAGAGGGATTTTGCTCTCCAAGGGTCTCAGACAAATAAGAGAAAGAAGAAAGTGTCCACAATAAGCAGTCTGTTAGACCGGTATTAAACAAACCACTCAAATCAGAGTATAAAACTTGATCAGTTTACAGGCCGTAACTGAAGACAGAATTTCACTGTCGAATTTTAAAAAAATCGGACTGGTCAAGCGCCATTATCTGGAGCGTAGTTACTTAAATTCATTTTCTTGAAAGAGAGAGCTTCATTTAGCCAGCTAAAAAAAAATTTTGTCTCGGTGTACTAACGTTTTAAAAGTTAGTTAGGTCAGAGTCTTTTTTTCTTTTTCGGAAATTCCTTTTCACGCGACACCGTAGAGCTAATGATGAAATTATTCAAAGTTGGTTGGGTGGCCGCCAAGGTTGCTAAGGGCCGCTGCTCTACCCACTAGCCGTATGGGCTCACATTTTGGCTAGCATGCAATGTTAGGGACGAGACTAAAAGGGGTATCGTGGGAGAGTCCAAGATTTCGGGGACATTCTGGAACAATCGCTTATTAGCCTCCTGGAAAGGAGTAAGTAAATGAGAAACAGGGAACATATGGTAAATACTAGGATGCAGCTGGCCAAATGAACCAGAGCAGAATAAGTTCTTTATCTCTGAGGGGTCAGCATTACACTTTACAGTTTGCGCCAGGGCGTGGTAATTGCAGAAGAACGTCACTCGACTCTGAATTACGTGTTAAATACCCGTGCAAAATACTATACAAAGCAGAATGCATGGAAAGGAATTAGCAATGAGCAATAGTGTCATGATATAAATGGCAAATATAGAAATAAATGTCATAAACGTAGTAAATGATAAGTAATCCTGGTGAAAATAACATCAAAACAGACACCTGAAACAAAAGAGAAGGAGAGAAACAAAAACTAAAATAACAATAAAATAGAAGTTACTGCACGGTTTAAAATCAAAGTTATCAGCATCGTCACCCCAACAGGGAGCCGTTGGATCGACCGGGAAGAAAGCATTCCTGCGGAGCACGGACCCGCTTTGTTCAAAACAAATCCGAATGGGCGGTGATATATATTTACGCTCAAGTGTTTTAGTAATCTTCATAATCACCGAGCCGTCAGGCGAGGTGGCTATAAAGATTATTACAACACGATGGCATAACATAGTCATAACACAACATTGTCGCATGACGAAGCCAGTGATTATCCATTGAGCACGTCTATTTTCTCAGGTCGGTGACTATGGGATGTCATTCATCAACTCTGCTCATTAAGTATCCATAACCTCCGTACAAATAACAATTTTCATTCACGATTTTCTGATTTGTTGAATGTACAGTGAAAATATATGCTGATAGTTGTAACATGAAATAATACTACGCAGGGTGATTTAGGAGTTCGGATTAAAAGCGACTTCGACTCGTTCGGTGCCACTGTCCTTCCATGGAATGAATGAACAAGGTCACCGCGACAGAACTCAGTCATGCACCATTCTGAAATGTCATTCTGCTAACCGTGCGTGCTTTGAACGTATCCTCGCCCAAGCCGAGGCCAGAGAGGCCTACCTCTTCGACGAAGCCATTGTCACCGTCTCGTAGCAGGCTCTTGGTCGTCCTCTTCTTGGCCTCTAAGCCAGCCTCCGCGTAGCCAGCCAGATCTTCTTCTTTTGGGTCTCTAGTCAGCCTTTGCGTAATGATGATAGATGGCTAAGCTAGCCAGATGGCTAGCGTGGCTAGCCAGATAGTGCCCACGCTCCTGTGGCCAGTGTACTGCCCCACATACGCGGGCAGGCACCCACCATCAAGCAGGCGCTGGAACGCTGTCTTTTGGCCGCTGTGCTTAGAGATCTTGCCTGGCATACCGGCTACAGCTGCAGAGGTTTTCATCATAGCGCCTAGCTTGTTTTTGCCCAGGGGACCTCTTGCGTAGCACATGTCATGATCGTACTTACCACTTTGCTCGACACCCAGATAGAATGGCGTCTGGTCCTCTGCATGATGCGGCCTATGGAGCCTGCACGTCTCTACCACGCATCTCTCGAGAGCTTAGTCACTTGAACAAAAGAGCTTCGACGCATGCGTTCGAATACTATTCTGGCCTTTTCGAGTTTCTGTGGATCTTTCGGAGTATTCCAGATGATCACCTTCACCCCATCCTTCTTCTGCGTAGCGTCTTCCCAGGGCAGCTGGCGGTGGTCGTCCTGGCCGCGAAGTCCGAAGCCCCTACTGAAACCCCACCACAAAGTCCGTAAAAGAGAGTCAGAGTAGCTAGTTCCGAAAGGTGGTGCCTACCACGTCCGGTCCACTTCGTTAGCCGTGACTAGCTGCGACATGTTTAGATGTTTTCTCTCTCCGTTTGTCATCAATATTTTGGCAGTGCATACGTTGTGGCAGCCATTAAAGGTAGGCGATGATCCTTTGTTCCGCTCCTTCAGACCCATTTCCTTGAATTTGCACTCGCGGGAGTACATAATCCCTGAGTACGTGGTCGGTTCATATCGCTCTCCTTGCCCAGGCTTAAGGTCCATTATGAAGTTCATACGTGTTGATTGATTAGCCGTACATTTCACCGAGTGATGTGGTGCTGACATCATTCATCGTCAGAAATGTCACGAACTTCTTGAAATCGGAATTACGTTTCTCTTGCGTGCTTCTTGGAACTGCGCTGGATGTCAGTAACTTTCCTACTTTTTCAGTCGTGTCAGTAAAACTTGCTACATCGAAATGTGGCTTGGCATTCCATTTTCCCTCGCAAAATATGTATGGTAGAATTCACAAAATTTCGCTTTAGGTCACGTGAGCGCCATGCGATAAGGAGTGGTTAACCTGTTAACGCATCACCAAGATAAGTTCAAAAAAAGTCCTTTAGTTGAGCACTAGCTAGAACGATGCAAGGTTTTCGTATCACAAGCACACGTCACGACAAGTTTTTGCCGATCAATTAACACCTAATGCTGCTTCCAGTTTCCAAGGCTTCGGGGACTTCCAGAGACCCTTCAGTTTTGACCTCGGTCGTGCAATGCTTCCAGTTTCTCAGATGTTTCAGAGAATTTCAAAATTACGAAAGGAGCGAGCGAATTCTGAACTTCATTTCGAGAACGTCCGTTTCACATGGAAGCCGGTTTTGAATCATTCCATCTGTTGCGACATGAGTCCTTTGCGTAATACACCATAAAAATGTTTGGAATCTCAGTTCCGATGAGCCCTGGCGTTAGGCCAAATTATGCCGCTTGAAAAGTCTAACAAACATGCGGGGAAATAATGCGATGACATAGAATGAACAATCGTACAGAGCAAGTGTATATTTTAACATTTTGTTCACAGAAACGGGTAAGAAAGTTTTTTGCAGCTGCATTGTGCCACGGAGAGCAAACCTATGTTCAGTTTTCTTTCATCTTAACTTTTCCGTCCTTCGGTTAGACGCCGCGCTCCTCAGCGCACCTGAGTGCCATGCCCGACCGCGGGACCGGCTGCCGTCAGCGCTGTCGCTGCCCGCGGGACGTCGCCGGCCGACGCGGCGGCGGCGGCGGCGACCGCTGCAGGTGTGCCGCCGCCGGCCGCCCGGCTCCCAGGCCGGCCTCTAACCAGGTCAAGGTCGCCGGGTCACGGGGCCGCCGCTGCACGGTCGGCGGCCCGGCGGCTGCGCTGGGCGGTGTACCGGAGAGGGTCGGGAGTCCAGGCCCGCAGAGCAGGAGTCCCCGCTTTGATCCGACGCTGGGCAGACGGGGTTCAAACTGGGCGGTGTACCGGAGAGGGTCGGGAGGTCCAGGCCCCGAGAGCAGGAGTCCCCGCTTTGATCCGACGCTGGGCAGACGGGGTTCAAACTCGCGTGGGACGTGCATAAATCACTCTGTCAACGAGCCAGCCGTCTTCGGTTAGACAAACAGGTGTGGACCGAGGTCATGGGGAAGAGACAGGCATTTGACATTTCAGAGGCCGACAACGCAGTCTCTTGGACCATTTGTTTCAGTGACCTGAGACGCTGCTACGAGGGTCTTTTCCAACCACTAGAACCGTGCCACGGTTGGTATCAGTGGTCAAAATGAACGTGCGGCCGCCTCATCCAGGACAATAAATAACAGGAGCCGCGCTGAACAGCATCGTCACGCAGACGTTCAACGTGCAGGCATCCTGTTTGTCTCTGCCTTTTACCCAGCAGTGCCGGCACTCAGCCTGCTGAAGAGAAGCTGAGTGCACCTGCTCTCACGCCAGCAAACTGTGCTGTGAGCGGATTGATGATGGTAACGTTTCGGGTCTCCTTAATCGCGGACGACGGTGATAGCGACCGATAAAACTATCGTCTGTCTTACCATCCTGGAGAGGTGAAGAGACTTGCAACTGCCAGCTTGACAGAAATATCACTTGTCCATGTCTGCTCAGAGTCTGGGAGAAGTCGTCCGTCAGAAACGCATCTGGCGAGACGCCGGCGTCCGACTTTCTGACACCGGCACGCACCTGGCAGTCAGGGCAAAATGGAAACCCATCATTTCGACTTGCGTGGTTTCATTGCAGGTGTCATCCTGACGTCATACCAACGTCAAACAACTGGACGTCTGATGCGCTAAGTCACACACGACATTTAGAATGATGTATGCTAAAATTCTGCCGGCTGGGTGCTCCGATCAAGGCGAGCATTTGATGCAGGCGCACATAGAGTGCCAGTGGCGCTTCCAACGAGTTTATCTGCCTCTGAAATGTAGGTTTTTCGGAATGTTTTTTTTTTCTCGGCCCTTAACGTGGTAAGGCAGATCGAGATAATGTCAGAGCGGAAAACCACCGGACTTGTTCCGTAATATCCAGATTCAGACGTGGATCTTGACGTGAGAGACTTACCAACGATTTAAGTTCAGGCCTGGTTCCTAAGCTGAGAATCAGATCCAGTAACAATCCATGCGGACCATCCGGCAGTAAATCCGGCGATCCATCTGAAAAAAGTCGGCAGATAATTTTTCAGTCCTCATTTTCTTGAAGTCTAAGGTAATGTGTTTAGCTGAAAAAAGTATTTTGTAACCATCTGCCGATACCACGCAGATGGGCCTTCGCCAGTCAATGACCGTAAGCATTTGTTGGCCGGCGCCCGCTCACTGTTACGACATAACGTCACGTAGCAGCTGCAAATATGACGCTGCCGAATAGAGCACGTGGGAAACCTTAGATGCTGTAAACCTGAAAATGCTTTGAACCTTCTGAGAGCGTAGGTTTTTAGACGTAGTCTGCAGGAACTACAGATTGGCTTTCAAGGCTACATTTTACAATTTGGCTGTCTGATCTCATAATACATATGAAGGTGTCAGGAGGTGCCGTATTCAGTTTAAATGCGGCTGTGTCAAGCAATGTAACAGGAAAATTTTTCCAAGGCAAAGTCGTACAACTCAGCTTTTTTTTTAAATCGCTGGCAATCCCATTCATCCAGCAGTGATTCAGCTTTTAGAAGTCTAAAATTCCGGGACGACACGGAACTTAAAAAATCCTATGGGACAGCTTTTAACACTGGTATTTACTGGTAGTCACTGGTAGGGACGCGAGCATGGCCTGCGCAGAATTCACCCCTGAAACCACCTCGCTGGTGACCTCTGCTGCTACGCCGCCCATCCGCGCTGCTGTAACATCCGACGGCCGTCGCGGGCCCGAAGTCGCAGGGCGCTGGCGCTGGTCGGCCGCCGTGAAACCGGAGCGCGACACTAACCGGAAAATGGAATGGCCCGTCGTCGTCGGCGGCGGACGCGGTCGGCGCGGCGGCGCGGCGGCGAGATTCAACGCACGGCCGGCTGCTGCCGCCGCGGCCGTCCGGGCGGCGGCCGGGGCTGGCCCGGCCATCGCCGATTGCCGGCGGCGACGGAGGCTGTCGGCGCCGACGGCGGCCGCCTCCTTGCCAGCCTCCGCCGAAATCCAGCCCCGCAGGAGATCGACCAGCACTTCTAATTCGTGGGACGCCGTTGGCTTGTTCTCCCGCTGATCCCGGCGCATTGGTGGCTGAATGATTCTGGGTAACAGCAATTCCGTTCGAAGCTTGGATGGCTGTAGGTGTCATGCGCTAGGACAGGATAAAAGATCCTTGTCAGTAACGTCGGGCTGCTCTCTGACAGACGGCAAATCGGCGAACTGGGTCGGGCACCGTTTTCCCTCAACGGCAAGACACTGTAAGCCAGTCAGTGAAGTGGACTGAACTAGGGTGCTGTTGCCATGTTTGGAAAGCTGCATCCTGTGGCCAAATCAGCTCCCGGCTGCCGCCATTTCAACATCGAACCTTCCTGACGGGCCACAGCTCGAGGTTTTGTCAGTGCTTGATCATCAGACGTGTGGTCTGGCCTCCGTTCGGCGACCACTGCGCCATCCCTCGCCGGGCATAACACACGGGTTCAGCGACAAGCGGGGCTCTGTAACACGATATCCCGGCAAACAGCAGGTGGTTCAGCAGGGATTCAGCGGGAATTCAAAAGGTATTCAGCGTAATAAAAGGCTGTGGTTCGACCGCGACTGAAATTGGTCCGAACTTCGACGAGCTCTTAGACGTTAAAAGGCTAACACGCCAGCGATAGCAATATTTACAAAACAGAACAAATGAGCTGATGCAAAAATAGTCTTGGCTCCGGCAGCTCTCCCAGTAAAAATGGCTCGTCAAACAACTGCGGTCATTTAGCAGTGGCCCACACGACGGCTCTCCCGTCGGGGTCGGTGACCTCGAGGGAGCTGGCAACGATCGACCCTGGCGTCCAGTCATCACGACGAAAACGCAGTCACCAACTGCATGGCTTGTTCGTTTCCGGAGCCCACGCGGGAGCTCGCGTGGGAGTGTGGCGTAAGGACGCCAGTGTTTAAGAGGGCTGTATGCCGAGCTGTTTCAGTCGTTTTCGAAAGAGCACCACCCGGGACCCGGACATACCGTGTAAGGTAGTGGGCGGCAAACCTTCAAGCTGTTTGGTGTATTGTAAGAAGGTACCGCCCAACGTCGGCTGTTGCGCCCTGATCCGCCTTGTAGATTTCCGCAGTGGTTCGATCTTATTCATAACTGCGTTGACACGAATAGCTTCGGTTAGGCCAGCTCTATGGCGCATCGTTGCGCATTAAGCCTGAAATCATGGTTACACAGTTGTCGTTTTGTTGCACTTCCTAGCTTTTAATCTGACTGATTCATTTAGTGAGTACCGTTTTCATTGACATGCTGTCATTTTTGTGTTCTTTTTGGTGTAAAAGATGATGTACGCCTCATTGGGAAGGAAAAAGACCGTCAGGTGTTGCAAAGTTTCGTAAAGTCCATTCAGCCAGTTCGGCTTCATGGAAGTACATCTGAGACGATCCATCACATTTTGCGTGCACGAAAACTTTCTGTGATCATGGTTAGACATGTCGGCTGGAGGAATAAAAATGACGTCTCAGCATATACTATTTCAGAAATTTCGGGAAATGAAAGCTTGCTTTAAGATGTTGGTTGTGCTCAGCACATACGTTTATGCGAACGCACCGTGGGCCATTCATCTTCGTTATGGATTCTGGTAAACGAGAGGCATTCTTTTCAGGGTTTGCAAAATAGTCTGCTGCGGCAAACAGGCCATTCTTATTTGAAGTCCCAGATCGGCTTGCATTACTCTGTAAAACGTTGCTGCAGGCGCAATCATCGTCGCTGGTCGTAAGAAATAGGAATAATCGCAAAAGGCATATCACACAGCTATTGCAGCGGTTCCAGGAGCACAACCGTTACACAAGTCAGGGATCTCTGAACTGGCCTGAACCTCATTGGTATTCTATTGCGGCGTAGGATGCCGATGGGCTGCCAAAAAGAAGAAACCATTTGAAAGGAAATGTGGCATTTCAGGGTGATTTATTGTACAATGTCAGAGACCGTTAAATCCCCATTGAACATCGTTCCAAGTGGTATGACATTGCTACTCCCCGCTTTTACTGCAGCTAGCACTTATAGACTAGCAGTTGTGATCCAAGGTTCATGTAAAGTCTAACTGGTCTCGCACACCTAGGTGTGCTTAACAGATAATAACGTAAGCGTGATATGTCATAGTATATGCATGTAAGACGCTGTTACATACCATGAGCTAGCAAATAATCTACGCGAAGATTATATCTTTATTAGATATAATCAAGATTATATTATTGAATCTAAACGTTGTTAAATAATCATTGAAGCCTAAACAAACACACTCTGCACAGTCCCCGGCTGAAAACAGTGCCGTGCAATTAGCCGCAGCTGCAACTGCAATGCCCGCGATGTATACAGGAATGTATGTATGTATGTGTGTATTTCGGATCCTCCCTGTGGCGGATTTTCAGACGTTCACGTCGGTGTACAAGAGTCCCGGAAGGTTAATGATGTCGGCATTAAGAAGCAGCATATTGCAATCGACACTCATTTCCCAGACATACATGAGGCTTGGCTGGCCTTGAAAGTCGCGTTGCTGGCAGCGCCTGACATTCGGACGTCTGAAGGTAGCGTGCTCCATTTTTTACAAGCACGGAACATCAATGAACGCCGCGCAAACTCAGTGCGAACTGGCGGCGGCTGCAGCAGTTCGTCAGCTGTTGCCCCAGTTGTGCGGACAGATACCTGAGAACGACGAACGAGACGCTTGCGTAACATGTCAGGATGAAAACGGGGTGATGCACACAATACGGCAGGCAGTTCACAAAGATCTTCCTGTCGCAGTGCTGCAATAAAATGCGGCTTGCGTATGGCGTGCAATATGAGCAGGTTTGAAAGTGCTAAAATCATAACGCCCTTTTAGTAAGTACTGGCACAGCTTTGTTTTACCAATGAGCATTGGCGTCGACACCGGAAGCAGGGAACTAATGCTTAGAATGGAATACATTTGTCCTCTTGTTTCCTGCGAAATAGAGAAATCGACTGTCCAAAATCCGAAGGGAAATCGGGATTCCGTGATAGTGGTCCTGGATCGGTCAGTGTGTAATCGACCCCCCCCCCCCTCCCACATACACTCTCAAAAATTCGTGCCGGCGTCCTTGCACATGACTATTTACAAGGCACTGTTTTCAGTCAGCGAATGCGCGGGCGAGTACGGGCGTGGACAATGGAAATCTCTCCGTTGAGAGTCCACGGCGGCTGCCTTACCACTCCGCTTGGAATAAACCCAGACAAGGTCCTGTCCCGACTGTCCGGACTGAGGGAGAGTTGTTTCCGTTTGGACTTAGACAAAGTCCTGTCTAGAACGAACCTAGTTTTACTCAAACCAGGGGCGTAGTAAACGGGGGGGGGGAGCAAGGGGTCATGGTGCCTCTCTTGGGGCTGAAATCAACTGAAATTTCCGGAACTCGAAAAAAAGTAGCCAAAATCCAAGGGCTTTTCACTTTTCAGAGGGGGAAGGGCTGTTCCGGCCCCCTACTTGGCGAAATCATGGCTACGCCCTTACCTGGAACAGAGTACGAATCAGCGAACCACCAGACCGCTGCTCTAAGGAGTCGGAGAGGAAGTGTCCCACCATAGGTCTTCGGAAGACAGCAAATTCAAACAGGTGACAGGAAGATAAGTAACAAAAATGAAGGAAGGCAGTTCCAGAGAAGGGCTACGGCAAAGATCTCAGAACGCGTCAGAACTATGAACAAATACTGATACTCGGAGGCACAGATGAAGACGTATTCGACGTGAACGAGGCAAAAAAGGAGAGGGACATATCGGGGGAACTGAAGGAAAGATGATGTTAATAAGTAGATTAGGACTGGTTAGAGCCAAATGATGAAAGCCTATAAAAGCGGGCCAATGAAAGTGGAGAGTATTTTGTGAGAACGTCTTTCGAATGAGTATAATTTTAAGAGCACGGTCATTGACATGGTTGTGGTTTTCGGAAAATGATTGTGGGTGCCCAAACACATATGGGGACATCCAGACATTGCGTAACGGATGGAGGAGGGGGTCGTGACAGACGTTTATGCCTAAAGTTCAGAGAAATGGGTTTAAAAAGGTGTTATGGGGGGCAATTTACCGAAAGATGATTTTCGTAAATCATAGATCGCTTCATGGCGGCAACATCCTTAAGGGGAATATATCCGGTTTTTCCAGTGGCCCAAAAAAGCACTCCGGGGATCATTTAACATTGGTTACGAATTGCCATGTAAATGGTAAGTGCTTTTTGGTCATTTCACACCAATATTTCATGCATTTTAGTTATTGTATTTATCGGCAGTGATGTCGGTGGGCAAAATACAATACACATTACTAGAGAAAAAAGCCAATCAGCGACCGGAAAATATGTAGGTAAACCTTGGACGCACCTGATGCTTATCCAACACTCTGCCTTGCTGTACCAGATGCAGTTGCGAACTGCAGCGACAATTGTTTTGAAGAACGACACTAACGCATTTCGAACTATTCACGTAATACATACCTACGATTAATAAATATAATAAAACATAAATATATAAACATGTATAAAAACAATATATATAATAAAACATGCCCACAAGGGAGATTCGAGGGACAGCAGAGGTACTTGCCTGAATCCATGATGGCCGCCTTTCATAATTTTGGTGTTCGTCAGCTGCTGTAAGCTTCGACATCGCTGAGGCTAAGGATACTCTAACTCGTTTTATCTGCGATTTTGGTGTTGAAAAGAAAATGGGGTAAGTAGATTAAACTTGGACTGACAGCCAGCGTGCTCACCTGCCCCAGTAAAATATGAGCAGACAAGAGCGAGTTGGCAAGAATGAATGGTACCTACGCTTTGATTCATAAAAATGACCTCATTCGTACGTGCACAGTTAAAAAATCACGATTTGAGCAGATCCACTCCCTTTAATGGAGGACCTTTCTCCCCGACCCGATGATAATCCGGCTTGACACAACGTTACTTTGAGGGTGTTCGGGAAAACCAACTGGTGGTTCACAATGGAGTAAATGCGTTTCGATTATTGTTTACAAAGCTGATTTGAGATCAATATTTATACATTATTAAAGTTGCGGGTGTCCAAATCGTATTGTGGGTGCTCATTTCCACTTTGTGGGTGCCGGGGCACCCACAGGGATAGGAAACCACACCCCTGGTCATTGATATGAAATTTTTGGGACGTGACAAACTGGCATGGATTTTCAGCTGCAACGCTCTGACGTAATAGCAGTTTTCAGCTGCCCGTTACGTGGCCCGATGAATCGCTGGAAAAGTTCCGATCGGTCCGGGGAGCGCTTGCTCCCTCCCACCCCACATGCACGACTAGCCTGTCTTCAATTCCATCCTTGCTTGACTAACGGGCGCAGCTTGTAGATCCTAGCGAGGCGCCGATTAACTAATCGAATTCTGTATTCACTGGTGGTGACAGGAGCCGGGGCAGTGCTGTTATTTTCGGTCGGCGTCTCGCCGTACGCCACCGCCTGTCGACTCAGTTCGCGACCGCTGCGCGCTTTCGGCCGGACCTGGCCCCGGGCCGCCTCAGTGTTCGGCCGGACCTGGTCCCGGACCGCCTCAGAATGCTCGGCCGGACCTCGTCCCGGACCGCCTCAGAATGCTCGGCCGGACCTGGTCCCGGGCCGCCTCAGAATGCTCGGCCGGACCTGGTCCCGGACCGCCTCAGAATGCTCGGCCGGACCTCGTCCCGGACCGCCTCAGAATGCTCGGCCGGACCTGGTCCCGGACCGCCTCAGGACGCTCGGCCGGACCTGGTCCCGGGCCGCCTCGGACCTGTCCGGCCGCCTCGAAGTTTTGCCCTCGGACTGAGACCGCCTGGTCCCGGACCCCTCAGGACGCTCGGTCGGACCTGGTCCCGGGCCGCCTCAGAATGCTCGGCCGGACCTGGCCCCGGACCGCCTCAGTGTTCGGCCGGACCTGGTCCCGGACCGCCTCAGGACGCTCGGCCGGACCTGGTCCCGGGCCGCCTCAGTGTTCGGCCGGACCTGGTCCCGGACCGCCTCAGGACGCTCGGTCGGACCTGGTCCCGGACCGCCTCAGGACGCTCGGTCGGACCTGGTCCCGGACCCCTCAGGACGCTCGGTCGGACCTGGTCCCGGACCGCCTCAGGACGCTCGGTCGGACCTGGTCCCGGACCGCCTCAGGACGCTCGGTCGGACCTGGTCCCGGACCGCCTCAGGACGCTCGGCCGGACCTGGTCCCGGACCGCCTCAGGACGCTCGGTCGGACCTTGTCCCGGGCCGCCTCAGGTGTTCGGCCGGACCTGGTCCCGGACCCCTCAGGACGCTCGGTCGGACCTGGTCCCGGACCGCCTCAGGATGTTCGGCCGGACCTGGTCCCGGACCCCTCAGGACGCTCGGTCGGACCTGGTCCCGGACCGCCTCAGGATGTTCGGCCGGACCTGGTCCCGGACCGCCTCAGGATGCTCGGCCAGGACCTGGTCCCGGACCGCCTCGAAGTTTTTAGCCTTACCTCGGGCTGAGACCGCCTCAGAATATTCGGCCGAACCTGGTCCAGGATCTCCTCAGAGTTTTCGGCCGGACCTGGTCCAGGATCTCCTCAGAGTTTTCGGCCGGACCTGGTCCAGGATCTCCTCAGAGTTTTCGGCCGGACCTGGTCCAGGATCTCCTCAGAGTTTTCGGCCGGACCTGGTCCAGGACCGCCTCAGGACGCTCGGCCGGACCTGGTCCCGGGCCGCCTCAGAAGTTTTCGGCCGGACCTGGTCCCGGACCGCCTCAGAATGTTCGGCCAGACCTGGTCCCGGACCGCCTCAGGACGCTTTCGGTCGGACCTGGTCCCGGGCCGCCTCAGGATGTTCAGGTCGGACCTGGTCCAGGATCGCCTCGAAGTTTTCGGGCGGGACCCGGTCTGGGGCCGCCTGACGGGTCGAGACCGCTGCACGATCGAGCGCGGCGTCCTGTTCCGGACAGCGGCCCCGCCCGACCCAATCAATCTGCTGTCGGCGGCACGCAGGCGGCCTTACCTCTTCAAAGGCAAACGAGCACGCCATCGATAAATAGAGTATCCCGGTGGGACGGCGGGCAGACGCGGCGTAATCTGCGCGGCGGACATCGACTGAATGCGGGCCAACACTGCGGCCGCCTGAGCGCCAGAGGACCGGGCCAGGGGACCGGGCCGCGCAGTGCCCACGGCCTGCGGGCGAAACACGAGCGGGATGCGGCGGTGACGCAGCGCAGGACGGCGGGTGAAGTCTGGTATTTACGAGGACGCCGGCGCTTGAGAGTGCAACGATCATTGCAGTGAGGGAGTAGCAGGTGGAGTGCAAGCAGAGCAAGCAATTGTTTTCGGGTAGCGTCATGTAAGTACCTCCGTAAAAACAGCATCGAACTTGGGGTTTGCTGTCCTTTTTATTCGCATCCTATGCCGGCATACGTTGAATTGTTAATGAGAGCCATGATTCATGTCTCAGCGCCTATAGATAGGCGCGATGGCCGAGTGATTAAAGCGCGGGACTTGTGATAAGGCCACGAGAGCTGCGTTCGAGTGGGGCTGGCTTTCAGGTCTCATCGTTCCCTGCCTAGCACAACCTGTGGAAAGCTAACCGCTGCATGACAAAAACAATTAGCTCGGAAATATGCGGCGGAACGTTAGCAAAGAGTATTGCTGACACGAGCCAATGCATCAACAGCACGCAGTACCAACAGTCGGTAGCGCACCACCAACACTTGGCGAAATGACAAGGCCGCAGGTCAGCAGGACACAGGAGCCAAGAGGGGCTGGTAAGTACATTAGCAGCATTCGGTGCATCAGCAGGATGCAGGATGGTGTATCAGCAGGACGCCGCATCGGTCAGATCGACCCATCAACAGAACGCTGAGGTCAGGCAGATCAACCCATCAACAGGACGCTGCGTCAGAACAGATCGACAGACTAGTTGGACGCTGTACCACGACAAGGCTACAGATATTACGAGCATTTCCAGGTCATAGCAACGGCCAGCATGGTCCTGGTTAGTCTGTTAGACGACTCGCCTTTCCCCTGCCACTTCTCATTGTACCTCTATAAGGGATCATAATTGCTAATATTGGAATGTCTTGTTTAAGAGAGCGGACGAAGGTTTCATAAATCGAGGGTTCCTATCCGGCTTTTTCTCTGGAGCAGTACTAAATAGTATCCCACCTGAGCGATATGCTTTATTAATAGCTGCGCCTTGCAAACGCAGCCACCGTGCACAGCGCACGCGAATTTAAAGAAGCTTTTTGCAACAGCCATTTTAGCCATTCATTGGTGCGATATTTCCATATGCCCCGATCATACCCATAGATTGGCTGGTGATGATTCACAATTCATAGCGCCCCAGCCGAGCCCTTAATTGCTGGTTCTACGACGACTTTTAGCATAACTACAAGCAGTAAAACAAGACCACGAGTGAGATCAACTTTATTGGAAGCGGGCCTGCACGTGTCTCAGAACTCTCCAGCAGTGATGCACATTCCTCTGCACAACTTAAGTGGTCGCCTGCTTAGAGTCGAAACGCAATCACGCGGCACGGCAGGCTGGCGTCACAGTCCGTCACGTGGCACGACTGCGCCGCGACCGCCGTCCTCACGCGGCGTGACCCGGCCTGCGGCGGCGTGAGTGCCGCGGGGCGGCCGGTCGGACGGCAGGCGGGCCGCAGAGGACGGCCGCTGGCCAGGTGGCCGGACACAGGTGTCCGCCGCGGCGTCCGTCTGCCGGCCGGAGGCGGGGGCCGGCGGCCGCACTCGGCGCCCCCCGGCCGCAGGAGACGCCGATCAGCTGGCGGAACTGCAGCCGGCCGGAAACGACCGAAAATAGCCGCAGAGTAGCCTGCCGTGCATCTGCCCGGCTTGGGCCAGAGCGCATGCGCCGTACATAATAACGTTTCTGTGGCGCCCGTGCTGAATGTGAAAACGTCGGCGGGCACCCGGAACGCGTTGGCATGAAAGATGGGAGCGTTTACAAAGTTTCAGTGTACCAAATGTTCCACCTTAAACACGTGTTTTGAGCCGAAATAATATGGCGTCGCTTTAAAACTAAGAAGCCAATTTCTCGCATACGCTATGCCTCAAAACTCTATATTTGTAGAGTTTCAAGGCAATTTAACGAATTCCCTCAATTCAGTTGTGTCCGATTTGCAGATGATGCGCAGAGAATATAATGTATAATTAAGTGCATTTGTCTTGCTTTTAGATGTTAAGATAAAAAAGACGCTGAAAACGTAATCAGCGACAGTTTTTTTTTAGACAAACTAGTTGTTTATGAAAAAGTGACCAAGGTGAAACATTCTCTTTAAATGGCTTTTCTGGTCCGGCTTTGAAAGAATAAATGGCCTCCTTATCTGGTCTCTGTTTCTGTCTCTGTATCTGCCTCTACTTCTCTCTCTCTCTCTCTCTCTTTACATGTTGTCATCCAGCTTTCGGCTTTTAAAGATAAGTTCAGTAACGTTCTACGGAAACATGGTCCAGAAGATACTGTCACCCCAACACCGCCTTCTCTGGCTCCAACATCCTTTCCTCCCTACCGTCTCGGCATCAGTTCCGGAGCCAGGTCTGGCTGATTTCGCCGTCGCCTGGTCGGCCAATTCTGGCCGGCTGTCGGTGCCAGCCGCTCGCCGAGTGTAAATATCGCCACCAGATCAGCGGCCGGGGGTCGCCCTGCGCTCTGCAGCCTGCAAACCGCGCGCAAAACGGATCCATTCACCGCAGCTGTCACCTGGCGTCCCCACCACTCCGCCGACCGGTGGAGGCGCCGGCACGACGGCGCGCCGCGGTTCAGCGTCGGCGATTGGCCCGCTCCGGGAAGCGGTGGAGGCGCTGATCGTCACGGCGACCGTCAGCGTCCGGCGTCGACGGGGGGCCAGCCCGGGGACTAACTGCGTGTTCCCTCTGTACTCCGCAGATTGCCTCAACTGACTCGGACATTCTGTCCTACCGGGGAATAATTCAATTCAGATGTTTCATTCCAGACATATTTTATGAGGCCTTAATGGATGCCGAACCCTGCGGGGTACGCACCCATAGAAGGAAATATGATCGAAAACCGCTCTTCTGTACGACATCCAGACGCCAGCACAAGCTGCAAGAATGGAAACATCATGATTGCTTAGCGTCATACATGTGTGTGGACGCACTGATGATCTCAGCACCCTTAGGGCTTAGCAGCATCGGTTCTTGACAGCCCGACGGCAGCTCGAGCAAGGGTGAGGACCGTCGACAACACAGTGAGGACCCTGTGTAGCTGTTGCATCCTTCAGCGGCTTCTTGTAGATGTAATTTAGTCCTGTAATATGAAGGCCCAGCATCTGTGTACCGAGACGCCTTCCGCTCAACAGTGTCATCTTCCGTCGTTATGGGCATCTTTCGGTTCCCGTGCCATCATCGCTTGCGCATCGGTCGTAGATCCGAACCGACAGGCAGTCAGCAGTCTCATAGAGAGATCGACTGCAGTTACCTCTCTTATGCTGTGCTGACACTCGCCTGCGGGGGGCCGAGGGGTTCGATAAAGTTACGAATCATCAGTCTTTCCATTTTGTTTTTTTTTTTTTAACTTACTGGCTTTTGCACCAGCTCGCAGAGACCAATAATCTGCTTCGCGTAATCTCGATGATTTGCAGGCTCCCTGACACCATGCTGTTTCCGACTGCCGCGGAAACGGCTGGGTTTATTATGCGGAATAGTACTCGGCGGCGAAATGGTTAAATCGAACCATCAACGGAGCCACTCCAGTGTTCGGAGAAATCTCCAATACTCGGAGGAATCACTTGATGGCGCTGAGATTCTGCTCGGTTGGCTGGGACGGCATGTCTGCTGCCCGCTAAGAATGTCCATCCAGCTGTTCACCAACGACTTTTTCAAAGACTTCAGTTATAAAAAAGTTCCTCGTTAACCCGGCACCGGCTGGCGTGTTTTTTTTTTTACCTGAGACCATCTGGGGGAGTGTCAAAAAGGGCGCCCCTGTTATCTCAGGATGTAATCATCGGATCTGAACCGGTCTGCCACCAGTCGGTAGCACTGAGTATTGCAGTTAAGAAAATGCAATGTTAACCCTGACTTATGAATAAAACGCATAACACGGCGTCGAAAAAACTGACACCAGTTCGTGATCGTACGTCATATCAACGGCATCATTGGTCTTGGAGCCTTCAACTGGATATCAAACGAAAGGCCACGATCTTCTACATCAAAAGCATGCCCAAATGTTAGAAATGTCGGATGAAGGTCAACCTAGGTCAGATGAAATGTTGGCTTTACTCTGCATGCCAAAGATCGACATTCAGTTGTAGTCAGTTTGATCCCGTGATAAGAAGGACGGAAGCGAAACCTTCTGATGATCAGTTTTGCATTACCTGCTTTCACTCCAGTCAACGTCAGTTTAGATCAACTCAGATATGGCTGCGTTACTCTTCCTGCCAAAGAACGATAATTACTCGCTAGGATTCCTAACTGCATCAAGAACTCAAAACAAAACTCAAATGATATCTCGTGAAAATTAAATCCGCAGTCTGCTCATTATCGGGTCAAGGTCAAGTCCGATTACGACAGATATTCATTTTTTCTGACTACGAACAGCCATTGCTCTTTGCTGCTATTGGGCGATCTTCCACGGGAAATGTTTTATTTCATTTCGTTTTGACACCAGTCTATGACGTGTCCTGACATGCTATCACGTTGCATTTGGTGAGCCTTGCTAAGAAACGCATACATATTTGTTTGTCTGGCTTGAACGATGGGAAATGTCAGTGACAGCCACTATCTCCCCGATGGCAAATCAGTCCAATTGTCGTGATCTCTAGCGTGACATGACCATCAGCAAAAACGAATCCTAGCATGACCTCTTATGTTGACGTGTCACGGTTGTATATCCTTTTGGGAACCTTGTCGTATTTAAATTCAAGTAGTTCATGCATCATATTCGTAAATACCATTTTAAGAAATCAAGACATGTTCGCGCTACCGATGAGGCGACAATATGCATGCATAGGTTCGCTTATGATGTCATATCTCCATCACCTGACCTAGCATGAGAATGACTTTGATATCAAAATAGGTGTTATTGGTCGATGACCAGGTACTGAAAGTTTGGTTGGGCTGGCTCTAATGGTTCAGACGTTATTCACGGAAAACCGGGGGGTGCCCTACTTGACGCCCGCCCTGGCGATGCCGGGTTAATAGCATTCTGATTCCTAGACGTTGGTCATTAAAATTTAGCGTGTACTTTGTTTGGAGAGAGGTCTGATAGGTAACGTTGGTTATCAATACTGCGAATAAAGTTGGTATACAGTTTAACAGTCGATGTATTTCAACCGGCAGTTAAAATTAACAGATCACATTTCGAGTTTTTTAGCCTCATTGTTGTAGGCAGCACCACGAAAACAGTACGTTTCGAAAGATGTCAATGTGTGTTTCCTTACGTTTAAAGCTTTCAGGTAAAAATAATTACACATTAAAGTTATAAACCATTTCAGTTCTCATTACAGGCTTACAGCCCTCTAAATTTGAACGGTGCATTTCCGAGAATCAGAGGTGCTTTTGTAACCTTAGGGATGTAAAGTGCCTTTAAATATGTGAAGTTTTCCACCTGTGCTGTATCGATCGTCCGGTTTATTTATTACACCATAATGACTCCCTCCAACATCAAAAAGCTACGCTGGATGACAAGACAAACTCGCTAAAAGGACGACAGAACAGTAATTAATACGCAGCAAACATAATGAAAATGTAAATGTACCAAACTGACACAAGTTTCACCTTCCCCTCACGAGCTGCTGGGTGGGGGGGGGGGGCAGATGGTTCCACTTCTTCCTCTGATCTGCATCCAGAAAACAGAGTTTTTTATCCGACATTTCTGAAATCGGCTGAATTAGTTCTTCAACGTGAAGAAAGAGACGGTGACACGAACAGCGCAGGCCCAAGCACTTGACAAAATCGCGGCGATCGACCAACTAATCGAGGTTTAATTCGCTTACCATGGTGATCGCGTCAAGTGGAAACCAATGTTACTGCCATCGTTCAAGCGAAGGAAGTTCATAAGAGTGTTCCAGGCATTGTCAACTGTGGTCGAAGTGATTTATTACCGCTGAAGCCAACAATTCTAAGACACCGCTTTCCTCGTGTTCCGTTACAATTAATGACAAAAAATACTACAACAGATTAGTGATGACAAAGCGGAGAATCTCCTGAAGAGAGTAAAATGGAGCCGACGACTCCCAATAGCACCAGGGACCTGCCTACATCTCAGAAATCGCTCGCAGGTGTCCGAGACAATAACCAAGGTATCGGCACGCGAGGAATGTCAGGAGGGATGGCAGGAGGCAGCTCGGCCTTTCAGCTCCATTAGGCAGAGAGGGCCGGCCCTCGGTCGTCGTCCGTGTCGGTCCTCGGACGCAGGCACGGCAGGAGATTTAACTAGACAACACTCCGGAGTCGCCCCGAATTTAACGGTCTCACTGGTAACGGAATACAGACGCCGGGTAGCTGAGGACCGTCCACCTTACGACTCATCGTTTCACCACCAACACACACACACACGGGTCACAGAACTGACGGTGATACGCCTGCTACTCTCTGATCGTCCCCAGAGACGTGCTCCATCATCATTTCAATCGGCCAGATCCCGCGGCCAAATATATTTGCTCAGCAAGATTTATTAATCTGCGACTGATGACCTTTGGCCACCAATTCGAAGCTACTCGTAGGAATCATGAGACTTTGTATGAGGAAAGCAGTGCTTCAAGGAAAACAAAGCTTTCATGATCGAGATTTCTCGATTCCAAAAGATGGCCCTATCTGTTACCAACCGACTGAATGGCTGTCAGTTTTACAGTCACAGTCAAAAATCAGGTTTACAAGATCCCATTCTGCCAAGCCGAACGTCTCACTGCAGCTCAAAACTGAGGACAACGGGCCTGAATGATAATCTTGAAGAACGACAGCTCTTACTAGTGTGTCGCATTCGAAACGCGGAGTATCAGCCACAGCCTGCGCGGGGATCCGGCAACAGGAGAGGTATGCTGCGGATTTTGCTCGGAGGTGCTCTCCGAATGTATTTTTCACCGTCACCGTGCGCCGTTCAGCCGTTTCTCGGGCCGGACGTGTCGCCTACTGTTGCCGGCGGCGCGGCGGCTCGTATTAGCATGTGACAGACGCGGGCCGGCCGGTGGACCGGTGGCGCGAGTTGGCTGGGCGCATTGCCACTTAGCCGACGTTCGGCCGAGATTTGTGCCAAATCAGCCCCATCCTCTGAATAACAAACAGCTCGGCCCAGATGGCCGCACCCCCCCCCCCCCGAACGGCACAGAAAATCCATCGCACCAAAGCCCGACAAAAGCCTCGCAACATAGTTCCTTAGGTCATACCACTAAAACTTGGTCAGAATAACCAGATGGAATTCAAAGGGATATCTTAATAAGCAAATCTGCGAATATTCCGCCTCTTCTTACGACCAATAAGATGCAGTTCTTGCAGAAATAATCTCACGCAAATATTGACTCCTAGGAGCACTTTATTCGGCCCACTGATGAGGAGCAGCGTCATACCCTTGGAGCCTTTATCGTGAAATTTGCCATACGCCAGGACTTTCTTCTCACAGCTCCGAAATCCCGTCTCCTCCACTGTCTCCAATATTTGAGAAAGCTATCTAGATGTTTTACTAAATCTCCTGGGATAAGCTGATCGATGGATAGGATGCCCAAGGTGAGGACAACAATTCAATAGTTGAACCTATCCGCAATGGATAGCACAGGCACAGCGCACCGTCATCGCACACACGTTCAGCGAACCGCGGCGAGAAGTCCTCGCGGCGCGCTCCGCAGCAAAGAGCGGTCTGGTGTAGACGGCACCGCCCCACCAGTCCCGGTCCTCCTGGCGCCCCCCGCCTCCGGCTCCACGGCGACCGACCGCGGCCGCTGCCGCCGGCCGGCCGCGCGCCGATCAAATTGATTCGGCCGGCGGCCTCGACACAGCATCGTCGGTGTCGATGATGAGCCGGCGGCGGCGTCAGAGGTCGGCAGCCGTCGACCGGCGGCGGGCGCGCGGCCTGCCCGGGCCGCCGCGCCCGCCGCCGGACCGGAGCCGCGCGGACGCCGGGAGCGCCGGTCGGTGTCGCCAGCGTTACATCGGCGCGACCGAAATGACACTGAAAAAAGTTCCGAATATCATACGCGGATCCAGTGGAGAACCAAGAAGCCATGGTCCTCCCGGGGATTTGGTCCTCCCAAATATGACTGGCTGGACCCAACCCTTCTTTATGTAAAGCGGATGTTCCACTTAAGCATGTGTTTTGAACTGAGATGGCCAAGTTGTAGCCGCTAGCCTTATAAGGCAATCTGTAATACGCACTGTTTCGAAAGTCTTCACTTACGGAGGTCCAGAGTGATTGCCCAAGACGTTTTCGTGCGCCTCATTCGCCCGTGTCCTATTTACAGCTGCAGCGTGACGTCAGGAGTGGGCGCAGGTCAACGAACGCTTGCATTTGCATTGTGTCGTGGCGGAGGAAGACTCGAAATATGGTTTCAATTACATAATTACATTTTCCGAAGCTTCTAGACATGTTTCTGAAAAGTGTGCTAAAAATGCACCCAGCAACATTTTTCAGCCCACCCAAGTTTGCTGATGAAATTACTGAGTCGACCAAGGTGGAAAATATGTTTACGACAACGACTAGAATATGTCATTTAAAGAAAATGCGAACGACAAAGCATCATTGAGCAATCACGGAGAGTGAGACTGGTTTACTCATGATTTGGCGGCCCTGCGTAATGAACTTTAGGGTTATGGCCAAATGGAAACACAAGGAACTTTATTCACACGCCTACAGTACACATAGAATGTGTGAGGCCAATGAGGGGATGCACCTCGGAGCTACTTTATGTTCGTTTTTTTTTAGACAATGCTGCGAGGTATACAAGAGCAAAGAAAACCTGTGCTCTGTTACGTTCCATCCCGTGTTAAACAGATCGACATCACTTGGATTCACGTTTATCTTTTGCGTCCCTTCCAAGGATTCACTGTATAATCATTGTAATGGTACAGAACACTGCATGGTACAAAGCTCATTTTCCTCGAGCGTCATGCTCCGTCAGATCACTACCTTATGCACTTTTCAAGCGTCGGAATAACACCTCATGGTGACTGCTCAATTTAATAGTATGTCAGGAACCAGCAGGTCCACGATTTAAACACCAGCTGGGTGTAAAATTGTCTAGCCTGAAAGAAATGATACCTGGTCTTCTGAAAAGGACTGCCGAGACCGCAGAGATACTGCTTCGACTTGCTGTATTCGCCTGTTTTGTAACAATCGACAGACGTGACCCCGGCCAAGGTCAAGGTCGGCCCGGGGTGGCGTTTGTCGCCAACGCGATCTTCTTCATTTCTCAGGATCAAAACAGTCTCCTCCTACTACTGCTAAAACAACACACGTACACAGACACAACGTCCCACGAGAAGCTCCATTGCACTAGTAGACCAATGAGGGTCTTTGGGAGCCAGTTCTGCACAGCAGATAAACAGCATCTCATTAAAAGTAGGTAAAACAGACCATCATCTACTGTCTCAGGCGAAAGAACTTTTTTCGAAAACTGATCTGAAAGCTGTCTGTAACAAAATTGCTCCGGAAGAGTCTGAGAGTATCTTACCGACAGTACGCCGAGTGGACGGTTACGTCACGTTCGACAAGACTGCTCGACAGAGCTGCAACCGGCCGTCGGCCGCCGGCAGTCTCAGTCACCAGGTACCCCGCCCTACGTCGGCCCGACCGGGCCACCGGCGCCCTCCCCTGCCGCACGGCTGATGACGTCACCAGCCTTTGGGTGGCCGCCGATTCTTGAGACTGTTCAGTCTCAACTGAAACGGTCAGATCCAATCGAGGCCCTCTGAGCATCCCCGACCGAAGCCGATCTTTTTCATGCCCGTGACCAGTTGGTCACGTGAAATCTGCCCCGAGTGATCACAGCACGGTTCGGCGGGTTAACGTTGCCGAGCCAAAAGGAAGCGCACTCTTTCTCAGTCTTGTTTTCTGCACGAATGAAAACAGAGACTTGCTACGACCTCCGGCACATCAGATGTTTTGACAAAACTTTCCTCAAGGCTTCATGATCAAAGTTGTCGAGAGAGTCTGGCGATATCAAATGTTTTAATAAACCAGAAGTCTTCCCACTCGCCACAGCCAAGAAAATCGAGCGGATCTGCCTGGCGTCTTTGTGTTTGGTCCCGGGCACAGAAGAACACTGATCCAAAGGCTTACAATATGTGTCAAAGGTTTCAACGCAATCGTCAAACTCTGGTGCTGTTCCAAAGCCCGTCACCCCAGCAAAATACCTCAGTCCGAGCAGCGCTGCGGTTGTCTGGCGCCAGTCCTTTCACATACCACTCCTGATATCCTCCTCGTCCGCCTGAGCTCGACCTCTTCGTCGTCGCCAATGCTGAGATTAAGGCGGCTCGTCTTCGGCTAACTATACTGGCCTGTTACGACATACGCGACCGCCGTCAAAGTCAGGATCGCCTCGGGGAGGCGTTCCCCCCCCCCGAGCTTTGCGGGCCCGGGGACGGAGACTAGCTACCCCGTCCATAATCACCCGATTGGCACAACTACTCTGTTTTTTGGGACCACATTGAACGTCCAAACGGACCTAGTTCGGGATCCGTTAAATATGACCCTCCAATGACGTAAGCTATCCCTTGTTTCCTATGGTTTTGCCAACAGTCACAAACATTCCAGATTCACCCCTGTGCATGCCAATTACTTCTGTTTTCATAAGCAAACCGCTTTCCAGCAGTCCACGAAGCTCCGCAGCTTCGCGCGGATTATGCCTCACCGTCTCCACAGCAGCCCTCTCATCATTTAGAGCCTTTAATGTTGGACAACAGGCGTCTGAAATAAGACTCCCTGGGGTGTTCAGACATCCCTACTCCCTGTGAACGCTGCATCATTTAAGGAAGTCGAGGGTGGCTGCTGGAAGTGAGAAGCAGGTTGCACTGATCGCAGCCGAGCTCAGGAGCAGGTGCGAAAGCGAGGCGAGCGCTCAACAGAATTCAGAACAATGGGAGCCCGTTAAATTTGGAGCAAGATGGATCTGGGGTGGAGCCGTGGGTTTGGAGACTATGAACAAAATGAAATGAGATATGGGACAACCCGTCGTAAATACAGATGAATGGACCGTGAGCCTTGCCGGGAACGACTTTGTGATGATGGTGACAGCACTCTGTTTTTGTATCTGGAATTTGGCCTACTTCATTTTGTGATAACGTCTCATATTTCTTTCAGCTCTTTACATTTCAAGCTTCAAATATCCAATAAGCACAGAAATGTTGCTTGGGTATCGCACGAATCACCTGCGTCTGAATGTTTCATTTCTTATTTCTTGATGGATCTGTTGATTTGGCCTCATGTGAGGCAGAAAAGCAAAGCAGAGCGTCGCTGCAAATTGTCGTCGTCGCTGTCAAATAGTCGCTGTCGGCCTGAGCTCCGACTCTCGTTGCACTGAAGGATACTGATCGACACCGTCTGCTGCCAAGATGACCTTGATCGTGCTTGCTCGGTATAATCCCGACACCGCCAAGCATTAGCATGTCTTGTCAGCTGTTCGAAATGAGTGAGTCGGCATTGGAAGCGCACACAATCAATAATCGACCAAAGCCAAGCCTATCTTTGTTCGAGAAGAAAACGATGCTTCGGATGAAACTTAAGATACTGACGTTTGCTTTTTCTGCTGGCCGACGTGCCCACATCAGGTGCGCCCGGTCACCACGGAATTCACACGAAACACATTTTTATCTCCGCTGCTTTGATTTTAGGCCCATTATACGTGCAATGAAGCAGTGCTTGCTCTGGCAAGAGTCGATAAAATTAGTCCTATTGCGTGCTCTCGCCGACTACGTTCGATTCCGTGCTGCCGGGGGGGCAGATTTTACCCTTCCCCCATTGATCTCGAAAACTATAGGTCCGAGATTTCCTGGCGAAAAACGCCATTTGATGGCCTGTGGCAAGATCTACATTTCTTTAAAAAAATGTTGAAAAATTTTACGGCGGAAGGCAGAGGACAGCAAAAACGTGGTGTAAATAGGGGTTTACTTATACGAGCTTATTGTGCACATTTATGATCCATTTTGCTCTTATTCATGTCATTCTAACACCAGTTAATAGATCTACCATACATATTAGCAACAGGTTTATTTTCAAAGGCGTAACCAGGGCACAGAGAAGAAGGATATACGTTTCTTGGAAATGTTAATTCATTATGGAACAAATCATGAGTCTGGTGCGCTTATCTGTGCTCGTGAAATATTTATAAATGAGTCATATGTCATATTATATACATATGACAAATGCCCATAGGATTCAGTTACCTGGAAAAGTCGGGTAACTTTCAACATGGTAGACTGAGTCGTAGTTCCTCAGGAATAATAGGAAATAAAGTGCCCCCTTAACATTGTCCTGAAACCGCCTCTGGCTTTTACTTTCACCGAAATTTATGGCATTGATCGTAATATATGCGGAACTAACAAAATCAATCACACAGATCCAGATGTCTGCTGGACCCACTGATGTGGCCCTAAAACCGATGCCTGGAGACACCCCTGGCATCGTATATACATAGCTAGCATGTCTATATCGCAAGTGCACTTTGTTGTATTCATGCCATAAGTCATACATTCTTATGGATAAAAAAATAATACTCCCTTTTACATGCCCCTGGATCCGCCATTGAACAACGTTTCTCTTAAAAATACTTGCAAGTGTACCGATTACAAACCTTTCGATTAGTTCAACTGTTCGTTCCCAAAACTCGGCAAAGGCGAGCGAAAAACTGGAGGAGCTAGGATATGCCCCCTCCCCCTAGCACGGAACATGGTTAAATCGTATCTCACCAGCAACGACGAACATTTCTGAGCCACAGAACTGTATGCAATCCATTATGCTTCAACAAGCGAGCTTTGTAGTTTCCAGAATACAGAAAAGATAGCCGACCGCCGGCCGACGGGCGTAGCCGCTCGGCCGCACCAAGGCTGTCGATTTCCTAAGACGTTTGCGGGCACAGTTACAACTTTCAATGCTTCATGAGTATGCTGTCGCCTATCACGTTCACACTGACTGGGAAACAGGTGCCGAAAGTTTGGCACGCCTAACCCAAACTGTTTGTCCGTAACTATCAGAAATCGGAGAGGAACTTCCAGGAACACTCCACAATTGCAAGGGTTAAAGTTCTCAGCATGTCCCCACGACGGCTACGGGAAATGACAACCCGGCCCCGACGGGGGGGCAGTTGACTGCCACCACTGAGGTTTTTCTGAGATTGCGAGAGAACAAACTAACACAGAGTCACGAAAATTTGTGTACCTTTTTCCTCATCAATTTTACATCTCGTGTCAAAATTGTGACCTCAGGTCAGGCCAGGTGCCTGACCTAAGTCAAGTCAAACAGACCTATGTCCAAAACAGTTTAGCGCCCCCTAACTTTTTCGCAAAACAAGATATCTCAATAATATTTCCAGGGATTAGTGGACGTGATAGATGCAACAAATCTGCTATCTCAGATTTTTTGGAATTTTCCGCGCCATTGACCCAAGGTCAAGCCGATTTTTAAGACATGTCGTCGTTTTGTCGGAAATTGACGGAATATTTCATAACATTTTTAGTGTGGAGTCAAGCAGACATCTAGTTGCCGTCATTGGGCAAAGTATCAATGACTTCCAGCCATTGACCTGAGGTCAGGTCGCGAATAACTGTAGTGAGCCAAAATGTACCACCGTCAAAATCATCAATAAATTACTCAGAATGGGTAGAAAATGGCAAAACTAGCTTGCACAGATGTAAGTAATATCAGGAACCTCAAAAACTTTGAAAAAATTGCATATTTTGGAAATAAACAGGGTCTCGCAAATAAAGCTCCGCCAATTTTGTAGATTGGTAACTAATGGATTTTTCCAAAATTTAAGCAAGAAAAACCATGACAAGAACCTCTAAGATCAATAAAATATGCATAGATCGTCTTTTTTCGCGAAAATAAAGAAACGCTAAAATTAGTTCCCGTCAATTTGTGACCGCATACCAGCAGCGCACGGCTAGGAGCTGCCGCAAGAAATGCCGTGTCTTTAACTCAACGTTTCGGCGTATATATTGAACAAATCTGGAGAAATTAGACGTGTATCGGCATCCGCGGACCTTTACTTGTGCGCTGATGCCTTTACCTAAGCATTTTTAGTCACAGCCCTTGAGATTCAGGCCATTTCTCGGTCTCATGCAGTGGGCTATGAGGAAAACATATATATAGGGCGTAAATTGCTTACATATTATCTAAAACTAAAAATGAGACCAGTTTCGAGCTTTACTCGTCACAGGCTTTCCAACGGTATGGTTATTTTTATCGTGCGACCAACCGTTCGTGAGTTAGAGGGGGGCGGCCAACTGTCCCCCAGTCGCCGGTGTTCGAAACGGACCGACGGTCGTGCGCGGGTTAATGTGCAAATAAATTGTTTCTACCCCATCGCTATGACCACAGAGCACGAGTACCACTTTGGTTACTAGAACCACTAGTTACTTAATACTGGTTACTAAAATTACTTGCTTACTAGAGTTACTAGAATTAACTTGGCACCGCCTGGGGGTGTCAGATAGGGCACCCCTATCGGTCTGTCGTGAATAACTTCTTAACCGTTAGAAGCCAGCCCCACCAAACTTTTAGTACCTGTTCACCAATCAATCTGACATATTTTGACATCAAAACCATTTCCATGCTAAGTCAGGTCATTGAGATATGACGTCATAAATGAACCCCTGAAATCTTTTCGCCGCTTCAGGCGGTAGCGCGAACATGCCTCGTTTCTTTTTCTTTTCTTGATAATATTCCCGAACATAATCAAGGGGTTATTTAGATTTACATGGGACACTGTCCCCAAAAGGATATACAATTGTAACACGTCAACATGATGGTCATACTAAGTCGCATACATGATGACACTGGGACTGATTTTCATTGTGGGAGAGAGAAGTGGTTGCCGCTGACCTTTCCCATCGTTCAAGCCAGACAAGCAAATCTATATGCGTCTTTTAGCAAGATTCATCAAATGCAACGTCAGGTCATGTCACGTCAAGTCATAGACTGATGCCAACACGAAACAAAATACAACATTGTCTCCTGAAGATGGTTCAGTAGCAGCTAAGAGCAATCATTGTTCCTAGTCAGAAAAGAAAAAGTAAATATCTCTCCTGACCTGCTTGACGTTGACCCGATAAAGAGCAGACGGAGCGGATTTAACTATCATGAGATGTCATTTCAGTCCTGTTCTTTACACAGCTAAGAATCCCAGCGAGAATTATTGCTCTTTGTCAGGAAGGGTAATGCCACCTTATCTGATCTGAAATAGACTGACTTTGACTGGATGACAGGCAACTTCAAAGGCCCAACATTAAAATTCTTTAAAAAAACGCATAAAAGGTTCTGGCGTGGCTCTCCACCGGCCAGCTCGTTTCCATCAACCGCACTAACCTTTCGAAATTCTTACATTTTAACACAAAAAATGCATGCCTCGTTTATTATTATATCGTAGCATTGTCAGCCTAACTTCTTGGACTGAAGGGCCATTTAAGATATGGTCGTCTTGGCAACAAAAGGCATTTACATAATTAAACTTGGATATAAACATGCATGATTAAAATGTAAACAACTCACCTGCGCCGTCCCCAAAAGAGTACAAGCAGCTGAAGCGGTAATCGCCAGGTTGATTGGTTGGAGAGTGACGTCATCGTAGAAATGCGACATGGCAGAACCGGCCAAACGTCGCCTGACGCCGGGCGACGCTGAGCGACGCGCGTCACCGCGTCAAAAACGGGCTTAATGCAACCTTATCTGACCTGAATTAAACTGACCTTCACTGGGTGAAAAGCAGGTAATGCGAAACTGATTATCAGAAGGTTTCACTGCCGTGCTTTTTGCCACGTGGATCAGAACGGCTGCGAGTGAGTATCGATCTTTGATATCTAATGTAAGACCAGTATTTCATCTGACCTAGGCTGACCTTCACCCGACAGTTTCTTACATTTTGGAAGCTTCTGATGCAGAAGATCGTTGCCTTTCGTCGGGTGCCCAACTGAAGGCTCTAAGAGCAGTATTGCCAATGATATGATGTACAAACCAATGTCGTGTTTGTACGGATGTCCGTTTTTCCGACGCCGTGTTATGCGTTTTACGTGACCTGGAACCAGGGTTAACATAGCATTTTCTGAATCGCAAGACTCAGGGCTATTGATTGGTAGCAGACCGGTTCAGATCCGAAGCTTAGATCCTGGGGTGACAATGGGTGCCCTTTCTGACATCCTCCAGGCGGCCGCGCGTACAAAAACACACCAGGCAATGTTAGGTCAACAGACGAAACGCGGCATGTTCAGATCTGTGCGTCATCTCTGAATAATTATGAATGTCACAAATGAAAAAAAACACTGCTTTCCGGACTTCGATGACCGGACAAGGGCGTAATATGAATTCCTTTATGCCACTGCTGTAAACATGAGACACTGCGCACTTTATTCACGCATAATGATGCATCATTTCGACTTGGTAGACGGGGTATTGTCGGATCCGGAGCAAAAAAAAAATAACGCGGATAAACTAAAGATATTACTTCTTCACTATGATGTTCAAGGTAAATGCGTAATCGCCGTCAATAACTCTTTTTACTTCGGCAAATGTGGCCGGGACAGATGGTACCCCGTTCAGCATGCCTAAACTTGCAGTTTTGGATGGTGTTTTTGACCTCAGAATTCAGTGGCGTCACTTTCAGGATGATCTCCTTGCTCTGGTATGCTAAAAATTATTGCTAAAAAGCTGGTAACCATTTGCAAAATAGCGACTTTGAGAACATGGCCCTAATGTGGCAATTAACTATTTCCTTTCAATTTCTTACATTCCGGATGTTGCACTCTCTGTAGAATGAGACAGAAGGTAAACTTAAAGTGTTCAGCAAATGAAACACCGGAGCAGTGACGCAAAGACAGAGCTTTTCCGGTGGACCTAACTTTCCTGCCAGACTTTACCGTCCCAGGTGTGCGACGAAAATTAAAATGCAATTCAATCTTGCGTTGGTATTCAGAAGCTTGGAGTTAGAATTACTGGAGGATTTCTCAAGAAACTATTCCCATAACACAAGGTACGGCTGATTGTTTCCATGACCATATTCTTCGCATTTTTAACAATGGAATATCGTTCAAGAAACAAAGGTGGATCAATAAGACATTTATTGCTTTATTTTTGCTAAATGACAAAGTCATCATCTGTAAAGATTTGCCCGGTACCATTTGTCTACATTAACTGCACCGCGCATGTTAATGTTTGATCACCATGCCAAGAAAAAACAAGCTCTCTTATCTTCTATTTCCCTTACCTTAATGTCACAGACACAACCAGTCGGGAAACTAGAAATTCTGCTTTAGTTATTTCCACGATCGCATCGTCCAAACAATTAACCCGACACCGCCTGGCGTGTTTTTGTGCCCGCGACTTCCTAGGGAGCGTTAAAAAGGGGCACCCCCTGTAATCTCGGGAGCTAAGCGTCAGATCTGAACCGGTCTACTACCGATCGATAGCCCTGAGTCTTGCGATTCAGAAATTATGTTAGCCCTGATCGCGTGACTGGTGACAGGTCACACTACAGGTCACGCATAACGCATAACACGACGTCGGAAACAGTAGGATCAGTTTTTACGTACGTCACGTCAGTTTGTGCGTCATATCATCGGCAATACTGATCTTAGAGCCTTCAACTAGGTACCCGAAGAAAGGCAACGATCTTCTGCATCAGAAGCATGCCAAAATGTTAGAGAAAGACTGAGATTTGAGAATGATTAGAGATTTGAGAATGAGTGGAGACTTGAGAATTATTAGAGAATTCAAGGTCAACCTAAGTCAGGTGAAATATTGGTCTTACTTTAAATGGCAAAGATCGATACTTACTCGTAGCCGTTCCATCGACGTGACAAAAAAGGGCGGAAGTGAAACTTTCTGATAATTAGTTTTGCATTACCTGTTTTTCATCCAGTCAAGGTCAATATGGTTTAGGTCAGATAAGGTTGCATTACTCTTCCTGAAAAAGAGCAGTAATTCTCGGTGGGATTCTTGGCTGTGTCAAGTACAGGACTGAAATGGCATCTCATGGTAGCTAAATTTGCTCTGTCTGCACATTAACGGGTCAAGGTCAAGGCAGGTCAGGACAAATATCCACTTCTTCTTTCTCTGATTAGGAACAATAATTGTTCACTGCTGCTACTGAAAGATCTTTCACAGGCAATGGTGTATTTCATTTCGTTTTGACATCTAGCTGTGACGTGGCCTGACATGACCTGATGTTGCATTTGATGAACCTTGCTAAAAGACGCATACAGATTTGCTTGTCTGGCTTGAATGGTGGAGGAAGTCAGCGGCAACCAGTACCATCACCTGCAATGCAAAGCAGCTCCATTGTCGTCATGCATGTGACTTAGTATGAGCAATAATGTTGACGTGCCACGGTTATTTATCCTTTTCGAGATCTTTTCCTACGTAAATCCAAATGATCCATGCATTATATTCGTGAATATTATAAAAAACGAGGCATGCACGCGCCACCTCCCGAAGCTGCGAAAACATACCTGCGAGGGTTCACTTATGACGTCACATCTCCATGACCCGACCTAGCATGGAAATTGTTTTGGTGGCAAAATATACAAAATTGATTGGGAAACAGGTGCTGAAAATTTGATTGAGCTAACTCTAACGGTTCAGAAGTTATTCACGAGGAACCGATAGGGGTGCCCTGTTTGACACACACCCCCCACCACAGGCGGTGCCGAATTAAACCAAAAGGGAGCGTTTTACCTCGTGCATCAATCAGTCCTGGATGGGTAAGGTTCCGGGACTTCTTTTCCAGTTCAACCAAATCTGGTGCGTAAATAGTGTATACGTATGCCGCGTGTGGAAGCGAATAAAAGGGGCCAAAAACTGAAATCATCTTGGCACGGCACCAGACTTCTGTCTTTGGCCTCGTTCTTGTGCAGTTTTAACGCCTGGCTCCAGAGCATTTCTTTACACATCCCATAGACGTAGAACAGGGGGGAGGCTATGGCCGCCCCACTTTTTCGGAAATTTAACGTTAGTTCTAGGGAAAAACTACTCTGGCTCCTCCAGCCCACGCTTTTCTGGATGTTCCTACTCCATTGACGGAGCCGGAAGCCAGTTTCATAGACTACTTACAAGTTACACGTAGCTGTATGCTGTAGATTTGTTATTTACAACCTACAACTTACGGTGGTTTCACAACAGTTCCGTGGTTTGTAGGCTTTAGTTTGTAACTTTTCGGCCAGTTGTATTTTTTTTTTTTTGGCAGGTTGCTATGGCACTGAGGTCACGAAACCTTCAGCGGGCAGAGTTCCTAGCCTCCTTGTGTTATTCACATCGGTTGAAGGTATGTGATCACCGATCAGTTTGATTAACCCTATTCCCGGAGGTCGATGAAGGTATGGTCGATTCCCGGCAGGGGGCGCGGATTCGGCCCGTGAGGTCTGGAGAACTACTCGTCCGATTTCATCGCAACAAACGGCAATCGATTTGCCGTCACGTGAACTACATTTTTATAAAAAGAAATTTTCAAAATTTTAAAATTTGTGGGTACAGGGGAACAAAAATGTCAACATGTGGGGTACTTTTGGACTTCTTATAACTCCGTTATTTATGGACCGATTTCGATGAAACTGGCATGAATCGAGAGATTATGGATGGGGCTTTTACCATGCGTCCGCAAATTTGAGATTTTGAGAAAATTCATGGGCGTTCACAGGGTTTCAAAAACAGGAGGATTAGTTTTCTAACAACTCAAGGAACAAAAGACGCAAACACCCTTTTTTGGCTTCTGCTAGTCATGTTATACTAAAGAAGTACAAATCGCATTACAATGTTTGTACAATGTTAGCATAGGCGGTGCCAGGGACATGAAAAAGGGGGAACTGTCATGGTCGCCCGTTTCTCAGATCAACTTGTGACCTTTGACCTTAAATGACCTCCAGTTACCTTGGGGTCACTTGGAATGATTGCGTGTGCATTTAACATTGTCTGTACACGTTTTCAATCATTTGAATTCACTCTATTCCAAAAATTTCATTTTATGGCTATTGCGATATAGGGTACGCGCACTGACATTTTAGATCATAGCTCCGTGACCCGACCTAATATCAAGCTGAAACTTGGTGCACAAGTAGAAGGAACCCTTCTATGTCATATATATTCTGGGTTTGACATTTGAATAAACGGCACCGAAATTATTGCGAAAAAACAAATTTTGACTTTTGACCTTGACCTGACCTTGTAAAATAATCTCAGATCAACAAAATTACATCTGCACATTGCCCAACTATTTAGCTATACATCCACATAAAGTTTTAAGTTCTATCTTAAAAACTCTGTTTTTGGCAAACATTTTGCTTTTACCCTCAACATGGCCAAAAATGGCATGAGGTGCCTCCCAAAAACGTTGCCTGGCTCCGCCCCTGAGCAAAATGGAATTTTGAAATTTTGTCACGGCGCGTAGAAAGAATAGCTAGGAAAAGCCACCAAGTTTCGTGAAGCTGCGTTGAAAAGCCTGGAATTGACAAGCAAAAAACCCGAGAGGGGGCAGATTCAGCCCCCTGCCGGGAATAGGGTTAATCCACCAACCCTGGATTTGCTGGTTGGGGGTAACGTTGGCCACCAACGGCGACGCAAGACCAAATTTAACACAGTCGGAGGTTGAGGCGTTCTGTTTGTGGCACGTGAAAGCGAATAAGCAGTGGTTTTGTGTTGCAGTTCATGACAGTGCCAAGGTAACTGGCTCATGCGAGTTTACGATGTTGTGCGGTGAACATATGGAACTGGGACTAATTGTGAGTGGTCGCATATGTCAAAGGGATGTGTCGCTATTCGTTTCAACCATGCATTGAAAGTTGGCGGTGGAAACCAGAGTTCGATTGGAGAATTTGTTGCATTTATATAAGAATTCTGTTGTATTATAATATAAGAATTCTGTGTAGATCGCAAGTTAAATGGGTCGCTTGGTGAATTAATGGTCATAAAATACAGCTATATTTCTTTTGAGGTGAGAGGCAATACTTTGATGGAACCAAAGGCTTTGCGTTGTTCCATTCAGGCGCGCGGCCAGGACTTTCTTAATTTGGGAGGGAAAGTTTAGTGAGAACTGGAATCATGTGAAAAACGCCTGCTGGGAAGACAATGTGCATTGGATTTCGTTAAAAAATTCGGGCGTAAGAGAGGTCCAGCGGGCTCCCTCGAGCTCGACTCGCCTCGACTCGACATCATTCGAGCTCCCTCCCACTTGGCTGCGCTGGTGGCTTTATTCCTGTGAATAAATGCAAAAACTGCTAACTTTGACTGATGTTTAGATGCATCGTTCTACTGACCTTTACATTTCTAGATTCTTAAATAAAAATGTCGACTACAAGTTGGCTGCTTTCCCCATATAAGATCACGTGATCTCAGATATGCCAGTCTGGGCATCATGATGGTTCAGCTGTCCAGTTTGATGCAGTTACCACACAGTCAACCTCTACAAAATGATAACTGCTTGAGGAAAATAACTGTTATGTCCAAAATGTGTACAGTCCATGTGTGCAAGGTCATGTTTTCTTGGATAACATACATGAAAATAACACCAAAGTCACTATCTTGCTTTTTGTGTTTGAAAACCTGTCCTTGTCACACTAAGCAGTCGACATTATTGTGTATGTGTTCCACTTATGTCTTCACCACGTCATAGCAACTTTCAATAGTTCTCCAGTTTTGTGTCCAAAAAGGCCAATTTACGCTAGGGGTAGATATCGCTGATTTTTACGCGTTCATATCTACGACGTCGCCATGTGTTGTGGAATCAGCTGATTTTATGAAACTCAACAGTAAAATATTTGTGTAGGCTGTAGATTTTTACTCAGAATGTCTCCGTAAAAGCATATTTTCCTTGCGCAGTTGTCAGTTGCAGAATTTCACGTAGTCAAACTGGATTCCACAACTTATGCAAAAACACTGCGTGAAATTTTTTCAACCGACAACTTTTTGCCTTTATGAGACTGGTTACCGGTCAGTAATACATATTCCCGAATTCTGGCTTAGTTATGTAATATAACGAGACAATAGTTTTGCAACAATTTTGATTGGTATCGCCAAGAGCATTCTAGTTTCGACGAAAACTTGTGCGAAAACGCATGTCACGCTAAGGCTATGCTCCGAAAGAATGAGTATTTTTATTCAACAACATGCAAATGAAGAACAACGAATGATCAGATGCATTGAGATGCTCCAGAGACGTGACATTTTTGCAGTAAGGCTGCCAGGATTTCCATATGGTGATGTGAAGAGGGTGAACATGTACTAAAATACTGGAAAAACTGGCCTCAAAAACTGACTGAATGTCAGAACAAGGGAAACATCAGTGCCACGAGAATAAAGATCCTTTCGACCTACTGCTGCCAATGCTTCGGCTTACTGCTGAAAGGTATGAATATGGCTATGGCAGAAGGAATGGGAGGAAAGTTCTGATTGTTATGGTCGCTGATCTGAACGATGTCCGTTTCTGAGCTCCGGATCAAATCTGCTCCACAAAAAGCAGGAAGCTTGTCTCACGGAGATTGCGAAGGTAGCGCAGCGTATCCAAGAGCGACGTTTCTTCTCAAATTGCATCGACACCTGATACGGAAGAGCGCAAAATTTAAGCGGCTGGTGTTGTGTGGCAGAAAACACGCATTATATGACACGCGTTATATGATGACCTGTCTCAACCCTGGAGTATTCCAGTCATCTACGTCCTAACCTTGGTCGTCGTGGTTGCAGTTCTGATGACGAATGAGTGCTTACTTTCGGCCAGATCGAGGCGAATCGAATCGTAAACAAGGGCAGACTTTATTTGATCAGCGTTATCTATCATGCAAACGAGCCTTCCTCAGTTTGCGATAGCTTTACGGTCGGCCGGAAAACCGAAAGCCCGGACGACCTTCTGGTGCACATCAAGAGCACGAGAAAAACAGGAGAGCGGCTTTGGTGACCGGCCCCTTAAACGTCGCTCAGCTCGCTGATGATTGTTAGATATTGGGTACAGGAAGCCTGCTTCTGTATCCGCACCTGACTTCACGAATACAAGTGTCGAGTCCTGTTTATCGAACTTCGCAGCGTTATGGCATGACTTCGTGCTTGCAGTGACAGTTTCTTTCCAAAGTTTCTGTTGCGTTCTTTTAATAGAGTCGCTGCCTGTCAGGGGCGCTAGTTTCCAGGTGTTCATTCCCGTGCTGCCATCCGTGCTCCGCACCCTGGCGTGTTCAGGTGTCCGCCTGCGGTCGAGCGTAATCCGAGTCGGCGGCGGCGCACTGCGTAATCGCCGGCCAGCGGCCGCCGACCCATCTGCCCGCCAGCGTCCGTCGCCGCCGGCCCGCTATTGGAGCTCGAGAGGCGCCGGCGGCGGCAGCGCGCGTGCCCCGGGGGCCGGCCGCGGGTCAATAGGTCGCCGCGGCACGGCGCCGGAGGGGGCGCTGCCGCCGCCCCGACCGGGCACGGTAAACAGGCTCGTTAGCGGTGAATTCTGCCCGATCGACAGCGGCGTTAGCCCCGCTGAAGTGCTCTGCAGCGGGAGGTGTTGCGGACCCTCAGAATGTGCGGAACAATAGTGCAGGTTCATCAGGAGTACATCCGGGAGGGGAGCAAACGAACCAGGTTCCTCCCTGAATGTTCAACTTTAGGCAAATGATTGTTAATTTTGTCCAGTTCCGAAAGTGGGGACGCCATTATTTGGCTCGTAAATGTTTCTAGCAATGTCCATTGACCACAATGCGAAAATGATCAATATGGTATGCTTACGTCATATGTTTAAGCTTAATCCTATTCCTGCGTCCAAAGCGTTAGAACACACTCCCGTATGGGGGAAGGGTTTAGTGGGCCTACCTGAGATCTCGAGAATTACCCGTCAGATTTCATCGCAACAAACGACAATCAATTCGCCATGATGCATTGAAACACAACAAAATTTTGAAATCTGCAAAGGGGTACAGGGAGCAAAAAGTCAGAAAGGGGGTATTTTTCACTGTTATTCCGCTGCTAATGGACCGCTTTTGATGCAGTCGGCATGCATCGAGAGCTTGTCGACGGGACCTTTCCCATTGGCCCATACTGGATCATGGTTGGGATTTTCAGGGAATTTATCGGCGTGCACAGCGCTGAGAGAATGGGAAGGATTTTTTTTTTGAAAACTGAATTAATATGAAAGTTAAAAATATCTCATTTGTTACCATCCACTAGTCATGTTAAAGTTAACAAGCAAGAATCATGTTACACCGAATAATGTTGGCATAGACGGAGCCAAGGACATGAGAAAGGGGGAAGGACATGGTCGCATGTTCATCAGGTTAGCTAACGACATTGGACCTTAAATGACCCCAGATAACCTCAGTCACATGGAATGGCCTTGAGTTCATTTCATAGCGTTTCCAGTCACTTGGATTGACTTTATTTCAAAGTCCTGTTTATGTCCGTCGTGATACATGGTAAGCACGCGTACACATTTTAGGTCATAGCTCGGTGACCCGACCTAATATAAACCTGGCACATGAAAACAAGTAGAGGGCATTGTGCTGAGTCATAGAGATTCCGGATTTTGCATTTTGAAAATAAGCTTCGAAAATATTTACATAAATCCAAATTGTTATTTGACTCTGATCTGACCTTGTAATGTGACCTCTAGTCAACAAACCTATCTTTGTATGTTTGTGCAGTTATTAAACTATACACTTATATAAAGTGTTAAGTTGTATTTAAAAACTTCCGTGGTAGCCATTTTTGTTTTACCTTGAACGATGCAAAAAATTGCCTGAGGTGCCTCCCGGAACTTTTGCCTGTGTCCGACCCAGGACGAAATAAGATTACGAAAATCTGACATAATACGTAGAAAGAATAGGTAGGAAGAGCCATAAAGACTCTTAGAGTTGCCTTAAAAACCTGAGAATGGCGAGGAAAAAGCAGAAAGGGAGCTTCTAAAGCTCCCTTGCACTCAGTACCGGAAGAGAGTTAAAACATGACACCCTTCTATTGTTGGACACTGTCCAGAGAGTCCGCTGGGTTTGCAGTGACCTGGCCACGTTCCGAAAAGGCAGTTCCGATTTCCCTGCTCCTTTGTTCTTCTTCAGCTTGGATACTCTGATAATGGCGAACTATTATCCGCAACATTAGACAAAATGTTGCGCAAGAGGTAAACCCCTGAACGTTTCCCGAAATCATGTTACGGATTCTTCTTTCGCCAGTGTTGAGTACGAATGGGCTCTAAGCCGCCTTCTGAAGCGGCCAGATTTCTCTGAGAAAACGGTCCCAGAACACGCAGACGGCGACCCGGAGAGTTGGCTGTCCCGGCAGAGGACCAGCTCTCCGAGCGAGAGCTGTCGCAGCTTCTGCAGGCTAAAGCCCAGAGATTAACCTCGGAGATTACCGCGTTACTGCTTCCCCCGCGTAGGCCGGTAAGGCGTTCGCGTGGTTTTGTTCCCGCGTGCCCTGACAAGTTTGGCGGCGTGAGGCGGCTGTGGACGGACAGGCCTGTACGCCTGCTGCCTGGCATTGCCGTTGTATGGCTCATCGGTACGGTTCGTCGACATCAGTAAACAGCCCACTAGTGAGCGTGAACGCCCTGTTGCACGGAAGAGAAACTGGGACAAGCAGTAAACAGTACTAAACAATTTTAATCTTACGCAGAACAGTCATTCGTTTACACACGGAGCTATCCGGGATCAACTGCAGCCAACAGCGCCATTAATTTGGCTGCTGTTTTGTCCGAGAACTGTCCGACTTAATCTGGCATCGACCGGGAGTCGCTCAGTAGGCCGTAACGCGGCGCAACTGTTCTGAAGGCCGCAGGCGGGCCGCCTCGGCCGCGCTCGATCGCCCAATCGGTCGACGCCGATCCGCGCTTTAGGACTTCGATCACGAACCGAGCCAACCCCGCCGGATGAACCCGTCCCGTGTGCTACGCGGTCTGGCGCCTCCAGCCGAGACTCGTCTGTTGCCTTGGAAACCGGAAAAGACAGGACGCCATGGCTAAGTGATGTCATTTGTTAGGTCCGTTGCCATTCTTGACGAGGAAAACGAGTGCTAGGAAAGCACCGCGAAATGTATGGTGCACTTCTCTAATCTACTGTACCGCTCGACTGATTTTAATCTCGTCAATTCTAACAACGCCTCTAAAACATCCAAGTCTGTGCAAGGAAAAAACGAGATAATTTCACTCTCCTTTATTTCGTCACTATCGAAATTTGTTTAATTTATTATTTAATTTATTTGGTTGTTGTAGTTATAATCGAAATCATGTGCTGGACGTTTTTTTCAAACGTGCGACGCTGTATGATGTTCAGTATTAGCTTCCGATAATCCAATGTGGTTTTGTGTTTGAGCGCAAAGACCTCTCGGTTGTACTGGATTTGGGTTATACCATGTCACGTGTGACCATTGTAGTGATCTTCTGAGGCGCTTGGAAATGACAGCTAAGCCACACACCACACAGCTATGGCCGACAGCTCGCAGTTATGATGACTGTTCTAGGAGACTGCGATATTCGATGGCCGTGGAGAACTCGGGCTTGTGTTAACACTCTGACGTTTCCAGTGATACGTTGAAGAATCAAGTGCGGACAGCTTAAACGTGGAGGCTCTCACCGTCTCAGGCATGCAGTTCGGCCATCACATTGCGACATATTGGCGAATGAAGAAGTCAGACGATACGACGTCGGTAAGCTGCGTCACCTGCACAACTGACGTGACGCGTCACCGGCGGAGCCATTCGACGCCTCCGGGCGGTAATGACTGCGGCAGAAGACGGTGTCAGCGGCGCATGGCTCCGGCGCGTCGGCCGCATTTGTGGGTAGCGTTCGTCAGTGTGAGCCTGCATCGCTGTCAGTGGCAGCCGTGACGGATATTCGCAGGGCGCGCGTCAAAGAACGCCGGCAGAGGGCGCTCCAGCGGGCGCTGGACGCTGGGAATGAGCGCCTCTTTGACCGCCGACGGTGCAGGACCGGAGGACGTCGACTGTGACAGGCGACCACCAACGTCAGCACCACCACCGTCCAGCAGCAGAAAAAAGGCGCAGGGATACTCGCCGCAGCAGACTGAACGACTGCCGGCGGCGGCCGGACAGCGCCGCTTCGGTGAACAGCGTCACCATACTGCCGTCTGTCATCGGTTACTACTGCGATTTGGTTTGCACCTTTACAGAGTCTTGCCAGGATCTCTCCCAGCCAGGCTTTCTCCTGCGCCTCCCCTTCCCCTCTAAGTCCATAAAAACTTGGCCCCTTCGTGCATCCCTCACCACGTTTCCTTAAACGTCCCACAGCAAGCGGTCCTTGCACCCTCACCACGATACCTTTCTGCACCAGTCACCATGACCCCGGCCCTGCTCTCCTCGCGGCGACCTCGGCCTTCCTACAGTCGGCGGCGCGCAGTTCGCGACGTTGCGTGTCAGCCCGTCAGAACTGCGCGCAATGTTGCGCAACGCCGGCCGGAATGGCGTGTTTTCGACGCGCTGCCCGCGGCCGACGCGTGGCCGACGCCGGCGGCAGCGCGGGCAGAAAGACGCCACAGCGTGGAGACGGGTCGGCCTTCGTTTTACCGGTCCCAGCCGAAGCCAAAGTCGTGCTTCGTTTGCACGTTTAATTTTACGGCCTCCGGTAACATTCGAAGGTACATTAGGTGATGATTCCCTGTCCGACCGCCGCGGTCGGAGCGCTGTCTCCGCCTCTGCCGTCGGCCGGACGGTGCCGGGCAGTCCGATCGGAGAGCGGGAGGCCGGCTGCCGCACCAGATGGAGCTGAGCTGGAAATAATGCTCCCCCTCCGGCCGCACGCACGCTGCTCGGGGAGACAGGGAGAGACAGAACAGTGAACGACTGTGCCGCCTCTGTTCTTATTGCTTTCGCATGGTTTTTGTCGGTTTTGCATTGCTGAGACTTGGTGTTGGCAGAGCGGCAGAGGAGGAACAATGCATGATAACCTTCGGTGTCGGCGATGAGATTATTTTGGCGACCGCATATCCCATTTTTGTAGATCAGCAGACATAAGCTGTGGTTTTCTCGATGATGCGCTTTGTCATATTTATCTTTTGTTTTTGTCATGACGTGGTTACGAGCGTGGCTGAAAGCCAGTTGAGTCTTACTTGGACTAGCAGAAAAAATCAAATTGGTCAGTTCGACCCGGCCTGACCCGGCCATAACGACTTCTGGAGGCTAATAACTTCGCAACCACTGATCACCAAACCATGACATTTCTACTGCACAACTCGTCAATTATTTGAATTTTATGTGCCTACATTTGTAATACGTCAATTTGCGAATCCTTTCTTCCACAAAATATTCTGAGAATATTGTTTTTACACTCGTAGACCTATTTTCCCATGCGTGAACAGCTCAGTAATGGCAGCGAAAAGTGTCAAGGATGCACGTGGCGTTTAAACTTACAGTTCTTCGAACGCAGAGTAATGAAATGGATCGATACGCATCATTTTGTACTGCGAGATGCACAAAGAGAAAATACTGATGCAAACATCAACGAAGTCGGCCGCACTCGTCATGCGCACTACAGGGCGTCTGACCGGTTACTGGGCGGCGTGGCATTTTGCGCCGAATTTCTGAGGTCGGGAAAAAAGCAGTCAGGCATATTCGAACCAGAACTGCGTACCAGACAGACATCATAAACGCTTAACGAATAGCTATTAAAGTTCCGCATGACTAAAATGTTTCAGGCAAAAACGCTGAAATGAGCAATACAGGAGACAAAACGAACACAAGACATGATTGAGAAACGGTGAGCATGTTAATACCGCTACCTTTTGGCCCTTGTATCTTTCGAGAAAACTGAGTCGAAAATGAACGGTTTTAGGGAGCAAGGGAAAACTAAATGAAAAAGAAGCTCTAAGGCAGAGGTTCTGCGGCCTGGTGTAGAAAATCACCATAATGTCGTCTATTATCGTGATGTGCCGTTTCCTGGAAGACCCTTCACACGGCTGGTGCTCATGGGCTCGACCAGAAGGAAGTCTCCAGGTAACTTAAAGCTTCCTCCCCGTCCCCGGCTGTTTCTGAGGGAAAATTAATGCGTCGGTGGGTTTTCTGTGCCCATGACTCAGCTCGTGACGACGTCCTGCTTTAACATGGCATAGCAGAAAAGCTCCTCTTCCCCTCCACATAGGTTGCTACCAGGATTTGCCATCTTACCAAATCAGCACCGTGTCACCTCCAAGACACTGACTGACATATTTTTAGACATCTAGCAAAAGATGGATTTGACCAGACTACCATCAAAATGGAGATTAGGCAGTACGTTTTAGCAGCAGTAGGTAAGAGAGAGGGAGAGAAGTATGGAGCAAGTCTACGACTTTGCTTTTTTGTGTTATGACGAAAAAAGTCTCCCGTAAACGATCATCGCCTTCAGCTGCGTTGCCATGCTGCCATTTCTTTGTAGTTATGCTGCCTGTGGATGACGCATTATACGTGCTAGTCTTCACGTCTTGCACTGAATTACAGGTGTGGGAACAGCCGTGCACCCCACATACTTTTCCGTTTCTACACGTTAGACTTCAGTCGCATGAAGATAACTTCTGCAAAATCTTTCAGAAAGTAGTGTCTCCTAGGCTCATGCTCAAATGAAGCCAAGTGTCACAAGTACTGTACTGATGACTCCATTATGTAGTCGTTGAATCGTCGGAACGAGAAGTCGACTTTGCACTGCCAGACGGACGAAAGTTTGCCGTGAAACCTTCAGGCGCCTCTTTGCGTCCTCAGGGAAGTTTGCGGTGCCGAGCTTTGAGACAATTTGTCGAGGTCGGAGCGCAGTTGGCAAACTTGAGAAGGCCTGAGGCAGCCGTCCTGGCGAGCGACCTCACCAGGCTGGGTTAATCGCAACCGACCTGCCGGGCTCGAGCAGCTCCGATCTGACGGCCGGCGCAGCTCCGGGCTGCGCTCTGACAGCGCAGTTAATTCCCTTCGAAGCGCCGACAGATGTCCATTCGAATATCTTGTACTGTCGCTTGGTACAGTGCAATTACAGGGATGCATCGGTACAAAAACTACATCCTCTTCAATTTCTTCAGGAGCTGCGCAATCATTCGGAATCCAGCACAGTTCGCTGCCTTTGAAGTGGCAGTCGCTGCCTTCGCCGCCTCTGCTCGAAATCGACTTCGCAGTTTCTCATTGGCGTGGCTGCGGTCACAGCTGGCCGCTGTCTTAGGCTTTCAGCAAAGAACGGAAATCGGATACCTCTGAGGACCCGTGGTCCTGTGGACCCACGCCTGCGTTGTCAGACGCCGCTTTTTACGCCGCCTCTCCTTTTCTCTCCAGGGCCGTTCGGTGGTGGGTGGGCCCACGCCGCTCCTTTCGGATCCTTGTCGGATTTCGTTCTTTACCCCCGCCCCTCCTCTTCCCTCCAGGACCGTTCTGCGGGCGGGCCCACCCCGCCCCTGCTGGGTACGAGCGACAGCTGGTCCGCCGGCTCGCCGCGCGACAGCAGATGGCTCGCTCATGATTTATCATAAAAACCGGGCCGTAATTGCGATTGTTCCGGCACAGGGCAAGGCGCGACGCGACACAAACCTCCTGCGCCCGCGGCCGCGCCTACGCCAACGTCTGTTCGCGCCGGGTTTGAAATAGCTGGGGACGAATACCAGCCAGGGGTTTCGCTAACCTCTGTTGACGATGGACACGCTTGACGAGGGCGTGGTTTGAGGGTACACCTTGGTTCTGACGACTGACGGTCAATGCAGACGAGAACGACGGCAGCTGTGTGTCCGGCGCGGACTCGACAGTGATGACGCCTTCAGCAAGTTGTGAGATTACGCTGGATTGATACGTCGGGAATGCGATGACGTCACTCCTGATTGAGACATTTGCTCATGTTACTGTGATGAAAATAGTGGTTCATGTTTCAACAGTTCTACTGCCTTGGCGACAATAAGTTACTTTTTCAGATGGAGATTTCGGAACACTACCACTTGCAACAAACTTGTAACCATCTCGAATTCTGTTATTATCAATATTCTGGTGTTACAAAAATTTTCAGTTATATGGCCAACAACACACAGCACCTTAAAAAGTCATGGCCATAAACAGACTGTCATGTTAGCATGCCTCCTAACTTCACTGTATGTCCCAGGAATCACGTTTAAGCGCAAATCTTGGAAGCGCCATGAACTTAGAACTGAGTCCTTCTGAGCACAATCTTGCCTTTCAAACGGGCGAAGGAACACAGAGACGGGATCGTCCTTTGCTAAATACCCACCCCGAACAACGGGTATCATAACTGAATAGCTTCTGGGGGCGGAAATCGCTTCATTGCGCATATTAATTATGCAAACGGGATGACGTCTAAGCCACGCGTGCTATTCAGGCCGCGTCTGATCTTTTGCCGCCGACAAACAAAGCAACTCAGCATTCTTATTTTTCGAAGGTCGGCAGACTGGAAGATCAGCCGGAAAGACTGCGCCAACGGACGCCGGTTCCTCAGCCTGTGCTATTCGGCGTCGTCATTCGCAGTACTAAGCAGGCAGCGTTTGACTACGCCCAAAAGTTTAACACGTCTCAAAACACCGCCAGTTTATGAGCCACGAGCTACGAAAACACTTGGCCCGCGGCCGTAGCTTGAGGCGGTCGTAATCATTCGCCACTCAGCATGACCACAAAAATGATCTGGACGGCACTGACCCTCGAAGGACAACGATAATCTTAGAATAAAAAATGTCGACATCGATGGGGTGTATGGCCCGACTTGTGTCGACAGTCTGTGGAGAACACGCTCCCCCGGCTAGTCAAACCTTAGCTCGCAAGCAGCGTGCTGCTTGCGTTTGTATTACCTTTAGGTAAATAGCCCACGCACAATCGAGGTATGATTTGCACTGGGCTGTTTTGAGAGGTTTGCGAGAACCTTCATTGTTTCGGGAAATAGTCAAGTCAAAGAAATATAATTAGTACTAATACAAAGTCCGGTAAATTTTTTGCCACAGCATTAAGCTATAAATAACGCCGCATTGATATCTGACGACCACATGAGCGCAAGCAACAACATCATGCATAGTTTCAAAACCAGCAAAGGAAGCAAACTGGTGATTTCAGGAAGTTTCGTGAGGACCGAACACTTTGCCAAATCTCCGAAATACCCATTACGACAAAAATTATTTTGGGGGGTTTTGATCACTTCAGGTCAGATCAACGGGCACGGTAAAACAAGAGTGGTTTGTGCCGAAATTGCTACGTTGTCAAAGATGCGTGGGACGGTTACTTCTTCATTAGATCTGGTCACGTTCGCTGCACCGTCGTAGGGAAATTCCAGAGCGCTTCCGTTTGTTACGACCATTCCGTACAATGTCTGGCATGGTGTTGGTCAGCGCTTCGGAGCATGCGGCGAGTTCTTTGTGGAGTCCTAGAAAGATGCTGGCAGAGTGCATGTTCTTAATCGTGTACCGAACGTAGACAGCATCAGCACTACAACGCTTCCCATGAACCAGTGCTTCTCTCCGCATGTCATCCCATACTTTACTACCAGCGCCTTGGACATCTCGTTTCGAACGTAGTTGCTTCTCCCCGTTTTCACCCACAAAATCCGGATTCTCAGCATTATTCATCTTTTTCAGCCAAATCGAAGAGACAGCCGTCTGCTCGACCGTAGCCCGTGACCGGAAACTTTTCGCGCCCGAGCCCTGCGGTGCCGGATACTGGATGGAGGATTTTCTTCCGCTCTCGGGAGGGATTTCTTCTCTCAGCTTCAGCGGAAGAACGCAGTCCGACCACATTTAAACAACTCTGAGCGTACGGCTTGTGGCCTGAATTTCGGCCACCTTTTTGTCGCGTTCGGCGAACGTTTACGCCTTTTTCTGGCACTTTAATTTATGTTTTGTTTACTCTGTTTCTCTTTTACACTGTGCAGAAACCTTCGGTCCTCAGTAGTCTTACACGAGTTGAGAAGCGCAGTGTCTTATTTTGTGAAATGTGTGGTCCAATCGACGCTGCCTCGGGCAGGCAATTAAATACAATACCATTGACAGTTTTAAAACTAAAGCAAATGGTAAATTATGTTTGACTAGGCAAGGTGATATGTACACCTTGAAGAATCACCAGATGAACTGCTGACTGAATTCGTTGTTTAGTTCGCGCTCTGGCGCATGTTTCACGGGCCTCACTTTATTGCATAATAAACAAAGACAAATGACGTCAAGTCTGAAAGGACAAAAACAAATAGACTTTAACGAAGGATGTAATACTTCATTGATCAAAGGCAACCCAAAAACAATTTCCGTAGGCATCCAACCGTTTTTTTTTTTGCTTTTTGGGAAACGGGAGCCAACCTCACGAGGCACTGGGGCCCTTCAAAATACCTCATTTGCTCGCTGCATAAGGCGTCGTGGCGTCTTCCAAAGGGTCGTTTGCGGTAACATGATTTCATTTGATCAAGTTATCCTCCAGGCGCTACTCTGAGGCCTGATTTTGCCGGCTTTGAAAGAAGCTAGGGGATATTTCTGAACACCGAACTTAAGATGTGCTTCCATCTTCTCCAGTTGCGACGAACTTCCAATGCCTTTCTTTGAGTCCATTCTGCACCCCCTCTGACCGAAAAGATCCGAAGGCTCTATCAGCAATTCATCCAATCAGCGGAATGCCCGAGTTAACCAGAACTAATGAGCGGTCGAGAAGCTGGTGGACGTGGCCCAAAAGCTAAACGACGAGAAAATGACGGAATGGTCTTCAGGGAGCCATTGTAATACCGCAGCCAAATAGAACATGGATTCTCAAGTGCCCTGAAACCTCTTGCACGAATACCATTTGCTTGGGACCACTTTCCTTGAATGTTGCAAAGGTTGAGTTTGAGAGAGTTTGTTGTTGATTGGGAACGACTTCTCGCACACTTTCGCATAAAGCCATTCTGTTTTATCTTCCTCGTGGCAGTTCAGTCATCAGTGCTTTCATGGACGGTCCGAACAGCAGAGACAGTGTCAGAGACTGTCAGTGAGGTGTTATATTGACAGTCTGGACCCCGCTGACTCAATTCACCGTGCGACCTTTGGGAGAGACGGTGGCGTAGCTCACACTGGAACCAAACTTTACCATGGACATTGTATGGTACGTTTTTGGGGCTGAATAAATAAATTATCTGCGTCGCTATAAATAGGGAAATTGTTTTGTCTTAGGCAGTGGAATGGTTAATTGAGACGTTCAATGAACACTGTCTTTTTAATAGACCCTACTTGGCCTGCAGACTCTGATAACACGACCGGCGATGACATGCGATAATTTCCGAGCAACTCTCAGGAAAAGAATGCCATTCAGGGTGATATGGCAGTCACATAGGCTTGATCGTTTCAATGTAAATTATCGACAGTAGGTGTCGAAACATGACCAGTCTGATGAAGGGAGGGTTCCGCGCAGCTGGTCGGTTTCCAACATCGCCATCGGTTCTACTCATAACTTTTGATGCGAGGACCATCAGACGATTTGCTGAGATTCAATTAGGCATGCAACTCTGCAACTTCCAAGGCAGCTGCACGTCTATTTAGGATTAGCACTGGACCTTTTTACGCAGCACTCTATGTGATTCCATGAAATTGTTTTTGTCAGTAGCAATAATCAAATGGAACGTGCTTCCTGCTCGGGCGCAGGGCCCAGAAATAGCAGGATTAATTTATCGCACAGACGTGGTTACCCGAGCCGATGGGCTTCGGACATGCCCAGCCTCTGCGGCTCAGACCCCGCCGGTGCCGTCGATTCAGTGCCTCGCTCTATGCCTGAGGTCAAAGGGCAGACCTGGGCGCCATGGCAACCGTCTGGTTAACGTGGAAACGATGATTGTTGATTGCTGCATTCCCCTGACTGCACTCCAGCGTTTATCCCACGCAGCCGATGGGCTCGCTCGGAGTAAACCTGCTCAAACTGCTCAGCAGAGTGCTAAGCTCCAGAGGACAGGTAGCGAGAAGCAGTGTCAAAGGGATTAAATGTGTCAAACCAATCTATTGGGAATCACACTGGAGATATACCGGTGATGGGAACGTCCTGCGGCCATCGTTTACCTGACTGAAACGGCACGGCTGAGGAACATTTAACAGGTCGGTTAACAGGAAATTTAATATCCCAACCTCCGTGGGAATCCGTTGGCACCTGTATCACGAAGCCCGAGGCATCTCGCGTAAGACGCCGTGCCTCCGGCTGCGCACAGGCATGCCCTCGCTTCTCCTCCGGAAACACGCACCACGTGACACGCCACGGAGCACCTAGAGCGAGCTCTCTTCTCCTCCAGCCTACCGCGTCCTTAAAAACCCGTGCCGAGCGCCGTCAGCTCCCATCAAAGGGGCGGTCGAAGACGGGCTATAAATGCAGGGCGTTATTCAACCGACCACGGGCTGGCAGTCGGTCCGCTTTACGCCCTAAAGAGACGTCGCCATTTGCATAACGCCGCCGCGGGACGTTTTATATGCAGTGAGCGGAGGTCGGATTCCCGAAGGCGGTCGCCGCCGGTCGGCTGAGCCGTCGCTCGGTGCGTCGGTCGCCGCTCGCTGGTCGCCGGCGCATCGGTCGCCGACGTTACGAGGCTGTCGGCGCCTCGCCGGGGGTTCCGCTCTCGACGAAACGTCGCCCCTGGCGCGATCCCAGAGATGAGGTATGCACGGCAAGGTCGGGAGGTGGGGCGGCGCCCTGGTCCGAGTCGACGTCTCGGCGCCTGGCCAGCTCCCAACTGCTGGGTCGGGTTGTGGCATCCTGGCTGTGGCAGAGCTTGGATTTGACATTTTATATTGGGAGATAGTGGGCAATATTTTAGGAAGTACATCTACATTTCGTTTGCATTTCGTAGAATTTATGAGGAGCTGGAAAAACTAACGAACTGGTTTGAGTTCATCACATAATTTGATTGGAAAAGGGCAGCGGCTCTTATTGGTTAAAGAACTGTTTCTTACAGATGAGTGATACAACATGCCACTTTAAATGTTTGTATTTTCAAGCGAAGGAAACTGTAAAACCTTACTTATGTCAATGATCATTGTCATATGAATTTCATACACGTGAAAAATTATGCATGTTTTGTACGACACACGCAGTCGTGCCCGCGTTCAGCCTGAAAGGAAATGCACCTTTACTTTTACTTGAACTGCGAAGAGGCCTGTGCTCTTAACCAGGCACCGTCTGGGGTGTCAAATAGGGCACCCCTCGGTCTTTCATAAATAACTTCTGGACCAGTAAAGCCAGCCCAACGAAACTGTCAGTGTCTGCTTATCAAGCAGTTCTACATAGTTTGACATCAAAACCATTTCCATGCTTTGTCAGGTCATACAGATATGACTTCATAAGCAAAGCCCTTGTGTGCATGTTTTCGCCTTTTTGGGCGGTGGTGAGACCATGCTTTGTTTTTTGATAATATTCACGAATAAATTGAATGGACTATTTACATTAACATAGGACGCGGTCACCGAAAGGATGCACCACCATGACAAGTCAACGTTAGAGATCACATTAGGTCGCATATATGATGACAATGGACTGATTTGCATTGTGGGTGATAAAAGTGGTTGCCGCTGACCTTCTCAATCGTTCAAGCCAGAAAAGCAAATCTATATGTACCTCTTAACAATGCCCACTAAATGCAGCGTGAGGTCATGTCAGGGCACGTCATAGGCTGGTGTCAAAGCAAATGAAATGCATCGTTGTATATGGAAAATCGTTCAGTAGCTGCAGCGAATAACTATTGTTCCTAGTCAGAGAAAAAAGAATGACATTCTGACCTGGCCTGGCTTGACCTTGGCCCTATAAGGAGCACACAAAGCCAATTTACTTATGACGAGATGTCATTTCAGTTCTGTACGTACGCAGTTACGAGTCCCAGCGAGTAATTATTGCTCTTTGCCAGGAAGAATAATACAACTTTATCTTACGTGGCCCATAATGACCCTACCTGGATGAAAAGTAGGCAATACGAAACTGATCATCAAAAGATTTTACTTCTGTCCTTTTGTCACGTGAACCAAAACGGCTGCGAGTTATACCGATTTTTGGTATGTAAAATAAGACCAATATTTTACCTGGCCTAGGCTGACCTTGGCCCGCCATTTTTGTTACATCTTGGCATGCTCCTGATGTAGCATATCGTGACGTTTCGTTTGATATCTAATTGAAGGCTCTAAGATTAGCACTGCCGATGGTATGCCGTACGAACCGGTGTCAGTTTTCCTGACGTTGTGTTATGCGTTTTGCGTGGCCTGTGACGTCATCAGTCACGTGACCAGGGCTTACATAGTATTTTCTGAATTGCAGTACTCTGATGGTAGACCGGTTAAAATCCGACGGTTAGATCCTGAGATAGTAGGGCGCCCTTGTTGACCCCCCACCCCCCCCACCCGGGCGGCCGCGGATAAAAACATGCCAGTCGATGCCAGGTTAAGGACTAGTAGCGCCGGAGAACAACCGAGGCCCTCGCAAACCGCACAGGGGAGGTCTGGTTTAGAACCGCTTCCCGACCTGTCGTCCCTTTGACTTTTGCTCTGGGGTTTCTTGACTCACGCGCAGCCGAAACACACCCGGAATCGGTCCACTGACTCTGAAACCGGAGATATTACGGACTATTGATGTTATAGAACAAACATTGCTTGATTCGCTGACAAGAAATCAACTTTCATCGGCAACAAATCATGCCAGTGACATCTTCTATGACATGTTTCTTTACAGTAAAAGAGTTACACAGTGAAGCACAGTTGTAGCTGATGGGAACAAAAACAGCCTGTCAAAGTTCGCAAAAGACCAAAAGAGTACGATTAAAATTATGCTAGAAATGAAAGCCGTGAAAAAATCATCAGAGTTTGCTTTTTCACAACTATTGCAGCTAAACGATAGTCCACGATCTATTCGAGCCACATGGGCAAGTGTGTCTGTGCTATGCTAAATTCAGCAATGAGTTTCCGTCAGATTGCTTCAGGATGTACGCTAGGATGATTTAACGTTTTTATTAAGGCAACTGATGAATACAAGGGGGGGGGACACGAGACACAGTTGTCCTTTATTCTCCAGAAAATGTATATTCATGTTCACACTGTACGATGAGAAACAGACAGAAGACAATGCAATTCAATACGCTCGCCTGAGATATGCAATCTCTACTCATTGAAATCCAGAAAAAAACTATGGATACCAGTACTAGGAAGACTGCTTAGACTGCTTGCAACTACCATATTGCGCCATGCCCTGTCGTTGAAATGGAAAGGAGTGAACATCACATCAATGCACAACAGATCCAAAGCAATGTAGTTTGGGTCGTGAGCACGTATTTTCTATTGTTAAGTGGATGTGGTCCCAGGGTATTCCTCCAACAACAATCAGCTGTCTCAACTTTCGTTGAGCGCAAATAGAAATTGCGCAAGCAACAGGGACTTAGAACGCCGAAGTCGCGGCAATCTTAGCGCAACGTCACGGGGCGCGAAGAAAACGTCGTCTTCCCTGAGAGTGCCAGTCGACTGGCATCGTTCGATCTGGCTCTCGTCTCGTTCCTTTATACGACTTGATTTTCCTTGGAAAACATCTGCATCCTGATTTATTCCGGAGGGCGCGGCTGTGAAATATTCCGCGGCGCCGCCTGGCACCAACACGCCGCAATGCATTTTTCAGCCCGTGAGAAGGCCTGATACATGAACTCCGTACGTTGCCGGCTGAAAGCTGCGCGGCGGAAAGCTGTTTTTCAGCCGCGGGGTTCCGTCGGGCCAGGGGCGTGTCCAACACCTCCGAGCTGGCGACAGGCGAGCTGCCCACGAGAGACAGCGCCGGAACCCTGATGACCCGTTCGTCTCCCGAAATGTACTCCTGCAATGCAGCCTGGGACAAAAACAACGGACACCGCAGTCAGCAGTTCTTTAATGAACCCTGCCGGCGGCTGTCGGCGCCGAATGGGCGCACGCTAGCCGGCATCACTTTCCGACGGGCAAATCAATCGCCGCTGTTTATCTCCGGTAGCGGCTCCGAACAGAGCCCGGGGAATGGCAAGCGCAGAGACCTCCTCTGCCGAGACAGCGGCTCCCAGCAGAGGCCGGGCAGTGGTGAGCGCAGAGGCGTCTGCCGAGACAGCGGCTCCTAGCAGAGGCCGAGCAGTGGTGAACGCAGAGGCCACTGCCGTTACAGCCGGAGTGCGAGGAGTCGTCACACGAGTTCAAATTGGCAACGGTTTCACTAGCAGATGTTTCGAAATTCAGCGCCCCTTTGACGTAACAACTCTTCACAATATGGTTGTCGCACTGGGCACAAAAGAACGGGCAAATGACGTCAATCGTGTAGCGGGAACGACGGAATGTTACAACCGCCTGGAGAAATGCACGAGGTGCAGAGAAAGCCTTGGTTCATGCCTGTCATTGCTAATGACTGGAGTGTAGCACAGAGGGTAACCGAGTAAAAGATCGCATGACAAAAGATCGTATGACGAAAGATCGTAAACAAAAGACCGTATGGGGAAAAATGGCATAGGATGAAGATCGTAGGAATATCGGGCTCGCGAAGACACAAGATCGCATTGGCAAACGTCGGCGTGCCGCAGGCGTCGTAATCGGTCTGCAGTAGGCATAGTAATCGGTTTGCTGTAGACATAGTAATCGGTCTGCTGTAGGCACAGTAAATAGTTTACTATTGACGTAGTAATCGGTTTGTCGTAAGCGTAGTAATCATTTTGCCATAGGCATAGTAATCGGCTTACCATAGGTATAGTAATCGGTCTGCTGTAGGTGTAGTAACCGGTTTGCCATCAGCACAGTAATCGGTTTGCCGTGGGCTAAGTAACCGGTTTGCCGTTGGCGTAGTAATCGGTTTGCTGTAAGGGTTAGGTGAGGTCAGATTAGGTTGGGCTAGGTTAGGTTAGGAGAGATTAGAATAAGATGGATTAGATTAGGTATTATTCCTTATGACTACCCTCGTCATACGGTTGCTAGGCGACTGATCTTTTGCCGTGCGATCTTTTATCCCATACGATATTTTTTCCTACGATCTTCTGCAAGCTAACTTCTTCCATACGGTCTTTCGCATACGACTTTTCGCCTAGTTATCCAGAAGAATAACGAATTCGTTAGTCTGCAGTAGCTGGTCGAGTACTGATATTCTAAAACTGGCGCTCGGCAGATGACTTGCGGCGTCGTAAATTATCTACTCCAGATCTGTTTAGGAGGACTGTTCCCCAAACCATCACCTTGTGTGGCAAGGCCACTCAGGAAGGTTTGCGGCTTTCGTGAGATTTGTAAGCAATCGATCTTGTTAACTACCGTAATCCATGGGATAATTTGCGTCTTGTTTCTACCGAAGAAAGGTCTACGCCGCACAGACGTTGGCCAAAGGAAGTACGCATTCGAAAACTAACTGAACTTCTTTGCTGCATGCCTGATTTGTCGAAAGTCGCAAAGAGACTTTCAAACGAGGCGCCGGTCACCACTGTCTGTAGCCTGTCGCCACCGTCTGTAGCCCGGGGCTCAGGCGGCTGCCCCGAACGCCTGACGCGCGGAGTTGCTGCCTTCTGTGAAATCCTCGGGATGATCAGGTCGTCACCGATGATCGGATGACCTGGGGGGAGGTCTCTGCGCCGATCAACCACAGCCATCCAAAACGCAAGTCGTGGCAACGCCTGCTGAACAACGAAAATTCCAGTGACAACAAATATAATGCCGACAATGAAAATAACAACTAGAGGCAAACCAAGGCGTTACGCGATTGGTTTTGGGTCAAAACTGAAGCTTTGTTTCGCACGCAGACCTGTACACCCGCCTATAACGTGCATTATCCCATATGAAACGACACCTACCGTCCTCGACATGCAGGTGGAAATGAATCGCGCACCTTCCCGCAAACTGAGGATCTAAGTCCATCAAGCTGCATGCTAACATAGATTATACATAGATGACATCTTGCATAGATGACATAGATGACATAACATGATGATATCTTGCCACTAACGCCCTATACCTTGTGTATTCTGGATGGCGTTTGTGACTTTGCAGCCCACCAGGAAAGTTCGCGCCTCCAGCATCAACAGTTCCCAAACCAAAGACCTAAATGGAAGAGGGGTACAACCCAGCGCGTGCGTGCCGCACACACCAGGTTGAAGCTATTGGCACGCGAAACTGGCACACATATCAACTGCCACGTATCACGTGCTCCCGCCCGCCAATTTTCAGGATTCCAGTGGTAGCAGTTTTGCGGCAATAAAAGGGGGATGTTAGTTTCTTAGGCACCTCGCGCTTGAAGCGTAAGCTGAACGCCGTTTCGGCCTGGGTCCATCAGAAATGATCGCCCAGCTGCCCGTCTGCCTTCCCAAGCCAAGCCATCAGTCCCTAGTCTGCGCCGTTTGTGTTCCATCAATTGACCCATATGAAACACAGATGTGCTAAAGAGACACATGCGCACTGCACGTGACCCGTTGCACCCTTCCCATCACTTGGAGTACCGTTCGAAAGTCCTGGTACGGTTTTATTTATCCATAAAACCTGGGCCAGCAAGGTTGCTGTTGACGGCACTCAGAGGTCCTCCACTCCAAATCGAATTATATGCATGATGATCGCCATGTGGATCGCACGTGGGTGCTGGCCACAAAAGCACGCACCCGCAAGTGAGGCCCATGCTGTTCCCAAGACTTGAGTCAACAGCACCCGCCGTCTGACCTGTACCCATGATTAACTGAATTCTGCAGGGACCCAGCTTGCGCTTCGTGGCAAGTGCCACACGCCACGAATCACTTCGGAACCTACACCACAATATGTCTGCCAAGTCGGCACACCCGATGGCGCCACTTTCGTCGCGATCGGCTGGGGCATTCGGGTGCTAGAGGCTTCGAAGCTTGAACACACACACTGACAAACACCTCGATCTTAATTGTTGTTTTCGAGCGCCTCCCATGTATGGAATCTCACTCTCTAAAAGTGTGCAAGTCACGCTTTCATCTCCTTCGATTCTGAACTAGAGGCAAACTGACACGTTACAGGGTTGGTTTGGGGCCAAAATCGAAACTCTGTATCGCACGCGGACCTTTGCACGCGGTAAGTACCTTCATCTAAATAAAGGTACTAAGGTAGGCATTCCCGCAAACGAAGGATGTCAAGTCCAACAAACTGCACGCCCAAAGGGGTGGCATCTTGCCACTGATGCCCAAATCTCGCTTGTCCTTAATGGCGTTTCTGACTTTGCAGCCCACTACAAAATTTGGCTCCTCCAGCATCAACGATTCCCAGACCGAAAGCCTGAATGCCATACGGGTACCTCAGCGCGTGCGTCAGGCACACACCAGGCTGAAGCTATTCGCGTGCAGAACAACCATATGCATCGAATGGCACGTATCATGTGCTCCTGCCCGCCAATTTTCAGCATGCCAGCGGTAGAAGTTTTGCGGTAATGAAGTTGGAATGTTAATCTTGGGCACCTCGCGCTTCACGTGCAAGTTGCATCCCCTTTTCGGCTTGAATCCACCGAAATTGATCATCCAGCTGCCCGTGGGCCTTTTCAAACCATTCTGGCACCAGACTGCGCCGTTTACATCCCGGAAATTGGCCCATCAGAAACAGAGGGATATACAAGAGGAGCACGCGTGCTGCAAGTGACCCGTTGCACCCTGCGTGCGCATTATATGGAGTACCAGTCGATAGCGATGGCGCGGTTCTATCTACCCACGAAATTTCGGCTACCTAGGTCGCTGTTGACGGCACTCAGAGGTCCCCCACTCGAAATCGAAACACGTGCATGAAGATCGCCACGTGGATCGCACGTGAGTGCTGACCACAAAAGCACGCACCTGCCGGTGGGGGCCATGTTATCCCTAAGTCTTGAGTCAACAGCACCCACCGTCTGACATGTACTCATGATTAAATTAATTCTGCACAGATTCAGTTCACGCCACGTGGCACCTGCCATACGCCACAGATCGCTTTGAACGTTACACCGTAATTTGTGCGCCGAGTCGGCGTACCCGATGGTGTCATTTGTGTCGCGTTCGGCTGGCGCATTCGTGCGTTAAAGGCTCTGAAGCTTACTTACACACTGACTTACACACTCACTGACAAACACCTCGATCTAAACTTTGGTTTTCGAGATGTATGAAATCTCATTCGCTAGAAGCATTTTGCTTTTTGCATTTTGCAAGCTTCGATTTTAAACAACAATAACAACAATAATCGTAATAATATTAGATGTAAAGAGTAATCTGCAATAGACGGCAATCCATCTCAATTCGCCATTTCGCGATATTAGATTTTGCTGGAGAGACTGACCATCTGAGGCTGCTGACGATTACTGAGACCGGACTCCAGGTCTCCGTTACGTCATCAGCACTGGTACAGACAACAGGCTCGTTCGCGAACTGACTCACAACACCCGGTGACCCCGAAATGCACTTTCTGCAAAACGGCGTTTGAAAACTAGCCTACGAAATCGCTGAAGTTACGTCGGCAAGCACGCCGATTTGTCTCCCAGCCACCTCGTCGGCCGCCTAAGAAAGCCAAGAGAGCCCGATGACCTCCCTGAGCACTGTTAACGATACGGTTTGATACTCCGATCTAATTCATTCAGCGACTCACCAGCGTCACATTTCAATTGATGACAAATAATCTTTCCAAGCATCTCTCTATTTAATGCAGTCGAGTATTGTTTTAGAACTAAGGGGCCAATTGGACAAAGTCTTCGCCCGCGGCGTCCCTGTTTGATCGCTGGCCAGAGCAGCATATGCCCAACAGGCGGTCAAACCACGGCAACACTCTCTAAGTATGAAGCGGGATGGGTAGTGATGAAGTGTCAGTGCCGCCAAGGACGTGGGAAGCGGGGAAGGGGGGAGGGGGCAGGGAGCAAGTCCCCACTTTTTTAAATTTAACATCGATCCTATGGGCGTTGACCGGAAAGAATTGACCCAAAAATGTTTCATTGCCCCTCTTCCAAACTGTGGAAAAGTTCCTGCGCCCCTGAACGCTGTTACTGTTGTGCGCTCGTGTACATTATTCACTATTCATTCATCATCGTCATCATCATCATTTGCTTCATTTGGTTTCCTTATAAGTGTCATGCAATGTGGCCTAATAACAGTTTCCTGTATCCCCACACAGAACGATGGCTTGTTGGCCATAACCGCAGACGTGTCCACGTTGTTCAACGGTTTCTGGTTATCCGGTATTGTAACGAGGGTCCGGCTGCTCCGCAGCTGAAGGCTTTCTTCTGGCTTTTGCCGGGTCGGTGCGGTTTTGATCGCGAGGTTTTTGCCTGCTGTTTCCTGCGTTTCCCATGTGTGGCTGCTTCACGCCGTGCTCTGTGTTTTTACTTAAGCAAACGTGAACAGGGTGCACGTACAAACCCAGGACAACAAAAAAAATAATGAGTTCATTTCAAAGCTGACTGAGTGATTTTAAAGATTTGTTCCACCACTCCTGGCACTTAACATCTAGGTAACCGAAACTGCATATGCTACTTCGCTGCGCTTCCAGTAACGGTGGTAGTGATTTGGCTCGAGGGCGCATCGACTGAATGGTCACATCGCGTTCGTAACGAAAAACTTCCAGAAACCAACCACCCTTTCCATCAGAAAACTACCCCATGTTAATAGAGACATGGGTGACGCGGGTGTTGTCTGCCCCCCCCCCCCCTCCATTTCTGCTGTGGACGCCTGCCCTGCTCTCGGTATCCTCTTTCGCCGCTAACGGCTCGCCACTGCGCCACAGCCGCCGCTTGTGACGAGCGCGGCGCACCCGCATGGTCTCTCGAGCAGCGCTGTAATCGATGCGTCTCGGCCTGGCCGCTGAGTGGCTCAGGGCGCCACTGACGTATAGACGGACGGTGGCCAGAGCGCCGAGCCGCTCAGAACGGCCACTCGTTAGCGGAGTCGGCCGGAAGCCGTGAGCGTAAACACCTGCTCTCCGCTCAGGAGCTGGTCGTCTCTCCGGGTAACACAATGGCCTCGGAATTGCGAGAAGTGGATAATAGTGACATCTAGCGACGATTTCTTAACCAAATGCCTGCCACGCCACCTGTTCGTGGCTGGTGCTGCCATCTGAGCACCAAACGAACTAATTAGCACATCGCGTGTTTTTTCACGACTAGATCTTCTGGCCAAGGGTAATCATAGAGTATAATTACCGTAGAAAAATCGAAGACGAAGGTAGGGAGCGGAATATAAATCATTGCACCGCCTTACGAAACGCTGCATCTTAAGCATACAATCACGTTCAGGAACTGGACATGAGGTATCCATAAAATCAAGAACCGAGGTTCTTTGCTGTTGAACCGGACCTCGGAGATTTCAAACGGTGCTTTCACGTTGTTGAAACAAGTTTGGGGTTGGGCGCCGAATGACCTTGGAGTCGGTGCGCCCCTAATCCCCAATAACCAGCCGAAACCAGTTTGGGGAAAGCCTTAGAGGCTGGTTGGGCCCATCATTCATGAAGTTCGGGAAACTTAAACATTTACATTATGACGCGAATGAAAAACAGGAATAAATTAAGATGGTTCTGGCTCCAAGATCTTTAAGAATGCACCCAAGCTCATGGTACTAATTAATTTGTCGTCAGAAGATAACGTCGGATAGAGAGTGGGATTCGCAGATATGGACTGCTCAGCGGGCTCATGTTCTTATTAAGGATCAAGGCACAAACAAGATCCGGCCGTGGTCCGAGCACAATTTATGCAATCGTAACAAACCTCTTACCACAAGACCGACCCAGCACGATCTACACCAGCCCACACAGCACGACCCGCCAGTGCGGTCGAGGGTTCCGTGACCTCGTCCTCGGCACGGCGCCGCCAGACGAGCAGCGTTTGATTGTGGCCCGGCTCCTGGTCCTTAACCAGCCGCAGGCCGCACCGCTCGGCGTGCTCGGCCAGCTCGCACACGTCGCGCAACCCCCAGCGCTGGTCCTCGGCCAGCAGGCGCCGCTGGAAGTCGGCCAGCGCGGGCGGCACGCGGCCGGCGCGTGCGAACGGTCCAAACAGCAGCAGGGCGCCGCCGGGCCGCAGCCAGCGGCCGGCACCGGTCAGCAGCCCGCGCCAGCAGTCCGCGGCCGCCACGTGCGTCATATTCACGCAGAGCACGATGTCCAGCCAGGCCGGGGCCCGGCCGCCGGGCCGGCACGAGGTGCACGTGGCCCCGCCGCAGTCCGGGAACGCGGCGCCCGCGGCCGGCCACGTGTCCGGCCGGGCGGCGTCCACGACACGTGGCTCGCGCACGTTGTCGAGGTGCGCCGACTTCAGACATTGTCGCATGGTGGCCAGCATGTGTGGGTTCACGTCCGATGGGTGGAAGGTCAGCGCGGGCAGGTGACGCGCCAGGTGGGTCACGTGCTGGCCGGTGCCCGAGGCGATCTCAAGCACGTGACCGTTGGGTGGCAGCCCTAGGGCTCGAACTTCCGACAGGATCAGGTTCTTGTTCTCGTCGGCGGCACTGCTGTGCAGCATCTGGAAAAAAGACACGAATAGTGAGCAGACGTCGATGGGAAGGCGAGGCTGTTGCTCACGGAAGCGTGGGACGTGGAGAAAGAACCTGTGCGGGGTTTTTGTCGAGGTCTTTGTTCTAACGAAGACGAACCATCCCCTAATAATACCATCATCTAAACATCTAAATACATGCGGCGCTTTTAATTCTTCCGGACAACTATATTTATACCATGCTTTGCTATCGTGAGTATAAGCTTATGTCTGCTAATCGGAAAACAGCCATGACGCAGGGCGCTAATACATCTGACAGTTTCGCAAACATTGCAGCGCGACTTGACCCGCCTAACGTGATGCCAGCTCATGGGGATAGTCGCAGTGGTAGCCATGGTAACAATGTGAAGCCCCTGCGAGACCACTGCGAAAGTGCACTGACTTGAAGCTGACTCAATACTGCATTTGCATACAGATAGCTCCATCGTGGCTCCATAGGTTTTGCGCGATCGCCTCGGCAGACGTGGAATCCTGGGCCGTATGTCGATGATACTTCACGTGAAGAAATTCAGATGTTACCTCCCTTTGGCCGAAAACATGCGGCTAGTGCCCAGGAAACGCAAACGTATGCTGTAACAATGGTGGGACGCTGATATTGGTATGTCTGTATTCATGCATACTTCTGGGGACCTATTTTCATGCCCTGGAATTCGTACACAAACGTTTCAGGCGCCGTCTGGCCTCGCCACATCCGGCTACAGCTACCGGTCGTTGCATTCAAGACTCAACCGGTCTCTCCACGAGTTCTCTTAAATCACACGCCGATCACACGGCGTGCGAAATATGGAACGTGCGGCCAAAACTTAGCTCTGAAACTCACGCTACCAGCAGACAGTGAAAATATGTTGGCGCACTCGTTTGAACCGTACCGAAACGGATGCACCTTTGGCGAATAGCGTTCTCAGCTGTTTAGGATAGGACAGAGGACAGAGGACAGACAGGAGGATAGGACAGAGGAATGGGCTTGTCCATGCTGTTAGCTTTGCGAGAAATTCCAAACAAGAATCTCAGGCAGATACATTTTTGTGGTCGTGCTGCTTAACCTTGCACAGAACAGCCCATCCTGTGCACATTCCCATAGTTTGTTATGAAACGCTTCCCTCTGTACAGGTCAGCCTGGGACCACCCTCTGTAGTCAGTCTGGGACCGTCCTTGTACAGGTCAGCCTGGAACTGCGCCCTTCAAATGATGGCCTGGAAACGCCCCTGTAGAGGTCGGTCTTGCAATACTCCTGCCAAGGTCAGACTTGGACCGCCCCTGTACAGGTAGCCTGGGACCGCCCCTGTATAGGTAGCCTGGGACCGCCCCTGCACAGGTAGCCTGGGACCGCCCCTGCACAGGTCAGCCTGGGACCGCCCCTGCCGAGTTCGGCCGGCGAACGGCTGCCACTTTCCTGGCCGGCGGCTGCTGGCGGCCGTGTCTGGCAGTCACGGCACGTGCCATTTATGGCGCCTTTCTCGGGTGGGCCACACCGCCGACTGACCACCGTACTGCTCACTGCGAGCAGATGCCGCAAACCACCGGGCACTTTGGAGAGATGCCGCTGACCATTGACCAGTGTGGACAGATGCCAATGACCATTGATCAGTGCTGACAAACGGCAATGATCATTGATCACAGTGGACAGACGCCATTGATGACCACTGACGACAGATGACCACTGACCACTGTGAACAGACGTTAATGACCACTGTTCACTGTGGACAGACACCATTGGCCATTGATCACTGTGGACAGACGCCACTGATCAGTGACCACTTTGGACGTACGCCACTGACCGTTGGTTACTGTGGGCAGTCGCCACTGACCGCTTATCACTGTGGGCAGACGCCACTGACCATTGATCACTGTGGACACATGCCACTGTCCGCCGGTCACTGTGGAGAGACGCCATCGGCCGCCAGTGGCGGGCGGCGCTGGTTCGCTACACTGCAGGACCGGCCAGGATTGGCCAGACCAGATCTCGGTCGCAGCTCCGGGCCGCCGAGTTTAGGGTCCGTGTTCGGGATGCCGCCGGACGGATGATTTCATCGACGCTGGAAATCGGAGGCGGCGCGATCGCAGGACGGTACTGCAATCGGTGTCGGACACATGCAACATGGTGTTCCGAGCCGCACCTTTAGGTAAGAAACCGCACGGATTTATAAACTGGATCTGTCTTCGTAGTTCTTCTGGAAGACTTCTGGTTACGTTCGCCACCGAAAAAAATCAACCTTCAGACAAGGCGGTGCCACTCCTGTCGGCAGCATGGGGAAAGTGGGACAGGGTTACCAACAGGAACGGACAGGAGCAGACTGAATAGTTACGTGTTACGAGCATTGTCGGCCTTGAAGTGTGAACGCAGACATGCTGTTAATTCGCCCAACAGAATTATTACGGAATAATGTATCGTTTGCTGGGACGCTTGTCGCAAAGGCTTACAAGGACTCGGGTGTGGAACATTTTCAAGGAAATGATCTATAACTCACGGTGTGCAGTCACACACGTCACACTAACAGTCTGGCAGGAGCGAGGAGTACGATACGTATTCCACTTAAAGAGTGACAGGGCATTTGTCCGCACTAACTTACTGGATCTCCCTATCAGCATACATTTTGTCCTTATGAGGCCAGACCTCTCATTAGAAAAGGGAATAGAGGAAAACCCCTTGCATAGCATTACTTGTGGACGTTGGTGAGTGCTTCTCTTTTTTTAAACTGTTTAATTTCATTCAGCAGCCTGCTCTTGGCACCGCCTGTTGCCGGGGCGCGGATCCCTCAGATGTCCTCCAGCCTCTGTTTCAGGAGTGGCGTTCTGGGAACTGCTGCCCTGCTCAGACAGACGAACCCTGTTGGCAGGTTTACCATCAGGTCCTGCTCCTGGCGAGAGTTCAGGTGCCAGGGCTTATGTCTGTTCCCGGCCCAGGCACCGGGTCCCGTCTGCGGTTCAGGCTCACCGCAAGGTCCTGCCTGTGGTCCGGGCTTACCGTCTGGTCCTGTCTGTGGTCCGGGTCCCGAGTACCAGGCCCTGTCTGAGGTCCCAGTCCAGGTACCACGTCCTGCCTGTAGTCCGGGCTTACCACACGGTCCTGGCTATGGTCCGGGCCCAGGTACCAGAGCCTGCCTGTGGTCCGTGCTTACCGTCTGGTCCTGCCTGTGGTCCGGGCTTACCGCCTGGTCCTGTCTGTGGTCCGGGTCCACCGTTAGGGCCCGGCGGCGGCCAGGGTCCAGGTGCCAGGTCCTTCCCCAGGTCCGGGTCCACCGTTAGGGCCCGGCGGCGGCCAGGGTCCAGGCGTCAGGTCAAGGTCGGCCGTCCGCTGCCCTCCGTGCCCCGCCCCGCGCGGCGGCGGCGGCGGCGGCGGCGGCGGCCCACCGCCGAGCGCCGGCGCCAGACTCGGCCAGCCGAGGGGCCCGACTGGAGTGTGCCGGCCGCGCTCCACTCGACGGAGGACGACCGGTCGGCGGTCGGCGGCGGACGCTCCGGACACTGAGTCGGCCGCGGCGGCAGCGAGCGGGCCGAGCGGCACTGCCGGCTCCCGGCGCGGCGGTGCTGACAGCGGCACGGGGCGGAGAGGACTGCCGAGACAGGGAGCATCCCACGCAGTGATAATTCCGAGTCAGCGAGAACTTGAACCACTGGGAACTTTGAGGCAGTCAAGACATCACGCCAGTGGGAACTCCGAGCTGACATAAGCAGAGACGAGGAATTGAGGCAGTGGAGAAGACCAGGCGGCGAAGAATTCTAGACGTTCGTCTCCAGTGACCTCCGTCCAAGACCGTGCTCAACACTGACAAGGAAGGCTCAGCGCATACGCTCAGCACAGAACCACTAGAGAGCCAGCAGTCTGCAGCAACATGATGGAAGCCGACCTGATCCTGGTGGTGTCGGCTCAGGTGCTGGTGATCGGCGCCATCGTGGCCGGCATCGCCGTCCTGCTGCTGCGCAACCTGGTCTGCCGGTCGCGCTTCAAGGCGCGCGGCCGCGCCGTGCTCGTGACCGGCTGCGACCGCGGCCTGGGCCTCCAGCTGGTCCGGCACCTGGACGCGCTCGGGTTCCGCGTGTTCGCCGGCGTGCTGGAGCCGTGCGGCGGTGGCTCGGCGCGCCTCCAGGAGCAGACATCCGTGATGACGCAGCTGGTGGCGCTGGACGTGACGTCCGAGGCCCAGGTGGCGGCCGCCGCCGCCCAGGTGCGCGACACCCTCCGGTCCACCGGCGAAGGTGAGTCGACGGCGCGCGCTGGCGTCCGCCGACAGCTCGCGCGGGCGCCGCCGACGCCTCGTTTGTTTCAAGTGCGAGTTTTCCGAGGTGCGTTTGCAGCCAGCGTGCGTGCTGCAGCCGGGCGTGCCCGATAATTTGAGCGTTCGTTTCCGGTGTTTTGTTCGCCGCACTTTCCGCCGTAACCGCCATGGTTTTCAGACCTCCAAAGTACCAGTTACTGTCAAAAAGATGTTCAGTGCCAGAAAGCTTCAGTGGTATGCGGTGGCCGTTGCAGCTTTCCATTGTTCTGTCCCCACTGTAATGAAGTATGCCAGTCCGTGGCGAATCGTCGGCATCCTAGAGCGAGGGGAGGACCGCCCATGAAAAAGTCACAAGTACCTCTGCAGCCTGCAGCATGTTTCCCCGTCAGAGCTGCACGCGAACGCTGTGTACTGTGCCATCGCTCACTCCTCGCACCGGTGCCTGACAAGGGGCGGACCTGGCAGCGAAACGGCCATCGCCGGTACGCCGAGATCTGGCCCGGGGCCTGCGTCCCTGCGTCCCTGCGTCCCTGGCCGCTGCCGGCCATCTCGGGCACACCTGGCCCGGCCTGTGTCCCTGTGTCCCTGTGTCCTTGAGGAGACCGGCACCCCTGGTACGCCGGGACGTGGTCCAGGCCTGCGTTGTTGCGTCCCTGACCGCTGCCAGGCGCCCCTGGTACGCCGGGACCTGGTCCGGGCCTGCGTCCCTGCGTCCCTGTGTCCCCGGCCGCTGTCTGCCGCGGCGCGGGGCCGCTCGGTCCCCCAGTCCCCGGCGGCGTACTGGGAAGGTCGTGCCTCTAACTCGACTGGTCGCGTACCTAATCATCGGTCTCGGCCGGCTGGCGAAGGCGCCTTGACGCCGGCCCGCCGGTCTGGAACTCTGTCACCGCTGCACTGTGTACCGGCACAGTGAGCCCGACCGTTCCGTGCTGGTTCCGTACCTCTAGGCCGCCAGGGCCGGGAAATATGTGGCTTGTAGTGGCGTCTACCTCAGAGCTTTCTAAAAAATGTTGGCGCTGTTTAAATACATTTAAAGTATGGAAACAGCGCTGATAATACAGACGTCATCAGCACGCAGTATCTACCCGTAGTGTTATTTCACAAAGGTAGCTGCATAAATACAGAAACCCCTGGAAGACGTGGATTGTCATTTTCTAAGCCTAGATCTAAATGCATACGCGCATAATTCTGTTTAACAAAATTAAGCAAAGTATATGTGCTGTGTTAATGCCAGTGGTAGATATCTAACTTCACAATCTCCTATATGAAATGCGATGGTGCAGGACACCGAGCTTATGGTCAGATTTTTTTTTTAATCAGCTTTTACCGGAAACGATTTGTTTGACACAACATTTATTTAAGATAACAGAGAAAAGTACTTTCATTTTCATAATCTCTGAACGCGTTATTTGATAAGGTCAATGTCCACGCTTTGCAATCAGATGTAAAAATAGTATCAAACTTTCTTATTTTAGCCTTGACCCCCCTCTCTTACGAAAGTCTTGGCTGAGTTACTGTGCGCGACTGGTTCCATTTGTCCATCTGCGGAGACACTCGCTCCCTACACAGACATTATCGGTGATTCGTACACTGCCAGAACTCTCGGCTGCTTTAAACCTACTGCACATTTTTGTACGGATAGTTCGACCACGCTTATACCTGGTCGAATCAGTGTGCCCAAGCACATGGGTGTAATCTCTGCAGGGGCTGCTGTTTTTTCTGAAATGGGGACTTTCTCCCCCTAATTCTGAAGGTATCAAAGAGGCATTTCCCGCTGGCGACATAATTTCTTGAACTCTGAAATATAACAAAAGGTATTTCAACCGTAGTGTGTCATGCAACTCCCAAAATGAAGGCCATTTTTACTTCCCGTCCAGCCTATTCTAGGTGGTCTGCAATAAGTTTTTCTCCCACAAATTTCTGAACCGTGGCTAAAGTTACGTTCAAGCATTACCTCCGTCGCTGTCGCTAGAACCCTCTACGTGTCATTATTCCCATTTTCCCACTCACGCCATTTCCATCCTGCACCAGCTTCCGTCATCAACAAACCGCGGCGGCGCGCCAATCCGGAAATGATATCAGCCGTCTCCTCTGCTCGGAGACCATCCCCCCCCGGGGACGTAAGGGCGTGCAGGGCGTGCAGCCTGAGTCAACACGGGGCGGTCGCCGCGGGCGGCCCATCTGCTGCCGGCCGGCAGACTGACCTGAATGTGTCGGCCGGTGATCGGGGTTGATGCAGATCTGGGCTGGCAGCCGTCTCAATCGGTCGGCGCCGGCACGCGCTCCCAGCAGGCGCCGTTCAGTCGTGTGCAGACTGCAGATGAAGAGCGCAGACTGCAAATGAGGGCGGGCCTGTGGCCGGCAGCAGGCTGCCGAACCCTGAACCGACGATAAACACGCGAGCCAGCCATGACGTCAGCAGGCTCTGAGGCTGCGCTGGCACCCTACAAAGTGGGCCATTTTTGTCGAGTGTTTGACACCAAACATGCTTAATCCTGTTGAGAAGTAATCTGACATCTGAGAATTGCCGTCGCTGAGTCTGCAGCTCAGACAAGTTAAAAGCACCTGCTCCACGGATGTTGTCGACCTCCACACGCGGAAAGGGCAGAGTGAGTCCAGTCAGACCCTGACCACGCAGCAGCCGCGAGTTTACGCAGTACGGAGGCAGTTAGCCCCGCTGCGCTCGACAGTTCCCGGGCGGCACAGATCCCACGGAGGCGGCGCTGTGTGGTGTGGTGGTGCCCGGCCGACGGCGGCCGGCGCCGGTCCGTGTCGCCTCAGCGCGAGCCGGGCCTGTTTAGACTGCCGGTCAGCCGTGGGCGGCACCGTTAGAGGCCAGCAGACGACAGAGGCCCGCCACGGAGGCGAGTCAGTCCAGAGACAACAGAGGCACCCAATCACCCCAGAGACGACAGAGGTCCTCTACAGAGGTAACTTGTCAGGCCTTTGGAGCTGTGGCAAAGTTAACGTGAGATATCACTGCGAAATATTTTTGGGGAAATTTTGCATAGCATATGGATATAAATGCGAACCCGACGCGAGTTTTTGCACTGGCGAACAGAACTGCCTGGGAACGGGCAGCACTCCTCCATTACTGGCTGCATATCAAAGATGGTCCTTGAAAGACAACCTTCGTTACCAGCAAAGGCTGCATATTGTTTCGCCTTGCCAGGTGAAACAAAATGCAGGAAAATTAGCAGAACCAAGCATATCGAATATAGCCCTGTTCTGTCGCTTTCTTCTTGGTAACAATGGAAGCGTTTTTACCAGATGTCGGAATGCGAGGAGAAGTAACGTTACCGTCCAGTTTAGGTTTGCTAGCCGTCCGGCCGTGTTGGTGTACCCATGTTTGGCCGTTAATGACGGCCAAGCGGCGCCTTACCGTGAGAGACAGACCGCCAATCACGGCGTGGACCGGCCAGCAGCCGGCCAGGCTCAAATGTAAACGGTACGACCCCAATGGGCCGATTACTAATCGGGACTCCTTGGTTTGTCCTTGAGCGGAGCGCCGGGCTAATCGATGGTAAATTATTGTCATTACGACATAGCCTGTGTCGTCCGGGAGTGGTGCCGCGCGCACGTGCGTTATCCATCATACGGACATGTTTTCATTAATATTTAAATCAATTTCGTGACATATATGACATTCTGTCGATAACACGAAGTTCACCATGTACGTCACAACATGAGGGAGTCGTTACAGCCACTTCTCGAAATAACCTACGCGAATATATGCTGAAAAGACACGCATGTGATTGCTATCAATTTTCTACCAAGGCGTCAATATCTCGGCAATTATGTTGCTCCGGTAATAGTGAGCCCTCCGATTAACGTGAGCATTAATAAGTTAAGGTCAACTGGTCATGTGGGTAAGGAGTTAAAGTAAACTGGACACGGTCATACTGGCAGACTGTAATTAGTACATGACCTCTTTCTCTGCCCCATTAGCTGGCGACATTTTTTTCATGGCTCTACCGTAATCACGTTTAGCCGCCTCGTCATCGCGACTCAACATGGACACGGTTCCGCCCTAAAAAGCTAGGTACAAAACAGCAGGAACACTTTGAGCTAACGACATTTCAACCGGCATACGAGTCTCCATGGAGCCGCTAGAGTGCAAAATGGACAACTGAGAAAATCATTAGTGACATGGATCAAAAGTGAACGGGAAGGCTTGCTTAACATGTATAGTTCAAACGTTAGCTTGAGCCGACTTTTTTATGGGTTTTGTGTTAACGTAAATAGAATTTATCATTTCCGAATGGCACATCTTTTTTTATTTTACGACACTTATGGCGATATTTGCGTACTTTTTTCTTCTCTAAACAAACTTGTGTGTCGTGAATGCACAACACCATTTTTTTTTTTTTTTTTGTTTATTACCGCGTTTCGACCCCATGTCCACCATCGCAAACTGTCCTTTGGTTTCCCTAAAACTCTTTTTGCGTACGGACTCATTTGCTGGTTCCAGCTGTTCGCACACTAGCTCTTTAGTGAACAGCTATTTTAATACCCAGGCTCATATATCTCAATACCTCAATGGCCAAAACAGCCAAACAATGGCCCATTCTTTCCTCACTACCTGTCCAGGCTCAAACCCTATGGACACATCTCTTTCTGTCACTGGACAGGGTCCAGTTTTGGGCTGACTTCCTATCTGATTTGTGCCTGGCCTTGTCTGTCGGTTGGTTTCCGTCGCCGGGCCCCGGGGCGGTGGCCGTCGGCCGATCGCCGGCGCCGGACGTCCCTCCCCAGGGTCGCCCGCTATCGGTATCGTCTCGCCAGTTCCTACCCCTGCCCCCGGCGGACCGTGGTCTGGCTGGTCTTACCCCCGGCGGATCGCCGTCTCTCTGGTCTTACCCCAGGACCAGCAGTCTCGCTGGTCCTGCCCCCCCCCCGCGGGCGGTGTCGCGCCAGTCCTGCCTCTGGTGGACGCGCTGGAATGCCGACCTCCGCCCACCTGGCGCCGGTCGGGCGGGAGGGAGCGGACAGATGGAGAGGCACGTTCCGGCCGGAGGGAGCGGCGGGTGAAGACGAGGCGTGGCAGTTCAAGGTAATGACGCTCAGCTACAAATTAGACACCCATTCAGGCTTGGACAGTGGGCGCAAGTGTGAGTTTGCACGAGGCTGGACGAGCGGACACCAACGCTACGTTGGTGTCCGCTCCAGGTGACAGAGCTTTCCCGAACCGCCAGGACAGCCGAGGCGTCGGTCCGTTCGGTCACACGTCCAACGCCGACAGACGGCTCCGTGTTGGGGACAACAACGCCCGGCGACCACTCGGTCGTATCGCATCCTTGACGACCTCGTAAACTGTCACCATGTAATCGGCCGTTGCCTGGAATTGCAGCATCGAGAGAGCGACCCGCAATATGTGTTCTAAGCTGTGCTTAGTACGGGCTTTCATTCTCGACATGACCCAAGCCTAGCCTTCGGACCTAGTGCACAAGAAGACACTAAGCGGTGCAAGAAGCCGCCAACGTAAGATCCGCGACAATGAAAAGCGCCCGAACAACACCACAGTGACGGACGCCGCTGTCACACGACAGTCGAGAGTCGGCTATTTTCGTCACCCCGGCGGACTGACGAGATTAGCCTGCGCGCAGGCAGAGGGAAGCATGACATGCCAGCGCCGTGAGAGCGGCCTCAGTCGCGGCAGGCCGGTATGACGTCCGGAGGCACGTCCGCGCCAGAGAGCTGGAGTCGGAGCCGCGGCCAGTGAGGCCGGCCGCAGACCACCCGTCGGGTGGTGCCAGGTCGCCACGGGCTGAATGCAGATAAGGCGCCTTTTTCCAGCCGCGCGTTGAGGGACAAAAACCCCTGGCGCATGCTTCGGCAGGGTGAAGTCCAATTACCCAGCCGGTAATGTTCCGCCTGTGTGCTCGGTCTGAACGGAGTGTAAAAGCTGAATGTTATGGCAAGTCATTCAAATGCGTGATGCTTTTCAGTGCAACGCATGCCAGTGCATACTAATCCACGAGGTGTGGTTACGTTTCATTCAGGTCATTGCCAGGAGAAATGACAGAGGAATATGGTGGCATTGAGAAAGACCTGGGTACATTACAAGTGATTGCATGTGATTGCGTTTATCCAGTGCTGGTTCAGGCTGCACATTAGATCGCTGATAAGCGTTTTGTCCTTGAATCACGCTCCTTGGATGGGACGTTTGTCCGAAACTGGACCGCATTTTTGTGACAAACAAGTTGGAGGCGCCTTAGATTACAAAGAACGTGGTATGGCCTTCATTTACACAATCGCCGCGGCGGCGCGGTCAAAAACCGGCCATGAGGAAACGAGACCACTGAGGAGACGTTGGCTACTGTTCCCGTATTTGTTGGTTTTGCGGTATGTCTCGGTGTTCTAATCACGAAAATTAGTGTGCGAGAATGTGGGCACCCGTCACCGGACCAACCAGTCCAGTGCTATGGATACGAAACTAGCGTAATACGAAACTCGCGTGGTCGCAAAGGGATTGCGTCAGACTTGTTCTTGGTATGCGTTCAGTCCACGAATACATGTAGAGATGTTCAGACATTAAGATGACTAAAGGCTAAAAAATCCTCGTGACCCGTCTTCACGAACATAGCCAAATGTATACATACATTGTAAGTACAATTTTAAAAGTAGGGCCGTCCGAATCCGTGAAAGGAGGGAAAGTCAGAGCAGGACCGCCGGACGACTCCAAAGCTTCGGCGCTCGGTGGTCGTCTGGCGCCGGGTGGGCGCGCGCCATGCTGTACCTGCAGCCGGTGAACCCGTGGTTCCCGGTGCCGTTCTCGGAGACAGGCCGCCGCCTGCTGGGCCTGACGCTCGTGCTGGCCTGCTGCCTGGGCCTGGCGCTGACTGGCGTCCAGCTGATGATGCTTGTCGACATCGTCAGCGGGATGCAGCGCTTCCGTTACTTCTACCCGCCGACGGAGCACCTGTTCCGGCCGGCGGCCGTGGCGCTCGTGCACGCCGCCATCCACGTGGCCGTCTACGCCTGGTTCGCCGTGGCCTGCTTCTACACGTCGCGCTGGCAGACGCGGACCCGCTTCAACGAGTACGTCTCGCTGATGGTGTTCGGCTTCCTGGCGATGTCGCTCTGCGAGCATGAGATCTTCGTGGCGCTGTACCGCGGCGTGCGCGCCTGGACGCGCGAGCTGGGCGCGCGCGTCGATCGGCCCACCTTCTTCTACAAGTTCAGCGAGCTGGCTAGGTACCAGGTGGACGCCCTGCAGCGCGAGCAGCGCTGCTGCGGCGGCAGCGCCGACTGGATGTGGTACGTGGTCGACTGGATCGGCCTGCAGGACGAGCCGTTCCTGCCGCAGGACGTGCAGCGCCGGCTGCGCGGCCTGCCCTGGCAGGCGCTCTCGTCCGACGCGCAGCGGCGCTACGTCGCCGGCCTCAGCGCCGCCGACCTCGCAGACATGCGCAACCGCAGCATGGCGCTCTGCGCCGACTGCCCGCACATCAAGCCGTGGAGCTGCTGCGACGCCGAGCGGAACGAGCACCGCTGCCACATCGAGCCGGCCCGCCTCACCTGGCCCGTCTACAATCGGACACGCATGCGCAGCCTCAACTGCACGGTGGCCGTCTACGTGAACGTCTTCTACGACACGATGATCGACTGGGGCGCCGTGGCCGAGCTGATGGTGTGGACCGACCTGGCGATCGCCGTGCTCGCCAAGTACCTGGACTCGGCCAGCAACGAGGCCATGATCTCCGGCTTCCCGGATGGTCCGTCCAGGGTGAGTGTCCGCTGGTCCGGCCAGGACCGCTCAGGGACGGTCCAGGGCCACTCAGACACTGTCCAGAGCCGCCCAGGGACGGTCCAGGGCCAATAAAGGACGGCCCAGGGCCATTCAGGGACGGTCCGTCCAGGGTGAGTGTCCGCTGGTCCGTCCAGGGCCACTCAGAGACGGTCCAAGAGCCCCTCTACCGCGCATGGTGCGTTCGGCAAGGGGAACATCAGCTGGTTTTCGAGCCATTTCTTTCCATACAAAGCCATAGTTAATGCTAAATTTCGTCCTTAAAGGGCGGAGGGCACGGTGCCCCCGTGCGCCCCTGTTCCGCCGCCTATGTTCAGGGCCACTCAGGGACGTCCGTCCAGGCTGGATTTCTGCCGGTCGGCGACAACCGCTCGGGAGCCGGTAGGATTAACGGCCAGACCATCCACCTGAAGGGAAGAGCACGTCAACGTCCTAAAAACCCTGCCTGATCAAGTCCTCTTTGTCCAAGTAACTCTGAGTGGTTCCCACCTAAAAACTGTGCTGTTTTTAGTAGCACGTTTGTCGTTTCCTTGTTTGTCATCCTTAGCCAGTTAATGTTCCACTGCAGGATTTCCAGTAGTACCTATTTCATGCATTGGCTATTTAAGTTTGAACTGTGCCATCGCCAGTTTCATCGGAACATCAGTCTTCAGTTTCCTTATCGTCGGATCCGTGTTTTCTCTCCAGTCGATACACGTCGGGCGGCCCTATATCCCTGGCCTTATACGGTTCGTCATCACTCACATTCTCAAGTCGACCAGTTCTTATCGCTTCATATGGTCTCCCGACATTTCAAAATGTTTACGTTGATTAATTGTAGCGTTTCTCGTCTGATCTGATCGTCTGAACGAGATTTAACATTTCATCCGGAAAATTAGCGTTCGAGAAACGCAGCTGCGTTGCCACAGGTGGCAATTAGCTGACGTAAGATCGTCGGCGCTTCTCAGAGCAGTGGACTTCGTGGCGTTAGCTGCCAGTTAAGACCGGTGCCACGCATGGTAGGCGCGTGTAGACACGCTGATCTCTGTGCTGTGAAAATGTGGCTCAAAGGAGAACGTTTTAGTGACATCGAGAAAAAATGCACAGATATCAACAGTGGGGATATTTCGAGTGGTCCTAAAGCTCAGCTCAAACCTCTCCCTGTCGTGCACTGCTCACTATTTCACGTAACCAGTTTCGAAACTCAAATGGCAAAATCGACTAAATTAGAAGCAAACTCGTTGTTCGTTTAAATGGATCCCTACATTTCTTTCTGTTTAACAGCGTGCCTGTCTGAGAAACCTATTTTAGTAGTGAATATCGTTAAGTCCGATAAATGTTCTCAGCAAGGCCCATCCTTATTTTTACTTTAGTCCTTTCACGACCTTCAGCTTCGTCCGTCGCTTTGACACATAGGTCTCTCGCATCTTCTGCCCCCACCCATGTTGTCATCCCCTGCCCCACCTCTCTCCATTACCAGCTCTCATTTCTCTCTTCGCCCTTTCTCCTCCCCCTGCCTTCCCTCTCCCTCCGTCCCTTGGTCTCCGCGTGTCCCCTGCTCGCTACTCGTGACCTCTCCCCGGCCCGTGCCGGCTGACCCGGGCCCGTCCGGCGGCGCAGGGCTACCTGATGCAGCGCTGCTGCGGCTGGTTCTGCCCCAAGCCGGGCTTCATGCCGGAGCGGCCGCCGCCCGCCGCCGTCACGTACCGGCCCGAGGAGGCGCCGTCGGGCGTGTTCGGCGCCCAGGACACCGGTCTCGAACACCAGCTGGACGAGCAGCTCGAGCGCGAGGCCGAGCACCGGCGGGCCCGGCTGCAGGCGCGCCGCGAGCAGCTGCGACAGGCCAAGATCGACAAAAAGGTGGCCAAGCACCGCCAGAACATGGGCCTGCCGCCCGACTCCGACTCCGATGCGGCCATGGACGCCGGCGTCGACGACGAAGCGGAGGACGTGGAGGACAACGACGACTGGGGAGGGGATTAGGGGGTCGGCACTGCTTCTGACATCATCTCGGAGTGAGCGTAAAAAGGCGGCGTGTTACGGTATGTGCTGTGATCCGATATCATTGTCGATAATTGCATGACGCAATTTTTCGTGGCCGAATTGGAGTACTGAGACAATGAAGCGATCGTTAAGGTACGTGTTGGTGCCATGGGGCCAGAAAGCACCAACATCTTTGGTGTAGATGCAAACATTATACAATCTACGTCATCAAAATGACTAAGACCAAACGTCTGATTAAGATGGACCACGTACCTTGTCTTCATAAGGTTGCTGATCTTTGTAGCGACGAGCCCAATTTAAACCAGCAATCTTCATGCTTGATGATGCATTTGGCACGCCGTGTTTCTGCGTTTTGGTCCATCCCACTAGCCTGCAGCCCGACAAAGGCGATATGTATTGATCGCCGCCGTATCACTGCGCATGCGCGACCAGGCGACGCGTCCGCCCGCACCGCACATGATTCCGTGGTACGGGAATTTGGGATGAGAGTTAACTGCTCTGTGTCACGCGCGAGGTTGTTTGCCGTTTGGAAGCGGCTGACAGCCTGGGCAGAACGCATGTAGATGCTGAGCGTTGGGACAGCGCCTGCCACCGGGACAATGACGGAGTTGTCCAGATGTTGGTGCGCGATTACTTTACATGATTTACCTCGAAACGACCCAAGATGTGCCAGTCAAACCTCCCGGTTTGCGTCAGACCGAAGCCGTTTGCCGGCTCGGCGACTTGGCGGCAAATTTTCGGGGAGCGGCGCGTCCTTGGCTCGACGTCCGCTCTGTGATGTCAGAGCGCGCGGCGACAGCTCCGTCAGGGGGAGGGGACCGAATCCGCCGTTGTCCCGGCCTGGGGCCGGCCTCCTGCGAAAGTGGTGGTCTGTGGTCGGACTCGATATGGACAGTGGCCACGCTAAGTGCCGCCCGGGGCCGGCGGCGGCCGGCGCGGGGGCGGGGAGCCCCTCCGGCGGCCGGCGCGGGGGCGGGGAGCCCCTCCGGCGGCCGGCGCGGGGGCGGGGAGCCCCTCCGGCGGCCGGCGCGGGGGCGGGGAGTCCCTCCGGCGGCCGGCGCGGGGGCGGGGAGCCCCTCCGGCGGCCGGCGCGGGGGCGGGGAGCCCCTCCGGCGGCCGGCGCGGGGGCGGGGAGCCCCTCCGGCGGCCGGCGCGGGGGCGGGGAGCCCCTCCGGCGGCCGGCGCGGGGGCGGGGAGTCCCTCCGGCGCTCGGCGCCGGCCGCCGCTCCCTTTCCCAAACTCACGGGCCGGTGACTCCTCAGACTACATTGCAGCCGCTCCCTTTCCCAAACTCACGGGCCGGTGACTCCTCAGACTACATTGCAGCCGCTCCCTTTCCCAAACTCACGGGCCGGTGACTCCTCAGACTACATTGCAGCCGCTCCCTTTCCCAAACTCACGGGCCGGTGACTCCTCAGACTACATTGCAGTAGAGCCGGCGACTCGCGCACGGAGACGCCGAAGCTCAGCTCTGAGGACACGCCCAGTCGGCCTCGGAAACAGGAGCTCGAAGTCTGACAGCGGGAGGTTCGCTGGTCTGAATCTCACGCGGTCGGCTGCTGCCGGGTACCGTGGTGGTCTTCGTAGGCGGTGACCGGCCGCAGCCGCGTACAGCGCGCTCAGCCTGGCACCGGAGCCGGTGCAGCCGCTGCCGCATCCCGGTCCTTTCACGGGCCGGCGGCGGCGGCGGCGGCGGCGCGACATGCAACGGCTGCGACGGCGCGCCGGCCTTGGACGGCTCGGACGCGTGCGGCGCCGTGTTGACTGGATGTGCGCGGCCGCACGCTGCGGACGGAGCCGGCCTGGGAGGCCCCTGCAGGCTGCGCTGTCGGGCGCCGTCCGCCGCCGGCCAGGCCAGGTGCGGCCGACGGGGCGGGAGGCATGGCTGTTGGCGTCTGCAGCCATCGTGACGATGTGAAGCGGTGCTTGACGGAGCTTCAGCGAATCTCGACCGTCTCCAGCTGCCTCCAGACCGTACCCAGCCTGCCCTCCACCTGCCAGACCGTCCCAAGTCTGTCCTCCTCCCTCCGGTCCGTCTCAGCCACCGCCCAGCTGTTCGGTGGGTGCCGACAGCGGTGACCACCGTGGGATCGATTCGCGAGCACTAATCGCCGCGCAGCTGTGAGGCGCAACTCAATCAAGCTCGGCGGGCCGTTTTCAGCTGGCGGGCCGAACGAGAACGAAAGCGGCCTCGGCAGGGCCGGCGACACCTGCGACCAGTTTCCACTTTCTACCGACAATTATGCCGGTTGCGCGGCCGCTGCTTCACGGCGGCGCGCACGCGCGCGCGTTCCCACGCACCCGCCGCAGAGCGCGCCGTGCCGTTTCTCCGCGCGCCGTTTCATCGCGGCGAAATCCGACGCGGCCGCGGCGGGAGCGGCGCCGGCCCGTAGGCGGCGATGACGCGGCGTCGCCGGCCGCCGCCGCGAACCGACCGTCTGCGGGCGGGGCGCGGTCCGGCAGAGGCGCCGCGCAACCGCCGCCATCCGCTGCGACGTTCACTTATGGAAATCGGAGGCGCGCGCCACGCTCGCTCGGCGGCGGCGCGGCGGCAGACCGCGAACCAGCTGCTGCCGGCCGGTTCGACGGAGCGGCGATGTCGACGCCTAAAGAGGCTGCGCAAGCGGCCGCTGGTCCGGACAACGCTGATTGACTGGCGGTCGGGCGGGTCGATTTGGAAGTGAGCGCGCGCGGCTTGTTTCGGGAAGGTGACTCCAGCGGTAGCGGCCCCGTCCTGAGCCGCTCAAGGACAGGGCTGGGCCGCCCGCTCATTCGAGCATGCTGTGGAATGAAGCTTACGGCCTTCGCGTCGCTTGGCGTCGGATTCAAGACCGAGACCCACTCAGAACACAGTTTTATTATTAAAGAGTCAGAACACGATTTTAGCTTATTAAGGAGACATTAACGGGTATATCGGAAGCTGTTTGCACTCCAGTGTCGTGGAAACTGGATGTTGCTTTTATCCACAGGGGCAACCAGGGGGAGTCGGGGCCAGCCCCCCCCCCCTTAGGTCCACATTTTTTGTGAAAACCATTGCATATCGTCTTCCTGGCAGGCAGATTTCCTATGATTTCAGTGAACACTGAGCTCCGGGCCCCCTTAAGAAAATCCTGGAGGCGCCATTATTTTTATCGTTAGATACTGCGATAAAGATTCCAGTATTGGTACCATAAGCTTTCGAGATCAGGTATCCCAATGCCCATGCCACGGCTATGGGAAACACAGAACTTGTGGATCACGTTGTGCAAGGTAGATAGGTTCCGTTGTTTCGCGAAGAAGTGCGGATTTGACAGATCCTGGCACTACGATGTACGGTATTTAGTGCACACAGAAAGCTATTCCGCAAATAATTATGAACTATGGTTATACACATTGATATAGATTGCAATCAACTATAAAACGCAGCAACCATCAGCCGTGTGCCTGTGCCAGGTCACGCAGGCCGATCTGGACGGAAAACTACTCTGTAATTGCGATCTAGCCTTACCGCAGGCTTTGGTGCGGTCTCTGGCATCGCCAAGGAACATCATACCTGCTGAAGTCTCGCTGCCTTTTGCATCGCCTATGCTGTCGTTAATGGGAAAAGCGTGAGACCTGTGCCTTGAAACAGCTTATGGAATTCAGTGGATCATCCATGGGCGTGCCTGGAAATACGTCCTCTTACCTTTTGATCACGAGGACGTTCCTGTGCTGTCAGGGTAGCGCCGACGACGCTGTTCCAAGGCTGTGCCACGGAGTTATCAGAAGTGTGCAACATGCTCAACAGATGGCTCTGGGGCACCGTCACGACAATATTTGTGCTGCTCGGTCCAAGCGCTGCATGGACTCTTGCAAGGACGGTGACACCAAGAGTGCACCGTTGGAGACCAGCGTGCGGTTGCAGGCACATCATTTCTTTAAGATGAGGCGGCACGTCACGAAAGGACGTTGAACAATGAGTCCGACAACAACTCCGATGCCGCTCCGCCGTCACTGCCAATTAGTGCACTGGTCGTGTTTGCGTCTCGTCTTCCAGCGACATAGCCAGGGGAGGGGCCGAGGGGAAGATTGTATTTATTCCGATGTAGATTTTATTGTATTCCGTCCCTTGGGAGACAATTTTTAGAGCCCCTTAGAACCTATGAGAGTTTACAGGATTCTCAGATGTGGCCTCTGAGGTCATAGCGGGTGCTATAGGAGGCTGATGGGAGACTCCTTGAGGCTATAGAAGACCGCCTTGATGCTATAGGAGGTCCATTGATACTATGGGAAGCCCCACTGAAGTTATAGGAAGCCTGTTTTGGAGGGGCCGTTTCCCTGTTGGCCGATTCCAGGCTTCGTGCCTGCCATCTCCGCTGACTGACTCGGTAGGAAATTCAGGAGGCCTGATAACATTTGTGTCTACATACGTAAGTGGTGTTTATGGCCAACTTACACTTGTAGACATAATTGCACAGACTGAGGAATATTATCGTTCTCCAGTGTCTACCCATGTGTTTAGCGGCCCATTTTTGTTTTTGTTATTTTTATGTTTTTGAGTGGCCCGGTTCTCTATCTGTCCATATAGAGCATATAGGGAACCGGCCGTACCAAAATCACGGCAACACAATACCACACTGAAATAATTTCAACTTTGGCCTTATGATGGCGCAAGAAAAACAGTGTCGGGGAATAGCTTTGCCCCCACCAACTCTGAAAATATTCTGATACCGATGCCCGACCGTACCCGTCATTCTTGTTACATCGGAATACCTGACTTAAACGAGCGAATAACAAATCGTCTCATCGTGGCCGAGAGCCCCACAAACCCGTGAACTGCTGAACTTCTGAATCTCAGTCCCGGAGATCGACTCTGCCCGCAACCACGCCTGCGGCGCGACAGTTGCGTTACCACACCCGCGCAGGTCATCCGTGGCCGGCGGCGGGCGTGGGTCGCCGCCGCTGTGTCCACTAACGTCCCAGCCGACCCGGCAGGGTGACATCAGCTCGTCTGACCCCCCACCTCCCCCCCCCCGCCGGCGGCCGGAGCAGGGCCTCACCATTAGACGTCAACAGAGCGGAGCGAGGCTGCGTAAACACGGCCGAGACGCAGGGTCTGAAGAAGGCCGGCGCTCCCTGCAGGGACAATGGCTGGGGGCGGGACAGACTGTCGTGAACCCAGTGACTTCATGTGTCTGGCGGCTGATTTACCATTACGTGTCTCGCAGAAATGTGGCAACAATGACAGTCTTTTTAAACACACGAAAAGCTTAGTTCAGTTCAAAAAGTGAGGTTAAATGCGTGTTGTGATTGTGTCTGGCTAGTATCATGCTCTGGCTTCCTGTTTAATCATTTCCGTCGTGGATATAAAAATGTGCCACACAGTGTTGCGGGTAATGATAACAGATCAGGTTTCAATGCTGGCATTTTTCAGCCTGCCGAACAGAAACAGAATGAAACGTCAACTGAAACGTTAGGCTTGTAACAGGCGGCTTCAGATGACGCTTCAGATGTGCCACTCCTGTTTTCGTCTGTCACCGTGACCCAGACCGCAGACATTACGTGCCGGCCTCCGCAGTGATTTACGTCCCTGTCTGGCGGCGCGATCTCAGACAGCACGCGCCGCCATCAGGAAGAACTCCTGCCCTCGTCTGGTGACGTGACCCAGACCACAGACACCACGTGCCGACCTCACGAGTGACTCCTGCCCGCCCTGAGCCGCAGGATACTACCGAACCGTTCAGCTAACGGGCGCCCATGTAAATGAAGGCTGCGGCGCGCGCCGCCGCCGGCCTCGTCCGGCCGGACAGGAGGTCATCCGTCCTGTTCAGACCGGCCTCTTCTTACCGGCCACGCTTCCGTCCGCTGGCAAGAGCCTTATTCGGTGCTTGCGTCCTTGGATACGACTCTGCAGCTTCTGAGTCAAGTGTACTGCATAGTTCGGGAAATGAGACACTGTAAGCATTTCAGGATGATAAGCAGACATACACACATGTGACAGAAACTCCGTCGCGACTGGTCTGAGGGGGTTCCCGTAAGTTCTTTCTTTCCAGCAAGCGCTTGCGCGCTTGCTCCGCCGCGCCAGGTCCAATACGGGCTGCAGTGGTGTACGGGGCCGGTGACATTCGTCTCATGTTGCCCCGCCCCTACCACGAACTCTCTGCCTCTGTCGGTCCGCATCAACCAATGCTCGTGATCTGCCCAGTGTTGCTGCCAGTCGGCGTATCTGCAGCTCAGGAACCACCTCAAAGATGCGTCTGGTATAGTGCAGCACTGTCTTTTATGGCGCCGCCCAGTGCAGCTCCTCGCGCTCCTCGCGGTGGCGCTCGGCGTCAGCGGTAGGCAGGGCTTCACGTTGTTTCCCTCCCCTCGCCGGACAGAGGCCATGTCGGCTCCATGCTGCGACAGCCGCTGCTGCCGCTGCGACAACGCCTCCTGTTGCTGGGCAGCGGCCATGCAGGCGGCATTCTGCGACAGCCGCTGCTGACGCTGTGGCAGTGCCTCCTACTGCCGGGCGCTATGCGCGCCAAGTTCGAGGAGAGCTACCTCCGTCATTCCTTTTTTTGGTCTCCCTGTTATCCCTGTTTTTTGGTCCCTGTCCTAGCCGCCCTCTCCCTGGCATTCTCTGCGGAGACCTTTCGACGTCGCTTTGCTCCAGCGGCCGCAGGCGTCACAAAGAGACGTCACAGGCGCGTCTCCCGACTCGGGAAAAACAGTTCCACTGAAACGGTTCCGGCGGTTTTGACGAAATGGTCCAACCGTGGTCCATTTCACCATAACCCGGCATTTCACCATTTTGAACTGGACCCCGCAAACGTCCTCAGAAGTTAGGTGCTGCGGGCTAACAACATTTTGGCCCGTGAAAATCGCCAGACATTTGATGTACATATAGGCTAAGGGAAAGCGCCCGCTGGTCATCCCCAGTTTAATGCGTGGGCTGGGCGGGATGTCAATTTGCATCGCTAATTTACGTTCTGCTTGGCGCCTGTGCGTCACTCGGACTCGGTTTCGTCGCAAGTTGTACGACTGAAATTGTTTTGATCAGTTTGATGATCAAAATGATCCCAGGTGAAGCCGTTGTTCATCAGACGGCTTCACCTGTGATACGACATTGGCGTAAATCACCGACTTTCCGAAGTGGAGGAGCCTTGATCCATCGCCGTCCGAGCTATTGCCATGCGTTTTTTCGAGACCTGACGGAATGTGCCATAGGCTTGTGTTAAAGAAAATTTGTCTCGCGTGCCGCGTGCTCGCGGTCCACCGTACCGAGTCGTCACGTGACATTGCACTCCTTCGGGCCCATGCCTTGGTCGTGCGCGAATTTCAGCCTCTATCTCGCTCCGGTTCGACCTGAGCGTGTGACAAAAGTTTTCGAACACACACACACGTCTTGGTTTAGTGTAATAGATCTTTTGTTGCGCGAGAGAATATTATGGTAATGGATTTTTTATTATCAAGGAAAGTCTTGCTCAGGCTGGACGACTTGTGTTGACGTCCTGTGTTGCTGGGCGGTGGTGTTGATTCTGTCAACATCACCGCTGTCCTGTGCTCTTGTTATTGTTCCGACCGGCCAACAGCAGGACTTGACAGACTGACTCGATAGTCCCAGGGACGACCGGACGTGAACGAGACGTTAGTCACTACATATTTACCATGGCATACGGCTTCTGGGAATCTATATCAAGCGCATTTTAAATTACCTCTGCAGAGGGGAAATACCCGCTTCAGTCGCACAGGACTTCCTTGTTAATCGTACGGGACTTCTCCGATAAGGTTATTCAGACGGTTAACACCTCTTCATGTTCTGCCAGCCAACCCCCACTTCACGTGACGCGACGGTGATCTGGTACCGTGTTGCTGCGGGATCCCCTGACAGGAAGTGGTTCAGCCTCTCCGGCGACCTGGCGTCGCCCCCACCGGCGTCGCGAGGTGGCAGGTCAAGATGGCGCGGCCAGCTGTCTCAGGCTGGGGTCGGAGGTGGGAGGGCGGGCGCAGGGGTGGCTGCCATGAATCAGCGGGCCGGATACGTGACGCATCAGCAGCTGGCTCCGGCCAGGCGGTGCAGGTGGGGGCGGTGTGGATATCGTCTGAGGGCCCCGGTTTGAGGTCGGGTCACACCGACACCAAAGGAGGACGGTCAGCGCTGCAGGATCGACTGTCAACGAAACACACCGGTCGAGCCCGGGGTGGCTTTCTTTGTTGGGCAGCCCCGCTCCACCATCGCACAGCCCTGGTAGAGCTGTGCGGGAAAATATCAAAAGGCATGCTCCCATATGAGGACCCGTTTTCAGTTCAAAAATAACCTGAAGTTATCTTTTGAGCGGTATATGATCTCGGTGCGGGAGTTTTCCAGTGGGACAGTACAGAGCCAGGAGGAGGGACAACATGAATTCTGAGCAGAATTGCTGACATTGGACAGTGTCAACAATTCTGACAGGACTCTTAATCGGCGACTGCCGCATTCGTCTATTTGTGCGTGTGTGGAGGGAACATTCTCCAATGAACAACGGCTAAAGTTGACGTAGATCTGTTTCTGCAATGCGATCGACGTCCAAGTGGATCACTGAGTCCCATGACAGACATCGGTCAGCTGACGCTGACGTCACGTGACGCTGTGACACTCGGCTCGCCTGGAACCGCGGCGGCTCGCGGATAAGTGGCCGTCACGGAGCTGTCACCATATTCCGTTGTTGCCGAGGCTTTGGCCGGCGACGCGCCGGTCGGCGGGCGGTTGAGCACGGAGCAGATGCCGCCAGCTGAGTCGCCACGTCCTGACGAAGCTCTGCTGTCGGTCAGAGCTGACAGGCCGCGCAGCTGTGCGCGGACCGCGGCCGCACGACAGGCGTCCAGTTGACGGGAGGCACCATTTGAAGTTGGCCTGCCACAACAGGTGTATGCTCACTCTATGACATTCTAGTGACCCGGCTGCCGCCGGAATTCCGTGGGAGGCAAAGTGCGGTTTTCGCACGGCATCAAGAGTGAATCATGCCTCTTTAAACGCCAGTCGTCTCTTTCTGGCGCGGATAATTCAAACGATATTCAGTAGTTTACGTACATGATCTCAAGCTACACCTGAACATATCTAACCATCAAAAACAGAACACAATTTGCAATTACTTGGCCAGCCAGCCGACGACGTGCCGCCTGGACTGGCTAGCCGTGTCTGGTGACTGTGAGGCACTTCAGCTGCGCATCCTTCCGGCGAGATAGCGAACTGCCGTTCCCGCTGGCTGCCCTGCGGCAATCTGTCACGGCTATGGATCATTGCTGCTGGCTCTCCTAGACACCCCCGCTGATCGTTTGTTTCGGAGCGGATTGTGAAAGGATGTTGCTGGTCATGAGGTATTCATGGGAGCGTCGGAGATTAGCATACATATTGGCATGGAGTTTCTGCCGCGACCTCGGATGGTCGCAGGCTCGGAGCAGAAAACATTTCGTCAGCAAAGTGTCATAAGCTCTGGAAATCTCGGATCTTTTTATACTTCATTAATTTTCAAATTGAAAAATGGAGTAAATGCATATAACCGATCCAGACAGTGTAAACCATGCCTTTGTGTTCCGGCCGTCTCTTCTGTCGACATGTGTTGTTGTTTCGTCAATTTAGTGTTGTCTCTTGATTTCAAGACGCAGGGGCGCGTGGTTTGACATGAGTTGAAGGAGTCCTTTTCGAAATGAGACTGCAGGGGTGAGATGGGCCATTTTACCTGATTTTAATTACTTTTGCTAATCAGTCCCATTAAAAACAAACGTGAGTGATTACTTTGTTGAAAGAAGGGCTTTTTTGATTACTAGTAAAATTATTCACAGTTGAAATAAAAATTGGTGTGCCGTCGTTGTTCATCATGAATATACCATGGCCTTCAATTTAACCTTATTCCCGGCAGGGGGTGGGCTGAATCCGCCCCTCCCTTCGAGTTTTTTGTTTGCCAATTCCAGGCTTTTTTGACGCAGCTCTTCGAAACCTGGTCACTTTTCTTAGCTATTCTTTTTACGTAATGTGACAAGATTTCGAAATCCTATTTTGTTCAGGGGCGGAGCCAAGCAACATTTTTGGGAGGCACCTCAGGCCATTTTTGGCCCTGTTGAGGGTAAAAGAAAAATGACTGCCAAAAACAGAGTTTTTAAGATAAAACTTAAAACTTTATATGGATGTATAGCTGAATAGTGGGACAACAAACAAATACAGTTTTGTTCATCTGAGGCCACTTTACAAAGTCAGGTCAAGGTCAAAAGTCAAAATTTGGTTTTATAATAGTAATTTCGGCGCTATTCTTTCAAATGCCAAACCCGGAATATATATGACTTAATAGGGCGTCCTGTACTTGTGTATCAAGTTAAAGCTTCATATTAGGTCGGGTCACGGAGCTATGGTCTAAAATGCCAGTGTGCATACCTTACATCACAATAGCCGTAAAATGAAACTTTTGAAACAGAGTGAGTTCAAATGATTGAAAACGTTTTCGGATGATTTTTAATGCACACGAGATCATTCCAAGTGGCTCCAAGGTCACTAGAGATTATTTAAGGTCAAAGGTCGCAAGTTGGTCTGAAGAACATGTGACCATGGCAGTTCCCTCTTTTTCATGTCCTTGGCACCGCCTAAGCTAACATTGTACAAACATTGTAGCACGACTTGCTTTTTTTAGCATAGCATGACTAGCAGAAGCCAAAAAAGTGTTTTTACCTTTTTTGTTCATTCAGTTATTAAAAAGTAATCCTCCTATTTTTGAAACCCTGTGAACTCCTATGAAATTTCTCAAAATTCCAAATATTTGCGCCAATGGTAAAATTTCCATCCATAATTCCATCCATAATTCCATCCACATCTCGATTCATGCTAATTTCATCAAAATTGGTCCGTAAACACTGGAGTTATTAGAAACCCAAAAATATCACCCATTTTGGCGTTTGTGCCCCCTTTATCCATCCCTTTCAAAATTTTGAAAGTTTCTTTCTTTTAAGTGTAGTTTACGTCATGGCGAATGGATTGCCGTGGAAGTGTGGTTCTCGAGACCTCAGGGGGGCCGCATTGGCCCCCCTTGCCGGGAATCGGCCATACCGTCTGGCTCTCCGGGAATAGGGTTAACTGTTGCGGCACTTCCTCTCGTCTTTCGGTAGATGACGGCTGTCAGATCTGTACTCTCAAGCTGTGTCATCAGCCGCAAAAGTTCGAGAACTTTAATCCAAGTACATTCCGGGAATGAATATGTTCCCTTGTCGACGACGCTCACAGTAAAAACAGGATGTGGCAGCACCTCGCGTGCTTATGAAACCGACGCTTCATCTGCGGTCAAAATGATGTCCTGAGGTTCTGGAGTGTGGTTATTGACGTCCTGAGATCATGGAATGCGTTTGGTTTCAACCGAAGGTTTGCGGAAAAATGTCTGGACCAAACAGACAGCGTCATCCATGCATACTATACAAAATATCTTCCAATTCACCAGTATGAGTACATTACACTAAAAGGTCACTAATACACCAGTAATGACCCTGGTATTAAAGAACATGGGGATTTGAGTGACAAGTAGCTACTCTGTTCCGTATTTTGCTTTTTTCTTCCATGTTATTACCACGTTTGTGCCCTCCGCGCATTGATTCATCTGCGCTTTACAAAAACACAGCTTGTGGATTTTTCTGAATCTGTTGAATTTTATCATCAATTAATGGGTTAACATTTCAGTAAGTCGCTTCAAAAATAAAAGCATCGAAGACAGTTGTGCGCCCGCTCTTTAATAACATACTTCTGCGTCATGAACAAGCTGTAGCTATCGGTTTCACTGAAAAGAAAACCGAAACTTATCCTGTTATAGCGTGCTATAAGCAACGATGATTTCACAGACGTGAAAAAGGATTTGGTGCGTCGTCTCGCCATCTGTAATGAATGTGACCGGTTGCTTGCTTCGTTCGCTACCTTACTCGTCCTGAACGGCATGTATATAGCATGTACATTACCACTGCATGTAAGGTCGCTTGTCATATATATTATGCACCAAGAATGATCAGGCATTGGTAGCGTTCAATTGCCTGCTACTTTTCACATATATTGATCTTTAGGGTGACCTGTCATCTCCCAGCGACAGCGAATTTTGTTTGCTGTTGCGGAAAATGGAACCCACAATCGTAGGAAAATGTAGCTGAGGAAGCACTTTTAACAATCTACTTGTGTCTGAGCAATGGCGTCTGAGTTCTGTTTTTTTTGTGTTCGTTTTTTGGAACATCAGTAAAAAGGAAATACAGATTAGAAAAACAAGGAAATAAAGGTTCTCTGGCACAACATAATTATGCCTTATTTTTCACCGCACCTAAAGTTAATTAGTCATCGATATCGTTCCTGATTGTGCCATGAGACAAAGCCCTTGTTAACCGTTTTTATTGCTTACCCTGTCCCTCATAAGTGTCTAAATGTTGCACAGCGCGTGCCTCTGTGCTCGGCATGCAGTACAAAGTGTTCTAAACTTTTCTGCAACCAGATAGCCCTTAAACCACGTTTATCTCACGACACGTTCCGCAGGTCCTCTCCAGAAGCACTGCTTGAAACGCAGCCGCTGCTATTGCAGTGTGCCAACTGTTCGTGTCGTGCGTTACGTTCCGCCTGGCTCCTTCAGGAGCCCTCAGTTTAAACACAGCTGCTCTGGCTATGACGGCGTTTGTGGCGTGTTTTTCAGAACTGTGGGCGGTTATCAACAACGCCGGTGTCTGCATTCCTGGCGAGCTGCAGTGGTTGACCTGGCACCAGTGCCAGAGGTCGATTCAGGTCAACCTAGAGGGCGCCGTGAGGGTCACCAAAGCTTTTCTGCCGCAGCTGAAGCAGGCCAAGGGTGAGAGTTGCCCGCCGCGGCCAGAACTCGCGCCCAGGTGACTGGGTGTTTGGTGAGGATCTTGAGGTTATGTGTATTGTGGATGGGCTCAATTCACGGTGAATGTCCCGGTTTTGTCGCGAAATTTGCTGCCTTTATTAGTCTTTTTTCTGTGGATATGCGCCAAACATTTCTAGCCAATAGGTCGTGCATTTAAACCAGAATGGTAACGCTATCATAGCTGACCAACCAAAACGATGGCTCATTCTTGGTTATGTTCGGTCCTTGCGACCATGCCTCTCAAACAAAAAGTTGAAATATATGCTGCTTTAAATGGAAAATGTGAGGTGTGAAAACATCATTGTCTGCAAACTCTGCTATTTAGCTTTCCGACTTGAATGAAAAATGTGACTTGGCGCCATTGCGTCTGAATACGCTCTCAACATTTCCACCTTCATGTTCAGATGGAAATTAGCTTTTATGCTACTCAATGTTTTTCAACGTTCTGCAGAATAGTTACTGGGATAACCGGCGAAGTTCCCCAGCCAACAGCTATTTCATGGCGCAACCCTCGATTTACATAGAGGTTGTCACGTTGAGCCACCTTCCTGGCAACCTTCAGTGAAAGCAGAATCGGCTCTCATCACGTGTCCGCACACTGCCCGGCTGCTGTGGTCGTGGTGAAGCCCCGGTGCACCAATGATGGCTTCCCGAGAAAGGCATCGACGTCATGCAGGGGGCAGCGATGAGCGGCTGAGAAGCGCGTCAGCTGGCGCCAGGGCCAAGGGGAACCAACCACCCGTACCTTTGCATGGAAAGAATGGCATGGAAAGAAACCTCTGCGTGGAAAGAGTGACGCTACAGCCGTTACCAGCAACACCAGTAATTTGGTCGAGATGCCAGCCCTGACCAGAGTCCTGGCACGGGGCACGCCTTTTCCCTGAGCGTCCAGCTATGAATCCCCGGACCAACGAGAACTTTGATCGCTGCGATCTCCGGGAGGGCCAGCCTCCTGTCGCTGCAATGAACACGTCACTTGCCGGAGGGAGAAACGTCAGGCGTCCGCACCTCTTCCTCCGCCGCATAACTCTGATATCAACGGCACAGCGTCGACAAATGTTCATTCCCTTTGGTACATTAATCGTGCACAAGGTGGTGGAAATTTCGTGTCGAGATCACCTAAGGTCATGTCATTGTTAGAAAGACGATGTTGTTTTAAAAGGTTGCCGTTCTTTCCCAGTTCTCTTGATTTTTATCGATGTACTAGAATGGCAAGACAGATTTCAGTGTGCAGTATACGTTGGAATTTTTAGAAGTTTTAGAAGTTTAAACAGCCTAAATCCCCATACAAAGAAGTATATATCAAATTTTTGCTAACCTTAATACATGATATTAATGTTAAAATGTAGCGTCAAAACCATCTGACAACCATTTATTTGTTTATGTGTTTATCTTTTTGTTTGCACAGATATTGTCCAGAAAAATTTCATGAGGCTTAGTGATGCTTATGTAGTTTTATGCACAACATGAGGCCTACGTATAACTACCGCGTAATTTACTCTTGGATCTGCATGGCGGGGATTGATCTGTACGTGCCACTGTTTTTCTCAGATGGTGTTAACATATTGACATATTGACACCTTAGCATGTCTTTTCATTTCGGTCTTAGCATGTCTGTAACCTCGAACTTGTGCAAAAAAAACAGCAGAATCCAGGTCGGTAAAATACTGACATTTACCATCACCTGTGACCTAAAACGCGATCTTGAGGTCCAGAAATGTAACATACCGTGGATCACATCATCGAGAACAATCCAATGCAAATTACGGAGCAGCTTTGAAGCCAAGAAGCCTTCGTGAGACAAGGAAGGTAAATGAGAAAAGAACAAGATTGGCTTCGTATGTCTGCAGGTCGGCAGATCAAGTCTGCTGGTGAAAAGAATGACGAGGGATTTTATTCTCTCGAAGTTATCTCTCGTTCAAAGAATCGTCCATCTCTGCATGACCACTCGCCACCTTTTCGCTCTGTCAAGGGCTTCCTGGGAGTTTCACGAAAAGTAACTAGATACAGTCTGGTCGCTGATGGACTTCAGTTCCATTATGCCTGTCATTTTCAAAGTGGCAGAGCAGGTCGCCCAACGACAGCTATGCTACTGACTCTCATGCAACTCTTATCTAACTCTCCTTTCACCCGCCCAGCATGGTTTCCACTCTCGTCACTCGACAGTAACTGCTGATCACGTCCCTTCAGTCCCCGATGCCGGGCAAGTTTTGCATTTGTGCTTGGTCGACCCGAGCAAGTGTTTTGACGTTAATGACCACAGCATCGTTTTCGGTAAGCTCCGACTGCACGGTATCGGTACTGCCTGGTTGGCGTCACATGCTAGTGGTCACATTCAAAGTGCATGTTTGAAAAATAGCTGTTGGCCGGATCTTATCTCACGATCTCTAAGAAATACCGTGGGTGTGTTCCAGGGTTGGCGTTAGAGCCCATCCTGTTCAGCGTAATCGCAAACATCACATTTTTTGCTTCAGGCGCCAACGTTGTGCAGTATGCTGATGACAGTCAAGTACTTGTGACGGGCAAAAACAGTGATCTCCCAGCGCTCATTTTACGGATCACTCAAGGTCATCGCAGCAACAAGTAAATTTCACTTTCCGTGGCACACAACTCGAATTTTGCAATCATATTAAAATGCTATGCATTACGTTCGACAGAACCGTGCCCTGGGACGGTAACGTGGCTCACATCAGCTGGAGAGAGATTCCTAGCCGGCCTCTCACATGTACGACGCGTTGTCCCGGGCGGCGCCATCGACACGCTTGTCATCCTTGTCGCCGCCCTTGATCTTTCGCAGCCCCGATATTGCATTTCAGTTTACGGAAACAATCAGGAAAAGGATATGACCAGGATGCAGAGCAAATCATGAAATATGGAGCTAAGCTGGTTTTCCACCGTCGAAAATCTGAGTGCGAATTTGGCGTACGAAGCTTGGGATGGCCCATGGCTGATTACGGTGCGCTGACGCTTGCCCACAAGGCTCTAAGGAACGGCGAGACTGAGTATCTGGCGGCCGTCCTCAACACCAACAGCACAAAACGACAGCGTAACACTAAGCAGAACGAAAAGCTGTTTGTGCCTCGCCCCAAGGCTGAATCGGTAAAAAGTCGTTTTTGTACCACAGTGCCCGTAACATATAACAAGCTCCCCAAACGTCTGGCCCTGATGAATTTTAAAGAGTATTAAACGGGGTTCAAACGACACACATCTTCGTCGCGCCCTTTCCCTGTCTCCCCCCTCCCCGGATTGAAACCGTCATGAAGCCAGGCAGTAGCTTATGGCATGTAACCCTTTGTAACCTTCTGCAATGTCTCTGTTTGAATCTCGTTGCCTCTTTGAACGAATGGTCTTGACCTTGTGACTGGAGTACCTCCTGTGTTTTATCTTTTCAACTCCAAGGACATAATAACCATTTGGCATATGTGGACACCCCACAGCAGTGAAATAAATAAGTCGAAATTCCGCACATTTTCCCCCCTCGCACTGACCGTTTTGACAGTTATAGGATGCCCTCATGCAAACGCTGATTCCCTTAAAACCGTTCCCTGCCGCACCCGATTGTCATTCCTCGTGACCTACCGGACACGGTCGGGAACAGCAACCAACCCGTGCGAACCTTGTTAAGGACACAGGAGTCTATCTCCATTTGGCTGGTCAATCAAGGCTCGGGTGTGTTATTCAGACCGGGCATCGCAGAACATTACTGGATTGTCAGCAAGCACCAGTGGAGATCCAAAACAGTAGGATTAGCCTGTACAGATATGGTGGATCGTGTTCTGGTGTAGGGGCGACTTACTTTCAAGTCGTTTTTTTCCAGGCAGACTCCAAGCACCTATGTGTGACATTTGGTAAATCAGTGCGTGGAAAGCTGCCTTGCTGCTTCCGTTCCTCGGCCGCTTCCTGGTCAGACAGGAGCTTTTCTCACCGAGACGGACACCGACCTTTAGTGACCATATCTCCGAGAGTTGCAGCCGGCCAATGGGCCTCTCTCCTGCTCAGAGGGCGGCCGATGGTGTCCGCCGGCCGGCTTGTGTTTGTGACTTACTCTGCCCCTGTGACGGCGGCCGGTGGTGTTCGCAGGCCGGGTGGTGTTCGTGACGTCCTGTTTCTCGGGCGGCGGTCTGCCCGGAGCCGGCCTTCTCTCAGCCACCTCCGCCGCCCTGGACGCCCTGGCCGACTGTCTCCGCCTGGAGGCGCGCCGCCAGGTCAAGGTCTCCACCGTCCGACTGGGCGACTTCAGCCTGACCACCGACCTGCTCAGCGACCACCACAGGTCAGAGGTCGCCGCCGCGGCCGAACGGGCCGAGGGGCGTGACCGCCGCGGCCACGGCAGGGCTCCCGTGGTGACCGGCGGACGGCAGATATGCTAACCCGACATCCGTCCTGGCGTGCATGACACGTTGCGCGCTGACTTCGGACGGCGCTGGAAGCCAGGAATTCATTACTGGCACTGACGTCCAGCGTGTCTGTATTGTACAGGAGTGGCAACGTTCGTGGATAAGGCGGATAGTCGCTGGAGCGGACAGTCGCTTGCTTAGCGACGCCGTAATGTTCGTTTTCTCGGCCGTGAATTTACAGATTTTACAGCAGATATCATCCCACATATGACTTAAAACGATTTTTCAGGTCCGAATTTTAACCCTGAAAGTATGAACAAGAGTTAATACCAATTATCAGCCGTGTTTGCATTGTATGTCGGAAAGCTGTCTTCTTCGCTTAAAAAAAAAAATAGGGGGTCGCATCGGATTAGATTCATAACTTTGCCAGTCTAGTCTAGATGAGTGAAGATGTTTACGTACTCTTGTTGTAAAGCCAGGTGAAAACAGAGTTGCTTGTAAATTATTTTCCTGCAGAGATAATGACAAATTCTCCTGGCAAAACGCAAACCAGAACAGCGGACAATGCTCCTGTGCTGCGGAAGTGGTCTTGACACAGGTTCGTGCCCGGCTCTCCGGCGTCCGCCACCGTGCGCCGTTTCGTGACTACAGCGTCACATCCGGCGGACGCGGCGCTGCCGACGGTTCCAGGGAGCGGCTGTCGGGATGTGACAACACTGCGGTCAGGCGACAGCCGCCGGCCTGCAGGATGTCTCCGGTCTGTCTGTCTGCAGACGGTCTCGATCCGAGGGGTCACGCTCGGCGGACTCTGGGTGGGAAGGTCAGGCGATAGGTCAGACGGTCAGGTCTGTCAGTCTGTCAGAGTGCCCTGCAGACTGTGCCTATGGATGGGAAGGCCATGGGGGAGGTCATACGGTCACGTCAGTCTATTAGAGTGGTCTGCAGTCAATAGATAGGAGAGTCAGGGGAAAGTTCAAACGGTCAGGTCAGAGTCTGCTGGAGTGGTTCGCGTACCATTCCTGTGGATGACAGGGTCAGGGGAGGTCACACGGCCACACCGGCGGGATCCGTCAGCCGGAACATGTTGCAATAGACATCACAGCTAACGCTACTGGATGCATTGATTAGAGATAATTGTGAATTATACCCCTCGCAGAGGTGCATTACGCGATTTTCTCCCAGACAGGCTGGATTTGCTGTGGGGATATCTCGTTTTCTTTCTCGCGAAGACGATATTTTGCCACCCAATGTTTGTGATTCCTCAGGGATTAGTACTGAGCAAGAGACTCTCAAAAGACGTCACGCATGCTTGTATTCGTACAATGTCCAAGCTTCAAATGTCTGGGAAACGAAACGGACAAAAATAAAGCGAAGGAATGACCTCTGGCGGAATTAACATGGTGACACGAGCCATGTGCTGTTAGCTGAAAGCTACCCGGCCTGCTCAGTCGGCTGCGGTGCCGGGGTCGGTGTCCCAGGCACGCCGTATTTTCGGCTGGCGGAAGGAATCACGTAATGATTTTGGGGACCACAAGACATGGTTCAGTACATCAAAATGAGCCTTCGATTGCCAAAAAACCATCAGGACCGCTGAACATGAACATGAACCGGAATTGGCTGGCCAGATTAATGCGGTAAACAAGGATGGTTTTTTGGCCAGCCTTATGTCACGCTCCTAATTTTTTGGTTTGGCTGTGTGGTAAGATGTAGTCATAAAAGATGACCTGTGCAAGGGCGAAACTTTGTTGTACGCGTAGCATGTTATGGAGATGGTAAATCACTGGCAGGTGGTGCGGCACTATGATAATCGAAACCGGTCTGCCGATCCCTCGCGAGAAAACCACCTAGAGTCTCGGTGGTCATGCTTTTACAACCATTGTTTCAACAGGTGTTCCTGACAGGTCACTGATATCGAACTTGCTTCCAGGTATTGATCCTGATGCCACTGAGCGGACTGTATGTACTATATTGACGCTCCATAATTGATGCCACTGAGCGAACTGTATGTACTATATTGACGCTCCATAATTGATGCCACTGAGCGAACTGTATGTACTATATTGACGCTCCATAATTGATGCCACTGAGCGAACTGTATGTACTATATTGACGCTCCATAATTGATGCCACTGAGCGAACTGTATGTACTATATTGACGCTCCATAATTGATGCCACTGAGCGAACTGTATGTACTATATTGACGCTCCATAAAGGAGCACCGATAAGCCTTGTGCTGACCTTCAGGACAGGCGGCATGATAGCCGCTCACTCTGCACTGGCGTGTGATAGGAGAAGACGCGTCAGACCCTGAATCAGGTTTGCCCTTGATTCTGCCTTGACCACAAATCTGACCTTAAGCCTGACCGTGGCTCTGGGACTGGTTCTGACCCTGATCCCGGCTCTGGGCCTGACCCTGACCTCGGGACTGATTCTGACCCTGTTTCTGGCTGTGGGCCTGACCTTGACCCCGGCTCCGGCCCTGTTCCAGGGAGGTGGCGCAGATGCGGAGTGCGCTGTCGGACGCGGCCGAGGTGGACCGTTTCTCAGCGTACCAGGACGCCGTGGTCAGCCGCGGCCTGACGCTGCGGGCTCGGCCGGCGGCGTCCGCCCTGCCCACGGCCGTGCTCGCCAGCTTCGAGGACGCCCTGCTGACTCGCCGTCCGCTCAGGAGATATCAGGTGGCCGAGGGATTCACGGCCCGCCTCGGCCGCGCGCTGCTGGCCTGTCTGCCTCGTGACGTCAGAGATGCGCTGATGGCGCGTCGCTTCCGTCGCCAGCTGCCCAAAGTGACGCACCTCTAGTGAGATGCGGCGCAGCATCTGCGAGTTGACTGGAGCGAATGTAAGACGGTTTTTGCAGCCGTCTGTTGTTTTGGGGTTCACACGGAGTCACGACCTGATCAAAATAATGCACCGCCGGGCTATTTGAACTTACTCTGGTTTGCGCTGCTCGCTGTATGCGTTCGGCTGATCCGTTTGCCCTCCGTGTGCGTGGACTAACGGCCCAGTGGTGATTTAGTGCAGAGAAGCGTGAGCGGCGGTGCTGTCCGAGGTCGACTTGCGCTCCTGTGTTGCTGGAGTTGCCTGTGTGAAAGGAAGGGATTGACGTTTGCCTTTGAGGAGGTCAGCGATGAACATGATGCCCAGCTGTGCCACGGCATGCCTTTATTCGTCGCCTCAGTTATCTGGAGGCTACAGCACAAGCCTCCGTGCACCATGCATGGCTTCGAAGCCTTATTAGCAGTTTGTCACAGCCTAATGTATTGCTACAGCGCATGTTTGTGGGCCACTAGCTTGCGTCAACGTCAACAGGATAACTGAGAGATGCTTGTCTGGTTGGTTTGGTGCTTGGCAGTCAAGTCATTTCATCACGCTCCTTCCGCACTGCCTGCGTATTATTGCGTTCCCGACACACGGCTCTGAATGACCCCCTGGTCATGTGCTGAGAACTGCCACGTGCCCCGTGACGTACCCAGTGACGAGCCCAGCGCTACCGCAAGTCGTGTCCGTCACGCATGCCGCAGCCGTGTCCATCCTCTCAGCACGCCGCACTTGCATCGCGTGCATTATCCGTGGAGTTCCGGCTCCAGTGCCTGCTGGAAATACACCGCCGGTCGAGCTCGTATGTATGGTCAGATGTATTAACAACAATAAGGCGTGTGCAAACCTGCGGCGACAATCAGCACTTAGTGCTTACGCGAGCGAAACATCCCCACTGCTGCATAGCCCGTGCACACAGCCGTGACGGAAGCAGGAAAGGCCAAGTTCAGGTGAGCGACCTTGACAACCCGTGACGCAGAGGAAACCAGCCCCCGCTAGCAGCGAACACGTCAACAAGCAGCCTGACCGGCCGCCGAACCGCCTTCCGCTGGCAGCACCGACCGGCGCGGCAAACGCAGCTCTTGAAAGCACCGGCACCAAACACCCCGAAGCAATCGGTCGTCACACTCCACAGGCGTTCAGACACGCGCTCTCTATCAGGCCCCCGGTGATCAGAACCCGTGGTGGACCCACCTCCCCGCTCAGCTATCTCCTGGGCGGTCCGACGCGCGCGGACGGCCCGGAAGCACCAGAGGGCAGGCCCCAGCGGCGGGGTCCTGCACGAACGTGATCACAACACAGGCGACGGCTCCAGCGGGCCGTCGTCCAGTCTCCCGGTCCAAC